>OX638235.1:4855858-6055858 GCA_951805285.1 Thymelicus acteon
TCTCGTCGAAGCACTGCGAACGACACCCTGCTGATCCGTCCCTGCTGAAGTCACGCTTCACACTAGGCCTACCTACCTACCGCAACCTGTCGTCAACCCATCGCCATGGAGAAACACGCACAGCACGCCGAAGCCACTTCCAGCCTCAGACCCAATCAGCATGTCCACAGCCGCAGCAACCCGAAATCGCTGGAATAGCTCTTTCCATGCGTATCCCGCCATTCTGGAGAGACAAGCCACGACTATGGTTTATTACTTTTGAGGGCAGCGACCAGCGAACTCAAAAGAGGACAAAACCAACTCGCCCAGATGGTAATTGCACAGCTGGAGAAGCAAGATATTGAGCAGATTTCAGACCTGCTATACGGACCCGCCAGCTACAGAACAATACACTACGTTGAAGAATCGACTTATATCGGCTTATGAAGAATCGGACAACCGCCAACTTCAAAAATTATTATCAGAAGTCGAGTTAGGTGACCAAAAACCTACTCAACTACTACGTCGAATGCGAAGCCTGGCTCGAGACAAAGTCCCAGATCCAACTCTCCGACTCATGTGGTCAAACCATTTGCCGCCACACGTCCGTTCAGTACTTACCGTCAGCGAATCATTCTCCACGAAAACATCGCTCGACGAACAAGCACTTCTCGCCGACAAAATGATGGAGAACACGAACAATAACATCTCAACCGTCGATTCATCAAAAAATCCTGAAACGCAATTTTTAATTGAAGAAATTCGAAAACTATCAATTGAAGTTGCCGCTATCAAGAATTCACAGAATAATTTCCATTCATTCAAAAATTACAACTCATCACAAAATAGTACTACGCCGCACGCCTACAATAATAATAGTCGAAGACCATTCGCCCGCCAAAACCGACATCGATCTACGAGTCGCGACACGTCAATACCTACACGCCAGCGAAGCGAGTCAAGATCAACCTACTGTTATTATCATCGTGGTTATGGTTCAGAAGCCCGAAAATGTACGAAGCCATGTACTTATAAGCAAGAAAGTACCAAGTCGGAAAACTGAATCATACGTTAGCAACGGCGGAACCTAGCGTATCAGATATTAACTACCGCCTATTTATTACCGACAAGAAAACAACATGACGTTTTTAATCGACACAGGAGCCAACATATCGGTAATACCTCCGTACAAAGGTCAACAACAAAGCCCTTTGAATTTTCAACTTTACGCGGCGAACAACACCGTCATACCTACCTACGGAGAGAAAACATTGGAACTCGATTTTAACTTACGTCGATTATTTAAATGGAAATTCATCGTCGCGAAAGTGAGCAAGCCTATCATTGGAGCCGATTTCTTACGACATCACCAACTCATCGTCGACTTGAAAAATAAAAAATTAATAGATGGTATTACCAACCTATCAACGCAGTCATACGTAGAAGCATCAAACATACCTACTATTCGAAGCGTTGATATTCAAGATAAATACCACAACATTTTATCGGAATTCCCCGGTACTACAAGAATTTCATCAATGAAACTTACAACCATTCATAACGTCGAACACTATATTGAAACTACGGGAGCCCCGTTACATTGTCGTGCGCGCCCAATCGCCCCACATCGTTATGAAATAGTGCGAAAAGAATTCGAGAATATGATTGAACAAGGTATTTGCCGTCCAAGCAAGAGCCCTTGGTCATCACCACTTCATATCGTACCCAAAAAGAACGGTGACATCAGAGTTTGCGGTGATTATAGAAGATTAAACGTAATCACAACGCTGACAGATACCCAATACCACGTATCAAAGATTTCACCTATCAATTGTCACAAAAAATATATTTTCAACAATTGATCTCAACCGAGCGTATCAACAGATCAATGTTCGCGAAGAAGATATACAGAAGACCGCTATCATCACTCCGATGGGACTATTCGAGTTTCCCAAGATGCCACCTGGACTACGGAATGCAGCTCAAACTTTTCAACGTTTTATTCACGAAGTTTTACAAGGACTGGATTTCGTTTATGCATTTATTGACGATCTTTTAATCGCAAGTTCCGACGAAAAAACGCACGAACAACACTTACGTACCGTGTTACGTCGATTGGAAGATAATGGAATCACCATTAATCCATCAAAATGCGTATTCGGACAACCTGAAGTCAAGTTTTTGGGTTACTCAGTCAACAGCCAAGGAATCAAACCGCCTGTCGAAAAAGTAAAGGCAATATCACAGTTTCCGAAACCGACAACTATTGAAGAGCTTAGGCGCTTTCTCGGAATTATCAATTTCTACCGTGACCATATTCCGAAAGCCGCTGAACTTCAAGCTCCACTCCATGCCTACCTCCATAATTCAAAGAAGCGTGATAAAACTATCATTCAATGGACCGAAGACTCAACTAAGTCATTTGAAGCGTGTAAAACTGCTATTTCAAACGCTACTTTACTCGCACATCCATCTCATCACGCAAAGCTCGCTATCTTCACCGACGCATCTGATCTATCCGCTGGAGCCGTTTTACAACAATACATCGATAACAAATGGCAACCACTGGGATATTTTTCGAAAAAGTTTTCAAGTACACAGCGAAACTATAGTACATTCGATCGAGAACTACTCGCCATCTACATGTCTATAAAGCATTTTCGAAAAACTTTTGAAGGACGAAGCCTCATCATCTTCACTGATCATAAACCGTTAACTTACGTACTTCAAAAACCTCCTTCAACTTCAGAGACACCGCGCCGAGCGAGACAACTAATCTTCATTACGGAATTTACTACGGATATTCGACACGTCAGCGGAAAAGATAACATTATTGCCGACGCATTAAGCCGCATACCTATAGAGAGTATCTCATGCCCTACCGCTATTGATTTCGAGAAGATCGCAGAAGCTCAACAAGAAGAGAAAAGTACCATAGATCAACTTTCAAAACAGAGTAATCTATCACTCAAACTAGTTACTCTACCACATTCACAAAAATCTATTTATTGTGAGACATCAACATCATTCATTCGACCATACGTACCAGAGAAATATCGACAACTCGTTTTCAACGCGCTACATAATGTCAGCCATCCTGGTATACGAACAACTCGAAAACTGATAACGCAAAAATTTTTTTGGCCGTCAATGAACACTGACGTCGCAACGTGGGCAAAACAGTGTATTCCATGTCAACAATGTAAAGTACAGCGCCATACAACGAGCAACGTTACATCGTTTTCATCAGCTGATCGATTTCAACACGTCCACATCGACGTAGTTGGACCGCTTCCACCATCACCCGAAGGCTACAGATACCTGGTCACAATGATCGACCGAGCAACTAGATGGCCAGAAGCCTTACCAACTGATGACACGTCCGCCGACTCAATCGCTAAAATATTTTTTGAGCACTGGATTATACGTTTTGGTTCACCGAAGTTGATAACAACCGATCAAGGAAGAAACTTTGAAAGTCGCCTTTTCAATAAATTACTTAACATCATGGGAACTCAAAGAATACGTACAAGTCCGTATCACCCTCAGTCCAACGGTATGGTTGAAAGATGGCACCGAAGTTTGAAAACCGCACTGAAAACTCGTCTATCAGAACGTACTAAGTGGATAGACGAATTACCTACAGTACTTATGGGTTTACGCGCAATACCTCGTTCCGACTCAGGTGTTAGCGCAGCAGAACTTACCTACGGTTACAACTTACGTTTACCATCCGATTTCTTCACTACTACTATAGATAAGGAACAAAATCTCGACTATGATTACGTCACACAGCTACGTAATACAATAAACTCGACGAAGCCATCCTTACCTACAATCGCACATAGTAACAAGAAACCTATTTTCATTCACAAGGATCTACAAAACTGCGAGTATGTTTTTATCAGAATTGACGCCGTAAAAACGCCTTTAATGCCTACGTACGAAGGTCCGTACAAAGTACTTGAGCGCAACAGCAAAACATTTAAACTATTGTTACCTGAGAGGCGATCTGCAGTAATTTCGATCGACCGTCTCAAGCCTGCCTACACAATCAGTACTCCAGAGGACTCAACATCTGAAGCAAGCACTCAGGATACCTCAGCTACATACTCACAGACACCAGCGAAAACCAACGATGGAACTACAAGTACCAACACAAGCTCCAGTACATCGTCAAGCCCAGTTAAGTCATCAATTCTGAAGACCACTAGACTTGGACGCACCAGCAAGCTTCCGGTACGCTTTCGCTAGGGGGAGAGTCATGTAGCTGCCTGACGCAGCTATCATTATACCTACCGAATACCTCCTATGAATACTTACGCAGTTACCAATACCTTCTCAATACCTACATATTTACCTTACCGAAACGTTACCTGGATACCAAATACCAATAGGAAAGAATAATACAACAGCCTAACTTATATTTCAAGCTAAGTAAAACAAACACCTCAAGGGAAATATAATTATTTGCTTTGACGTTCTGTTAAGAAACGAATGACGTCTGTTTTAAGAAACAAGATAAGCGCAGTCCGTCAGCATCTTCCTCGTTCCTCTTCATCAGTCTTCAAGCCACAAGATCTCATCTTCGAAGCACCCGGCACCCGGCAGTTATCTTCATAGGTATATATCTTCACGCCCGTGTCATGTGTCCGCGCTCGCAGCTCACCGCAGGAATGGTAACCCATTTGAGCCTCGCGCAATATTTATAACATCGCCTCGCCGTGCGAAGGAGAGCGGCGATGTTAGAACGAGATGGCAATACAGAGCGACAGATATATCGTTATTATTACAGGAGTGAACGAGACGGCATGCAAATAATCATTGTTAATTTTATTACCCTTTACACGTGTTTTATAATCCTCTTTCTCATTGGTGTTTATTTTTCTTGTAAATTAATGTAGCTATTTTTATTGGTCATTCTTCTCTACAATTTTTGTATATAAACCCGTTCATTTTTACCAAAAATATATTCCTCCGATAACCAGCAGAAGTATCATTACAAGCAACCTTCCTGATACAACATTAGAAGACCTTCACTGAAGATCCTCTACAGATTTGACGGAGCATCCAGGAGAATCCAATTTCAATTATTGGATTGGAAAGACAGTTATTACGTAGTTAGCTACTGAAGTCCCTTAAGTTTACTTACTATTAATATAAATACTTAGTTTTACCCGGATACGTCAACTCAGAAAGAATTTAGAGAATGTCACAACTTTGCACTGAGAACCTTTAAATGCTGGCGATATTTTAAGCGATTACTACTGACTAGTGGGAAAATATGTAATACGAAACAGACAATGTCTCCCTCTTAGAGTATATTACTGTATAATATACCCTAAGGTCTCCCTAAAGTCTAGTATGATCTAGTTATGGACACTCTTTGGACAGGGCTGTTCTATCAGCGTTCTGATGAGTAGAACAAGAACAAGATAGACCTAACAACAACATCAACTTAGACCAAACTATGTCCAAACTATGTTTGTCCAACATACCTAACACCAGCTTTACATAAACTCGTATCAACGAGTAACTTGGAGATTGAGGTGCGTTGACCTTGATATTGTCCTACAAATAAGGAAGTAAATGACACTGAGAGCTTAATTATGAATGATATCATAGCAGACGAGTGACGTCACATCTGGCGCCGGCGCTGTCTTTCACCGTCACTCCACAGTCTTATTCAATTGTTTTGAGTCTAAAATCTTAATATGCTCTATCAAGTCCGGCTAGATTAAATTAGACTTATTCTTTTTCTTCTATCTTCCTTGGCCGGTAAAGCATTAGTGATGCCTTTGGTCATTGGTGTGGCTGATGTCCATGGATGACGATATCAACTTACCATCTAGTGGATCGTCAGCTCGTTTGCCGGCTATTTCCATAAAAAAAGACTCAGATTTTATTGACTTTGGTAATAATTCAATATCCTGTCTGCGTCCTGTAGCCTGTTAGTGACGTAAATATTTGTTCTTAGGTCATAGATTGTGGAACTTTTAGATTTGGTCAGTGGCTTTACAGTTTCTTTGTATAATTTATTTTAAATCTATATACAAAAACATGCTTTCGTGCGTTTGTATTTTTAAAACTCAATGAATACTAGAGTTAATGGATTCACCCGAATTTTATTTTTTGAAAAATAGTATTATAATAGAAGAGTGTTTTGTACATGTTTTAAGCACTTGTTGTTACAGCGAAGCTATCGAGATCAACCCCTAATTACCTCCTCTAGGGGGATTAGGGATTAATATTATTAATAATAGATGCTAGTAAAAATATATATAGTTATTTAATAAACAACCAAAAGCAAACCAACTGTAGACGCCATCGTTTTGATATCTCAGGTAAAGCGAATCTTTTTTTTTTTAATAAAATTATTCCTCAAAAGCCTTAATTATCGGGCACGAGATCGCACTGTTTTTTATCCTTCGCCGCGACCCTTCCACGCCATTTGGCATCGCTTTATGTTTCCTACTAAACGTTGCTTTTTTACCTTAATATACTTACTTAATTAAAAGTTTAATAAAGTAATCTTAGGTGGACGCATTTACTGGCTATTTTTCGTGTTATGACTCTATTGATACTGTGAGATATACGATTGGAATTATAATAAATACTTCAATGGTACCCATAACATTTTTACCCATAATACAAGTTGAATCTTATCATGGGTATCAATCAGAGTTCAACAAAACTCCTGTATCACAATATAAGTTACATTGTTTTCTATAAATACCTAACTATGTAAGTGAAGTGTTTTACAATTTTATACAGAATAAACGTTTATTATTATTATTATTTATTAGTGCTCTTTACATTTAACCTCAGGTGAGATTTTAGCAAGCATTAACTAATAAGTAAAAATTAAGTCGTTAAGCCACTCCGAAGGTCTTTTTTTCATTCATCATTTATGTATCCAAAATAAATATTTATTTTACCTCCATCAAAGTATCATTTCATTCATTCGGCAATCGATTTTAATCGATTTTAAATATCATTATTTCACCTTGTCTTAATTACCTTGCTATGGTAACATACGTTGTTGGTTCGATAAGGACTTGTTCAATATTTAAGGGACAAAAGATACGCGATAACATACGACTGAACGACCGCAGGCTGTCATAAGAGGCGATAGAGTTCGACCCACTGCTTGGTGGGACTTTTGTTAGAATTATAACACCGATATAATTATTAAGTTGGAGATTAATATTATTAACTGGTATTGTATATGACGACTGGTGTGGCGTAATGGATACCATGCCAGATCGCATTCCAAGGGTCCTGGGTTCGATTCCCAGCAATTTGAGTGACGAGATTGAATTTCTTTTCTCGGTGTGCGTGTTTTTATCTTTGTGTGTTGTCCATGGCACCCACGACACGGGGAATCCTAGTGTGGGGCTATGAGTGTTTGGCGTTATTATTATCCCTTTACAGAAATGTAGATTTAAATAAACATACCTATTTAAACAATTATGATACTACTACTACGTTTTAATTTTCATAAAAAAATTGTAGTATCTACTACTGTTTTCTCGCCTACCTTCTGACATTATACCTTAATTTCCATAATCTGTGCAATCACATAGTCAATCAATTTGACCGGAGAATTGTTCTCAAATATCATATAATTATTGTAAACCAGGTAATAATGAATCGCAAAACTCTTTTTTTTAATTAATTGCACTCATATCACCGGTCAGGTTAAATGCTCGAAGCGTTTTAATTTTAACCACATTTTTTCGGACGTATTAAATAATCTGTCTCTTTAATAAAACAAGTTACTAAATACCAAGGTTAGTGTTGCGTGTGGAATAAGGGGTTATATCAGTATTTTTATAGTTACTAGCTGGTCTGGACATTGCTTTAAAAGATAATAAATAATGCCACACATTTATCCCAGATCTAGGATTATAATATGTTTGGCATGGATACACAAATGTCAATAATTACTTTTTAATAAAAAATTAAACCAAGGAAAAACTGAAAAGCGGAAAATAAAATAAATCAATTAGTGTATTATTTTTCGTTTATATCATTATATTTATTATTAAGATCTTAAATTAACAGTAAATAAATAATTTTGAGACGGCGCCAAACAGATGAAAAAACAATCTACGGGCAGAGCTGTAGTACACCATAATACCAATGATATTTAAAAAATATAGATACGTTATGCCCTTACAAATCAACCTAAAATCGGTTCCGAAAAGAGCTACAACACACACGTTTATCTTTTGTTTTACTACACCAATCACATTGGTATGATACACGAGGGCATTTTAACGCTGTATGTCTAATGTCAACCATTTCTGACAACAACAAAAGCGTGCGTATCGTCTTGTATTGACGGAGATTGCCTGTCGGCGCGCTAGTGGCATATCTACCTTTTTTTTACATTATAATATCATTGCATAATACTAGTTAATACTAGTTAAACTAGTATTATTTTGTACACATAAGTACAAAACAAAGGTAAGCATGCAAAATAAAGGCAGCTGATTCCCCTACCTCCCTTCTTCCCCCCTTGGCACGCTCCAGCTAGTACATATATCTAAATATTTTGATTACAATATCAACATACATGGTAAAGGTAAATATGCAGATATTTCTCACTATGGCCTCGTATATCATGTCATATCCAAGCCATATCATGTCGAATCAGCAAGAAGTATTCGTGAAATCGAAAAGGAAAAGTTGCTTTTTACGAGGCAGCTGAACGGCACGAGCCATACGGCGCGCTCCTAATTGTAGTCATGATAAAAAACTATAAAAAGATGGCGAAACATTTAATTTGCCAAAGGACAGGAAGAGGCGGCGTATTGTGGGCACTTCCGCGGTTGGAGCTAGATGTTAGTTTAGTGTGGATAAGGCGTTGATTCAGATTCAAAAAGTATTTTTTTCGAATGTAAAGTTCTGTTGCTGATGGCCTTAGCGGCCGTTACAGCTTCGTTACAGGTCGATATAGTTTGACAAGAGGTGGGAGGGGGTCTTAAATTTCGTGACGTGACATTTCAAAATCGAATAATTCGTATGTATAGGTACCTAAATATAAACAATTAATAAAAAAATTGTTTTAATGGAAATGGAAAACTTATTTCGGAACTGCTGTTTTAATTTAATAATTTCTAGGTGTAAAATTTCATGATATGTGACGTCACACTAGGGAGGGAGGTCTCACAAATGTGACCAGCTGTGACAAGGAGGGGGGGAGGGGTCAAAAAGTCATGAAATTAGTGAGACCTAATTTATAGATGGCCCCCTATTAACTAATTACTAACGCCCCTGTCCACGTGAAGCGATAAAGGCCACTAGGGCCAAGAGCAACTGTTCATTCAAAAAAATATCACTATGGTCAGAAATCATAATTTTTAACTGATAGCAATATTATGCAATGCTGATGTTTCTACGGTTGCGGATGTGTGAAGGCGGCGGCAGCGATGACATAATAGGCATGATGACAGATTTTGAAATACTGTTCTATATTGCTGGGAAATATATTTTAATTACAAAGTATATCATGTTTCCGCAAAAAAATAAGGTTTAGTATAAAACAAATACATTTCAATTTATAAGTTTAAAATTCCCACCAAAACGCTTCAAACTGTCATGGCGTCCATATGACGTCACTCTTCAGGAAAATAATAGACAAGACGTCATTATCAGTATGGTGATATACATTTGTTTTAAGAAGTGTGACGTAATTCGCGCTAATTGAGACTGATTGGCGTTCAAGCTAACATGGCGGCTTGCCGTATTTTGTAGTTTTATTTTATCAAATCTCGCTCATACTAATACGATAAATGCGTGTTTTGTAATCCATTAATAGGGTTTCATTAAATAAATACATAATTTTAGTGATTTTTACTTACTGTCATCATGCCTATTATTATTAGGTGACTGGTCACTATTCGTCAGTTCATTTATAAAATATCTTATCCATATTAATCCAACTGAATGGTAGAGTAGGATCAACACTTTTTCTTAATTTGATCAGCAATTGTTCGCTATTCTCTACATCGCGAAGGGAAAAGAAAAAAGCATAGCTCGTGCAGACTCTCGTTTTTTACGGAAGCCTTTTTTAAGTGCCGGTGAAATGTAGTGAAATTAATTTAGGTAGGACATGTGGCTGATGATTATTGCGATCTAGGAAACAGATGTTTTTACAAAATAAATGGATTGCAATATCGATGTAAGGTTATGTCTACGTAAGATATTAGTTTAATGAGATTACGTAAGTAGTATCATCTAGAAACTCATATCTGCGCAAAAAATATTGTTAAGTAAGTCTAGTGCATTAGGGCTAGAGCTTGGTGCAGTTAGAGATATACATACCTACTTATCATTTTTAACTTAAGAGCTTTATGAAGAACTCTTAGTTACGCATCTTTCTTCATCGTAGTCAATAATAATTAATTTGTAAAGTATTAATTAATTCGGGGTTTTCGTCGTAAAGTATAGCGCGCGTTCCAATAAGCTATGACAAAATAACAGTATACTTCTTTATAATTAACTACGTAATAAAATGGGAGCATTTAAAAACCTTAATATATTTTTTCAACAAACGGAAGTTTGGCACATGCCGCGATCAAAAAACCATTAGAATTGCCGCCGGAAAAAATCCTATAGTTTTATTTAAGCTGCGGTCTTTTAGCAATTTTTTGTTATCTGTATAAATATAGCATGTTTTTATGATGTCCAGATGTTGTATGCAGATGACATTTTTTTGCGCGCGCGATTTTTAGTGGCTTGTCTGTAGAGTTTTTTGATAGCAGATGTTTTGCATAAACGCTTAGTGTCGCTAGTGACGAGAAAAAATAATTGGGGTAAGCCGATAAGCCATGGAAATTATAAGAGTAATTATTTAAAAAATACTTATACATAAATTCATAGCTTAAGGCATGCGTAATAATAATTAAAATGAACTAAAGTAAAGGTCCGGCTGGATACTTTTGTTAAGATTAAATAAAAATTATGGCCATCCAATTATTTAAGCATTTTAAATAGAATAATAAAATTATACATTTTATAGGTCTTCACACAAAATAAATAAAAGAAACAAAAGCAGGTTTCCTGGTAACTTCGAACAATTGTTGCAACTTCATAGGAAAATAAAAATTAATTTGCGAAGAAACGCGTGATAGGAACATGCGACTGATGTTATAGCGGCTTGTAATCACATAATTATCGAATGTTGCACGCATTTTAACCAGTTTGTACTTAAAACCCGATCATTCTCTCAATTGCCAACGCCAGACACATTTCGCAGAAACATTAGGTATTTTGAAGGAATTATACGAGATACGTTTAATAAAATAAAATATAATTGCTATTCAAAAACAAATAATTCTTGGGCCCGCGGCTAGGGGCACAATCAAAACCTTTTCGATTTGAATAAATCAATCCCTTATAGAAATGCATCGATATACAGGTGATTTGAAACTGTTTGCAGGCGCTTTTACCGTACGTACCTAATAAAAAAACACAAAGGTTTTTTTTTTTACTTTTGATCTATTAGAGAGGCTCATAGCATTCAATGGCTCATAGGTTTAACTGCAACTTACTCTGATTCGATTCGGAGCGAAATGACAGAAGAGATAATGATATACTTGGCTTAGCTTCTAGCTTCAACCCATTGATGGCCCAATATTGAGCGCGGGTCTCACGAGAATTCCTAGAGCATATTCCACCACGCTGCTCCAGGGCGAATTGGAGTTAATATACAGCGAAACACAAGTTGATGTTTGTACGGTCATTGGTATGCTTTAAGTAATTATAAATGCCTTTTCTTTTGTGTATCTAAGTAGGTCGCGAATTATACAAAATAGATAACTGAATAAAACGATCGTCATAAACTGGCACCAGATACTTAAAAAACTTATACAAAGCTGATACCTTTAAAAACTTTAAAACTACAGTAATATATTGTTTATCTTCTTATTGGTATTTTGATCCAATTACACGTATCATGGGTCACGGTAAAACTAGTAAAACTACGATGGCGGGAAAACCTTTGACAGTTGACACTTGATTGACACTAATGAAAGATGAGTCCATCAAAATGACGTCCAGTTCGTTTCGCATTACGTAATCTCACGAAGTCACAACACGCGACACATTTTCACGCTATGAATTTAAATTATTAAAATAATATTATTGTATTAAATATATTTGTGATGTTTATCTAATACCTTTAAACGATCAATTCTAGTCATATGTACGTATATTAGAGTTGAGAAAAATGAGCTCCGAGTCCCGGACTCGAGCTCCGAGTCGGAGCTACTGAGCCTTCAAAGCTCGAGGCCTAAGGGCTCGCGAGCCTTAGAAGGCTCGAGCCTTTAGGGTTCGAGCCTTAAAGGCTCAAGAGCCTTCAATTGAAGACTCGAGTCGAAGCTCGAGCTTTATTTACTTAGCATTTCAATAGGTATACCAAATTGGGTTCATTATGAAAGTTTCATACAAACATTTTTACTTTAAAATTAAAAAAAATGTGTGTTAGTTCCGACGCACGCGAGTTTAACGCCATCTAGCTTTCAATCGTCAAATCAGTCAAACAATGGATGATGATGATAATGATGGAGGATGATGTTGATGATGAAGAATGATGATGATGATGACGAATGATGATTATGATGATGACTGGGGGTGATGATGACTGGTGATGATGACGACGAATGGCAATGATGATGAATGGTGATGATGATGAATGCTGATGATGACGAATGGTGATGATGATGAATGGTGATGATGATGAATGGTGATGATGATGAATGGTGATGATGATAATGATGTGTGGTGGTGATGATGATGATGATAATGATGATGATGATGACTGGTGGTGATGATGACTGGGGGTGATGATAAATGGGGGTGATGATGAATTGTGATGATGATTAATGGTGATGATGATGAATGGTGATGATGATGAATGGTGATGATGATGAATGGTGATGATGATGAATGGTGATGATGATGAATGGTGATGATGACGAATGGTGATGATGATGATGAATGGTGATGATGATAATGATGAGTGGTGGTGGTGGTGATGATGATGATCATGATGATGATCATGATGATGATCATGATGATGATGATGACTGGTGGTGATGATGACTGGGGGTGATGATGAATGGGGGTGATGATGACGAATGGCAATGATGATGAATGGTGATGATGATAATGGATAGTGATGATGATTATGATGATGATGCTGAATGGTGGTGATGATGATGAAGGAGATGATGAAGATGACTAATGATGACAACGATGAATGACGATGATGATGATGTTTCACATCATAAGAATAGGATGTACCAAGATTATTACTATCATTAGATGGCGTTGTTACTGATCAGCCATCCAACGCCATCTAGATTCTATGTTACGAATTACAAACATAACGCATAACGCTACGGAGAAAGTTTGATTTTACTCCCCATAAAATTTCATACCGCGGGCTTATTTATAAAAATCTATACCTAAGGAGAAAACTCCAAAAATTTGAAATTCGCACCGCGCCCTAATTTAAAATTTTAAGGTTAAGGCTTATTTAGGGTTCCGTAGTCAAAACACAGTAAGTTTTGATTAGGGAACCCTGAAATTACAGTGTTACAAAATGAGCCCTGAAGACAAAGCTCGAGCTTCGACTCGAGCCCTGGACCAGAGCTCGAACCTCCGCCTCGAGCCTTCATGTAAGACTCGAGGCGAAGACTCGAGCCTTATTAGAGGGCTCGAGCCTTTTATCAACACTAACGTATATTCTGAGTGTTGGAAACGGCTCCAACGATTTTCATGAAATTTTGTATGCAGGGAGTTTTGGGGTTGATAAATCGATCTAGCTAGGATTCATTTTTAGAAAATGTTGTTTTATCCGTGTTTTCAGGCAGTGAAAAACTGCTACAATAGACTCTTCCTGACATCTATTGGCTAGCAGCAACACTAAAGCTAATTCAGTAGATGGCGTTGTCAAGCAACACTAAACCAAGCAAAGCTCGGTCATCCGGGTACTTTTCTTTATTCCTTATCAAACTTTGAGTGTACTTAAATTTACTAGGTGACCTGTCAGCGAAGATTACCTGGGTATGCTAAAGAGTTCTCTTACAGGATTGGCGTGGCATTGGTGACTCCTCTGCTGTTGCTGATGTTCAGAGGCGGAGGTAAACTCTATCAATCAAACTGTTTGCACCGACTTCAGATTTTGTCATCTAATGACAGATGTCATCACATCATCAGTCCACCATAGAGGCGGCAATATGTTTTTGCAAAAACGGCGTCTTTTCCTCCATGATTTATGCAACAGCTATCGTTTCTTCGAGCTTTGATTTGTACAATTACCTAACTTTACTTTCGTCAAGTACTTATCTAAATGTTTAAATATACACAGAAGTACTGTATATAAATGTTTCAAATTAAACTAAACGTAAAATAAATAAATATCAAAATATTTTTTTTTCTTGTCGAGTGGAGACTAGCAAGTAACATACATAAAATTAAAACAAAATTATTAAATCTATCTCTTTATCGGTCCATAGACAGTACTTGTCTATGAATTTTGTTTCCGAATTCAAAATCTTCAAGTAGTTCTACATTTATTATGATAAAGATTATGAAGTTTGGTTGAGAAGTTCTTGGACTTGGACTAAGTTGAAGGCCTCCTTGCATTTCCTCCAGAGGAGAACTAAGCCCACCTGTGGGACCCTGGGCATAACTAGGGTTTGAAACAATAACTCGTTCTTGTACATTGCAATGTTATCATGTTTGATTTTTAGTTAGGTGCTCATAGCTTAGTTGCTGCATTGTTGGAGCGAGGGTTCTGGACTTAAATTCGTTAGGGTCCTGTTTAATCTGTCAAACAAATGTTTACGTTCGGGTTACACTTACAATACATTCTACAAACACGTGACATTAAACTCACAGACAAACGTTAAATAAATTTTTTAAGGTATATAATGTTTTGTACCATTATTTTGATTGTGTGAAAACCGTATCAAATAATTGTATTGTTTGAAGAGATCTAAGCATAATAAGAACAGAGAGTGTAATCAGATACTTTTTAATTTGTTTAAAAACAAAATCAATATTTTGTTTTATGTTAGAATATTCTATTATACTAGCTTCTATTCACGACTTCATCTGCGTGGACTTCAGAATAGAGTACAGAGATTAACAGGGAAAAATCAAAGCTACTTAGTTGATACATAAAAAATAAACAGTCAAAACACTAAGGTCTTATTTATTATTTAATACCGATTACCAGATATTCCAGATTTCATTTTCCGGGATTTTAATTATTTTTTATTGCAGGCAATAAACTGTGTGCCAAATTTTATTCAGATTCTTTCAGCCGTTTTTGCGTGTTCAAGCAAACATCCAAACTTGCAAACAATTAACAAACTTAAATTACACAATTAGAAGGTAGTTGCTATGCATGTTTAGAAATGCATAAAATTTTATACAGTGCTCGCAGATTACAAACTAGATTAACATTAACTCAATAAAAAGTGGCTAGTTTGAGGACACCCTGTACGTGCACTTTTTCGAAACATTTAGAGGTCGAGTTTTTGAAGGGTTTTTTCGCGAGATCGATGGCAATTATGCACATTTTTGTCGATGCGGTCCGTTTGACGGCACCTCGACTCTGCCCTGCTTATACTTATGGACGGATTCCATCAAATAAAAATCGGGAGACGTGGTTTTTGTTAGGTTTTTGCCGGTATATTGATGAGATCCTTCAGCGTTGAAGGAATTCGGCCAGGACGAAGGGACATGCCATTGTGTTGAATAGGTCATGTAAAACTGTATAATGAGTCTTGTATTGTTCGCGATCTCTACATCATCTGATATGTGATATAAGCGCATGCTTGAAATAGCTCGAGCGTGCGCTTGTTAAAAGGTATAAAAATATAAAGACTCTATTTTTATCTCTACGCTAAAGGTAAAAGATATGCCAATAATGTCCTACAATGGTGTTTTTAGGGTAACAGTCTACAAACGAGTAAAGACGCTATTTGCGGGTCATCAAGCATATTAATCTAACACCGGGATAAAATTGGTAGAATTGGATTAGTCAAATTGGTAGAATCGTTACTAAAGTTGCAATTTACCACTTATGCCTCAACTCAGAGTCACTAATGGTTACTTAAATCGCACCTTAGTACTTATTATTTATATACTTAGTATTTGTATGGTGATTCTTTACTAAGGAGCGATTAAAGTAACCGTGACTCTGAGTTGGGGCGTAAGTTTAAGATTTTTTTTTTACATTTTACTTTTCAAATTGATTACATCTGACGGTATTAAATTATTGCTCGTTTTTACACCAGACACGTTATTTCGATTCTCGTAATACATAAAAAAACATCCAGTGCCTATACTAGTTTAAACAACCAACTTTAAACAGAAATATTTAAAAAAACATCCCTATCAACAGATGCTGATATGATATCTCATAAATTCGCAGCTAAAATAATTATAATTGAATAAAAATAAAGGTTGACGTCCACGCTGACGGCCTTAAAATAGACGCTTAAAACAAAGAGTGTGCAATTTGCAGTGTCCGAACGAGCGTGGCTATTGCGCGGTAATCCAGTGCCTGTGACAATGCTGCCAGCCTGCCAGTGCCAGCGTAGCCACCTGTCAAAACAAGATGCCGCTGTACAGGTGGCTACACACCTGACGAAACCAACTATAACAATTCATTAGGCATATCCGAGCGAATATATGTAACCATTGTTTAAATACAGCTTAAATAGAACATCTTACAACGCGCGGGAAAATGATGGTGCTCGAGCAGAGGAGAATAAATTGACGGGATGTGTTTTAACTTTTATGCGGAATAAAACTTTTGTTATAATATATTATTAAATTACTTATATTTAAATTAAACAAACTAAAAGTAAGTAAAGAAATATGTAGTATGATAGTTTATTAAGTAGTTAAATTTGTTTCATTAATTTGATATTTCCTTGATTTTGTTTATTATCATTATTATTATCTGAATTTTTTATTTAATATCAAAATAAATTATTACAATGATTAACATGTTTAAATTTCCAAAATTCTAAATTCCAAAAACTAAAATTTAAAATATTATAGTAGATAAATATAAAAAAAATATAAAATAATTTGTTCTCATTCATAACTTTCAAACAGCACGTATGGAAAAGGTGGAAGTATAAAGATTTTATCAAACGTACTCGTATTATAACAATAGGACGAATGTTTTCAATGAGCTCGTGCCATTTTTTTCACGCGGAAGACGACCGAGGCGAAAGCAAATACACTCATCAGCCACAAAAGACTGGCACACTCCACTCAAGAACTATCGTGTTTCTTGAAAAAAAAAATAAGAAAAAAAGATAGCACATGCCGAAATCTGATTACTGCGATATTTGATCAAAGGGTTGCCGTTTACCAAACATTGTTCACAAAAACTTCGTACCTTTTTGCAGCCGTATTTTTTTGCTGGAAAAAATGCAAAATCGATTTCGGCAGATGTCCGCAAATAGAAAGGGTTTGATAGGCGTTTTGAGTAAAAAAGTCGATGCATCGGCTGTAAACAATGGTTCCGAGCCGTTACAGAGCGCCTGTCAAAATTCGCTATTATTATTTTTAAAGGCTTTAAGTTTTTCGAGTGATTAAGGTTTTTTTTAGGAAATTATCTATTTGAGGAAATTGATTTTTAAGTAGCTAAAACGTAAACGATGGGTATCGTTTATTATCGTTTATCATTAGTGACTAGCAAAATTAAAATTAATTTTAATATTTTTAAATGATTTTGTTATTTTGGATTTTAATGGTACCTAGAAGGCTACTTTAATTGCTTGGCTAATTGTGAGTATACTTGTGCTATCTAAAATAATAATTAAGCTTACCTGTCTCTTGCAAAAACGTTGACATCAAGTGAACGTAAATGATTTCCTTCTCCTGAAAAATAGTAATATTATAAACCATGAAAACTATCTGTTCACTTACTGCACAATTGCAATTATGTACATTATGTAACACAATTTTGGCATAGCTACATCATTTTCAATTGTATTTACTTATGTAAAGAATTTGCAACGTCCAATAGAATAACTTGTAAGTTTAATTCTTGGCGTATAGAAGCTTTGTCATGTGCCTTAAACAAGGGATTCCTATTCTGAATAAGCACCTGTGTACAAATTGTATTGTGTACAATATCTAATACATTTTACTGTAATAGTATTATACCTAGCCGTGTTTAGTTATGTAATGATAAAAAAAAAAGATTTTTTAAGTCAAAAATGTTACCTACTTAACATCACTTATCCATTGAAAAATTATGAAATGTAGTAAATAAATAGATACAATTACACAGATACATTATAAAAAAGATAACCAGAGTATTTAGTACCGTCGATTCAAAGCCCGTGTCCCAATAAGCTGATATGATCATAATGAGCCTCATCCATTATGTACGATATGTCAGTTACATGACCATTTGACTTAAATACAATGATGGCTTAAGGTATAGTACAAGCATTTATTAACATACAATAATATCGTTATATTTTGCAGCAAAGAATTTTATTCATAAAATATTATACTAAATTATTGTTATTGATTGGTTTCAGTTAACATTGAAAGACAGAAACTAATGTGTAGACTGTTGGTTATTCCAAAGAATTGTATTTTTATAAGACGTCTCTTTTAATCCGAATTACAGTGAAACCAACTTATCTGTGAATTGAAGGAGGGCGCTGTCAGACGCATTGGACCAATCATTGAACGTAATTCGAGAGGTAGTAAATGACAAATGAATGAACACAAAGAACTTATGAATGACGCGGCACTAGTTCCAGTTTTCGCCACTTCACAGATAAGTTGGTGGCACTATACCTCTATATGACAGAGCGTCAGTTCTGCGATTATTTGAAATTACCATCATTTCGTTGTATTTGATGTAAATTATTTATCGTAATGAACCCGATGTAGTTATCAAATCATAACAACACCTTATTTTGAAATTTGCATTAAGATTTACTTTTTACGACTACTAACAGTTGACCTATACTGGTCGCTGGGGCATGTAACCTAATTTTATACTACGAATAAAAAAAAATATAATTATCCTTAATTTATTTATCGATTTGTTTTGAAATAGATTATCTTTAACCTGCTACAGTTTAAAAGATAGATAGTTGAAAAGATACATTGCTTTTTAGGTAAACTTTTTTATAAAACCATAAAGAACGTAATTATTATGCATTATATTCCTCATTGAAACAATAAAATACTGCAACCAATTGTATATATTAAAAACACGTATAGAAACATAATAAACGAACGTAATAGGTGTGACAAACACAATACCCATTACATGACGATGAAAGTTACTGTTTTTCAAGCGACCGGCTGTAGCGGGCAGGACGTAAGAGTAAAGAAAATTCCTTCAAGTACACCGCAAAAAGTCCTTCCATCATCCGATCATCAACCATTTTATACAGACCTCTCAGCTGATACAACGAGCCAGATATCAGCCAAAGAAGACGTTAATACTAAGGTAATAAGGGTTATGTTGGCAGTATTGATTTAAGCTAATGCAAAGTATCTGGACGGCTTATATACTATGGCATGCGACGTAAATTCTATCACTACTGCCTTGTGGAAGGGAAATCCCTTGGAAATCCAGACGTGAGTGTTTTGGTTAAAGCAATATCTTTTATTCGTTTATAAATCTTTAAAAAAAGAAAAGAAAAAATAAGATTAAGCAAAATAATCGCAGCTAGACGAGACCATAACGTGTTTTCCGTTTGGCATTAATAAAACTTGGAAATGACAATAATAATTCAGTTTTATACAACATAAAAATTAGAAAACAATATTCTGATCTAAAATATTTTCATTTTTTTTAGTAATTAATTGCCTTTTAACCCCCCGAAATAGAATAGTGATCTGTAAAACCCATTTTCAGGGTTTTACGATAAATTGAAAAAAATCTAACTTCAAATAAAATTGTTAGTTAGCAATGGTTAGCGTTAAACCAGCTTGTAAGTTAACCTATTGTATTTAAACGATGTGAGCGAGTTGAGATGATCGGATTCAATCTTCGGCGATCGTGGTCCAAAAATGCATTAAAGAATCCTCCCAGATGCCTTATAAAGACTGCGCTTAGACAGGACGAAAGAGTCAATAGGTTAACGCCTTCGAGAAATTTCGACGGTTCTCCATTGTTGGCGATGTATGGCGATTTAAAATGTCCAATCTTTGATCAAAATTAAATAATGCATTGATTTTAAAAATCTAATCGATCGTATCTAGCCTGTGGAAATCGCTAATCTATATTATTAATATTATAAAGAGGAAAGATTTGATTGTTTGTTTGCATTGAATAGGCTCCGAAACTACTGAACCGATTTGAAAAATTCTTTCACTGTAGGGAAGCTACACTATCCTCAGATGACATAGACTATATTATATTTAAAAAAAATTAGGGATCCTTAATAAAACTCCAATAATGTAACCCAAGGTGTAAAAAAATAAGAAAACCGAAGCAAAGCGAGAGACGAGTAACTCTAATAATTACAGTTTACTTAAAAAGTTCTTTTTGTGTAGGTATGTATATATTATGATGATCACATTCATGAGTAAGGTTATAGGCTATATTATTGTAGTTCCTGACAAAACGACTAGATTCGGGGGACGAGTAAGTATTAAGACTGGATGAGATCTACGAGTACAAATCATTTTCAGGCTTTTCACAGACTTAAAATTATCCGAACAAATATAATGGTCCTAAATCAACCTTTCAATAATTAGCCGTTTCATGTGAATTTTTAATTTTTTGTTACAAACAAATATCCGAATAAAAATAATGGTACACACTTGGTTTCTAATTCTAACGCTACAATTATAATTTTATAATTAACGGGATAGTTTCGTGCACATTATGTGTTGTTGATGATGCAGCTGTCAACATATTCATATCTATTATATGAAGTTGTTATGGTGATACATCATTAAATAACGCATGGCATAACGAGACAAGAACATAATTCATGTAGATCACAAATATTATTCGTAATAGCGTCTATAGGCCACTTTTTTAACTAAACGAAGTAATTGGTTGGAAATAATGATTAGAGTTCCTGCAATGGTCCTGCAAGAATATAATATTAATGACATACGTATATCTTGTTAGAATATAACAATGATCATTAAAATTGTTATCGTCCCACTGTTGGGCTAAAGGATTTCTCTCATAACTAGGAGTAGGTTAGAGTGAGCTAAGTCACATTTGTGATTTAAGTGACTAATCTCCACAATAAACTTTTGTTGCTAACTGTACCTACATACTGATATTGTAGTGATTTCCGCAGACAGCGCCTGTAGATATACTCGTAGGTGTTGCGAATGCAAGCAATGCAGTTTTTTGACGTTAAGCGTTCACTTGATTTAATTAGTGCTTCCTTGTCGGTACAATCACCGGCAATTGTCTTTACAGAATAATTAAAATTGGAGTGTACATAAAAACACAATTTTATCATAAAAATAAATAAAAATAATTACAAAATAATAATACTTAATCCTAATTTTGTCATTATTACCAAATTACTATTGAGTCATGTTAGTCTGTATGACAACTATTTCCATGTATGTACTTCACAAAACTGGCAAGAGAAACTCAAACATTAAAAAAATAAGCTACTTGAAATTGAAAACGATCATGTGCCTATATACCTTTTTGAAATTTTTATAGTGAACTCTTTGATTTAATATCCATATTGCATTATTCGATTTATTTTTTCTCACAGCCACAATATTCCTTTTTTTCTAATTTCACTTATCTCAGCACACTTGGCCTGTCAAGATCTGTGTAACGATGTCTTAATAATTATATAAATTGGTTCAGCGGTTTGGAAGATATGAGGTTATAATGAATATTACATGCAAGCAAGCAAGCAACAACCCATAATTGTCCCACTGCTGGGCTCGGGGTCTCCTCTCACAATGTGAGGGGTACAGGCCATAGTCTACCACGCTGGCCAAGTCCGGATTGGTAGACTTCACACACCTTTGAGAACTTTATGGAGAACTCTCCGGTGTGCAGGTGTCCTCACGATGTTTTCCTTCACCGAAGCAAGTGATAATTAACTTCTAATACGCACATAATATTTGAAAATCAGAGGTGCGTGCCAGGATTTGAACTCGGGCCCCTCCGTTCGAGAGACCATCGTTCTAAACGCTAGGCTATCACTGCTGTACATTACATGCATACATACAAGAAACGCGCGAAAAACATAACTCTTCCTGGCAGTCGAGTAATAATAAATAAAGTAACACATTTTCCACAGATATATAGAACAATACGTTATTGTGCACACAAAAAGAACAAAAAAAAATGATATAAAGAGGATAAATTCAATAATCCAAACGCCTTAAGTGCGCGACAGTACCCCAGTGTTTACCGATACATTCAGGTTGCATTTTGTCATGTAGCATATTCGGGCAGGGTAAATGTCACGGTCGCCGGCCTGCACCGCGCCGCGCCGCGCCGCGTCGCGTCGTGTCGTGATCACGATGCATTCACACCTACTGATAATAACATTAGCATGCCCATACATACATTAATCCTGTTTAGATTTAGTCACAAATGTGGCGGTGGATATAAAATTAAATAATAATAATAATAATAAATTTTTTTGGAGACAATTCTTTTTTATTATAATTATTTTATTTATTACTTAAGTTTTAAATAAAAACTAAATGTAATTTTTTTGTAGAGAAATTTTCATACATTTCTAAACCGTAATCCCGCCCAAGGACGTACATAATTTGGCGATTCAAATTCAACACATTACAGCAGCGACATGACAGTTTAACCTAGAAACAATACTTCGAATAAATTGTCGAGGGTAAGCCATCCAAGTGATCTGAGCACCTTGCTGAACGACACTATGTAAACAGGTGTCCCTTAAAGAAGGCCCTGAGTCATTCTCATCGTCATTGAAGTATAGATAATGTACTAAAGTACCAGAACATATGTACATCGCGAACAAAATGTGTCGCGCCGGGAGGTTATATTTTCTAAATCAGCCTCCGTTCTTTTTTCAAAATCGAATGAATCCACTGAAAATTGTAGGAGTTTGGCATTTGTCTACAGTTCATTGCGAAAACATCGGGTTCGTGGTGTCCTTACTCCGTTTTATACATTATCTAGTAATAAATAATAGTTCAATGTCTTTAGGGTATTATTTTATAGCACCTTAATAAACACAATACTGAGACAATCGTCGGAAGAGTTCTTTACTTAATCGGAACTATGCCTGTAAAATCTCAGCCATATAATGATATTACTAAATTGTTTCAACGTACTTCAAAACAATTACATCAGTTGATATTGTTACAGTTTACAGTTGGATATTGGCCATAAACAAAACGAAAAAAAGTTTCGTACAACAAAGGAAATCAAAAAACTGCCAGTAATGTGTATGCAAATATCGAGCAGTAACGATATTCTAATAGCAACGACGGGTTCCGATTAAACTCGAACAAGTAGCTGCCAACTGCAGGTACATAAAAAAACGAATTAACAGGTGTATGAAATCAACAGGTTTTAATAGACTGATTTTGACAGGACAAGTGCATCGAAATACTAGAGAAAACTGTGGAGTGGTACGTGTGGTTTTTTTGTACAAGGTCGTATACAATACGATTGTGAAGTTTGTTGAAACAGCATATTCGTCAAAGTTGTTATAGAGTTCTCTCTGCGGTTTTATAGCTAGGAGAAATATACCTTTTTCGATGAAAAAAAAATCTAAAAGACCAACTTTTTACATGCCATCCAACAATAACGCAGAAGAAGTTTAGTCGCTTTATTTAACTTGTTCAAAAATTATTAATATTAATTGTTTAATAAAAAAGGTTGTGTTAATTAATAATACTTAGTGCCTTAATAAATCAGGCATTAGGTAAAAAGAAGAGTGTTTAACAAGACTACACCATCGCTTACGCACCATCAGGTATAAATGTAGTCAAGCATTTACTTATGACAAACATAGAAAACGTAAGTTGTCGAAACAAAAACTTAGTGAGTAAAGTGTTAATTTTTAATGTTACTAGCCGAAAGCAGACAATCCACCTCATGGTCATTGTTTTAAGTTTCAAATAATTTTCGATGAAACTCTACTCCACACACGTCTATATTCCATCGAATGGCTCGTGCTACATAGGACATGTGCTAAATAATTACAGCAAGGACTTCGTAGCATGTGCCACGAAGCCTTACTTTTTGTGCCCATAAACTACCCTCATCCTTAACGCAAAGTGATAAGGCTCAATATGCAATACAATTTAGTCTTTTTTGTAGCATTGCTTAAGACGCCACTGAGCTCACCTGTACCAATTATCGGTAATATTGTCTTTGCGTACCGTGTATTTAAGATGTGACATACGCCGATACGTTTTCCAATCCATGTATAAATACTTATTTACATAGCGTAATGCATATTTCATGCTTTTATATTAAATATTAATATGTTATATAGACAATGTGTTTTATTCCGTGCAATGATAATATATTAATGCAAAATAATTATACAGTTGGCAGATTTTTACTCAGATTAAAGTATAATTTTTAGATAAATCTTTGACATCAAAATTCCCGGACTGAAAACGCGCGTAAATCAACTTTGTGTTACTTTTACTGAACTTGGGTTCATAAAGGTCAGGTAAATTTATTTTAAGGCTTCTTTTGCATTTTTTTTCTATCATTCATGCCTTTGGCGTAAATACGCTCAGCCTTTTGCATTTTCCCCTTTATAATATTTTTTCCCCTTATAAAAAAGGCGGGAAACTACATAGGTATACATGACTAGCTGTGCCCGCGAGTTCGTTCGCGTGGAAGCATTTCCCGCGTAAACCCCGATCCCCTGGGAGCCCTAATTACTTGAGGGTATGCAATATACGATCTATTCGCATAAGTACCAAATATACACAAAAAAATTCATAAAACTTGGTCGAGCCGTTTCGCAGGAGTACGACCACAAGCACTGTGACACGGGATTTTTTATATATTAGATTATATACACAGGTATTCTTCGATAAAGTTACATTTCGTTTCTATACTAACTATATTTTTGTAAATGCTAGTTGCAAAATTATTTTATTCATATAAATACGACGAGTAAGAATGCATGTAGGTAGGGTACTCATATTGTGTAGTTTTAATTCAGATGTTCTTGGTAAAACATTTCTTCTGTGGTAAAACATGGATTTATCTGTGACATTTCTTTGAAAAGTTAAAACTCAGGATTCACGTTAATACGTGCTATATTTTTTGTCAACTATTTAATTCTCGGTACTCAATAAATTTGTTACTTTAAATTTTTTTTCTCACAATTCATTTGCAATATAATATCTACCTATCTATTTTGCATGGAAGATAGGTAAAGGAGAACTGACTCATGTGGGGAGAATGTTGAAAGTGTCCAGCTATAAGCAGTAAATTGGCGCTAGCGTAGGCAATGGGTATGGTACTAATGTAGTAGCTGTTTACGGTTTGAAGTTAGACAGTGACAGTCCTGACTACCAAATTTCAACTGTTTACGTAGTCCAAATTTACCCTTTTGCTACCGTAGCGCCACCAATTTAACGCAGTTTGATGGACACTTGCACAACACCGTCATATCTCCTTTATTTACCTCTATACTCCATGATATGTTGTCTACACGCGTTTATTTTCTCTGTGGGTCAATTTTGACAGGTCTTTTCCATTTTAATTACTACAGAGTAGAACAAGGCTCCTTTAATCTACACCGACATGTAAGTTCTTTAGATAATGGTGGATATCTTCATAAGTTTTAGACTTGAAATGAATATAGTACTTATTAAACTGGATAAAAATAAGTTCTAAATTAATGAAAACTTCACAAATATTACTTGGAAGCTTCATTAACTTATATTGGTTAGTGATACAGATGATATTATTGTCAATAATTGAATTGAAGTGATGTATCTGAGTACGCAGGAATTATCTCATCAGCCATTTATCAATATTCTTTTGTAAAAGTCGAAGAAATATTGCTATAATTTGCTTATATGAGTACCTACTATTAATATTGACATACACTAAATAAAATGTAGATTTAGGTCATTGAAGTATTATTACTAGCGTATAGAACAGACACCGCGAACATCGGGTTCGGCCGGCTGCATTTCATTCTGTCCCTCGGCTGCGCTCATGGCGGCCACATGTCAAAATTGTGACAAAGTAACATTTCAAAAATGCCGTAGTACGTTATAATTATTATAAAGCTGTAAAAATCAGTCAACTACGAAAAAAAAGATAGTTGTGTTACATAATATCGGCAAGGAAACAAAACATTAACTTAAATCAACCAAAGCGAATTATTTCATTATTGTGCAATGTTTCCGCCATTTTTCATTGAAAAAATCATAAGGCTCGTTTACATACTTGGTAAGCCGCAAGCGTGTTAATGTACTAAAGGTGTTGGATTTTTGACACGGATCAATGGTAAACGTTTGAAAATCGTCCAAACGCTTTTGCAAATTAAATAAACTTGGAGTAAGAGCTTGTACCTAAAGATTTGGAGTCGGTGACTGCTTGTCTTGGTTCGGCAAGTCTCATATACAAAGTTACTCTGTGGCAAGTGTGTAAACGGGCCTTCTAGCACAATATAGGAATCTAACAGTATTCGCTCTTCATACAAACGGTCGAAACGCGCGTTATACCTACGCACATTGGAATAAGCAAGCGATATGTAGGCAACTGCGGCCGCCGCGTGGCGATTGCCGACAGGCGAACGAGCGGAGCTTGTACCACGGTCCGGTCGGTACAAATAACAAACTTTTTTAGTTTTCTACTCTGGTTGAGCTGTATGGTCGTGTGCGGCTATAGATTTAGAAAATAGATTTAGAAATATTTAAGATGGCAGTAGAAAAAGGCAACAAAAATAGACAATATTGTGCTGTTTTTATTCACAATGAATTGCATTTATTAAAATAGAAAATATAATATTTATAAATACAAAACTACAAAGAAACTCAAGTCGTTTGATAAAATTAAAATACTGTCGGCGGACAGCCCTAGCGCGCGGCTACAAGTAGGCAAGTTTTTCGAGAATCGGGCCGAGTACTGTTACTGTTTAGATTTCTTTACTGTGCTTCTAGTTTGAAAAGAGAACAGAGGGCAAGCCGGCGGCGGGACACACATTTTCAATTTTGTTCGAGATGTCTATTCTTTGTCATTATACTTCAATGGTTTAGGTACAGTCACATAATAATTAGAGATGGGCCGACTACACGCCGACTAGTCGGGAAAACCGACTATTCGGCATGTTTTATAGTCGGCGACTAGTCGGCAATTAGTCGGCAAAAATCGCCGAATAGTCGGCATTAATTTTCGCTACAAAAATTAAAAGAAATTAAGAAAATAACAAAATAACAAAATACAATCAGCATGACGAGATTTATTTTAATAAATCCGATTATAATGAAAATACATATTTTATTATGTAGTAGTACATAATAAGTATAACGGATGTTGGATTTGTCACATTTACAAATGCAAATGTTGACCTTCAAAGATTTGGTTCATAAAAGCCCAGTGGCGCCAACAAACTAATGTTTCTCCATAAAAAACTCAATTATTATTACCTATATTGTTGAAAACTCGTTTTCAACAGACTTGAAAAGGAGGTAGGTAATCAATTAATCGCGTTTATATTTTTTGTTTGTATGTTCCCCGATTTTTATAAATAATTATTTTTCTTTATACATTTTTTTTTCAAAAAAATGAAATGAAATGAAAATTCGTTGCATCACTAATATGTGGCAATAATAATACAAGTTTGTACTTTTATTTGAACTTAGTCATATTTTCATTAAAATTTTATCAAATAGTATTCAATCAAGCTAAAACAATTTATGGTGGAGAAACGTCAGACTTTCAGGTTTATCAGGAAGCAATCGATTCCTTTTATTTTCATAAATATTTGACAAAAATAAGGTTGATCGGCATTGCCGACTAGTCGGCCGATTAGTCGGCAATTTTCTCACCGAATAGTCGGCTAGTCGGCTGATCGGCAAAACCCATAGTCGGCCCATCACTAATAATAATGTATCATTCTTAGGCTTATGTATTCGACAACTTAACTTTTTAATATTTTCAGATCCTATTTTAAAAACAAACAGCGCGCCAAATTTAAAAAAAAATCTAATACCTTTTAAAGAGCAAAATTCCACAAGTAGCACAAATTGGAACCACATAATGAAAGAGAAACATTTTGCACGAACGATACTTAAACTATCATTTACATTTTGTTATCAGAACATTATTATCTGCGTATCATGCGATAGCTGTAGCATTCGATAGCTTTATAAGGGTTGCTGGAAGAAGGCTGGTCTATTAATGTAATAGACTACGCATTATCGTAATTGCCGTCTCGTTAAATAAACTTGCCGTAATAATCAACTTAGAACCAATATTATACTAGATGGCACTGAAAAGACAAACTTATTGTAGATCGGAGTGAAAAGCCTAATTAATGCCTACCGTCTACGTAAACGTAAAACATACGCACGGTCGCTTGCTTGCAGCTTGCTTGCATTTTCAGTGGTATCGTCATTCGTCGCGTTTACCTATTGCCTGTTTCATTATGTAGCTTGCTTGATCGTCAAATGATGCGCCGTGGACAGTACACCTAAGTAATTTTCTGGATTATAACGGCTCGTTCCCACGTAATACCTATCATTGTATTCGCTATTTGATAAAAACTTTTAAAGACGAATGGTTGCTCAAATTATTTGAGCTAAATCGTGATTTAATGTGAAGTTGGTATCAAAGTTTTCAGTTATATTATATTATTCCTGAATGTGTTATTAAGAATGTATTTTCAACTTAAAAAGTAAAAACAAATCTGTATGAAATATCTAGGTAGATATTTCCAGATAATTAAAATGTTACGAATACACATTGAAGTATTATTACTAGCATATAGAACCGACACCGCGATCACGATGTATGTCCCAATGAATTGGCGCCGATCGGCTTCAATTTTCGATGGATTCGTTCGATTTTGAAAGGAAAACGGGGGCTCAATTTTGAAAATAGAACCTCCCGGCGGGACACACATTTTGTTCGAGATGTCTGTTCTATGACATTATACTTCAATGGTTAATAAGAATGTATTTTCCACTTAAAAAATAAAAAAAAAACAAATGTTTATGAAATATCTAGGTACCTATTCCAGGTAATTAAAATGATATGAATACCGACACATAATAAAATTGATAAAATGCAGATTAACATGCTTAGCGCCATTTCAAAGGTCAAACACTTTTTTTTTATTACAACCTAAGTGTTATGTGTAGGTAGGTATTTCATTAACGTGTCTATCATTGATAAAGTCAAATTGCGCCAATAATTGATCAATCAGATCAAGCTGTATCGAAGAAATTAATAAAAGTTCCAATTATGAGAAGACCTTTGTAGAAATGCTTGAACAATTTGGAAAAATCCTTTGTAAATGTGAAACATATTTTCTGTGTAAGAATGAACTACGTACGTACCTAGGAGTTTTGAAAAATTAAATTGATGTTTTTTTCTTGTTTTGTACATCACACAATCAAGCTTAGTTTTTAAATTTATTATGTAAATTTAAAGTTTTATTATTTAAAATGTACAAAATACTGTAAGTAATTGTATGACCATTCGACTCGATTAAAAGACATATACCTAGTGTAAGAATATGTCTTGAACGGGTCAAATCGTTTAGTACTACTGCTACTACATTTAGTAACACTGATCATCTATTATTATTTTTCCAAATCGTTAAACAATTTTTCACAATTTTTAAAAACATATTTTTCAAAAACAGCGGACCGACGATGAAGAGCGTGAGAACAGGCAATTGACCGTTCTGCTCGTAGTCGCTCTGTCAATACAAGACGATACGCACGCTTTTGTTGTTGCCAGAAGTGCTTGACATTTGACATACAGCGTTAAAATAATGCCTTCGTGTATTATATCAATGAGATTGGTGTAGTGAAACAAAAGATAAGCGTTTGTGTGTTGTAGCTCTTTTCGGAATAGATTTTAATATCATTGGTAAATGGCAATACCTACTTAGGAAGTATTTGACACTTCCTCTTCAATTTTTAATTAAATAAAAAGAAATATATTATGTATATTTTCTCTTATAGATTGTACCAATATTTATTGGGGGCACGTTCATTTTGAAAGCAGATCTCTACGTCACATTAAACATTCGATTTCGCGGGTGGTATTGTGCTCAGTTTTTTGTGTTTTTGATGGCTGGAAAGTATTCCATATCATCTGCTCACGTAGTGTCGTTAATCATACAGTTTTTAGGATCGTCCGTTCAGATACAGATCTTCTCAGTAATCGACGCGAAAAATTAACGAACCCGCGCCTACAACTGTTGTGGATGAGTTATTGCTTTACATTCGGTTTTTTCACGGTTTTTTGCTATAAACGTGATCAAAATAAAATAAATGTTTTATATTAAAACTATTTTGTTTTCTATTTTGCTAAAAAAACAAAAAAAAATCGTTTATTAACGTCACGGACGTAAAAAAAGACGGACGTAATCCCAAGAACAAATTCAGTGAAGCACCCATAGTAATATTACCTCTGTATTCGTACAAGGACACACACCCACACATTGACACCATACTGCTATGACATTGACAACATCGCGAATCAAAAATTACAAAATTACGCACACATGGTACGCGAGCTGTCATTGCTATGCTTCACTCTCGATTAGACAAGATAACGACCGTTCTTTTTTTACGTCCGTGATTAACGTATGATCTTTTGTGGGTATAATTATAAGACTCGTTTCCTAGACACATTCATATCAACACTGATCATCTATTATTTATGAATTTGGCGGTGTAAGATGTATTTAATCTATGATAGCGCGGGACGCAGTGAACTCGTATCTATAGAATAGACAAGATACAGTTAAGTTTTTTTAATAATGGCAATTTGAGATATTTTTTATACATAACTAGCTGCCCTGACAGACTTCGTTCTGTCAAAAGTTAAAAAAAAATAAAATAAAATTTTGGGGTGGACCACCCTTAACATTTAGGGGGATAAAAAATAGATGTTGTCCGATTCTCCACCCTAGCCGATATGCACGCTAAGATTCACGAAAATCGGTCGAGCCGTTTCGGAGAAGTTGAACTTCTAACACCGTGACACGAGAATTTTATATATTAGAGATATAAATAAACAATAATAGTGTAATAAATTTGATTACAAAAAGAAATAACAGTTAATTCTTTTTTTATTGATACCAGTAAAATACTGGCATCCAATTTCCTTGTCCACGTCATATTACGATAGACGACATATGCAGAATCGTAAGCAGCTGATTTAGTGCACAGATAACGTAAGTCGGTCTCTATGGCAGAGGATCTGATTAGAATACAGGTTGCATATTCCTTTTCTCACGAACGATTCCCAATGGATAGCGTCGCTAGGGCTGTAGCGTTCATATCAATACTATATCGATATTCACTCTTTAAAAAAATCTTTTATTTTCCTTAAGTATACATAACGATCTTCCACGTAGTAAATATTACAAAAAACTTAACTGATAGTTTAAATACTGTAAATCATAGTTATAATAGTGTATTATGTAATTATTATGAAAAAATCTGTTGGGGAATTCGAATTCGTCTATTGGTTACAAAAGTACCAGAATTCACTCAATTGAAACAAAACAGAAAAACTTTTTATAGAAGGTTGTACTTAAGCACGGAAACAAGGAGAAAAATAGTTAATTTATAGGATAAGCATCCTACATCCGATAGGTATATCCTATTTAGATTATCGTATTTGTTGTCTTGATTATCTTAGTAGCAAGTATCCAATACAGCAGGCAGGTGGCAGTGACAGCGTTAGTGATAGTGATAGCATAGCGGTTCATTTCTGGAACGCGTCGGGGACAAGGGGCCATTCATTTATTACGTAAGGACGATGTTGTTTATTTTTGACCCCTCCTACCCCCATGTAATGACACAAAAGATTTCGGATTCCCCCTTCCTCTTCTTACGTAAGATTTTATTTAATTTTAGAAAGGAATTAACTGTATTAAAACTCGCAATTTGACGAAAAAAAAAAAATTGTGGACGGACAGACACATAATAGTTTGACTCAAATGGTTTGACTTGCATTATTATAAGCATTTTTCAAATAAAAGAGCCAAGCATCATTTTTATTTAAAATCGCAGGTCCAAAATGTGTGAAGAGATAAGGAATTAAAGACTGAAAACGTGTTTAGGAAATAAAATATCCATCACCCATGATCACTCTATATTAGAAATCGCAATTTCTACTTATAAAATATTACGTAAGAAGGTCTTTAACCCCTCCCTCCTCCCCAATTAATGAATGGCCTTCAAGTGGCATATGGCATCACGAAATCAGTGAGACTATATTTATTTTATGGAGTTGCCGATAAACATTGCATTATTGTTTTGTTAGCTTATTTACATAAGTAATTGATCTTAATAAATAGTTTTGTTTATATAAATAAAAAAAACATAATCTCACGACATCCCTAGCACAGCAAAAACAGAAATACCGCTATCCACACGGAAATATCAAGCGTTACGAAACATTTTTTCCAGCGCCAAATGCAGCCAAACCAAATGGGCCGACCACATTTCACACCTGGAAACGCATCACAAGTTTTTGTGCTGAAACGAAACCAATTTAAAGTTTATGCAACTTTAACTTGGAATAAGGTCTAATATACTACGGCGGTTTAAATATACCGCTAAGCTAAGCTTAAAAAGCAATATTATGTTTATATGTTACACGCTTTAAAAAGGATACCACAAACAATTTGTTTCAAACTAGCGCTCTAGCCGCGGCTTTGCCCGCGTTTCATGGAAAATAAGAACCTTATATCTTATTCCAGGCCATGTTCTACTTGTCTGGAAAATTTCATGAAAATCCAATTAGTAGTTTTTGCGTTAAAGAGGAACAAATAATGCAAACTTCCACATTAATAATATTCGTAGGATATTTTTATGTGTTACAACACTAGTAACTGGAATACTTTTTATATGAATAACCAACAAAAGATCAGACGAGCGACCTGATGTAAGTGCCTATCGTCACCCATGGATCACACTAACACTTTAGGCATGCGATGCAAGAAAAACATTGGTTGATTGCATTGAAGTATTATTACTAGGGTATAGAACAGACACCGCAAACACAATGTATGTCCCAATGAATTGGCGCCGAGCGGCTTCAATTTCCAATGAATTCGTTCGATTTTGAAAGGAGAACAGGGGCTCAATTTTGAAAATAGAACCTCCCGGTGGGGACACACGCATTTTGTTCGAGATGTCTGTTTTTTGACATTATACTTCAATGGTTGAATGCTGGTTAATCACCTATGGACATTGTCAACACTCCACGCCATAAATGCAATTAATGCATCCCCGGCTACGCGGATCCTGGGAAGAGTTATTATCGCTCCGGGATAACTCAGTAGGAATGATTAGGTTACCGGGAAGTACAGGCTACAGGCTACTGTAATAGTATAATAGTATAGCAGTGATAATGTCTCCCGAACGCAGGGGCCCGAGTTCAAATCCTTGCACGCACCTCTAAATTTCAGATATTATGTATGTATTATAAGTTAATTAGATCACTTGCTTCGGTGAAGGAAAACATCGTGAGGAAACCTGCACACCGGAGAGTTCTTCATAAAGTTCTCAAAGGTGTGTGAAGTCTAGCAATCCGCACTTGACCAGCGTGGTAGACTATACCCTGTACTACTACTATATTACGGCCTGTACCCCTCACATTGTGAGAGGAGACCCCAAGCCCAGCAGTGGGACAATTATGGGTTGTTGCTTTGCTTTTACACGCTGTAGGGTACCGTCGTTACAACGGCTATCCGTTGTTGGCTATCACCTATGTGATGTGGGATATGGTCATTGAGCTACAGTTAACCGTTACAGCGTTCAAATTGAAATGAACGGTCATGACAGCAATTCCGAATCTGCAAGGCTATTCTGTTTTGTAAATCGACAGCGGAATCCGCGATGAGTTTCAAAATTGAAGTTCGAGTTCGAGACTCACTTCACTTCGCAAGTGCGTACTAGATGATTAGAGAATGACATATCAAGATGATGCAAGTTCACTTTCGAGTCTCACTTGAGTGAGCTTCGATTTCGAGTTTGTATTTTAGAGAATAGTCCTCCAGAATACGGCTTTGACAAGTCTGGAGGTGACGTACTTTTCACTGCTTATTAGATAGGTGTAAGTCCATTTAGGTACTCTTCATCATCAAAATGAAACCCATTTCATAAGCAAGCAATTGCAATACTAATAATTTGTAAAAATAATTTGGATAAAGTTATGTTTATAATTAACTAGCTGACCCGGCGAACTTCGTATCGCCTAACAAACTATTTTTTTTTTCTAAACTAAAAGTAGCCTAAGTTACTCCTTGTTACATCAGCTATCTGCCAGTGAAGGTCTCGTCAAAATCGGTCCAGTAATTTCAGACATTAGCCGGAACAAACCGATAGACAGACAGACAGACAGAGAGACAAAAATTGTAAAAAATGTTGTTTTGATATATGTACCATGTCCGTGTATATGTTACCGGATATCTGTATAATTCAGCATTCTATGCAATACCTAGGCAATGTATAGAATATCTAAAACGTTCAGGTAACGTTTTGAATATTATTTATTTCATACTTAGCCCAGGCATTCTATACAATACTCCATGCGTAGTTGGTAATGTGTGTAAAAGACGGTTCTCTAAGCTGCCTTTTCGCCGAAAATTGTTTGGCCGATTATCACTTGCCAACTAACTTTTCGCAGAATTTTATTTCGCCGAATAATCATTTGCCAACTTAACACAATTTTTTTTTTATTTCCCAATCTAACAGTTGCCAACTGTACGTTTGGTCTGCCTTTTATAATGACACTTTTCAAAAGGCCAACTTTCAAGTAACGAATGTTTCAGTTAGAGTAATATTCATTTAGTTGTATATTGTTTATAAACCTAGGTTTGTAAATTTGCGGTTCTTGTTATCTTCCGGTGACATATGCACTTTTAGGGAGAATTTAGGGGTTTTTGATACACAAAAAGGCTTCCAAACATCTCCGGCGCTGCGGGAAGTGCAGCCCCTCCGCCCTTGCGTAACTAACTGCAGGCACTCCATGCTCGCCTACGCAGCTTCGGCTTTTTGGTCGCCTGCGGCGACCAGCCTCAGCCGCTTCGGCTCACATGGTGCCTGCAGTTAGTTACAGCGGGCGGGGGCTGCTCTCCCTCCGCGCCTCCGGGGTTTACATTCACTCTAGGGGTAGGGCAGACTAGTACCACGTGGGGTCGGGGTTGACTAAGTCGATTCTGTCACCAATTTTGAAAAATCCGAAGCTGCGTAGGCGAGCAGTGTAGTGTAGGAGCCATTAGACTGCATCTCTCCATACCATCAAGTGTGATTTCGGTCAAGCATTAATTTAAATGTATAAAAAAATATCTATTCATGCAGGTTCCAAGTTGACTACACATACCCAAATCTAACTTTATTCATTGCCGGTGGACCTGCAGGTATTCTGTACAGTAGTTGAGAAACGTATACATTACCTAGGCAAACTATGTAATGGTGATAATATTCATATAATTTAATACATTGCCAAAACGACCCAGGTATTATACACATTTCCTAGGAATTGTGTTGAATACCAGCATTATACAGATATCCGGTAACATATACATCCAAATGCACTTAGTAAAAAGCGGTTATTTTAATATTACAGACAGACACTCCAATTTTATTTATTTTTATAGTAGATATAGATGTATAGATTAATATTTTAGCGGGCGCGGTCAGTTATAAGTTGTAACTTAAAACGCTACACAATAAAAAAATAGCGCTACGCACTCATAGCCCCACACTAGTATTCCCTGTGCCCTGGGTGCCATGGACAACACACACCTAGACTGAGAACAGAAATTCAAATTTTCGCCTCGCTGGGAATCGAACCCAGAACCCTTGGCACGCCGCGGCGCGGCGGTTTGGCACGGTAAACATTGCGCCACACGGGTCGGGAGGGCACTTAGGTACCGGGTGGATACGTGGTATGGTAAATAAGTTATTCGGGGTGACTTACGACTTCTCCTTTCAAGACTAACCCCCGTATTCAAGAACAACACTGTGAGGTCTCACAGTGTTTGCGAGTGCATAGTGGCATTAAAATCATTTCGTAAACAATACTTGATTGAAGTCCTTCGCTGTGCGTTTGTCAAAATCGATAAAGTAGCTGTCGAGCTACTTTACCGAACGCATAGTGTTGGTTTGACTTCTATCAAAATAGAAAGAAAGGATCGATTGTTTGTATTGTTATCTTTGTCTTTTGCTTTTGTCAAATGTCTAGAGTGAAGTTAGCCGCATCAAATGGACCAATAAGAGGCCTGTATACAGCCTGTGCGTCCGCACAGCCAAGTGATACTTAAGGGTCGACTGTGAAACAGAAGGGTTGCCATGACGAACGCACTGAGAAATGCCTTACTTCGCATAGTATTGCTTCTTTACTTAAACAAATATTGTTCTTGAATACGGGGGTAAGACTGCTTACGGTAGCAGCGATGGCATGAAAGCCAATTAAAAAAATCATTTCATGGTACCTACACCTAATAAGTAGACAAGTACCTACCATATACAAAAAAGGCTCCATTGTCCAGCATTTGTAAACATTATCTATGTGAAAATGGGACACTTGGCGCCTAAACAACCATTAACTAACTAGTATCCAGAACTAAACTGGCACTATAATATTTTTAAACGCCACTCGACTTCAAACAGGAAGTTCTCTATTAGGCACACTTGATACTATACCTTAAAATACGAAAGACATAATAATAATTACTAATGGCAGTTTATGTCCTTATTTAGCAATTGTTTCTGCAGTTTAATTGAAATTGGACAATAAAATGTAGGTATGTGAGTTATATGTATACTACATACGATACACGTTTAGAAAAGTGATGATCCTATAATTGTTGCGTTCCTTCGAGAACATTCGTTCTAAAACCCGATCGTGTTACATGCTAGGATGGTTATTTGTTCGTAGGCCGGACGGGTGGGTACGTAATGTCCGAGTATCCTGTACCGAGGCTACATGCGAGTTGGGCAATTTAAACATGGAAGTACTTATGAACTGCCCTGACTACTTCACAGGTTTAGGGGAGCAATGACCTATATCCTAGCCGGAATTGTGGCGAGGAATAAAGATTCAACCGCGTCAGCACCCAGCGCCTATATTAAACTCTATTTTTTATGTGTTAGAATCCAGTTCTAATCATAGATTTCAGTAAAAATTTCCGTACGAAAGGGTCACACATCAGTTTTAGCGCCAATTCCAATTTGATTCCTATTGGAGCAGAATTCGTTCCAAGTTCAAAATTAAAGATTGTTAACTAAGGACGTTTTGAAAATGGAACTAGCACGTGAAGTTTATGTTTTTTAAGAATTTATACCCGGACGAACGCTGCTGCGCTGACTCGGTTATTTTTAACCAATCCAAAAGTTTATTACTAACGCTTACGCAATTAATAGGAGTTTTTATTGGACCGGTAAAGGACTAAAAGTCTTTGATTGAACTGGAGGATCGTTGTTGACTCGATGTTATTTAAAACTACCAATAGAATGCCCCCAGCTAGAGGTCGCCAGGGTCGCCAGCGATAAAACAAAATACACTATTAGATTTTTAGAACTGGCAACATGTGACTCTGAAAAGGTCTCAAAATACTAACAAGTAGCAATATTACAATACTTATAGTACCTAAAGGTAGGCAAACTTGTCCTTTTAATAATTCGTATTTTATCTTTATAAATAACTAGATAAGTTGGAAATCGGCCTTTGAATTTTATTATTGATATGAAAAATGTGTTTTAATTTCCTACAGTCGGATTTAGGAATAAGAATGCGATGATTAATAAAATTATCCTGCCCTAAGTATGAGAACAAAGAATTAAAATTTTACTTTTAAAGAACAGGTGTAGATGTAAATTATAACAAGGTTTAATATCTACTTTACACAATTTGCGAGTATATTTTCCGGCCAGTGTTGCCACATTTATTATGATGTTAAATGCAAATCTATAATGGGTATGCAATTTTGTAATGAAACGATAAGAGGTAGCTTTATTTTTAAAACTAGTTTTATTTAAAAAATATGAATATTAATAACGAACTTTATTTAAGGCGCGGTGTGATCTCAATATTCACAAAACTGGGTTTCTTTGGTGCTTGAGTACGAGGAAACCCAATGAAAATATCGCACGCAAAAAATACAGAGCATAGAAAAAGGTCTAAAGAAAAATGTTAACCGAATAGAATAATAAATAGTTGTTTGATATTCACAATAAAAAATCGTAATTTGCTATACAAAAATAAACTTAATCGTCGAAGTTCTCTGTATTTTCAGCGGTAACAATATTTTTTTTTTGAGAATATAATACGTATATGGTTTTATTAAAACTTAAACCGGACAGATATTGAATTTAATGTGTATATTTTGAATAACCTAAGGAAAACCCTCAAATTAAATGTTTATTCGCAATCTAGTTACATTGTTAGCAAAAATATGCTCTGCAATTTTGAACCCTATTCAGCGTCACGTAAATGTAACATTAGATTAACGCAGATATGCGGTTGTGTGAGTGAAATCAACGTTTTTAAATCGTAGTCATACCGCGCCTTAAATTAAGCTTATCGCATTAATTGGAGTGGTATTGTACTAGCAGACGGTCAACTGATGGTACCAAAATTACCTACCTATATAAGTTTATTTTGAGGGGCAATTACTGATCAGTAAGTAGTCAGTTAGTATGGCCGTATTGGGACGGCCTAGAATACTGACCCCAATCCAATACCGGCTTAACTTCTCTCATCAATCAAGAAGTTCCGGATTCAATCCAGTGTGAGACAAGAAATGTATGAGGAATGTGTGCACTAAATACCTGTAAAATCGGTATATGATGGTGAACATTATACAGTTAGAACAATATCTATTAGACAGTAAAATGGTCCGGGTTCGATTGCCGGCCAGAACATTACGTTTGCTCCCGTATTTTGGTAGTTTTCCTATGACATGTGTATTTACCTACCACACGGAAAACGAAATAATTTAATTTCTTTTTCATATCTGAATCGAGTTCTAATTAATTTGCTTTCGTATAGTACTTTACGCCTCAACGCCTTACGCATTTAACGATACCACAACATAACTCTACATTTCATAAATAGCATGTACACTCAATAATAAGGCAATTTTCAAATCCGTTGTCGAACTCACATTTGCTAGAGAAGTTACACTTTCTCATCTTTTTTGCTATCGACGGGGGAATTTTGAAAAGATATTCTCTCTAGGGAAACTATGTATTGTGGGATTCTTTCCCACAAAATTCCGGTCTCCGACTATCTGGCACACATGGAGAAACCGCCTAATCGTATAAGCCGGTAAAAATATCTTGACACATATCTAGGTTAAAAGGTTAATTAATGAATTGATTATAATGCTTACGCGAAGCGCTGACAAGCTTGAAACCGGCTTCTTTCGCCTTTTAGGAGACTGGTGGTCTGCCGGGATGGGATTGGGGTCAATATTCTGGGTCACCACAATAGCACCAACATGGACGCTTGATTGTTACAACCAGCATGGAGGATAGAGGTAAAGGAGAACTGACTCATGAGCGGATGTTGAAAAGAAAAAGTGTCCAGCTATAAGCAGTAAATTGGCGCTAGCGTAGGCAAAGGGTTTGGTATGAATGTAGCAGTTGTTGATGGATTGAAGTTAGACAGTGACAGTCCTGTATATCAAACTTTAATTATTTGACGATCCTGTAGCCTAGTTGGTAGCGACCCTGCCTGCGAAGCGAGGGGTCCCGGGTTAGATTCCTGGCCGGGGCAGAATTTTATGTGACAGACGTCGATCTATATCTTATAAGTGATCGAAGATGACAGATAAATATAAATTGAACTCGGGTCGTGGGTGTTATTGTGATGTGTTATATGTGTCGTCGATGCCACCCGCGACACAGCCTACTGCGGGGGTATGAGTGTGTTAGCGTTTATTTTATTTGTTATTTAGAGAAAGAAGAGAGAAAGAAAAACATTTATTTCACTCATTTAGTAGTTCAAAACCCTTTTTCTACCCTGGCGCCACTAATTTAGCGCAGTTTGACGGACACTAACCAATAACAGAGTCATTTCTCCATCATCTCCTCTCCTCCTCCATTCATCCATTTCTCCATCACAACTAGTAATGGGACTAACTTCATCCTGTGTTACGTCTGAGCGAACAACTTTTTTCATACATTCATTAATTTCATATCATAACGCACCAATATTACAACATGTCCTATCTATGTAGTAATGATTGATATATTAAGTAAATATTATAGATAGTCTATGTAGATACAACATCCTTGTTTTCAAAATAAAATACAATGCTAATATATTATAAGTCATACGGAGTCATCATACGCCTGTACAACGCATACATTTACAGGATGCATTAAATTTCAATGTCAAAAGGGTGTGAGGCATGACTGAGGGCATACATCACGTGTTGTTTGATCCTTTTCTATTGTATTATCATTATGTTTATCGTTAACTTATTACACATCAAGTTATTTTATCTGTACTGTACTTTGTTTTTGTTCTGCTTCGGGAATAAATAGGGGAGAGTTTATCTTACCGTAGGATGAATCGTACCACCTTAAGATTTTCTGCCAAAAGTTAAAAATTTGAAGTGAAACTTCTTTAGCATCGTTGTCATTTGAAAGATGATGAAACGAAAACGGGACAGTAAAAAGAGACAGACACTTAAATTCATAAGATTTAACGTGGGAGAAAATGAGATAGGAAGCATTTTTTTATACTGTCATCAGTAATAATGCGCTACTAGTAAATACATAAATTGATGGAGGTTTCTGTTTCATTATAGTTGCTTTCCAGTTCTTTCTTTGTTCTCTCTTTTTTCTTGACTCAACGCATTCGTGATGCCTTTGGTGTTACTGTTGTCCACGAGCAGTGGTGACCACTGTTCCACTTAACATCTCGTTTGATTTACTTCGGTTATTCACATAAGAAAAACAATAAATAATAAATAAATACATAAATTAAATAAACGCTAACACACTCATACCCCCGCAGTAGGTTATTACCTGTGTCGCGGGTGACATGGACTACACATACTCGTATAACACATCACAATCACACCCATGATCCGAGCACAAATATTTATCTATCACATAAATATCTGCCCCGGGAATCATCAAAAACAATGACCTCTCCATTGACTTATATGTACCTATATTACTGCGTAAGGACAGGGCCAACATGCGTTCAAAACGTGAACCTTACTTTGGTCCAGCTGGATCAATGCTCAGTACATCTAAATCTAAAAAATCTAAAATCTAAAATCTTTATTCAGTCTAAAAGTTACATTTAAGTAATTCAGTTTTTGAAGCATCCTAGTAAGCATAAAATACTTTATGCTTGTGGCAGAATGCCCCGCTCCTCCTTAACACAAGCGTTACATAAATATAATAGACTAAAAACAAAGAAATATTCTAATGAAACAATGTACTATTATCAGTAAGTAAAACTAAAACTTAGTACTTATGGTATGCGCCAATCTGTGTGTGTGTGTGTGTACGTGTGTGTGTGTGTGTGTGTGTGAAATACCTACAGGTGGTTTATGAGATTTTCAGTAGAAGTGTAATTTAATGACTGAAGCCAATTTGTGACAGTTTTTTTACATTCACGTGCGGTCATGGAATAAATAACAAGATTTTTATTAAGATGGTTGTATAGGTGTGCTGATTGAGATAAATATTGCCTTTTCGCAAAGTTGGTTTTTGTCTGAGGTGTAGAAATGACTCTATTTCTTCTCCTTGTATTAGTTGCTAGTACGTGGTTATAACCAATATTTCGGTGTCTGCGTAAGATTGTAGATAGTATATATAATTTGCGGATAGATAGTAAGTTTGATATATTGTATAGGTCCTCTGTGGGATATCTATATGGTTTACGATACATTACTTTAAGTAAACATCGCTGTCCACGTTCTAAGTCAAGAAATTTTGTTTTTGTAGCTCCCCCCCATGCAGTGATGCAGTAACTTATTACAGATTGTGCTAGTGCCAGATATATTTGGTTAAGTTACGTAAGTACATCATTCAACAGTCTCACTGTCTCACGTAGGTCGTAAGAGAGAGAAAGTGATAGCGCTACTTTTTGGTTGTGTTAAGAAAATGTATGTGAAATGTTCGAAATTCGAAGGTCTGGAATTCGAACTTATTATCACCACAGCGCATGACTGTCCCGCCTCTGTGTAAGTTTGTGAGGGATGTGTGGATATTTGATACTCTTTATTTCAAAAACTACTGAACGGATTTTGATGAGATTTAGCACACAGATAGACCATGATCTGGAATAACATATATAGTACTTATTATCCCGAAAAACGCAGGCAACGCCGCGCGTAGAGCGCTAGCAATAATAATAAATGACTTTATCGACCATGACCTCTCCCTACCTTTTTAGGGTTCCGTAGCCAAATGGCAAAAAACGGAACCCTTATAGATTCGTCATGTCTGTCTGTCCGTCCGTATGTCACAGCCACTTTTTTCCGAAACTATAAGAACTATACTATTGAAAATTGGTAAGTAGATGTATTCTGTGAACCGCATTAAGATTTTCACACAAAAATAGAAAAAAAAACAATAAATTTTGGGGGTTCCCCATACTTAGAACTGAAACTCAAAAATTTTTTTTTCATCAAACCCATACGTGTGGGTATCTATGGATAGGTCTTCAAAAATGATATTGAGGTTTCTAATATCATTAGGGTTCCGTAGCCGAATGGCAAAAAACGGAACCCTTATGGATTCGTCATGTCTGTCTGTCTGTCTGTCTGTCTGTCTGTCTGTCTGTCCGTCCGTATGTCACAGCCACTTTTTTCCGAAACTATAAGAGTTATACTGTTGAAACTTGATAAGTAGATGTATTCTGTGAACCGCATTAAGATTTTCACACAAAAATAGAAAGAAAACAATAAATTTTGGGGGTTCCCCATACTTAGAACTGAAACTCAAAAATGTTTTTTTCATCAAACCCATACGTGTGGGGTATCTATGGATAGGTCTTCAAAAATGATATTGAGGTTTCTAATATCATTAGGGTTCCGTAGCCGAATGGCAAAAAACGGAACCCTTATGGATTCGTCATGTCTGTCTGTCTGTCTGTCTGTCTGTCTGTCCGTCCGTATGTCACAGCCACTTTTTTCCGAAACTATAAGAGTTATACTGTTGAAACTTGATAAGTAGATGTATTCTGTGAACCGCATTAAGATTTTCACACAAAAATAGAAAGAAAACAATAAATTTTGGGGGTTCCCCATACTTAGAACTGAAACTCAAAAATGTTTTTTTCATCAAACCCATACGTGTGGGGTATCTATGGATAGGTCTTCAAAAATGATACTGAGGTTTCCAATATCATTTTTTTCTAAACTGATTAGTTTGCGCGAGAGACACTTCCAAAGTGGTAAAATGTGTGTCCCCCTCCCTGTAACTTCTAAAATAAGAGAATGATAAAACTAAAAAAAATATATGATGTACATTACCATGCAAACTTCCAACGAAAATTGGTTTGAACGAGATCTAGTAAGTAGTTTTTTTTAATACGTCATAAATCGTAAACCGCAAAAAACATTTATCAAAGTTACAACGAACTACAAGAACTTTTATATTATGTTACTTGCTGCTACGGAACCCTTCATGGGCGAGTCCGACTCGCACTTGGCCGCTTTTTATTTGTAACAGTTATCGGATCACATATTAAATTTTCATAATTTCTGTACCTCAGCCAGACAAATGCAAGTTAAATTGAGGTCGAAGACGTTGCGGAGACATTGAAACTAAAGACCTTGAGCTGACAGACACAAGGAGTTATTGTATCAAAGCAATTGATTTGCAAATGTTTATTTGTAAAACGTATCTTCTCGTATGTGTTACGAATGATTATCATAGTAAACGTAAATACTCTTTGATTTATCATACTAAAATTATTGATGTGAATGTAAGTTAGCCCTGGAGATAGCCCTGGATCGAAACATAGGCAATTTTTATCCCGGAAAAGTTCAGGATCCCCGCGGGATTTGTAAAAATCGATCTCTACCGCGGGCGAAGCCGCGGGCAACAGCTAGTAAAATAATAAAATGGTCTCATAATTGACTTCACAATTTTTTGAGTGCGACATGACATGATATTTCTTGGTTTCAGGAAACTTTAGTTGAGGTCCGGCCGAAGCATACCTACCTTGGTATATAACCAGAGGATAATTTCCAATAATTATTAGATTTATCCGAAGAGTTGTTAAGATGTAGAGCAAGATATATTTTAATCCAGTAGATTTTTCCGATAATACTTGCGGTATTGTAATGTTTTTTTAACTTAAATTAGAATTTGCGTAGAAGGGCGTAGAAAACTTCTTACAAAAGCTTATGTATAATTCGGAAAATTAGCAACCTGAATAAAACAAAAGGTATCAACTCGAGTAACATCTTTATCTCAAAACTTTATTAGCGAGACGAAGGAAGAATCATTAAAATAAATTAACTTACTCATCAGTCATTGACCCGATAAAAAAATCTCACACAATGATTAATCAGAAAGCCGACGTCGAAATAACCAGCGTATCTTCAAGTACATGGACAAATTGGTAGAAAAAACGATTTAAAATATCGGGCAACGTCCTTACTCCTTGAAACTACCACAGACGAGGTTTACGTAGAACTTTCTAGTTGTACAGAGTAGTGACATCACTGTACAGAGTAATATAATATGTTTCTTTAATCAATGCATTCTATTACCGTTTTTAAAAGATGTGCTGAGAAGTTTATTTCTCCATTTCTTCTCCTCCATGACAAAGCACCTTTCGGAAATGGCGCTAGATTAAAAAAATACGTGCCTAGATGATAAATAATTCTGAATTTTAAATGGTAAGGCAGGTTAAGAAGGAATTTTTTTTAATGGAAATAGCCGGCAAACGAGCTGACGATCCACCTGATGGTAAGTGGCTATCGTCGCCCATGGACATCAGCAACACCAAAGGCATCACCGATGCGTTGCCGACCAAGAAAGAGAGAAGAAAAAGAAAGAAAGAACTGGCTCTCAAGCCCCCAGCCGGACCACGACGAGTCGTTTGGCGGCTGACTCATGCTCAAGGATGGTAGCTATCCAGGCGAACCCCATAGAGAAATAATAATAGTAATAATGGTATTAATTAATAATTAAAATCAATATTACTAATACAATCCCTCGAGGGGTCCTACCACCAGCGGGCCGGATTTAGTCGTCGAAAATTCCTACAAGTTAAAATCTACGTCGTGAAAAAGTTTGGACCCTAAACAATAATTATTAAAACGTCTCACTATCAATTATATTTTCGATTTATACCAGTAATAATATAATAAAATAAAATAAACACAAGACAAGGTGGTAACTCGATAAATAGAGAAAAACATCGATAAATATTACGAATATTACGATATTACTTAATACGAGTAACTAGTAATACATGTAAAAATTGTTGACTCGAAAACACACGTTTTATTATTTGTGACAAAATTTTGTGTACCTATCGGGAATAGAATCCAGGACTTTTTACCAGACAGACAGATGTGATATACTCTCGCTCTGCCCGCGGCTTTTGCCCACGTTTTACGCGATAATAAGTACCGTATATCTAATTCCAGATCATGATCTCCGTTTTATATTTCATAAAAATTTGTTCAGTAGTTTTTTTTGTCAGAGTGTAACTAACATAATCTACCATACAAAATTTTATATTTATAATAGTTATTAGCAAGAAAGTTAGGATTTAGTGATTTATTTCGTGATGATAAAGCAAGTTCTATATTATAAATAGCCATAGGCAATGATGTTGTAATATCTTTGGCCATAGGTATTAAACTAGTACCTACTACTATTTATGCAATAATTGGCGTCATGTAGCCAACATAATTCTTTAATTAGGACACATATTAGGTACTAAATACATACAGAGATACAAGAAAAAACAGTGAAAATGCTACGTCAAAATAGGAAGACTATTTTTATATAGAGTCTATTTTATCATATTCACAGATGACAGAAGACACAATAGTCCATTGTCATTGTGTCTGTTATTTTACGTACCTATAATTCTAAAATAACGTTAACATTACTCGTATTATATAGATACTAATCAAGTGTTTTATTACTTTAAATAATATAAACACAAAAATAGATAAATGGCATCGATTATTTAAATTTATTTCAACAAACGTATCTAGCTGTAATATTAATTTAAAGTAATGTCCTTAACATTACATTACAAATGTTCATACTATCGGAGAGCATTACATCGGGCGGTCCATATAATGGGCTCATTCAAACTAAATAGGTCATTCCACCCCGTATCGTGGGTCAGTAGCCCTAGCTAACAGGACCAAATTTTTTCTACGAGTGTCCGTGAGGAACTCATTTTTTACCGGCTCGCCTAGCCCGATTTGAAGTTATATGGGTACCGTTAGGAACGGGAATCAACCTTGAGATTAGTAAAGACGCGGAGGGTTTTGTCATTTTTATTGTCACCCGATTCATTGTGGCTGAAGTCGCTTTATCAATATAATGAGCCGATTAGATATTTTGAGTATGGCGGAGAAATTTGATTCTTGGACATTGTAATTTTGTTTGTTTTTTGTTTACAATTATTTTAATATAAATAGACTGGTTTCCGGATCGAATGTGGCCTTGTTGTGGTGGCCTTTTCGGTTTGAAATGTTTTTACGATACCTACTGTAAGAATAATTAAAAAAAAACTAAAAAACACGCTTAGAAGGAAAATCCAACTAAAAAATTGAAAATAAATTTGAATTAAGAATCGTGTAATTGTAATAAAGCGTGGGGTGCATGGTGTTAATGAGTAGAAGGATTACCTATCATTGTGATATTATCTTAAAAAGCATCCCACGCTTTTATTACAATTACACGATTCTTTTTTCAAATTTATTTTCTATTTTTTAGTTGGATTTTCTATAAAACCGTGTTTTTAGTTTGTTTAAACTATTATTTATTTTTTCATTTTTTAGTCTGATTTTTTGAAATGAAATTTAGGTTTTTTCTTTCTTTCTTTTTTTAAAATATTGAATTGTCATCGGTCCTCGATAAGTCTACGAAGTTTAAATGAAATATGACCGTTTGAAGTGGGTTAAAATCAAGTCCAAAGGAGTCGGTTACAAACAAACATATTACATACAGGTGAAGTTAATATAAAGCGTGTAAAATTTGTTGAAAGGAGAACCTTTGTGCAGGGTGCTACAAAAGCAGGGGAGATTGGCCTAGACTTAAGGATAAACATAATGACATTGGTATCAATAAATCATCTGTAGTTGCAATTTTTGATTTAAATACATTTGTATCCCTCCAAGAGTATTAAGCTAACCGAAGACAATTCACGATAAGTAGATAAGTTTAGAAAACAGAAGTCGCTTCGTAGCAAGATTTAAGTAAGTTAAGTATTTATATAAGTACCACAAAAAGGAATATAAATAAAAAAAAGGTTAAATGTCATGGAGGCATAGCTAATAATCACGAGTTCAAAATCTTCTAGAAAAATCAAAACATTTTTAACAAACGCGGAAAACGCTTCCAGCACATTTTAAAATTCCGATATCCCGGCAAATTAAAAAGTAACTCGCGTCCGATAACTAACTTAACAAACAGGTACATTTTAAATTGTATGTATTTTAATGTTTTAAAGGGCGCGAGTCTCTTCCGCATTCCCGTGACCTAGTGTGCTAGTGGCCGTTTGCCCGTCGCGCCGGCGTTAGATGTATCGATATAGGGATGTGCACATATCGATACACATGTACCAATATCGATATCGACGAAAGTTGCTATATTAAATTTTGTAATGAATAAAATGTTACAATGGCTTTGATGTGTGAAGTTAAATTTACAAATTAAAAGCAATTAAAATTATAAAATTTATTAGACAGCAAAATAGCTTATTTAACTTTTACACTAACTATCAGTTTGGTACTTAATCACCATAATTAGTTTTCTATCAATGTAAAATTAAGTTTTTATCGTTACTATTATATTTACAATGATTACTTGTTATTCTATCTTTTTCCAGTTAGAATTTAAGATTCCATCGAAATTAAATTATTTCCGCAAAGTACCTATTGAAAATACAAGGAAAGATTTCTTATTGTCGATGTAAGTTTTATTCAAAATGAAATGAGAATTTTATTTCTGTATATAATGCTGGATACGAAATCAAATTAAAATTCCTTTGTCAAGTTGTAAATTATAATGTTTAACATATCAGATAACTTTATTATTGAATGATACACAATAAACTAGTGATTTTATAACATTAAAAATACAGGTACTGATAAGTTACAGAATAGTTTAAATTATAGTTTGTTTAATGCACAATAACAGCTGGGGAGGATACACCTGGACATAAGTTCTTATTGCTTGTCGAAAATATTCCAGTTATTCGTTTTTTGCTATAGTCGCGATAAAATTCCTCAATTGCAAGAATTGTAAACAGTTGGCCTGTATTACGATGTGCTATCTATGACAGGCAACTTAATGTTGAACAGGTGGTCGTGGCTTCACCGCCATTTTGGGACAAGTTTGGACATTGAGTTAATCGGTTACAGTTTGCACAATGAATGTCCAGAAGTGAGCTCAGTGTAGCTTTAATACTAGACTACTTTAGTACTAGGCTTTTAGTAGAGTCGCTATATATATTTCTTGGATATAAAGTTAATGTATAAAGGAAATTTAACATAGCTAGCGTAGCTACAATCACTTCATTTTCATTAATACACAATTTTAAGTTTTCAAATTTATTTCTTTGACAATTTTGGTGTGTAAAGAATTATTATTATAATTAAAAAGGAACGTGATACATATAATTATTAATCATGAATTTATATGAATAGTCATATAAATATAAAATAATAATAATAGGATATATTTTTTAAATCTCAGTCAATCTTTTTCAGTCTCTACGCTGTATCGATACGATTATCGACACAGCGTAGCACATCACTTCACTAATATTTAACGGGTCCGAGCCCTACATAGCCGGTCCCCACACAACACTCCTCACATAGACACCGCTAGGCGATACATCAAATGTTAGCCAGAGCAACAATAGCACAGAGAGAATGTTTAATGATAATGATCAATACTCTGTGTGATGATACGTTAGGAATATTGTGTAGGTGCTTTGATTATGAAGTTAAAGATAATTCTTATTGAAGAAATTTTAATATTTACGATACCAACATACACCTATATACAGAGTGAATTTTTCAAATGGGCGTGGATGGCTAAATCCGAAACTACGAGGAATTGCGAAAAGTGCTCTAAAGAATCTCGGGCTCAATTTTGATTAAAACTAAACCTGCATTATAGGATTTTCCAAAAATCAATATTCGTGGCTAGAATTTGAACCCACTGATTTTGAAAAAAAAGCACCTATTATTGTGTGTACGATGTAGTACGCTTTTTTACAATTACACTATTCTTAATTCAAATTTATTAAAATTTATTTTCTATTTTTTTAGCATTGAGATACATACATAGAGGAGACATCTCAAACAAAATGTGTGTTCCACCGCCGGCTTGCCCTCCGTTCTCTTTTCAAACTAGAAGCCTCGTTTGCACACTTGCCATAGAGTAACTTTGTATATGACACTTGCCGAACCAAGACGGCAACCTAAGCAAGCTTATATATTCCATTAACACGCTAGTGGCTTGCCAAGTTCAAACGCTCCTTATGATTTTTTAATTCCAAAATGGCGGGAACATTGCACAATAGTTTAATTAAATTCGTTTTAGTTGATTTAAGTTAATATTTTGATTTCTTACCGATGATATTATGTGATACCATTATCTTTTTTGTTTTTTGTCGTGCAATTGTGACACGTTCTTATTACGCACGACGGCATTTTTTCAGTTTTTTCATAAACAATTTTGGCATGCGGCCGCCATGAGCGCAGCCGAGTGACAGCCGAGTGACAGAATGAAATGCAGCCGGCCGGCTGCAATGCACAACCCCGAACCCAATGTTCGCGGTGTCTGTTCTATACGCTAGTAATACTAGTTCAATGTTTTTTAGTTGGATTTTCAATAAAAGCGTTTTTAGTTTTCTTTTTAATTATTTTTTTCTTAAAAATATGTTAATGCTTGAACACAATCCCACCTGATGGTAAGTGAAGATGTGGTCCATGATGGTGAGCGCACTAACTTAACCTATCCATAATATTATTATTTTACTTTTTAGTAAGATGATTTTTAAGAATCCTTGTATCTAAGTTCTTATAACTAATGTCTAGGACCGAAGTAACGGGTTTTTAATATTGATGGTCACTACCGTCACTAGGCTATATATGTAGTATAATTATCCATTACTTGTAATCCTGATGGCACTTTCCTGGCGAGTTATTTAAGCATTAAAATAGTTTTTGAATCATATATCTTGAGGCTTTGCCATATAAGAACGCCTTTGATCACGAAAGTAATCAAGATTTATTTTGACCCTAGCAATCACCCTTCCATAGCCTAGGTAGGTTCTTTTCCATAATCGATTATGTAGTATCATGTGGTATGTAAGCCGATTATTGATATAACAGAATTTTCCTCTTTTCATTATCGCGTAATAACTAATATATCTAATACTGTATAGTTAAATCCACAGCTCTATTAGCAGACATACTCATAACGTCTGTAAATAGCCTATAAACACGATGTCTGTAAGAGGTCGCGATACTCGCGATTACGGTGTACAAGAATTTAGGTAATAACGGTATCCCTCGCTTACTAGTTAGTTATGTTGGCCTGGTACTTGCAGTTAGATATAGGAAGTAAAAGTAGGACAATGTCCTATGTTATAGAGGACTATTATTGCCAAGGCAGAAGATAGCTTTATTTATTAGGTTCGTAAATTGGTTTTCCTCGAAGTTCGAGGTTAAATCCTACACGCTTTTCAAACTTGCTTATAACTAGTAACGCCTACAATTTGTTTCGGAAAACTTAAAAGGTTACCCATTCAAAAAAATGTTAAGAGAAGTTTCCTTAACAAGTTTGCTACATTTTTGAAAATCGTATTCAAAGTGGTCAAATTTCTGAAAATACCGTGGGCGTGACCAAACGCAAAGTTCAACAGACAAAAAATAAAAAATCATTGGGGACCTATTGCGTTAAAGAATCAGTGGTACCAATATTATAATGTGAAAGTTTTTTTGTGAAGTTGTATGAAGTTTGTTTAATACTTTTTCATGCAAAAACTACTGACCGGATTTTTATAAACCTTACACAGGTAAGAAAGAAAGAAAGAAACATTTAGACCATTTAAACATTGAAACAGGTAGACCTTGAGCTATTATTCCCTGCTATTATAATGGCCAAGCCACATATTTTGACTAAGGTGTAGAGTTTGTGAAGTTAGGATTTGTAGAGTTAGGGCATGTAGAGTTAGAAGCTTGGCTCTACATGAGATCTCATTCAAAATTCAAAATGTATATTGTTCATAACTTTTTAACAGAGCGACAGGTCTCGTCTTGGCAATATTTTACATGAAACTGTTTTTGGCGGAATTGCTTTTTTCCAAGTTACAGATATAGAGTTGGAATAGAGTTTTCGGTGGCTGCAATCATGCTTAGTTCTTACGAATTTCGTAACAAAACCCCTCTTTCGTTGCAGCCGCCGCAAAATTATTTTTTATTAGTTTTACTAGCTAATAATTTTAAAAAGTGTGAATTACATTTGAAAGTATTATAAACACAGAAAAATAAGAAATTTTTTTCATGCCTCGTAAACCAATACAACTTTTAATAAATGGATTTTAAATCAAAGGGTCAATTAATTGTAGAGGGGCCAGGATTACTACTGCTTCCTAATTACACTGTTATAGTGTCAATGTACCGAAGCAATTCTTGTGACTGCTTATAACCGATGAAACCTGAGTGTCGAATGAGGTCTGCCTGCCACGAAAATGCAAAATCCAAAATTTCAACTTGTTAGAGTAATGGTGAACGCACATTTATCGGCACCGTCCGCGCCGGACGTACCGGACTCGGATGCGGCCACATATGTCATCCGCATCGAGCTCTCATATCGACGCTTGAAGGGCAAAAATTACCAAGCGCCATTTTGGCAACTTTACACTAGAGCATTTTAGTTTTCAATTTTAGAAAAAAATCGTAAAAAATCGTTTTATTAAGCATTTAAGCTGCTTTTTTTTCTAAAATTAAAAAGTAAAATGCTCTAGTGTAAAGTTGCCAACATGTCGCTTGGTAATTTTTGCCTTTCAAGCGTCGATATGATTTCATATAAATGCGGTGCATCCGGCGCGTACGGTGCGGATAAATGTGCGTTCACCATAAGAGGAAGAAGGACCTAATTAAGCTTGTAAGATATGACCCACAAGAACAGGGCAAGCCAAAATTAAAGTGTTTAATTATAGTACATATCTACATTCCTCAGCTATGTGCACCAATAACATACATTAAATACTCGGTAATAAGCAAAAATATTCGTATGAATCTAAATTTTTTTTGCTACCGTTTTACAATCATAATAATTGGTGGAGTATGCAAACATTTATTATCCAATTAATTTTTTCATATTCACGTCTATAATGAGCGTCTTCTAGCTATAAGTAATGAGTAATTAATAATTATTTATTAATTAATTTCTTGTGTTCAGTTTAAGCACCTGAGCAGATCCAATTAATAATCGCCAACGGTTTATTATTTTAAGTTTTTAATCTTGAATCGGATCAGCTAAACATTGGTGAATTATTCGACTTGGCTGCTGAGTACAGGGTTTAGTATGCTGAAAGTATAAAAAATGCAAGGAAATATTTTAACCATAAAGGGTACTACTAACTAAAGTTTATTTTTTAATAATTATTCAAACTTTATTTTCTGCTAATTATACAGCTCCCTAACTTGGTAATAAATTAATTATACTAGTGGTTATACACGCGGGTATACACGATTTTTAATTCAAATTTATTTTCTATTTTTTATTTGGATTTTCCATAAAAGCGTGTGTTTTAGTTTTTTTTTTAACAATTATTTACTTGAATTCAAATACTGGCCATGTGAGTGTCGGGATACGGCCAGTAATGGGTTTCGTTGTAAGTCGGTCGATTATCATTCGTTAATGTGTTAACTCTACCTAACCCTAATTTAGTGTTTTTTTTCTTTTAAATTCATCATTTACCTACCATTTCCGTGAATTTTTGTCCAACATGTCTAACACTAACTATTTAGTTAGTTACATTTTTGTGTCCTCACACTTGATACAAAATTAGCGTTTAAAGCAAGGGACGGACGAACGTACATGAGAACTATAAGGCTTCCGCTTTGACTACGGATCATTAATATAATGTTTAAAAAAATAAAAAGTCAGTTTTCAATTTTTTATCCTGCTATGATATTATAAATGTGAATGTAAGTTTTTACACGCTTTATATTAGCTTCACCTGTATGTTTGTTTGTTTGTTTGTTTGTGTTTGTTTGTTTGTTTGTAACTTCTCTTTAAACTTGATTTTAATCCACTTCAAACGGTCAGATTTCTTTCAAACTTCGTGGACTTATTGAGGACCGATGACAATTCAATATTTAAAGAAAAAAAGAAACAAATAAGGAAAGAAAACCTAATTACACGCTTTATATTAGCCTTAAACGGCCAGATTTCTTTCAAACATCGTAGACTTATCGAGGATCGATGACAATTCATTATTGAAAGTAAAAAAAAGAAAGAAAGAAAAAAACTAAATTTCATTAAAAAATCAAACTAAAAAATGAATTATAAGTAATAGTTTTTTTAGTTGGATTTTCTATAAAAGCGTGTTTTTTAGTTTTTTTTTAACTATTATTTATTTTGTTACGCTTTCACGCGAAAACTACTAAACCGATTTGGCTGAAATTTGGAATGGAGATAGCCTATACGCCAAATTAAAACATAGGTTATTTTTATCCCGGAAAAGTTCAGGCTTTCCGCGGGATTTGAAAAAATCGATCTCTACCGCGGGCGAAATATTATAAATGTGGAGGTTCGTTCGGACGTTTGTTACTCTTTCACGCAAAAACTACTGAACCGATTTTCATGAAATTTAGCAAACAGGTAGACCATGATCTGGAGTAACATATAGGGTACTTATTATCCCGGACGCGGACAAAGATGCGGGCAGAGCGCTAATTATAGTCTGGCGAGAAAATATTCAGCTAACCCAATCGCGTTCTATTTTCAAGTAGGTAGTAAATTGGATTCAAAACACTTTTCATCACATAAACAGATGGCTGAAGGTCGCACCCAGTCTGAATCTTAGACCATTCTCGGCTGAGCCTCTCCAGGCTCACCCAGCTGTCCGAGTGAAGCAGTAAAGGTCACTAGGGCCAACATCAATTGTCCATTCGAAAAAAAAGATCTTACACCCCAACTCAGAGCCACAAGCGTTTACTTAAATCGCTACTTAGTAAAGAATCACCATACAAATTTTACACTAAGGAGCGATTTAAGTAACCGTTAGTGACTCTAAGTTGGGGCGTTACACCAATAGATTTAAAAATCCAACCCGTTAAACTTAAGTACCGATTGTAAAATATTGTTAAAATGATTTTCACCATGAATCGACGAATCAATTTAGTAATTGATATATTTGTTTAGAATGGCTTTTTGAAACGGATTTGTCAAAAGGCATAATATAGCATAATAGCCTGGAGACCCAGTAGCCTAGTCGGTATCCTGTCTGTGCAGCAAATGACCCGGATTCGATTCTCAGCCGGAGTAGATATTTATAGACAGATAGTGAGAGATAAATGTCTCTTCCGGGCTGTGACTGTGAATGATGTAGGTATTATGGACTACCCAGTAGCCTAGTTGGTAGCGACCCCGCCTGCGAAGCGAGGGGCCCGGGTTTGATTCCCGGCCGGGGCAGATATTTATGTGACAGATATTTGTACTCGGGTCATGGGTGTTGTTGTGATGTGTAAGATGTGTTATATGTGTCGTCCATGCCACCCGCGACACAGATGAAAACCTACTGCGGGGGTATGAGTGTGTAAGCGTTTATTGGTGTAGTCAATGCAATCCTCGCCGCACTGTGATCCTATACATATTAAGTATCGTTTTCTTATTTGGTAAAGGTTAGTTCTATTTTTACTAAAAAAAAGCAGTGATAACCCAGCGGTTAGTTAATTACACTTGCTTCGGTGTAGGAAAACATCGTGAGGAAACCTGCATACCGGAGAGTTCTCCACAATGTTCTCAAAGGTGTGTGAAGTCTGCCAATCCGCACTTGGCCAGCGTGGTAGACTATGGCCACTCACAATGTGAGGGGTACTCACATTGTGAGAGGAGACCCCTAGCCCAGCAGTAGAACAATTATAGGTTGTGCTATGTTTCATTGCTTGCATGCAATCGTCAAATAAACCGCCGTGGACAGCAGGCCTTACTACTAAAGATGCAATCAATTTTATTGCCTACTATCTGTTCTAATTTTATTGGCTATATATATTTCATTTCATTGCAAGCAAGCTACAATTGGTGATAAAGTGCGTATGACGCGCATCTACATAGACAAAAGGCCTATGTCAGCTGGCAAACGACTCGTCGTGTTCTGGCTGGGGGATTGAAGGAGAATTCTGTCTTCTCTTTTCTCTCTTGGCCATAACTTGGCTACGAGCCATGTCCAGGGGCGTTAGTGACCACATACCGACAGTCCACTATTTTGTCGACTATTAAGATAGGTTTCTTTTCTTAAATTATGTTTAGCTATATCTATTTCAGTACTTACTTTTACGCCTAAGAAGCTCATTCTACAATTTGCATGTTAGCGGCAATCTCCATGAATCGAATCTGTGTCGATGATACGTCGTTACTGAGCGAGTCATTAATATTTTCAACAATCTATCTGTCCATAATCTTTGAATAAGTTAGTGGTCACTGTATCATCAGTGGTACCACTAAGGTCTCCACTTGTTGACATCTGCTATGCTATTCAGTTAAGGATTATGTATAGATATAATATTGAAATCGGGCGTTAGTGGTTGAGTTTTTGATGGAATACTTTTGTCATTCAATTCCATCGTATCTATAATAATATTCCATCTATCTTATACCAATTCTAACTTACTAGTGTCTGCGCATGGAAGATATTTGAGAAAAACCGTCTTTCTGCTATGCCTCAAAATTTTGACTTTTGTCAGTACGTTGATACGTTCATTCCCGCTAATATCAGAAACGGTTTAGCAGATTTGGATGTGGTTTTAGTGATGTAAGTATATTAAAAGTTTGGCGTAACATTCAGTTATGGGCATAATATATGCCGAAGCGAAACTATGACATATATTTAAATGTAATTTTATTATTTTCATTCAAACCTTTAAATGGTTCGGTTGATTAATTTCAGAGTGTCTGTTCTTTATTATGTTGCTTATAGTCAATTTTTACTTATTTGGTATTTGTTGGTATTTTGTAAGCGCTACTAAAATTAGTTTAGTACAAATATTTGTCTGTCACATACATATTTGCCCCGGCCGGGAATTGAACCCGGGACCCTTCGCTTCGCAGGCAGGTCGCTACCAACTAGGCTACAGGGTCGTCAATAATTAATAACAAACAACTGAGTGTCTCATAAGTTCATTACACCTCTTTTTATTAGTTTTTCGTTAGTATTAATTGTTATGTTATTGTTATTTTTATTATTATGATTGAGAGGTAATTATGCACATTACAAAGCAGTGATAGCCTAGCGGTTAGAACGTTGGTCTCTCGAACCGAGGGGCCCGAGTTCAAATCCTGGCACGCACCTCTGATTTTCAAATATTATGTGCGCATTACAAGTTAATTATCACTTGCTTCGGTGAAGGAAAACATCGTGAGGAAACCTGCACACCGGAGAGTTCTCCATAAAGTTCTCAAAGGTGTGTGAAGTCTACCAATCCGCACTTGGCCAGCGTGGTAGACTATGGCCTGTACCCCTCACATTGTGAGAGGAGACCCCGAGCCCAGCAGTGGGACGATTATGGGTTGTTGCTTGCTTGCTTGCTATGCACATCAATCAGGTAAGGTAAGCTACCGTGTCCACTAACACCGGGTGGACAAGACGTGTTTTCCACCTTGTTGCTATAAATAATTATAAATCTACTAGCTATTGGCTACTAAATGTCATAGCCAATAACTAGTACATTTATAATTATTGATAATGATCCGCAGAAATATTTTTTCTACATAGTTTCTACCCCTATTTCATCCTGATGAATTTTCAAGAATATTTTTTTTACCGTTTTTATTAATTTAGTTAAGAGTAAACAAGTTTAAAGTAAAAAGGACGTAATGTATTTTTAAACTCATTTTAAATTAACTATTTTACCCCTAATCAGTGATGAATTTTCACAAATCCTTGCTCATTGCTCCCCAGGCTCCCCTAAACTATGACGTCCGGACAGTTCCATGAATAAATATCCATTGGTTTTAGGTGTGCGCTGTCTGTCAGTCAGTAAAATATTGATAGATATTCATCTAAGTCATCCAGGACTCAAACTTCAAACCCAAACTTTGCTAGGGGACCAATTAGGCTACATAATCTTTTGTACATGTCAGAGTGCAAACTTTAGTACAATTGAATGAATACAAGAAACAATCCACAGACCTGCATACCTAGAGTAGATGAAGTATGTACCTCGAATTGTATGAAAACCAAGCGTGTCACTTTTTTTGACACAATGTTATGTCACAAGAAAATTTGAGTGATTGATATACCTCATCTTAGCAATACCAATACGAAACCGATTTCTTACCGATTCTCGATATCGATAATCGATTATAATCAGTCTGGTTGATTGTTATTGTATACGTATAGGTTAAAGTGCTGAATAAAACCAAATAAATAATTTTGTTTTGTTAATGTTTTGTTATTAAACATATAATATCATTCTTACTCATCAAACTTACTCATCAAACTTACCCCAAGTTTGATTTAACTTGATTATTTATCTATACTTCTATACTAATATATAAAGAGGAAAGATTTGATTTTTTGTTTGCATTGAATAGGCTCCGAAACTACTGAACCGATTTGAAAAATTCTTTCACTGTTGGGAAGCTACACTATCCCCGAGTAACATAGGCTATATTATATTTTCAAAAAATTAGGGATCCTTAAAAAACTCCAATAATGTAACCCAAGGTGTAAAAAAATAAGAAAACCGAAGCAAAGCGAGGGCGGTTACTCGTTTATTATAAACACAAATTATAAAATTTATAAAATTTTTATTTTATTAATATTATTTTATTAATATTAAAATTATAAATACGTTTCAAAAATATAAATAAATAGATCACTATCATATTATATTCTTTACTTATAAATTTTACGTAAAATAAATAAAAGAGAATTAAATCAAAATATTTATTTATTGAAATCAAAACCTTTATAATTTAATAATCAAAATAACAAAAATGTTCCACCATTAATTTAGAAAGTAATAGGAATGTTGAATAATTTTATGATCCAGTTTTGTTTTATATTCTATAATTTTACAAAGAGGAAAGTTTCGATTTATTGTTTTTTTTTTAATGGATAAACTGAAAAACTACTGGACTGATTTCAAAAATTCTTTCGATTGATGGAAAACAACTGGTCAAGAGCTTGTAAGGCCATGCGCGATGTAGGGTTCCATAGTTGATTGATTATTACTCGTTAACCTGTAGCCGTGATAGTTTTCCTTGAAAATTCACTGTTTATCCTATTATTGTGAATTTTTTGTCAAACTCCACCTTTTTAGAGCTGGCAGGGGAGACGGAAACTTGGCTCAACAACCAAAATTATCACTTTTTTAGTTTTTTTTTAGAAAATTAGCATTTTATAATTTTAGCTTGTTTTTCTTATTAGACTTATTAGTGAAAATGAAATTATTTTACTTATTAGTGAAATTGTTATATTCTTATGACAATAAAGTTCTTTAAACCGAACCCATAATATTTTTATAATATCTTTACAACGATACCCTACACTATTGGGTAGGCGAGAAAAAAATCCATCCCCACTTGAACTGTGATAAATAAATATTTTTAATATTTTATTCTACGACTTTGTAGTTTTAATAAATATCCATGCCAAATTACACTCACTAAGTTGCAAATGGACGGACGGACGGACGGACGGGCGAACAGACATGACGAAACTATAAAAAAAATACAGTTAGTTACCTTTGGAATAAAATTTGTGTTACAACATATATATCTATGAGAATATATTTATTCGACGATTCTCAAAATCGATTAAAATCGAGACAAGACTGGATAAATGAAAAACACTATATACTATATTTGAGCGAAAAACTACAATATTGACAGTACCACGAAGTAAAGCGTTACTTAGCAACGGTTGATAGTAACGATTGTTGTATTTTCATTGCGTGTTCCAACAAAGAAGCCCTACAATTTTGAAACCAAAATGGGCAATGTATTGTATAGTATGTAGTACATATACTCAGTAAGTGCTCGTCATTGTAAAACGTGGTAAAAGCACAATAAACATTAAATTAATTTATTTTAAATAGATAGGAACACAATTTTATAACGAAATTAATTAGCGATGAAAGAAAATGTTTTCTTTATCTTTCCTAACTATATTTGTAGATTTTCTACAGTTCATAACATTAAAATCAGGCATTTTTCGTTATTTCAGTTGACATCTGTTGCCAATAGCAATGATAGGCCGACTAAATGACACGGCGCCTAATTAGGATTTCAAATCCTAGTTGTCCCACGTGAAATGTATGAACTTACCGCATCTACTCTAGGTATACAGGTCTGTGAAACAATCCAAACAAGAAACAATAGAATTCAGAATTTTACATACCTACAATGAAAAGAACTAAAGATAAGAAAAAGATATCCAAACAGGTATTTTACGTCTTGTAGTAAAAACATAGTGTATTATTCAGGTCCATCAATAAAACACAAACAGAATTTATATAAAACATCTTTATTACTCCTTAACATCTATGCGATAATTAATTACAATATACTTTTTAAATATTCTAGGGTGGGATCCTTTCGGGGCGAACAGTGAAGGTAAAGCGTGAGTGAATAATTTCAGTCTTAATAGGCAACATTGAATTCGGAAGTACCAAGTTGCCAGACATTAGCAGAGATAAACATGTTCATAAATGAATTGATACATTAAGGGTGAGATCTATAAAGCGCACTTAGACTTGGACTTTGCTCAGAGTACTTATTATCCCAGAAAACGCGAGTAAATCCGCGGGTAGAGCGCTAGTCATTAATAAAATATACATAAAATAAAAGGACTACTACATGACTGATACTTAGTACGAAAAATTAAACAAGCTACACTTCGCTAAGTGTCGGACTCACGCACGAAGGGTTCCGTACCATTATCTATACAACATTAGCGTCTACCTGTTGACGTTATTAATATCGAGCAAAAAACGGCAAAAAAATCACGTTTGTTGTATAGCCCCACTTAAATATTTATTTTATTCTGTTTCTGTAAAAATTTCAACTGCCTAGCTATCACGGTTCATGAGATAAAGTCTGGTGACAGAGAGACAGCCCGGACAGCGGAATCTTAGTAATAGGGTCCCCTTTGGGTACGGAACCCTAAAAGATTCGTGTAAAACAGCTAACATTAAGGTTGATTTATTACCATTGTTTTTGTTCGGATAATTTTGAGCTGGGCAAAGCCTGAGTACGGTTTATGGATCTCACCTTTTAACATACATAAGTCATGTCATGATACAAACCGATGGATACTTAGGTTAGTCTGCAAGTTACTGATTTGAATAGTTCCTTACACATTTTTTAATACCTAGTGAGTTCTGAACGTTTTGAGGCTTCTAAGCTGTCTTAGCTATACAGAAAACTGGATTCCAATGTCATTAAACAGTCCAATGTTCCGTCACGGCTTTAGTAAAGAAGCAAAAAGCAATATATTTTATTTACATGTCATCTAAGCAGAAGGTTATAATGGTAACTCGAATTATGTGGAAAATAATATAAATGAAATCTAGACATAAAAATTCTTACAACTAGTACATAATTATTTCGTTAAGCGGTCAATTTTGAAGGTTCCTCTGAAAATATACAATGCAATAAGAAAACCGTTCAAAACACCCTTTTGCCTCTTTTTGCTTGTCATTTCATTCTCTTACGCTAAATCGATGATACTTCACTGACAAAAGCGATTATGATCGATTCATCGCGGAATTTATCGAATCGATTGATCGTTCGATCGATAACCATTTTCATCAGCAAAGCCGCATCGTCTTATGATTAAAGTATAATAATTTATGTAAAAATACAAATGCAATAGATATGTGCACGTTTACGAGAAATAATTTTATCAGTCAATTAGTAACTTAAAAACTAGTGAGTATTAATATTACCATTGTAATTTGAAGAACGGTTTTAAAAAGGGATGAGACTGAAGGTTTTCGAAGCAGTATTGCGGCCAGTCATCTGAAAAGAAAAACAAAGGAGTATTATTAAAAAAGAAATAATACTGTCAAGAGTGAGTCTGGTTAATATAACACAATAAATTCGACGAACTGAAATAAATATACAAACATACAAGCTATGTCGTAATATTATTATAGTTGCTGACATATTGCAGACATACAAATGAGACAAATAACCAACACATTATACCTGCTCTAGTCGGGAATCGAACCCAGGCCAGGTAGGTACCATAAAAATAACAAATATTATCCAAGTTACTTCCGAAAAACATAGTAAGTAGTAATCCTGTATACTAGAGGTTTTTAGACTTTTTGAAACTTTTTGAAGGAACCTGATGAATTACTAGGAAAGGAAAAACACACTAACACACTAACTAAACACACTAGCTTCAAATAAAAGAATGCGATAAATTGCTCGTTATGTTTTTATTTATGCTTTATTTTTTCTTATCGATTCAACAGAATCATAGGGGGCGTCCATACATTACGTGAGGTGTTTTTTCAAATTTTCTGTCCCTCCCTCCCCCTCTGGTGAGATGTTGTGAAATTTTATTCAACCCCCTCCCCCATCCCCCAATCTCACGTGAGATTTTTCAAAATGTGGGTTTCTTACGAAAACGCGTTGGATTGTTATTGTAAAAAGAAAAAAAATATTGCTTCGTGCTTTTATTTACGACTAGTTAAGACTAGTAATCAATATTGTTGAGAGTTTAATTATAAGTGTAATAAAAAATTAACTTAAGCATGTACAATCTGGATTAAATGGACCAAAATAGTATATTTTTTTTGTTTTAATCAGAAAAAAAAATTGCGTGATATTTGCCGAGACCCCCCCTCTCTCCAACGTAAGATTAGATGAGATTTGACTCGACCCCCTCCCTCCCCTAAACATCTCACGTAATTTATGGACGCCCCCATAGTTGTATATTCTTTAGTTACGTATGCTAAAACTTTTCTGTCATTAACACATTGAAGGCCTTCTTATTCAGTGAACAGTTTTATGCGATGTAAGGTAATACTATCTAAACTTGGCTGGTTTTTTAGGGTTCCGAAGTAAAATCTGAACCCTTATAGTTTCGTCATGTCCGTCCCTCCGTCCGTCTGTCTGAAGCAAAGTGCCGAGACCTAGTGCTAGAAAGCTGTAATTTGGCATGGATATACGTCATATTCATTAAGACTCCAGAATTGTTCAATAAAATGTTGAAAAACATTTTTTTCAGAGTTCCTACAGGTAACGTGATGATGAATTTTTTTATTCGTCGCGTACCCTAGTGTGGAGTATCGTTGAAAAGATCTTCTAAAAATATTATAGGTCAAAAAACCATAGGTTATATGATGAATTTAGAAGGAAAACTATCACGGCTATGTTAGAATAAGTAGTTAATGAGTAATCTATATTCTATATACTAATATAAAGAGGAAAGATTTGATTTTTTGTTTGTATTAAATAGGCTCCGAAACTACTGAACCGATTTCAAAAATTCTTTCACTGTTGGGAAGCTACACTATCCCCGAGTAACATAGGCTATATTATATTTAAAAAAAAATTGGGATCCTTAATAAAACTCCAATAATGTAACCCAAGATGTAAAAAAATAAGAAAACCGAAGCAAAGCGAGGGCGATTACTCGTAGTCGATAAACTTCCAACTTCGGAACCCTACATTGCGCGTGGTCTGACACGCACTTGCCCGGTTTTCAATGTACAATACATTGTGTACAGCTACCGTCAGGTGGTCGCCTGTAGTTCGCCGTCTTTTTATTAATACCACAACGTGTTCTAGAGCGAGACAAAATATAATATAACGAAAATTGTATAATCATTATAAAATTGCTGTCACTTAATACGCTTGTCAGCTTTATAGACCATTTAATCTTTTCACGCATGCTTTTTATGTAGCGTTACAGATTATAAATATGATCTGTTAGTATTATGGAACCAGTAGTCTCCAAAATCGAATTTAGGTACTCGAATCGAATGACTCCAGAAGTGTGTCGAATAATCCCGAAATAATATCGACTTAATAGCGAGTTTCACAGCTGTTCTCCGTAGGTTTCAAAAAATATTTAAGCGAAGATTATGAGATTATGTAAAGAAATTTAAGAATATGACAAAATGTAGAATCTCAACATATTTCAAATCTGTAATGCGTTAAAATTGAAGCTCTTAATAAATCACAGCTACTTTTCTTCTTCTTCATAACGTTATGTGTTTTGAAAGAACATCTAGATATTTTAAATTTTTATTGAAACACAAATAAATGATTTCATAATTATTACAGATTACAAGTACAAAGGTATGTGACTTTTCCGCTTTTCCATATTTTTACCATACTGTAATTTTATTGTCAAATGATAAAACTGATTTTATCACGATACTTGGTCATTCAAACATAACACGTAATATATTTAAGTATTATATTTTATCTAAACAATATACACGTAACTCAAAAAGGAAACTAACGACAAAACAAATACTTTGAGTTACGCATTGTTCGTAAAGTAATTGATAAAATTACGCAACGGCGGAAATTTGCACGTCAAAGTAACAATGCACGTAATAATGTTCTATGTATTGCCAATATTAAAACATTGCCGGGCGGCGTCTTTGCCGCCAAAACAATAAGATGCACAAAAGATATTTGTCATAAAAACATCTTGCGACCACCTGAATAGCGTAATGGCCATAGGTGCATAGTTTTATTACGAGGTAACAAGTTTGAATTTTTTGCGAAAACCATATTTTTTAAACTTTACAAAAATTGCAAAAAGTTTTCGTTTGTTTCGGATAAATTGTTCGTTTTTTGTTTACGCAACGTTATTGTTTCTTTATTGTTTATGCGTTACGCTTTTATGATAGCTTTAGTGCGCAAGGCTATTGAATGCAATAAGAACCGACGTTACATGTTTTTTACTAAAAAGGATGAGTTGATGGATTCGTCTTGTTTTATTAGAAGTGCACGTACTTCTATGTTTTAATAAATACTATAATAAACACTTTAATATACTTCGACGCAATTTTGTACATCATAGGCCTAAAATTTATAAAATAACAAATAAGGAAACTTAATTATGTCATGAAATATTATTTGATATAATTTTTTTAACCTTGAATTATTATTATATAACAAACGAGAAACCGCCCTCGCTTCGCTTCGGTTTTCTTATTTTTTTACACCTTGGGTTACATTATTGGAGTTTTATTAAGGATCCCTAATTTTTTTGAAAATATAATATATCCTATGTTACTCGGGGATAGTGTAGCTTCCCAACAGTGAAAGAATTTTTCAAATCGGTTCAGTAGTTTCGGAGCCTATTCAATGCAAACAAAAAATCAAATCTTTCCTCTTTATATATTAGTATAGATATTATTATTATATATTGCGATGTTATGTAAAGTTAATTATCATTACTTTTTTCTGAACACGAAGTACCAATTCAACAAATTTTACTATTCTGTTTTTTGGTCGATTGTCTTTTTAAAGAATATTAATTACGTTTCTACGTTGATAACGCTGTTTTACCTAAATAAAGAGGTAGTTAGGTGCAATGACCGTTTTAATTGCTATTACGTATGTGCATTAACTAGCAGTGAAGTTGATATGTAACTAGTTTCCTAGATTCCACTTGTTTCCGTTCATATTCATCCATATTTGATAAACCATTCGTAGATCAAAAGATTTCCTAATAAGTGGAATTAAATAGATTTTTTACATTTCACTAAAGGGTTATTTTAGCACATCTCAATTAATATCGGTAAATCATTTCTGCACAGTTGATCAATTTATTTGAACTGCATTTTAGCAATTACGTGCTGCAGGGTGGTATCTTTTAAATTAGTAGCTACACATAAGATAGTTAATCCATGTATAACATTAATAATTATTGTACTTAACAATGAAATTATTGAATACACCGTCTCAATACATCTCAATCAAATTGGAATTGAAATTGAAATCTCAAGAGCGACATTCAATATACTGATAATGACACTAATTTTATTATGTATAATACAAACGCTTAGGCAAAGAGTACCCTGAAGCAAAAAATAGGACACTTTACCGCCTGCCACGGCTCACACCGGCTGCAGATCAGTAGTGGTCATCCTTGGCTTAAGTGGCCCGTGCACCTGTCATCGTTCAGTTAAACCTGGCGACACATAGCCTTAAAATAATCCTTCAAATTATAATCGCATCCTCTTACAACTATCAATTTTTCAACCTACCATAACTATTATTATTATTATAGTACTATTATAACTACTATTGTCTTCTGTGTCTATACGATGAATACACTTGTCGCTAGTCGATAATAGATGGCGCTGTGCCGAACATTTATTTTTATTTTAACATCACTATAATGATTCGATCACATCACAGTCATTGTGATTGAAACAGATTGCGTTACAAAGTTTTTGGAGCCGTCACGAAAATTATTCAGTTATTTCGTTGATCATTCGGATCGTCAACTAGAACACTTGGTACCAGGAGAACATAAGTCACGCGGAGTTTAAGTACAAAACAAAAGACGCGGAGTGAGCGAGACTCGTTTTATGTGAGAAAGAAAACCTTGCGCTTATTGACGACAAATTAGTAGATTTCCACGATGTGGACAGATAATTTAAATTGTAATCAACACGAACGCTGAACATACTTTTTGATATATTATGTACTTTTATAATATTTTCTTGTATTCACTGCTCTATTATGTAAAATATTACTAAATTCTGAGGACGACTGACGATGCGGAAGTTATTAAAATAAATAAAATGATTGTCTGGTCCTGGTCTTTATTTTGCAACATCGAGTGGAAAAGCGATTTATCTTCAGCTTATTACGGAGAGCCGTGGTACTAGGCTCGCAGCGATAGCGAGAGGCCAACTTATGACGTATTATAGTTTCGATGTGAGAGACTCACAGAGAACAGAACTATCATGTGAGTTAGTTACACGTAAGTGTGCGTGAGCGCGTGTAGGCGCGTCACAATCACAGCCACTGACGACATTTTGACGCATTCCATTTCTATTCTACATAATTTGTAGATTTTGTTCCCAGAATTTATTCCGAAATATAATATGATATGGAAATTAAAACGCAATATATTAAGTTAGTTCTCTCATTTTCTAATACAAAATTCGTGATCGCATTACGAATTCAAGAGACGATTTATTTTGAACCATCAGTAAAGTAGCAAGTGGCGTTAAGCGACTTTTTTCTAATTCGTAAGGTTGACGCTCCCGTGTTCACACGGGGGCATGGCTCACCTTGTGTTCGTTGCCTCTAAGAACCGCCTATGCGGAAACAGCTTTGCTATTAACACGCGTTCCTTTGCTATGAGATACTGCCACTTGTGTATGCACATATATGTATAAGCGTATATAACTCATGTATAGGGAACACATTTTCTCTACACACACGTCCCCTAAACACAGCCACAAATAGCGAATGACAGAACACGCTCACATGTTGTAAGGTAAATTCTGTATTTGTACGATTTTCCCACACGTGAAAGTTGCGTTGACGATTTATTCGTGAGCAGTTCCTATGTTAGGAGTACTAGGCAATCAGATTACTAGAGGAGGTTGTTTGTTTTAATTGTGTGCGTAATTTTGTATGTGTGAGAATTTTTGTAGTATGCGTAAATTTTGGTACCTTTATATTTATAAAGGACGTGTAACCTCCTTCGCTTCGGTTTTCTTATATTTTTAAACCTTTTATAATGTAAATTATTCGAGTTTTATTAAGGATCCCTAATTTTTTTTGAAAATATAATATAATATAGCCTATGTCACCCGGGCATAGTGTGGCTTCCCAACAGAATTTTTTAAATCGGTTCAATAGTTTCGGAGCCTATTCAATGCAAACAAACAATCAAATCTTTCCCCTTTATAACATTAGTATAGATGAAAATAATAATATAGCGTTGCGTAAGGCAAAGGTCAAGCGTTTGACGTGTATAAGTGTTTTACAATAGATTTAGCACATCCGGGAGAGTTAAATATTCTATAATATCTGTACCATCTGCCTAGATGCACCGAGAGAGTTGATTGTACGCTTCCGATCATCATCTCCCAGTATATCGGCGTCCAGTGCAGCGGTGTCAATGACTTGATAGATGACGAATCCATCACTAGCTAGCTAGTAAGAAAAACCGAGCAATATTCCCGACAAGGATGTTTAATTGCATTGTACTTGTATGTTATATTAACATAATTTTATTTACATCTACTAAAATATAGTCGTCTAAATGATTCAATGTGGTGACTTTATCATTATTGGAATTTATTAAGGAAATATAAAAGTAGAATAACTTTTAGTAATCTTTATGAATATGTGTACTTTCTTAATTAATTTATAACACACAATACACACTGCCTTAATAAACTTTTAAGTCCATTAGGGAAATATTTGTAACATTCATAAATGCTTAATATGTTAATGTGTTACATAAGCAGTACATTACATAGTAGAGTTGCAATACAAATTCTGAAATATGAATATATGAATGAATAATTTGTTTATTGTTTAAAAAATAACTATTTTTCTTAATATATTATTTATGTTATGCTATAATTTTTATTTAACATTATATTAGTGTTTCGTTTATTTCGTTTCAGTCAGTATAAACAATTTTGTTAGATACTATTTATTTATATCAATAAAAAAAAACGATGATATCCTTTTTTATGGTACATATTAGTACAGATATGAATAAAATTAGTCCTGTCTTTTCAAACTTGACACTAAGCCATTCTAACACAAATTAGTTAGATAAAATCTTGATCCACTAAAAGTATTAATTAATAAGATTGAGTGCTTCATCTACGATGACTACGATACAACACTAATAACGCTTATCATCGGCCTGATTCGTTAAACTGCTAAGTCCATTTTTGGCCAAAATGACTTTTTGATGCAGACAAAAAGTTTAGACGATTGTCTACCGTATCGTAAAGTAATAATCACTGTGTTAATCCACCCCCGAAAAATTGTTATCTTATATGCAGTCAATTTTAACAATGAAAACTTGCTAATCCTGCTGAGGCGTCAGTCTTTTACTGGCACTACTGGCAGTTTCCTTACCTACGTGCCTTTTTCGTTATGCTTTCAATTAGGTGGTATTTTATTAAAATAAATTGATTTATTGACGTGATAACGTCTTATAAATCGATGAACACGGGCTGCATGCACGAAAAAGTGTCCCGTTCCGCGAGCGAGAGAGCGGCAAAAGCGAGAGAGAGAGGCACGATCGGCTACGATCGACGTATCGTAGCCGATGCCGTAGGCGATCGTAGTTGAGCGGAGCGGAGCGGAACGGAGCGGGGCGGAGCGGAGCTTTGTTATGACGTTGTCACGTTAAACTACCGTCCGTAAACCGACTTTACAGACAACCATTTTTTTTTTAAATTTGCAACAACAACTCATTCATTTCAATCTGACTATAATTTATAAGAATACAGTTGGAAAATTTTTAGTGGGTTTACCCACAGGCAGCTGTTCTAATGGCGCTTAAATAAATGCCAGCACTCTATATGCCAGCACCCTATATTAAAAAAAAAACAAACGAAATTTGGTCTTTTTAAATACAGAAATGAAGATGGCTTCTGTTTAGTGGACTTTGCAAAAAATATTGCTTGAATAAATCCTAAAAATAAAAATAGAGCAATAATTGACAGTATTTACAGATACCAAATGGGGATAAGGAATATAGAATAGGCATCGAATAAAAGTTTTGGATTGGTTGGTCCAAACTAAATGGAAGCATGAACGGAAAAAATGCATTGAGCATTGCAGATTTTCAAAAAGTAGAAAGCAGATTCAGTGCCAACTGGATATTAACTACTTGTCAATTGGTAAACAAACACGTTCTAAAATCCCTAGTGGCTTACTTTATTTTCTTATGTGTAAGCGGAAAAACACAGACTACTCCAGAAAAACAAGCATTCGAGCCCTCTGATGGTAATTGAACATAGTATTGTCACCTATGGACATTACCAAGACCAAAGTTATGCCATGAAGGAAGTAGGGGGTAGGCAATGATATTTAAAAAAATATAGATACGTTATGCCCTTACAAATGGACCAAAAAATCTGTTCCGAAAAAAGCTACAACACACACACACACGTTTATCTTTTGTTTCACTACACCAATCACATTGGTATAATACACGAAGGCATTTTAACGCTGTATGTCAAATGTCAAGCATTTCTGACAACAACAAAAGCGTGCGTATAATCTTGTTTTGACAAAGCAACTACGAGCCAAACGGTCAATTGTCTGTTCTTACGCTCTTCATCGTCGGTGCATGGTATTAAGATATTTTTACTCGGTTAAATAAATTATTTACTTCTTGTTTCGGTCGCAGCTTCCGAGAACCAGAAATAACAGAACTTAGTGGAACATGAGTGGAACCCCATCTTTCTTTTGGGCTTCCGCTTCGTTACTGTCAGTGGCATAGTACTCACTTTACTATCAGCAGGTGGTATGTGGCTGGTTACAAACATTTATTTTCTTTTATATTATCTTCATTAATTTTCTTTTATATAAATAGCCTAGCTATATAAGGGTAGATTAGAATACTGTACTGACGTGAATAAGAAACGATAGAAGTGGCCCCGCTTTGTGGTAAAGCTTTACATAATGATTTTATACTTCAATATTATATTATTACTAGCTGGCCGGGCAAACGTTGTTCTGCCAAAAATTTTTTAGGGGTAAGGGGATGAAAAATAGATGTCCGATTCTCAACCCTAGCCGATATGCACGCAAAGATTCACGAAAATCGGTCAAGCCGTTTCGGAGGAGTTCAACTTTTAACACCTGACACAAGAATTTTATATATTAGATTCAGTTAATAATACTGTTACTTGTACTGTTATCTTTCTGTGAAGGTTGCCTGGCTACCCCATACCCCACTAGTGCTCGAGTCAGCCGCCAAACGACTAGTAGTCTACTAGCTACTAGGGGCTTGAGACCCAGGTTTTTTTCTCTTCTTTGCTCATACATAAAAATAGTTTTTTTGTTATGTTAAAGATAACAAAAAATACTATGTTTATATAAGTAGGTACTAATTAACGACTAATTTGTTTTATCACATAGTTCATATCTAATCTAGATTCTATAATATACAAGCGTAAAAACTGTCAAGTCCTCAACATAACTGAAATTTACAATGAAAACTGCTAAATAATTAATTTTGTAATTTATCCAGGTTTCTTAAAGTTATAATCCTAATTATATGTCTAAAGTATCAAGGAAAGTGATAAAAACCAAACTGTTTTTAATTTTTTATACATAAAATATATAATTCAGTTTTTTCGTTCTCCTGTAAACTATGAAAAATGGACTTAGAAGGTTAATGAATTAGGCCGACGTTATGTAAAAGTGTGATGTTTAATACAAATAAGTATCACATGTGATACATGTATGTTGCATAATTTGGCATGGACATACACGAAGAAGACATCATTGAAATATAAAAAAACTTTCGACAGTTTCACTTAACATAGCTAACGATTGGATTACAAGGTTTATAAAAAAGAGAACAGCGATAGAACTTCACCAGTAAGTTCGTTGAATTTTTTTATACGACCTTTTACATTCTCGTGCAAAACACTGAACTAAAATGCATTGATGCCATAAACTACTTCAAAACAGTTACAGCAACCGGTAGTTACGCAAAATGTTATGCAACTAAGCAACTAAACTTGGGTTGGCTCATACAAGGTTGTGATAAATATGTAATGCCTAGTCTCCGGCTCTGATATTTGACCTACTAAATTCTAGACGGCCTTAAGGTGTATCGACCTGACATTACTCGCACTTGTTGAGAAATTACTCTAGGGTTAAGATATTCGAACATTCGAAAACCATTTGAACAGGGTGATGAATCACTTTTACACCTTGGCTTTGTTGTTAAAATTGATTAAAATCAGTAAGCATTAACGATCTCTCAACTGAAGATAAAAAATGTCTATGTGAATGAATGAATGAAACTGAGTACGAATCCCTGCGTGCATAATACACGATCCTGCGATGTAATACTTGTCCTCCTCTGATATCATATTTTCCATATGATAGCAAAATATACAATGTACCTACTTGTACGTTATTTTTATAGCATGCAATTTTTTTTGTTTAAGCTTCATATTTTATTTTTGCGATTATATTTAATGCATACCTAATATTATACGTACTAGTGCCATCACGGTTTCAAATTTTCTTAATTTTTAGGGTTCCGTAGCCAAATGGCAAAAAACGGAACCCTTATGCATTCGTCATGTCTGTCTGTCTGTCTGTCTGTCTGTCTGTCTGTCTGTCCGTCCGTATGTCACAGCCACTTTTCTCCGAAACTATAAGAACTATACTGTTGAAACTTGGTAAGGAGATGTATTCTGTAAACCGCGTTAAGATTTTTACACAAAAATAGAAAAAAAATCAATAAATTTTGGGGTCCCCATACATAGAACTGAAACTCAAAAAAATTTTTTTCATCAAACCCATACATGTGGGGTATCTATGGATAGGTCTTCAAAAATGATATTGAGGTTTCTAATATCATTTTTTTCTAAACTGAATAGTTTGCGCGAGAGACACTTCCAAAGTGGTAAAATGTGTGTCCCCCCCCCTGTAACTTCTAAAATAAGAGAATGATAAAACTAAAAAAAACATATGATGTACATTACCGTGCAAACTTCCAACGAAAATTGATTTGAACGAGATCTAATAAGTAGTTTTTTTTTAATACGTCATAAATCGTAAACCGCAAAAAACATCGATCAAAGTTACAACGAACTACAAGAACTTTTATATTATGTTACTTGCTGCTACGGAACCCTTCATGGGCGAGTCCGACTCGCACTTGGCCGCTTTTTAAGAGGTGCATGGCCATTATCGCAAATGCTTATCAAGACTAAGGGTTGTCAATAATTTGTAATTAGCTGAGAAAGGTCCAAAATCCACTTGTTAATTTGCTTTCTAATTGTATCATCAAAAGGCTTTGTAACATACGTTGCAATATTTATTTTATTAAATCTTTTATTAAATAATGGTAGATGCGTGATACACCACTTTTTCTGTGTTGTCATTTAGATATTTATAATATTTATATGTGACTTAAGCGGCAACCCTAAATACTTATGTATCTCAACATTTCTTAATTCATGTGCGTTCAAGATTGTTTTATCATTGAGCTATATGTGAAAGGAGAGTTCATGAGTCATTTTTTAAACGCTGCATATTTTTTTAACATTTAAAGTAATAAAAGGACGTATTGGGGCAAGCAATTGCATTATGTAACATTATAAAGGTTTAAGTTCAAAATGATTTCACACAGGTAATTAGGCTATCTCGACTTTATATCGCGTGAGATATAACCGGAATTATTTTGGTGTATTTAAATTCCATTCTTAAAAAATATAATTAAAAGTGTAATTTATAACAAGTGTTCCACTGACGGGCTAGGAATTTGCAGAATGCGGGATTAAAATTTAAAAAGTAATATTTTGAACTGCTACGTATATTATGACATAAGAACTATGTATGTAACTTATAGAATGCAATGTATGTAGGTCCTCAGGTATGTAGACTTTCGCACAATATTGTTATTCAAATTGTATATTGTATATAGAAGCATGTTGTTTTAAGGAACGCGATCTATTGAGTTAGAAAGGGCAGGGATCTCATAATTAAGGAGGCCTAGAGCATCTTTAGCACGCTGCCCAAGTTGGCCCAAGTTTGGTTGTTTTGGCCCAAAGTTTTTATAGCACTCTGTCATGTATTATTTATTTATTTATAGGGTATTTATTGTCATGTATTTATTTATAGGGTACATACACATAATTTACGGGAATAACCTAAAGTCATGTCTAAAACACTGCTAACTAACGATTGCAACTGGGACAGTGTAACGCACCCTCTGAAGCCCGGAAACAAAAATAAGAACGACTAAACCATAAACCGTAAACTGAATACATATTATTGTTTCGAAATAACCAGACGAAATTTAAATTACAAAAGAAAAACTTTATCTTATTTTATTTCATTACCATTAACGTCTTCTTGTTTTTCTAATGATCAATATGGTATCTCAAAACAGCGAACCAAAGATTATTATTAATAGACAAATATTTGTGTTCAAACCAATAAAAAAACCAGTTCCTTAACGAAGGTTTATTGACTCCTTAAAATATTTCCGTCGAGATTCCATCTCTATAATCACATACATACATATATATAGTTACGGAGGAAATGACCTCTTTGGATGAGGCAAATATTTAAACCTTTTTGGATTATTTTATGGAACTTATACGATTATGGGATCACCCCCGCAATAATATTTCCTGTAAGGAAGAATGTAACATCACAACAACAAATATAACAATATAATTATTTTTTATTGAATACTGCAGAGATTCGGAAACAGTAGAAATTATATCTATCAGCGAACAAAAAAAGACTGAATTTTTATTAGAAATTGTGTTGTAGACAAAAGACATAAGTAAGTCAGTTCATCGAACTGAGTCAGATATAATTCCATTTTTGAATCAATATTTACAGTGTGTTCGTTCGTTATCTAAAAAGGCCACAAAATTAAAATAACTACGTAACTTAGTTTCAACAAAATAAACTGATTATGGTGTCATTATGTCGAAACTCTAATTGGGGTTAGATATTTCTTAGATTTTTAAATCTAGTTTTGTTGATCGCATAAGTAGGTACATACCTACTTCAATTTGTTTTATCATTTAATGTTTCGATCTCAATTAGCATTGCAATAATTATGTTTGATTATGATGCTACATTGCAGTTGTTATTTAATTGTTTTTAATGCGTTATTGCTTTATTACCAGTTTTTTTTTCAAATGAATATTTAAAGTTCATTTTTAGTTTTGTCACTTACAGATAGATTACATAATAATACCAATTTAGACGAGCACCAGAGCATCAGGATCTCACTAACGTCTTTATTCAGTAAACGAATTATCCCAACAGTGACCGATCGCTAATCCGCAGAATGCATTCAAATTAGCAATTGGTGTGTAATTTGTCTGCCGCAGAAAATTATTAATGCACGTAATTTGGCACGTTTAAATAATGATTTTATTCTTGCATAAATAATATGGCACCTGCACTAGTCTTCGCGGCAATGTAGTGTGTAGTGCCCATTTAATTATTTAAACATAAAACCTTTAATTAGACTCACCAGCTGTTTACCCGACCTTGTTCTACGCACCTTTGTGACACGACGTGCATTTTGCATCGCAAAAAATATACATTTTTTAAGTAACTTCAATTCAGATGCATTTTTTTGCTTTGCGTGGAAAAAATGCGGTTAGCTGCTTAATGCAATAAGTTCACTTTAGGCATGCCCATTTAATATTTCTGCTTGCAAAGTATCTTTGTTTGAAGCATAAATTATTTGGTGTTGCGTCAGATCGACAGAATTTTATTTTGTTGCCTTTGAGAAAAGGATAGACTGTGTAATATTTTGCTATCGATTACGAAATTTTAAAAGTTCAAGATGTATGATTTGATATTGATGGAGCACTTGTGTCATTGTACACATTCAATACTTTTCAAATTTCGTCATTCCCCAAGACATTGCATTATGTAAACACTGTTAATCTATAACTTCAATATATTTTTGTATTTTTTTCAGAACATTTCAACGAAAAAACAGGTATACGCATCTTAAATTAATTTCCAGAACATTCCAGAAAAATATTGAATAATAAAGATATGACAGTTTCAATTACGTCAAAAATTACGAAAGAACTTGTCTGCGTTAACATTTGCATTGAGAAAAAGTCGTGTTTCCATTTAAAAGGCATATCTTCACCAGACTTATCAGACAAGTCTAGTTTTAGCAAACGGGCTATAAATTAAGGAATATACCGTGGATAGTTTACCTCGCGTTATTCTCATTTTAAGTAATTGGCAGGTGTTTTCTTTCATAGGACATAGCTAAAATTTTACTTTGTTCTAAGTACGTAGGCAGAGATAAATGGAGTTATGTAGATATTTTTATACTTTTATTTTTAATTAGCTTTCAAGAGCACTAGGTTGGCAGGGTAATGATACAATTATAGCAACATAATATTTATACAATGTGTAAGCGTTTAATATTCAAATATATTACCAGCAGTTGATCTTAAGTATTCAATGGAGGTAAGGTATTTTAGGAAACTGTCGTTAATATGTGTGACGGCCATTGAAGTATAATGTCATAGAACAGACATTTCGAACAAACTGTGTCCCGTCGGGAGGTTCTATTTTCAAAATTGAGCCCCCGTTCTCCTTTCAAAATCGAACGAATCCATTGAAAATTTAAGCCGACCGGCGCCAATCCATTGGGACATACATTGTGTTCGCGGTGTCAATTCTATATACGAGTAATAATACTTCAATGGTGACGGCTGACTCTTTTAGCGCTTCAGAGGACTCAATACGACGTCGGTCATTGTCAAATATCACCGACTCTGACAACAGCCTTGTTTGTCATCGATAGATAGAAGTCGTTAAGCCATGTCGGGGTTTTTCTGTCTGTATGAAGAAGCAGTCTACTCTGATATTGATCTGGTAAAGAATATACACAAGGATGTAAAGACCTGGGTATAGAGGATCCCGAAGTTTTACGATGATCACGTCTGCTGAGTAGGTAAGTGGTTCGAATCCCAGCCTAGTAAGATTTTTATAACATTTATTTGTGTTAGTCCATGCGATACGCAGTATAGTGAATTTTAGTGCGATAGTGTGAAGGTTTGTGTAACTTTTCATTAAAAATTCTAATCTGTAAATAGTGATGTTTAAAATTTAAATCTTCTTAAACAATATATATACATATATACTCGTATATGTCATGTCACATGTAATACTTATTGTAAAATGTTACTTCAGACTTAAAAATTTAAGAAATAAAATTAGACATTAGTTATTCCGTAATTCCTGATGTACAAATAAAAAAAAACATGAATATAGATAAAAAGGAATCCTTCCGTATTCGCATCAGTGTTTTTTTTTACTTTTTTTGGCAAGTTTTTATTCTGTGATTATACGGAATTCCGGTAATGTGATGGGTCATTGATCATCATTGTGTATCTTTTTTAAGAAGGAAGCTATTTATGACTGCAAAAAACTCATGCCTTATTAATTTTTTACATTTTAGACCTGTCTCTATTGAATTTAACTAGCTAAAACAATACTTTCCTTGCATATATTTTAATAAATTAATTAATAGGTACGCACCCATCTGATTTTTATAAGTAACAAAATAATCCAAAACTTTCGCTTGTATAATATAATCATAATAAAATTATGAGCGTGTATTTATTTAAATAGATTATTAACTATTTTTTAACCGACTTCAAAAAAAGGAGGAGGTTCTCAATTCGACTGTTTTTTTTTTATGTTTGTTACCTCAGAACTTTGGACTGGGCGAACCGATTTTGATGATTGTTTTTTTAATCGAAAGCTGGTGGCTGTCATGTGGTCCCACATAAATTTTATTGAGATCTGACAATGGCATCCATGAGAAAACCACATAAGTCGTAAATTTGTGTTAAGATGTGCGCGACAAATTGACGAATAACTCAATATCACGCCAACCGATTTCGATGATTCTTTTTTTAATCAAAAGCAGGTGCTTGTCATGTGGTCCCACATAAATTTGAACGAGATCTGAAAAGTATTTTTTGAGACTTTGAAGTCGGTTATTTTTTGTTAGTAAAATTTAGATTATCATACTTATGAAGTCACAATTGTCGTTTCCACTCCTAAATTTCTACGGATAAAATGCAGCTATTTTCAAGAACAGCAGACCATTTAAGTATGTATCGTATAATAAAAGAATACGTCTTGATAACACGCCAACAATGCAAACGACAAATAAAATGATATAGCCGTGTCGCAGCTTATCACAATCAAATTACACCACATTAAGTTACGACACTACTCGACGCTGCCATATTAAGTTACCGAAATAGGTGGCATGAGTTTAAATGCTCTAACAAAGGAAACAGTCCACGTGCGAGGCATTAAATGAGTAAAAATGGCGGACTAGGGACCGAGGATGAGTGACCTATGATGACGTAATGCCAAAAACAGGCCACACTGCAGTGAAGCCTCGCGGCTCGGGGTCAAGGAAGTTCACCGCGAAATATTATATTGCTTAATCGCACCATGTGCGAAACGAACTTATCAGGTCTCAGTGATTCATCATAATTACGGACGCGAAAAATGACCAAAACGCAGCGTAAAAACTGAGCGAGTTACCGCCTTCATTCCTTAGACTCATATCGCGTGCGAGTTAATTGTACTTACAATAGTATTCCACGTAGCGCAATGGTGATGCAATTCCTGAACGTTACGTTATATAATCTGTGTCCGAAAATTTTAAATAGAACGATGATGAGCATTTTTGAATGTCGCCGAGCGCGGGCCGCGTCGCGTCTATTTTGAACTCCCGATCGGCCGTTCCTCCGGTTGTTGAACTGGAATATTTCGGCAAACACGGGCGCAATACGTGCTTTGTTAATCTCGAAATATTATGACACGGCGACCGCATGTCGTTTATGAAATCACATGTCTTAAAACCGCGTTCGCGATTAAAAAATACTGGCACATTAATGACATGTCGCAAACGCCAATACGTATCGGCAAATTGACCTACTGTAAACGCTTTAAACGCGAGAAAACGTAACCGACACGTCAGTTAATTGTAGCAAATTTCATGATAACATTCATAATACAAATGAGCGAGTGTAATGTTTTTGCGAAACTGGACGCAAACATGCGGAGATCTGCTGCGCTGGTGTGCGTGCTTTCATCTACCTGGATGTGTGTGTGCAGTTTGTGTGTACGTGGAAGCGCGCGATGAAATAAAATATGTCCGGTCAACGAACCCGCGGTCGGTGCCATAAAAATCGCGATACCACCCGAATTTCGGGCACCAAATTAAAAATCTGAGCTTTTAACAGATCATAACAAAATTGTGGTAAATTAATTAAACTATGATTAAGTGAGATTAATGGGGCGTTTTCTGTGTTGATAATTGTTTTCCATTCATGGGAAGCATAGGAAGGATTGCTAGTTGTCACAGGTGTTGAACGAACTCTCCATGTATGTATCGGGCACCTCCCGTGTCCGCCGGTACGACAGCTGTCAGATTTGATTCTTTGTTTTATTTATCAAACCCACCACGGAGTACGAATTTCAGTTTCATCGTGCATTTAACTAGAATGTGCCATTTCGTATTTGTTCTGAACAAATAAAATCATATTATAATTTGTAATCATAATCAAATTAAAATTCGTATTTTAAAATCTGTAATTAGAAAAAAGTTGGTAATACTTACATCTAACACGTGATAGAATGTCGGTTAGCTCGAACCGCGCTGGTGCAGACTATAGCGGAGTTTTTCCAATATGTATACATTTCCGGATTGCATCGAGTCAGCTGATTTCCATCCAATGACCTTGCGGTCGCCTCCCCCTTCGTTTCGTTCAAACTATTTACAGGCGCTGAGTTGTTATTGAGCTGTCAAGTTAGCTGGTCGGTCTAAACCTCCTCTTCCGACATGACGACGTTTCTTCCGGACGAGTGCCAGTGAGAATCCTTCGTCTACCGCAACACATATTGTCTCATTGAAGGTGAAAGAGTTTAGTAGATTTCCGTGGGATCTAGCCCGATCATGATGGGAAGGTTAATATTGACCGGTCGGATCTAGAACCTTGGCATCCATTATGGGATTCTAATAAGAAAATTAATACAGACCGGTGGGATCCAAGCTGTCGGCCATACTCAGTATTGACCGGTGGGGTCTAAGGTTAGGACGTCCATTTTTGTTGATTTTGTGTTGTATTAATAAAGTCCAGTCGGGTCCAGGGTGAGAATATCCATGACGTTTGAAGCACAGATTAGCACAAACAGTTCGTCGGTTCGTCGGTTCAGTCACGCCGGCCGGTGCGCGGTATCGACACAGCGGTGCGTGCGCGAGAATGCCGAGAGAGGCTATGCGCGGAGCGAGGCAGGCGCCCGTTTATATGATCAAATCGGCATCCGACCTCGCCATCTGGTGGCGAGTGGCAGAAACGTTAGAAAAGAGTTTTCCGATTGCGTCGAGTGACTGGCTCGCGTCTCGGCGCCTCAAACATTTTCACGCATACATAACATTGTCGCTTAATGCATAATGCGCGCGCTTACGTCCTTTGAACCAGTTCGGGCGCTTATGATCACCTGTACTCTTTATTATCTTGGAGGTATTATTAAGTTAAAATATTGAGTAAGTGACGCGACATTTATGAATGTTAATATTCTTGACAGCACTGACAATTATTCTCAAAATAATTCGACATTGTAGTACAGGTATTAAGTAAAATTTAATCATATTTCAGTCATAAACAGATTTGACGGGAATTAGTATAGTGGTTTTAAAAATAAATGGTTACGAGCTTAATTAAAATGGAGCAAACTAAAAATAAATATTTGTGATTAACTAAAAAAATTAATACTTCAAATTGTTTAGGAGAATAAAATTGATGACCTTCGTGGAGAAGGGAAATCTACTCGACATGGGAAACAAAAATATTAGACAAATGTTTAATTTTATTCATAAAATGTGCATAATAAAAAAGGCATTATTCTGAGATGCATGCACAGTATTTTCAAACGAAGCAAACAGTGTTCTTGTTTACAGAAAAAAGATTTGAATATTGTATTCGGTAGGCCGGATATATACTTTAGGGTTATCAATATAAAATGGTATTTTTTCATTTCATTATAATTTCAATAAATTGTTGAACTGAACTCAAGTGTCGGAAGTTTTCATGTCGCCGAAGGCCTCCAACATAGCTTAACGACTGTTATCCTACGATAACAACCGGGACCGACGGCTTTACGTGCCTTCCGAAGCCCGGATGCGCTCAAGAAATGTTTGCCACTAGCGGTCACCCATCCAACTACCGACCGCGCCCGCTGTTGGTTAACTTCGCCGATTACTTATGGTCGACGCGAGCCGCCAGATTCTACAGTACATATCGACGCGTTTTTCTTCCCCAAAACAAGTGACAATCAGTATAAAAACCATTCTTTTTTACTTTTTATTAACATGTTATCGGTAATTTTTCTTCATTTGGACGATAAGATATTATTATTCGTTGTATTAATGGAAGATTAATTGAAGTACTTCAAGTATTTACAACTTATAACGACAAATAATAATTTGTGGAGCGTTGCGTGTGTGCGTGCCTGCAGTGAACACATTTTTTCCTTATTTGTTTAACGACTTAGTAAAGACGATTGTACATTATCCTTGCGTGTTCTCATCATAGGTTTTTTTAAATGATTCGTGTAATCATTCTCAGCAGGACTGTGTTGCGGGTGACATAAAAATTCCCAAAAAAACGTTCCAGACTGCTCCCGCCGGGATTGAACCTGGAATTATTCTCTAAAAATAATTTAAAAGTTACACAGAACATAATTTTTTATAGTTTATTTATTTCAATAGCCGACACGCGAGCAGATGAGCTAGGTAAAGTAGTCTCCAAACTATTGACCGGGTTGAAGTTGGCACAGTTGCGGGAAGGGAGGGTGCGGGTGGATGATCGTAGTCGATGCCCCGTCCCTCCGCGCTCCTCTGCTGATACTTTATTGAAGTTAATTCTTATGCGACTTGCAAAAAGGTTGCGTTAAACGTTTGCGCTACCATGGAGGGGGTATGAAAGCACTGAATAGATGGCCCTAGCTTTTTATTATCCTTACCTCTTTTAAAATTTAATGTTATTACTTATAAAAATCTCACAGTCTCAACAGCGTGATTCAGGTTCGTGAACAACGCCAGCTAGTTTGTACTTGTGTAAACATAGGTAGTACACAAGTAATATTTTATTATTATTATTTAGTACAAAAATATCATCAACTCGCGCCTAACTTCAGTCCGGCTAATAAGTGTGGGGGTTACTGATTACATAGGGAACGCAATAGGCATCCTAGTTGTGTTGCTTTCAAGTACTTGATCTCAAGCTTCTTCCAGAACACAATAAGTCGTTTGGCTGGCTCAAACAAAAAGGTAGCTAGCCAGCCAGGCTACAAGGAATAATAATAATACCAGTAACATTATTAATAACTCAATTATAATATTAATATTATTAAACCTCACGTAAAACCCTTCCACCAAGCAGTGGCCGGTTCTTTCTCCTCTTATACCAACATATACTTTTAATAGGACTTCAGTTAGGTAAGTTAGTTTAACTAATTTCTTATTCTCAACGTGCGTGTTACAACAAGAATGATAGTGCATTAATTGCTTTATTCCGCTGATGAGTCAGTAAAGCAAAAGTCATGTCAAGAAAACCATAAATTCATGAAATGGGCTCGCAGTTAATTTATAATTTGACTAGTTCTTGCCTTCGGCTGCAGTTGGTTCGACTTTAGAGGTAAATACAAAGAATGACCGTTGGGTAATGAGAAAATAAGTTAACGTCTATTTAATGCCATTTGAAGCAAGTGTTACCATACTTTATGTTAATAGCCAGAAAACGAGTATACATACATACATCAGGTAGGTGGTCTCAAACATCCCATAATCCCGTTTTGGATCTTTTTGAAGCAATGAACCCGATTGTTGCAACCTGAAAACTAAAACAACACCTACTCGTATTTCTTACCCATGTGACCTTATTCTCGCGCCGTCGCCCGCGCTGTAGACATTGTCTCGAACTATTAGACAAATCTCGCCAAAAAAATTTTTAAATTTAAAAGCATTCGGGAAAATGTTTACGACCTGCATGTTTATATAGAAACTGTAGACATTTTTTCGACGTTTTTCCTAGAGATTTTGGATAAGGGATTTTCTCAACAAGGTGCGACTTCAGCGCCAGGTCTAATACCAGAGTCGCAAAAGAGCAAATTTCTAAACCATTAGCAGGTTTCCAAGGTTTATTCCCGGTCGTCCCCACCCTGTCGTCCCCACTCGTAATACATCAGAATCCAAAGACGCGTTAATAAATTTACGTACTTTTGATTTTAGAAGTAGCGTATGAGTAAATAACCTCAATTGTCAGTCTCCTGTGGTAAAGATACACATCTAATTTCATCTGCTTTTGTTGGCTAAATTCAAACCTCATGAATGATGACGTCACTTTGACGTCATTGGCTGTGATATCACAGGCTGATCAAGATAAATTTTTGTCTCTTTTGCAAGACATATCTTGTCGTTCTCTTCTTGGCATATGATCAAATCAGCTGCTCCAAAAAGCTAAAGTACCAATGATTTCTTAAATTGTAAGATGACAATTTCAATTCACGTAGGTAAGTCATACCCTGATGTGCCATAAATATAGATTGTCCGTAGCTTCAGAGCTCCGAAATCCAAATATGGCCGCCAATTACTTGTAATATCGTCCGTAATTTGCACAGCTGCTGTGCCTAATGGGTTGCGTTCCAATAAATACGTACGCGTTGGGAAAAATATTATTTTTTCAATAATATTATATCCAGGTGGTAAAACCTATGTACCGTCGGACAGGCGTGTTATTGGTTTGATGGGTGACCGAATGGTGGTCACTTTGACACACGATAATGACCATGGATCCTTGTAAGATACTAAGCAATAGGAAGTAGCAAGCGGGCTGGATTATAATGGTTTATTACCATACACTCACACATACATACATACATACATAAATACATACATACATACATACATAAATACATACATACATACATACATACATACATACATACATACATACATACATACATACATACATACATACATACATACATACATACATACATACATACATACATACATACCAGCATGGGCACACTCATCTACCTCCATTTATTTGGATAGTCGTATCAGATGAAAAGCCGTATGTTGATTCACAAACTGAAATAAACACAAAATTATCCAAACGTCAAACGCAGGAGACCTATAACATTTTTATATTGTGAAATGACGTCATCTTTCTTTCATATATTAAACTTGGTCACAGTTGAATAAACATACCTATGTATTGTTTATTCTGATGACTGAACTGGAATGCTTTACTATATACTCGTATGTACATAGTACAAAATCTACTAGTTAATAGATAAAAACTAATATACTAATAAGACATAAATTTTAAAAAGATATTGAAAGAAAGTTTCACACGCTTCAGTATCATTACTCATACAATTTCAATGATCCAAATTCGCGATAAAATCCATTTTAAGTGTTATTGTTGATGGTGTAAGGTTCAAAATCTGTTACTACAACGTTTCAATTTCTTAGCTTTTACCAAACTGAATACATTTCAGTTATGATTTGACACTTAGCTCCATTAAGTTTTGTTTGAGAACAAAGAAATCGACGGAGACTTTTCTGGCTTGATTATTTTATGAAAATGTGAAGGACAGAATCTATAAGAAAGTGAGGTATTTAGGTTTTTAGGCTTTTTAGGGTGAAAAGAAATTCTTTTAATATAAGCCAACTGTAGAACAACGAAAGAGGTTAGGCTAACTAGGACGCTACCGCGTGTCTAGATAATGCATAATAATTTGTGCATACTGGTGGGATGTTTTTACTTTACTTGCTACCGCCCTTTTCTTCTAATCAAAAGAATCAATCATAAGATTAAAAAAATATTTAACTCACCACCACTCACCGTCGGGTGGCCCCTTGCCTGGTACCATTTTGTGGGTTATTCACTTAAAAAAGCGCTAAAAGCCCAATATAAATAATAAACATTATTAATTTATCTTCATACAAACAGTCGAAACACGCGTTATGCCTACTGCCTCGAGATAAGTTCAGGGACTTGGAGAAAATTTTATAACGCTCGTGTCTATTGGCAATAGTGAGCATTTATCATCAAGCCCGTCTGCTCTTCCGATACCATTACCCCTGGCTACAGTGAAGACATAAGAAGTATGTAAGTAAACTAGCTGCCCGGACAGACTTCGTATTGTCAAAAGTTTTTTGTTATTAAAACCTTCCGTCTATCCTATCTTTCAAGTTGAATCAAACTGCACACTGTGTCCTTTGATTAAAACCGGTAGAGTAGTTTAGGAGTCCATCGTGGACAAACAACGTGACGCGTAATTTATATATATTAAGATAACGCTACACACTCACAGCCCCACTAGAATTCCCTGTGTCATGAGTGCCAATGACAACAAAGACAAGAAGACACACACCCAGACCGAGAACAGAAATACAAACTCATAATTCAAATTTCCACCTGAGATCCCTTGGCACGGCGATCCAGCATGGTAACCATTGCGTTACACAGATCGTCAAGACATAAGAAGAATGAACAGCGACTGCACAGTTTTCCTGTCCGCGAACTAGGTTAGCAAGAAAGTATCGCTGAGACCACGCGTGACCATAGCCTACACCTGCGTTATCTTTATTTTTATTTTTATCTGTGCTATAGTAGTTAATATATACATCTGTAAATTTTTTCCACACCAATCTATTTCACGTTAAGTTTGTTAAAGCTCGCACCTGCGGTTGCTTTTTGTTCTTATAGCCAAACTATATTTAGAGCCACATGCTATATTGGCTCGTTCAGCCTTTGTCACGGTACTCACGATAGGAATTGGAAAATTGTTGTGAGTGTTCGGTAAAATTATATAGTTAGGATATTTACATTGTAACATGTTTAATGGAGTCACAATTACATTTGGTGGGACTAAGGGTGCCGGGTTCGATTCCTGGCGTAGACATTTTTTTGTTCGTCGTAATGATTAATAACTTTGATTATTTTTGTATTTACATACGTTAAATATTGTGATTTTTCACAGCTTTATACCATTAGAAGATAGTGAAACAGGGAAAAATGAAAGTATGGCCAACTGAAAAGTAAGTAGGTAGATACATATAAGTCACAAAATGTCAGCACAAAATCAACAGAATAATAATAATTAACATTCTCTATTTAGTGGTGCACTTGAGCAAATATGAAGATAATTTCCCTATTTTTAAGTAGATCACTTGGACGAACAAAATTTTAGTGATCCGCTAATTTAAAAGTTTTAAAACACACATTCGAGTAAGGGCTTGTTTCACCATCTTCAAGTAGAGTCCTGAATAAGCTATTCGCCGGTTAAAGTGACGTTAAAGTGTCATTTTACATACACGAAATGTCAACTTAACCAACGAATAGCTTACTTCGGACTTACTTGAAGATTGTGAAACAAGCCCTAACACTTTTTAGTTTAGACACTTTTACTAATCGCATAATATTATAGAATACTATCTGAAAACGTTAATACTTTTTCATGTGTAATTAAATTTAAATTAATATTGAAAAGATGAGTAAAAGAGAGAATTTTGTAATTGAATTTTATTAGAAATATTTTTATATCTTCAGACGAGTAGATACTGAGTAAAGGTATACCTGGTAAAAAATAGTTTTTTCACACACAGTATATAATTTCTTTACAAAAGCTGCCAGGTATGTTTGAAAATACAACTAAATTAAAAATATGTAATTATTTAGCTGAATTCATTGAGCAGAATGGCGTCATAAATAAGTTTTTTTTATAATTTTATGATAATAAGTTACTTGTCTACAATCCCACCTAATGGTAAGTAGTGATGTATTGCTTTTACATACACGAAATATGTATATTTCATACTGCCCTGCGTGGTTTGCAATAAATTAATAAATAATAATAATAATACAAGACTTCCATAATATACCTATTCATGTGCTTACCAAGTAAAAGCGAATTAAATCAAGCTTTGAAGACATTAACACCATAATATTATTTATGTACTTAACGACTAAAATATGATTTTTGCTGACGCCATAATCAATTACAATGTTTAAAATAGTAAATAATGCATTTTATTTCGATAAGTTACTTCCAATTATTTCAGATGTAACTAACGATATACATAATATATTTTATGCGTATATACCTATATACGAATAACGGCCCTCGCTTTGCTTCGGTTTTCTTATTTTTTATACCTTGGGTTACATTATTGGAGTTTTATTAAGGATCCCTATTTTTTTGAAAATATAATATAGCCTATGTTACTCGGGGATAGTGTAGCTCCCTAACAGTGAAAAAATTTTTCAAATCGGTTCTGTAGTTTCGGAGCCTATTCGATGCAAACAAAAAATCAAATCTTTCCTCTTTATATATTAGTATAGAGTATAGATAACACGACGAGACAGTCGAAACACGACGAATATCAAGAAAACAGCACGACAGCTATTAATATCTGGTGTAGAAGTTGATTGACTCGACGCCGCCGCTCTAGGGTTTTCTCGCTCGCGTGAGTGAAAGGTAGCCAGTCGCACTCGTGAAAACAGAGTTTCCGGGTGAAAACTCGTTGAACGTTCGCTTGCTACGTTTATGTTGTCTGTGTATTCTATTATTTCTTTTTTATGTTTATTTTGATTTTCTCTTTAAAATCGTTTAACGTTCAGTTTTGTAATTTTCACGTTGTTTTTTGAATGTTTTATGAGGATTCTTTAAGTTGACTGTCAAAAAGAATAAATAAGTAATTTGAATTAAAATATTTTATTAATTAAGTCTTATTACTGCGCTTCTCAAGTGATTGTATAAGATTAAAGACGAACATTGAATGTACATATATTTCCATACATTCAAAACAGTACAGTTTCACGTTTTTTGGTTCAGCCGCCTTCAACATAGGACATAAACGTCCTCAACATTTTTGAGCCTTTCCACTTTTGAAAACCTTCAGTAGACAAGTCTTTAAATGAGGACATTGCTGCTAACTTTGAGAAACATACTTAACCTATTTTAAATTTTTAGAAACAATTGAAGCATATCAGTTCATTTTATTACCAAACTTTCCACAGTCAATATGACCTCAATTGATCAATTATTTTAGGAGTCGATCACTTACAAATCAACGATTACCTATATACTCGTATAAATTACAATCTTCGTTAGATCGAGATAATAAATCAGATAATACAGTATAGAGAAAGACAAACCGCAGAATCTACTCTTTGGTAGTTTCTTTAGCCCTGGTACCGCGGTCATAGAACTACCTATAGGTCAATGTCCGCAAGCATATCAATGAAATGGTGCGGTTATATAGACAGCGATCGATCTTTAATTAGAATAGAATAGAATAGAAAAGAATATTTTTATTTCAAAAGATGCTGCAATAACAAGCAAAAGAAAAAAGAAGTAAACTTATAAAACTATGATAATATTGAATTGCAGTCAAACTGTATGAAAAGGGACCGCACTCAGCAATAGCCGCAGAAAAACTACGACCCCTGGTTGTGGACTACCACTAGGTAATTACGTGGGAGCGTTTCAGCAGAGCCATCGATGTCATCTATAGTATACGTAAAAGAAAAACCTCTGTATGGCTTTTGAAGAATATTGCACGCACGTAGCAGTCTAGATTTGGTACAGTGAAAGATTACATGAAGAAGGAATGCAGAATTAAGTGTACAAATTAAAGAAAATAGGACATTAAAAATATTAATGCGAAGTAACTTTGACAAATTGGAATACGGTTATCCTTGTTCATCTTTGGTTTGTAATAATTCTGAAGCGATCACGTAGAGAAATACCGAGCATAACTCGTTTGATATGATCATCATCATCACAGGCAATACCTTCGACAAAGCTGGAATACCTTCGACTTCAGGCACTGGGGTAAGGTTTTGGACGACCAGATATGTCGCTGTGTCACAAACGCAGTTTGTTGCAGTTGCAGCATCCGAGTTGGATTCTACGAGTGACTTCTTTCTCCAAGTTGGACTTACCCATTTGGATCACGTGTCCCAAGTAAATGTATTCGTCTACAACTTCGAGAGCAGCGCCATCAACAGATCATGTCGATGATGATGATAAGTTCGACATTATCTCTACAACGCGAGAATTGGTATCCAGGAGTTGCATTTTTATATATTGTTCTATTTTAATCTATATTTCAAGTGACTTTTAATTGCTGGCGATGTGCACTTTTCGTTTTATTGGCGTAACGACTGCTATCTAACGATAACAGAGTTGACGTCTGAAGCGCTCAGATGTTAACATTATCGTTTAATCGTCTTCGAACAGACGGGTCAGTCTGCAACTTGTGATGGTGTGCCTTGTCGAAGTCTTTAATTAAATAAATTATACATACTATACCCCGCCCCCGCCCCCGCCTCAAGGATACACTGTGTCTCGACATGGACAACATAGACGACAAAAACCCATGAACCACTAATGGCAGAATTTCCTTCCGTCTCCGGCCTCTTGTCATGATTAGAGGTCAAGAGAGCATGCTGTTCCAGTTTGGATTGGTGGGTCTATTCCACTAGTCCCGTTGAGTTGTTCCGTGACGGGACAACTAGCACTGTTTAACAAATCTGATGTCACTTGTCCCGTTAAACTACTGAAACACAGGTCATAATTAGTGCCAGAAATCTCGTTGTCAAATTGTTAGACCTCGTCAACGACATATTTTTTAATCAAAACTTATTTTTTAAGTCAACATCACGGAAATAATGGGATGAAATCTTGATGGAACAAATTATTTTCCATGAATTTCTGCCCAACGGGACAAGTGGGACTTAGTGCTAAACAGTGCCAGTTGTTCCGTCACGGAACAACTCAACGGGATTAGTGGGATAGACCCGTTTCACGTACCTACGAAGCATGGAAGCGCTCAAGAAATTGCCACTAGTGGTCACCCGTGCAACTACCGACCGCGCCCGCTGTTGCTTCACTTTATTGATCACTGAGGATCGACGAAAACCGCCGGGCTATGTGGCAGTCATGTTTTAAGGTTCGTTTAGATCCCGTCAAATTGACTGTAAAATATAGTTTGTTATTTTATCTATACATAGGGTTATATATATAAAAAAGTTATATACTTTCTTTATGTCATTATGTGGCTTTACTGTTAAAGGTTTTATGCAACTTCTTATCCATAGCAAAAACACTGCGAAGCGGTAACGACATGAGGCAAGAGTAATGAGAGGTTCTCATTTCATAATTACATCCATATTTTTATATGCTGAGTAGTTAACATCGCGATTAATCTGTGTAGTACATAAATTAGTGATCTCCAAAAGTCTCCAAAAGTCTCGCGGTATAATTACGTTGTTCGTTGTTGAGGAAGATTGGATAAGGTAAAGCTGGCTAAGGATGGATAAACTTACACTCTAAACTTTGTGATGGACAATTCAATCTACAGTCCTTTGTTTTACAATAAGATTTATCTAACTTGCTATTTACGTATTCATAAAGCCTAGCCATATCACAATATCGACAACCTATGTACAGGAAATTAATTTATCTATACTAATACTACTATACTTATTAATAATACTAATAATAATACTATACTTATTAATACGTATTAATTTATCTATACTAATAAGTGTATCAGTGATACCTATATGAATAAAAGATTTTGATTTGATTTAATATATAAAGAGGAAAGATTTGATTTTTTGTTTGCATTGAATAGGCTCCAAAACTACTGAACCGATTTGAAAAATTCTTTCACTGTTGGGAAGCTACACTATCCCCGAGTAACATAGGCTATATTATATTTTAAAAAAAATTAGGGATGCTTAATAAAACTCCAATAAGTTGTAAAAAAAATAAGAAAACCGAAGCAAAGCGAGGGCGGTTACTCGTATTAAATAATTATAACTGAACACGGCAACTAGAACTTGAAGTTGTTATAATACTTGTGATTATCAGACAAATTACGACTGAAATGCGGGCAACAGCTAATTTTAATATCTCAATAAAGGGCTTTAAGATCCGCATCCCAATAAACTAATACCGGCTTCGATCGCCTTGAGTGTTATAAAACTAGTATCTAGCGGTCGCACGGGAATATAGCACTTATTTATAGTTCTACACGGTTGAAAGTGAAATACATGCAGTTGACAGATAGATTATTCGACAATAAATACAATAATGTATCAAGAATTTCTAAGAATAATGCGGTGTTATATGGGGCGACTCCCATTCATAAAGACATAGAGTCAAATGCAATTTATTTCTACTCGAAATAACTCAGTACGATAGAAGATTAGTTTGATTAGTATTTCCAAAATGAAACATTAATGCACTAATTATTAAAAACGCTTAGCAAATAAGTTAGTAATTGAGATGAAAATTGTAAAGATAAAAATGGTTAGATACTGTGAGGTATCCTCATTAGATAAATATTGCGGACTTATTTTTCGAACTTTACGTGAAGAGCAATCCTTTAATTCATTTATGCTTAATCTTCCTCATAAACCAGTCTACCTAATGTTATAAACTATATGAAAATCCGTTCAGTAGTTGCTGAGATCTTGCGTTACAGGAATAAAATTGACGCGGCGAAGAACTTATTTTTATCCGATTACTAAGGTTTATTATCTTTTTCCCTCGTATCTTCCAAACCGCTGAACGGATTTATATAATTAGGATAATGTTATCAAGTGTTGTAAGGTAAGTGAAATTAAAAAAAAATAAAGATGGTGGCTGTGAGATGGCATTGTTTGAAGTATCAAAAAATAAAAATAAATCAAATAACCCAATACGTGGGTATTAAATTAAAGAGTTCATCATAAGGATTTCAAATAGCAGGCGGTTTTTTTTTTAATTTTTAAATTTATACTAGGTAATAAGTGGTGATGATGATAGCGATGAAAAGTGTCTAAGATACTTTGTGGAATTTATTTATAAACTGTTTAAGCGTACCTTAAAAATCATATAATAATTATATATAAGTATATTATCCTGTGGGTTTTTGCATAATTCAAGTCGGCACATAGCTCACATATTGATATGCTTTAGTTATCATATGTGGGATTTACGCCTAATTAGCGATTTTAATTGTTGTGTAAGAATAATTTATTGAAAATTTGCGATTGTAATTTAAATCAGCTTTACAATAGGATTACATATTTATGTATTCGCTAATTAGTTTGTTTTTAAAAATTGATTTTTTGTTCATTATTAATTACCTTTAATTTTACAATTTATCTGTCATTTGTATTTTATTCGTAGATTATTGGTACTGTCATTATTGTTGGTACTTTTTGATTTGTTGATATTGTGTAATTGGCTAATCTGTTCTCTGTGTTCTAAGTGAATAAATAAATAAATGACATCTATTTTAGCTGGTTTTCTGTAAAGGTTTAGATGACTCTTTTTTGATACACAATCTTGGCACTAGATAGTAGTAAAAAAATCATTAATAGCAGATAAACAGTAATTAGTTCTGACATTAAATAATTATCTGTCTTTTCATTGTTTTAATTTTGTGTCAATCTTATTTTTTAACCGACTTCAAAAAGGGAGGAGGTATTGAATTCGACTATTTTATGTTTGTTACCTCAGAACTTTGGACTGGGTGAACTGATTTTGATGATTCTTTTTTTAATCGAAAGCTGGTGCTTGTCATGTGGTCCCAATTAAATTTGATCTATTTTTTTGAGTTATTTTGAAGTCGGTTATTTTTTTCTTGGAAAATTCAGATTATTAATTATAAATAACGGTAAAAAGGCTTTCCCAAATAGGACTCGTCATAAATGGACGATATCTGAATACATACGGGTAAGTGAGGTTCGACCCTAACTCGCCGAGTCAAGTGACCTACGTTCAGACACTTACAGCGGATGGGATTTTACGCCTAGGTCGCTAACAAAGCCTATAATTAAAGCATTTTCGAAAAAGGATATAGTTTCTCATGATAATTGCATAAATATAATTATTTTCAATTATAGGAATGCAAACTTAGTTATTTTATGTGGGTAATATTGTGATACAGGCAAGTACTGTATCAACATCCTAGGTACTGCATGTACGAAACGGAAATTAGATTACGGAATTATAAGCTACTAGCTGACCCGGCGAGCTTCGTATCGCCTAACAATCGATGAACGTAGTGCCCTCCCTCTCCCTCTCCCTATCCCTCTCCCTCTCCCTCTCACTCTCCATTTTTACTAACCGAGAGCTAATTTATATACTATCACTTTGCAAATCCGACTACTACTTTACCTCTTTATAATATTACCTAGCATAGATATAGTTTGGAACATATAAGTGTTTTAGGTCCTTATTTATATAGCCTTTACGGATTAAATTATTATCTAATGCTAGGGATGGGTGACACCTATGGGCAAAAAGCTCAAGAAAAGCGCTTTCGTGCTTCGAGGGCACCTAAAGGCTTCAGCCCCGATCCTGGTTTATATAGCAATCGTTAAGCCATGTAGACTCAATGATCTTAGAAAAAAAAGAGAAAGATTTTAAATTCTAAGATCATTGACTAGACTAGAGTGAGCGATTTATTAACGCTCCAATATGCATTTCAGCGCCGTGTCCCCTAACTGCCCATTAATGGGTTAAAGCCAATTGATTAAGACTGATTATTTATTTAAGTTTTGTAAAGTGACTTTACATTATTTCAAATAATTTCAAACAGTAGCAAAAGTAAAAAACCAGACATGTTATTTATAGCTTCATAACAATGCAAAAACTTCAACCGGACTTCTGAATAGTGTGATATTTACATACATAATGTCATAGATTATCGATTAGAAATGGAGCTACAATATCGATCCGCGTAGCGTAATGGTTGCCATGTTGGATTGCCATGCGAAGGGTCCAGGGTTTGATTCCGAGCGAAGACGAAATTTGGATGTTAAGTTTGAATATAGATTCTCGGTCTGGGTGTTCTTGTATGTTGTCCATGACACCTGCAACACAAGGAATCCTACAAAAAAAACTATAGTAGGTATTTAATATGAAATGTTTAATTATTAATTATTTTAAAACTATACACTACACAAAACCATTTTCGGCTAATAATACATCTTTTGTGTATTTAATTTTTGGATGCACAATAAAAGTTTATATATAATGTATTGTATTGTAAGCACTTGTACATGATAATTAATAAATTTAAAATAATTTATTAATTATCATGTACGAAATTCGAAATAAGCGTCAATTTTTATAATTTTACTATCATTTCGGAAGGTGCTAAATATCATGGAGGAGAAAAAATGGCAAAAAAAACTCCTTCAGATTCAGGCTAATTCTAACAGCATTAAATTACTTGTCAAAGGGCAATGTCCATTTTCGGCTATTCGTGGACAGGATGCTCAAAAATAAATAATTATACGAAAAAATATATTTTGTTTTTTAACTTATACACGTGAATTATTTTTGTATCAATTTACTTTTTTAAAATAATATATTTAATATAACATTCTACTGATAAACACTTCCTGTTGTCACATACACAGAGTACTCACGTCAGTAGAATTGCAACATTATTCCGATAACGATAATAAAACGATTTATCGATGTTATTTCGAAGTTTTAATTCTCACGACAAAAAGTTAAGTTTGGTAAGATACACGTATAAAAAGCAATAAACTATAGATAAGGTATTATTTTTACTAGAAGAACATATTATTTTATGTACTTTGCTTTTATAATAATTCACGATAGTGAACAATATATCGATGTTTTGCAAACACGCTCGAATCGATGCATTGTTTGCATCCCCAACTGTCAATCGTTGGACATAACGTAGTGATTAAATACTCTGTGGTAATCTCAACTGTCAATCGTTATTCGTTGGATAATAGTGCATAGTAATCTACGTTCAACTTTCAAGTCACATTCGCTATGTTTTTCGCATCATGTTTCGTCTGTGTTTTTCATCATTAATATTATTACGACCTTTGGCTTACGAAAATGGATTTAGACTCTGCTTCCCGTTGACCTTGGCACTATTGTATGTATAACTATGGTTGACCCTTGGTTTGTATGGTTGCTCATGTAATGACTGTTTTTTTGGTTTCTGAGCTGGGCAAGGTACAGAGATGATATAAATGCACCAGCCCCGTTCTTGGACAATATATTAATAACATACGAGTCAGATTAATAAAAAAATGTCAAGGAAATTGGGTGTTTTCTTTAAAATACCTACAAAATATTTATTCAAATAACCAGTATAATAAACATCTGGTTACAAAACAATTATTATTTTCGTTTTTAAACTGAGTAAATGTATTAAGCCTATATAATATTTATGTTGAAATGTGGTGTTCACTGATAGCCAAATGTCCATACAAAGTGGACATTGTCCTTTGTCACTGTAAACTACAGTCAATATGAAATAAGGAGTTCATGATTTTTAAAAGATACGAGTAGTACTGATATTTTTTATACAAATTGCCGGCAAACGAGTTGACGATACACCTGATGGTAAGTGGATATCGTCGCCCATGAACATCAGCAACACCGAAGGCATCACTGTTGCGTTGCCGGCCAAGAAAGAGAGAAGAAAAAGAAAGAAAGAACTGTCTTTAAAGCCATATTAAAAGCGTAAGGTCCTATTAATCTTTTAGTTCTAACCAACTTGCTTATGGTTGCAACCTGATGAACGGATGACGCTGTGAAATCCTTTTCTTTCTATCAGATACCCTAGGGTCTCTAACTTAGTATTAAGAGGTGGGTCGGATGGCCGAAATAAAAAGGACACTAAGGTACTTTACGTATGGCTATATTTAGCCAGAGTAACACCTTACACGTCTGATTGCCACTCAATGATCTCAAGTCCATGTTACATGCACTGATATAGAAAAATCAGAGTCAGTACAATGTCTCATTAAGACTTATCTTACATTCATTTAACAATCAAAATAATTAATACATATATATAAAATAAATAAATGTTTATTAATAATATTCTATTAATATATAATCAAATATGAAATTAAGTATACAAGTAGTTATATAGTATAGTAATAATCAAATAGTGTAATCTTAATGTGCCGCTATCTACTTGGTAGTGTTGCCAGTAGTTTGTTACACTAGATTAATTATTTGTACTTATAACAGAATTATTTAACTACGATTAGTTGTTTATCCGAAATATTTGCTTTAGTTCTGATGACAATGCATTTTTGTGGTAAGCATGACCGGGCGGTCTATTATGAACTCTTAATTCCAGCCATGTTCCAGTGTAAACGTCAAATTCGTATTACCAAAGCGGTCACGTGACATTTTTTAGCCAATCATACGTCGTTCCAAGTCCGATAAATGGATTGCCTGGAACATGAATGGTTTTATAAAAATTCATAATAGGAACATAATGATTCCCGAAGCGATGCGACAATTGGTACTAATGACAATTCAAATAATTAAATCCATGAATTAATAAACTGAAGTAAATAGCCTACTAATGAGTAGAGGAGCTCTTGATAGTAAGAAGAAAGAAGAACAAAAGAAAAGCAAAAGAAGAAGAGAGGATAAGAAAGAAAAGATAATAATGAAGGAAAATAAAGAAATAGCTCTCAAGCCAGCCGGAACACGACGAGTTGTTTGGCGGCTGACTCGAACAAGAAAGTGTAGCTTTACGGCAAGATATACTGGATACGTGGCGTTCGTCCACAGTTTGTTTTTCACGTAATTTCCTGCCACGGACGTGTAAACTGTGGAACGAACTTCCTGCATCGGTGTTCCCACTAAGCTATGACATGGAGTCCTTCAAGAAGCGGGTCTATTGTATTCTTCGAGGCCGGCAACGCATTGGTGACGTCCCTAATGTTGCTAATGTCCATGGGTGGTACTGATCACTTACCATCAGGTGACCCGTCTGTTCGTTTGCCTGCTTAAGGCATAAAAAAGATAATAACACCAGTACCTACCGTAATAATATTTACCACTTGACATTAATATTGATAACATAATCCCTACGCGAAGAATACCACTAAATCAAATCAAATCAAATCAAAATCTTTTATTCATATAGGTATCACTGATACACTTATGCACGTCATTTTTTAATCTACCAGCTTTTCGGAAAGGTGCTTTGTCATGGAGGAGAAGAAAAGCCGAAAGAAACTCCTCGCACATCTTTTAAAATCATGAAAAGTTACATAATATCTTCTAACCTACGCGGAACTGGATGCGGCACTAATTTCCAGGCGTCTTTGTCATTAATATATTCATTTATGCTATAGTATCCTTTGCCTACTAGCTGAGATTTCACATATCTCTTAAACATTTGGATAGGTAAATCACGTATTGACTTGGGTAATTTATTGAAAAAAACTAAGCGTGGGAGATCGGTTTCTGTCACCAGGGTCACCTCTTGTGATACCCTGGTTGGCTGGCTTAAGATCGGGGTCAGTAGTCTTTTGCCCCAAATCGGCTAACTAACCAAGTATTATTTTAATACTACTTAATATTATAAATGTGAAAAATATGGAAGTTTCACGCAAAAACCAATGAACGGATTTTCATGAAATTTAGCACATAAATAGAAAATAGTCTGAAATAAGGTACAGGGTGTTATTTCTGATAATGTGAACAAAGCCGTGGGTACAGCGCTAGTTAATAATATAAAACTTACTCTAGCAGAGGTGACGGCTTGTCTGTTCTGCCGACATGGGATTGGGAACAGATCTTCACCGTCCCTACGTGGCGAAAATAATTTAAATTATTCATTCCGACGCTTGAAAGGCAAAAATTATCAAGCGACATTTTAAAGTTTTTAATTTTAGAAAAAAAAATCGTAAAAAATCGCTTTATTAAATGAAATCAAATCAAATCAAAATAGTTTATTGTGGACAGTAGGTATACAGATGTGGTACAGTGTTAATAGTTTTATAACTTTTATAAAATCGCTACGTCCTACCCATCAAGAGCGTACAATGTTAAGCATTTAAACTGCATTTAAAATTCACTGGAATTAAATAGCTATGACTAATAGGCGATTTTTTACGATTTTTTTCTAAAATTAAAAACTTTAAAATGCTCTATTGTAAAGTTGTCAACATGTCGCTTGGTAATTTTTGTCTTTCAAGTGTCGATTCGATATTTCAAAGAATGTTGTTATTGTAACTTTAAACCATGTTGGATCATCCAAACCCCTTCCATGTCCCATGAGCCGATCACACTCAAATGGAAAGCAACCTTCGACTGATGCAATAATACCAAGAGTTGTATAAAGAGTCATTTATAGGTATATTATGTTGCATTAGTATTGAAACACAAATAAATTATTAGAAATATAAATAGCAATCTTTTATTTTTGTTACTAATAATCGTCTGGTATGTATTTGTTTAAAAAAATGTAAAGTATAGTTTGGTCATCATCTTCTAACATTATTAAAATATTAAAAAAAATAACACGTGGCAGGATCCTGTTTGTTCTGCCCTATATAGAGTTCCGAGTTCGATTTATCGCTGAGCTGATCGACTTTTATCAATGACTCTTGAAATAATCTAACTGAAGTGTTCAAAAATAATAATTGATCTAGATTTAATAGTCTCATCAATATTTTTAGTTATAGTAATAGCTCTGGGTCGCATAATGATAAATATGAAGTTAATGTCAATATGACACAAATAATTATATTACGAGTATATCACTATCATTTTACTTATCTCTTGACTGAATTTAAAAATAATTTTAGTATGTTATTTACGTTTACATTTTAACAGTGTGCTTAAATTAAAATATGTGAAAGTATAGATCACATTACCTAGAAGGTAGAGTCCAAGATAATTATTGCAAGCAGTGAAATAAAATATTCTTTAAATTATTTAAAGAAAACTTAAATTTGCAACGGAATTATATCTGTAAGTTCTAAAGCCAAAATACTTAAATTTGATTTTAGTTATTTTCCTGAAATGTCTTTGCAATGCACTTAAAATATTTAGTCAAAAATAGATTTAAATTGTGTAGCTAAGTATGTAAAGATTAAATATGAAGTGTGTAATAAATTGGGTGATGAAAGTAAAAGAAAGAAATAAATTTTCATAACATATTTTTTAATCTAAACATGTCAGTTTAGCGAACAATTTATCTAAAACATTTATCTAACAGTCTTATTATTTTACAAGAGTATAATCACTGCAAAAGATTAACAGAAATGCAATGGTTATTAAATGCAAGAACAGTAAATTCAACTTTAGGATAGGACACTGTAAAGTTTACAAAAACTTTTACAAATGTTTTACTAAACACCGTTTCAACCACATTATTCTACTTAAATAATTGTTAGTCAATAAATAATCACTTATATTAAGGTAACTTCAATAAATTAGATTGGATTCCCTAGTCTTAAGACCAGACTTTGAAAAAGGCAGGTAGTCGCAGTCTTTGGTACCCTATTTACAAAATTACAATATTAAACCACGATTAAGGAATTTCCTTTTTTTTCTATTCGATGATACTTCATTTCTGCTCGTGGATATTAACTTGTGGCGGCGATGCGTAAAACGATACATCTTTCGCATTTAGAAGATAAAACGTAAATAATATTCAACGTTAAACGGACAAGAGACTCGACATTTTAAAATTAAAGAATACTGCAGATAATACGGGCTAGTAACAAATGATAGCCAGAACGTTAAAAAATAATAATGAAAAAAAAAACAAAAATTAAAAAATTAAAAAACTAAAAACTTAACCTAGTAGACGTTAGTAGGGTCAAGGGCGACCATCTTCACGAACATTCAGAACGCTTAACACTAAAAAGTCTTTTTTCAGTACACTCCAGTGGGATCTAGGCTGAACAACATTTTGGATTTACTCCGATTCCGTTTTTAATAACACTGAACTTCACACTTTTCAATACACTCCGGTAGGATCAAGCCCGAACATTTTGAAGATTATTAACGGACTTGAAGATTTTCACAACTTGAACTTGGTTCAGTTCATCAGTACACGCCAGTAGGATCAAGGACAATCATCTTGATTTTTCGATAATTTTCCAAAAAAATTGAAAAATATTGCTTTTCAGTAAACACCAGTTGGGTCCAGTCCAGACATTTTTCTGAATATTTTTCTCGCCAAACGTAGAAATATTCAAAATCTGATAAATGATGTATCTTGATCTTCAATAGATGCCCGTGGGATCCAAAACCTTGATATTCATATTGAAAACTGTTTCCAAACTCTGGCGTTCGATCTTATTTACGATAAACAATGAGCGCGCGAGACTGAGCGACGTGCGAACCATGTAGTGGATTGCTTGCAACTGGTGGCTGCGCGACCACGTGTCTCTATTTTATACCTGCTCTCGTGCGCAGTTGCGTATTTTTTTTGCGATTTGAATTTGGAAGCTTTCAGCTGAGTGGGCGTCCGCGCGCCCCCGCCCTAGCGCTTTTTTCTGTTTGATTTTTTTCTAATAAAAAACTTAAAAACGCCATGCGGCCAGTTCTTATGACAAGATGCCGCTTTAACAAACAATTTGGATTGGGGGTACTATTTCTGCTCAATGTTTTTGGATTATTAAAAACAATGTTTGCGATTTATCGATGAATCAATTATTTATTAATAACTTATAAAGGAAGTGTTTGTTTTTAGTAACTAAATAATAAGTTTCTGAAGTTGATTTTAAAATGATCGCGATCAGCGTTGAATATAAGACTTACGTGTGGAAATAAATGCATACGCGTGTTAAAATTTGCATGATTGACATAATTTATACTTTACGCATGACCAAAAAATAAACAAGGCTGGATACAACACATTATTTTCTTAATTTGCGTTTCCTGAAAAAATAAAACGTGCTTTAGATTAGGTATTATGTTTTTATTAATATAACAATGTTATTATCTAAACGTTACAATTTATTTGAATGTACATACATAATAATGTCTCTATTGTATATCTATATAATTAAAATAGCTATTCGTAAAGAGAAACTAAAATATTATTTAATTTTATGAACAATTTCTTTTACTTATTTTAGAATCCATACTATACGTAATTAATGCGTGTTAATCTGATGTTATAAATATTCAAAACTAGATTCCGCCATACAGCTTCGCCCTCAAGAGTAGTTTCGCAAAACGCAATCACAAACATATTAAAGTCAATATCATTCGGATATCGGGTTACAATCTAAAGTAATCTAAATGGACTATCTGTGTGCAAAGTTTCATCTTAATCTGCACAACGGTAAGCGCGCGTTGAAAATAAAAACCCGGCGAAGGGCGTGTCGGAATCACGCACTGAGGGTTCCGTAAAACTTAAGGAACTGAATTGAGTAACAAATTTAATTTTGCTGTTGGGAAACTGTCGTCCCCATATATTGACATAGGTCGAGATCAATTTACCAACTGCAAATAAGTAAAACTATTTTTTTCTGATGTACAAATTTTTCGGATTTCGGATTCTTTCCTTTACTTGTGATATAAGACATTGCTTCTTACCAAAATGACTCTAGGTCAATAGAAAGTACCCTATAAGTTTTGATTCCCTTGCGAGTGTCAAATAACTTAAAAAATAAAGTCGGCGTGACATATCTACATCTTTTTCCCATTATAATATCATTGACTAATAAATAGGTTGTTATCGTTATCTAACGATATAATAGTCGAGGGCTGATATTCGACTCTATCTATTTTTTCTTTCTTTTTCTACTCTCTTTCCTGGCCGGCAGAGCATCAGTGATGCTTTTGGTGTCATTGATGTCCATGGATAACGACAGCCACTTACCATCAAATGGATCATCAGCTCGTTGGTCAGCTATTTCCATAGAAAAAGACAGCATAAGGATTCCCGCGTAACTGAATATCTAAACCTCGAATACAAGTTACTACAAGTCCCGCATTAAACCCCTAATGGGTTGAAGTCATTAATCTATAGTCCCCTATTTATCCCCTAACCGCTACCGTACATAATCCGTCGTAACCAGGAGTCAACCTTCATAATCTCCTAAAGGACCACCGCTAATACAATACTGAGATTTAAGTTATTCTCAGTAGTATTACAAGTCTGACTTCAATTTATGACAGTTTTAACTTAATTCGTAGGCTTGAGAAGATTATAATTTGGCATGTTGATAACCGCTGTTTTAGTTTTTACGTTGTCTTGGCTAAAATTTGTGTCGGTAAAAATAATCTTATTTGAGGAATTGTCGCTGTTGGCTGAATCGTTGTAGTAGCTTTTATTTCACTAAAATGACTATTACCGATATTAATTCCTCTACTTTTATCGGGAAAAAATAGCCAGTAGGGGGGTGAAAAGGATGAAGGTAGCGTTAGCATTAACTTTGTTGTTTAAATGAAAGGTATGGTAGGCATCAGGTAAGAAAATATATTGTTTGAAATATAATTATGTATGGACGTTAGTGATAAAATAATATTTTTTCTTCAATTTCTTTAATTTAAGGTTATCTATGGATCATAAACTTGAAAGTAAGTAAAATATCAACCCACCATTAGGGAAAAAAATTAGGTATGCAGGGCATGAAACAAAAACGTTCGGTAATCTATACTAATATATAAAGAGGAAAGATTTGATTTTTTGTTTGCATTGAATAGGCTCCGAAACTACTGAACCGATTTCAAAAATTCTTTCACTGTTGGGAAGCGACACTATCCCCGAGTAACATAGGCTATATTATATTTTAAAAAAAATTAGGGATCCTTAATAAAACTCCAATAATGTAACCCAAGGTGTAAAAAAATAAGAAAACCGAAGCAAAGCGAGGGCGGTTACTCGTGTTTAATATTACAGAATGTTTGTGTTATAATCAGTGTTAAATGCTACTTATATAAGCAAGGTACGATTTAACATTGATAACCTACAAATATTCTGTAATATTAAACATTACTGAACGTTTTTGTTTCATGCCCTGCATACCTAAGGGCTTGTTTCACCATATTCAAGTAAGTCCGAAGTAAGCTATTCGTTGGTTAAGTTGACATTTCATGTATGTAAAATGACACTTTAACGTCACTTTAACCGGCGGATAGCTTATTCAGGACTCTACTTGAAGATTGTGAAACAAGCCCTAATTCTTTTGCCGACTGTACCTACAGGCTAGTTCGTACATAAATTGTATCAACTATACAAATCAATACTACAAAAACCGGCATCTCAAAAAGATAGGCTCATCGGATTAAATTCTTAAGGATTTCCTGCTGTAAAACAAATGTTCCTATTTATGATTATTTACCACGGATTTTTATGTTTACAATCCCGCTCACGCTATCTTAATCCATAAGACTTTAATCTCAAATATTGGATTAGTTCTTTTAATAGTACTTTTAGTAATAAATACTAATATCTTACGAGTAAGAACGCTCCGTCTGCTTCACTATAGGTATTTTCAGAATGAATTCTATAAATGTAAGTAACACCAAAGGCATCGCCGATGTGTTGCCGGCTAAAATAGAAAAAAAAAAAACTAGGCAGTCGGAACACGACGTGTCGCTTTTTGTCTCACTGAAGCAAAATGGTGGTGGCTAGTCAGGGGTTTAGGGCATGATTAATACTGCCTGGTTCTTAATCTATGGTCTGCGGACCACTGGATATCCTGGAAGCATCCAAAGTGGTCCGCAATACCTTCATAAAAATATGAAATACGAAATGACTGTGATATATAATTTCAAATAAAATACATAAAAATATCGATGTCTTCCAATAAATTAAGTAGATAATATATATATATATATATATATATATATATATATATATATATATATATATATATTATATGTGTTTTAGAAGAGATAATTGATGAGAGAACCTTATTTGGTGGTCCATGGCAAGACTGAAATTTTGTCACATGGTCTTTTATCTCAAAGGTTAGGAACTATTGCTATAGATAGATAGGTACTTTTAGAATAAGCTTCGCTCACGATGTTTTCCGTCATCGAAAAAAGCGATTCCGAAGTTCTTACGTATAATACGTATAATTTAGATAAATTAGCCCATATCTGGACAGGAAATGTGTATCAAAATTTGTCTCGTGGACATGCTACAACGAATACAAAAATTCGGTATAAAAACATACAAATTGCTTCACAGTTTTTAATGCGTTTTATTTATCACGCTAATTACCCAATTAACATTACATAATGTTAAAACTGACGTTTTACCGCAAAAAACGTTGAAATAAATAACTCGAGATCAACAAATAATTGAGTTATAATTTAACAGGTCATTAGGCAAGTTGTAGCACGTTCAGACGCGATATCGATCTAGAACAATAGCAGAATTCATTAATTTTATTTATCGCTGTCTCGTTTTGATTTAAACGTTGATAACGAATATTTATTCATTTCTGTCACGTTTATAAATTAATGTTACCACCTATACTTCATTTTTTGACGAGTCTTATTTACCAAATAGGACAATCTTACAGTGTATTTTCATCGTAATTGGTTATTTAATAATCTAAATTTTAGTAACAAAAAATAATCGACTTCAAAGTAACTCAAAAAGTACTTATCAGATCTGGCTCAAAATGTGGGACCACATGACAAGCACCAGTTTTCGATTAAAAAAGAATCATCAAAATAGGTTCACCCAGTCGAAAGTTCTGAGGTAACAAACATAAAAAAACAGTCGAATTGAATACCTCCTCCTTTTTTGAAATCGGTAAAAAAGAAGACTGGCACAAAATGAAAATAATTTAAAGACAAATATCATTTAATGGTAAAATTAATTTCTATTTATTATTAATTATTTTTTAAATTAATTTAAATCTGTTTAAATTTATATATAAAGTACCTACAGCCAAGATTGTTTACCTACCAAATATGACACTTTTAAAAAATGGAGTTTCGTTTAGTTTTTTAAGGTTTGTTATTAGCATGGAAGACAGAGCAGAATAAAGGCTATCTCTTCTACCTCAATACTCCATGGTTCTTAGGTTTGTTTTTTATTTACTGTGATTTTGTAGCATTTTTTTAATATATTGCTTACTAATGGATATCGGCGTGTCCTACTACGCTAAAAAAATCATATGGGAATCAAATATAGATCAGTGTATTTGTGTTGACGTTGATGCGCCATATTTACATATCGACGCTTGAAAGGCAAAAATTACCAAGCGACATGTTGATAACTTTACACCAGAGCATTTTAAAGTTTTTAATTTTAGAAAAAATTCGTAAAAATCGCTAATTCTCGTAAAAATTTAAACCGCATGTAACATTCATTGGAATTAAGTAGCTATGACTAATAGGCGATTTTTTACGTTTTTTTTTTCTAAAATTAAAAACTTTAAAATGCTCTAGTGTACAGTTGTCAACATGTCGCTTGGTATTTTTTGCCTTTCAAGCGTCGATATTAACTTCAAATTGTTCTGTGGGAAAAGTGGAAAATCGACTTTATCAATGGACCGAATGTGCCTAATGCATTTTTTAGTAGTCTCAAACCACCTTCGGATTATTGCCTTTTAAATGAAACCATTTTGAGGTACATTGGTTGGATGGTTTCAGAATCTATAAAGGACATCCGTGCAAACATTTTTTGTGTTTTATTTATATAAAAAAAAATATATATAATTATAGATCTGCAAGAATGCAAAAAACCTAAGGTACTGCAATTTTCGTCAGGAATGAATGGTGTATAACTTTTTACTTTATGACAAGTCATTGCACAATGGTAAAAGTTTACCTCAGTGCAAAGGGGTAGGTACTTACTAATTGCCTTTGTATTAGCAGAAATAAGGACCCGTTACTTTTTACTCAGGTAATAGGTTCTGCCATTAACACGCGCTGATAGGGGTCTTTTGAATATTATTTTATAACTTGCGCAAATGTTTTTAGTGTCTTGTTAAATGTCTCTCTGTTTGGGGTTCCGTAACTAGCTAATGCGGGGTTTAAAACCTTTGGAGTTAAGACCCTTAAAAGTTTCATTTGCTCATTTATTTGTTCTGTGCTAACCCTCTTAGAATTTATTAAGTTTATTATGGTTTATATATTATTTATCATAATTAGCGAAGCGAGGGATCCCGGGTTCGATTCCCGGCTGGGGCAAGATAAATATTTGTACTCGGGTCATGGGTGTTATTGTGATGTGTTATACCTATGTGTCGTCCGTACTACCCGCGACACAGGTAAAAAACGTATGAGTGTGTAAGCGTTTATTTATTATTATTTAATTGCAAATATATATCATTATAGTGAAATTAGCAAAATTATTATAACAAGTTAACATTAAGTATTAGTTTGTTTTTACAATTAAAGGTCATAGGACGAAGGTTATAATATATACAAGGAAATAAAATATTAATTAAATAAAAAACTAGTATTGTTAATCGCGTATTTTATTTATATTCGTAAGCTAATCTAAAATATGAGTAGGTATGTCCTTATTTAATTGCAATGATAAAATTATTGAAATTACTGCGGAACTACGGTGTAATAGTGTGTACAAGTATTTCATCTTTCTTTTTATTTGTGCAAATGTTTTATTTCAATTGTTAAGTGTTTTAATGTTTTATTGGTACTTTGTTGTTTGAAATAAGGGATGAAGTAACGGTAGTATCGCAAAAAATCGCAACCCCCTGGGATTTTACGATTAGAAAGTAGAGAGCTTTCTATCTTTCTCTGAAAAACTCAAGTTTATTTATTAAAAAAATAAGTAAATAAAGTCTATACATTCAAATAAAATTGAAGTGTCTCTAACTTTAAAATAATTTTGTCAGGTGCTTACCTTTATTCAATGGTACTAAAACACAAACTTTTACAAAAAAATTGTCTGTCTGTTTTTCTGTTTCTTCAGGCTGTCTGGAAAGGCTTCAATGAAAGATAAAGGAGGTTATTAAGCAACATACGCAGAATAAACTCCCGATCATTTATTAAAAGCTACAATACCCACAAAATATCGTCCTTGCGACTTCAAAACCTCTTATGTGTTATGTGCCACTTTTGGCAAAATCACTTTTTTACGTCAAATGATTCTACATTTTGAAGCACTATCGAATTCAAAAACTCTCATTTGTGTACTACTTTTCCATCGTAATTTATTCACCAAATTCAAAATCACCTATGTGCTTGCTAAACAAAATTTTATAGATTTTTATCGATTCCCTCAAAAAGCAGATTTTTTACACATAAGAGGTTTTGAAGTCGCAACGACGATATGTCGGTAACGTCAGCAGCCTAAAATTTTACTATAGTTTTACCTTAGACAATTATAACTCAAATTTATAAGGCCTCAATTCTTGGAATATTAAATAGATAGTAACCCATTTATGGGCATTCCCGTAATTCTCCATCGAATGATCGTAACCGCAATATAGTATTAAGGAAGCATTAATTTGGAATATTATAATTGCAGCGTGAATATTGGAATAAGTACCTACTTGATAAGAAGCAATGTAAGCTACATTTCCTTATAGATATTGTTGTGCATAGATTTGTCCGTTAACAGCTGACTATAGGACACAGGACATTGCATTGATAGCGGTTTGAACGTTGGTCTTACGAACGCAGGGGTCCAAGTTCGAAACCTGGCACGCATCTCTAATTTCAAAAATTATGTGCTTCGGTGAAGGAAAAAATCGTGAGGAAACCAACACACCTGAGAGGTTTCCATAAATAAGTATAGTATCAAACACACCTGAGAGGTTTCCATAAAGTTCTCAAAGGTGTGTGAAGTCTACCAATCCGCAGTTGGCCAGCTGAGACTATAGCCTGTACCCCTTACATTGTGAGAGGAGACCCCGAGCCCAGCAGTGAGACAATTATGGGTTGTGATTTCGACTTTGATTTTTACAGGACACGTGTGTGAAGTGATGAGGTCTAGAACATACTTCACCACGCTGAGCTAGGCTCCAGTTCAGATTAGTTAGAGGCCAATAGTTATGTTTGATTTTTACAAAAATACATAGATGGTGTAAACAGGCGTAAGTGTGATCTAGCACAAAATAAAAGGAATGTTGAGAAAAACGTAGAATAAAATGAAGGATTTGAAGAAAAATCTAAGAAAAAACGTGTCAACAGTAGAACTATCGATTTTTAGTTTTATGTCTTTTGCAGACATTTTCTGTTTATATTTTCTGTGTTCTGTCTATATGTTTTATTACTTATAAGAATAAGCTGCGCTAAAAAACTGGCTGTTTTAACTGTTTCACCCCGGAGATCTTCAGAAAGTAGGTATATTTTAGATGTCTTCATTTCACGCGAGACCACAATCCCACCTGATGATAAGTGCAAGTCTAAGACACCGGCCAGACAGAAAAGACGTAAGACGCGGCCCCCCCTTCAATAAATTTTCCGCGCCCTGTCTTTTGTGTATGTTTTTCATCTGTCTTTTCCACGTGGGCGGAACTACGGGCACAAGCTAGTTTTTCTATACAGCCTAATTATTCGTTACTAACTTATTATGGATAAATTAACCATATCTCCTGATGTGATAAAAATTGCAGCATTGAAGTTATATTATCGACATGATCTGGTTTTAGTTTGTCCATTTAGATAGTTTTTAGTCGTTAAATATTATTAGTATTATTACAATTAATCAATTGCATTTATCTGACTCTCCGTAAGCGTAATCAATTATTATGCATTTACCTTCCTGTTAATTATTAATATTACTCTGTTGCTATGGCAAAATAATTAACTACAATTAATGTGTATTTAACCGCATTTTATCAATCGTATGTTTAACATCATAACCCTACGTCATATGCTCATATTTATCGCCTTGACGCGTCATGCTGATTAAGTTATTGAGTAACTAGTGCACTTTCCGGGGATTTTCCTGAATAATAACGTACTCTCAGTGGAAAAAAGGCATAAGATGAAAATTGCAGTTTTACAGGAGAGCAAAAAACAGCTGAAATATCAGTAATAAGTCAAAGGAATATCCTATATTATTTATCGCACAAAACCGTCAATATTAATGATAAAAATTTGAAAAAAAAAAATTGAGCATATGCAGCTTTTGTTCCTCTTTTCAACCATATTAATAACTAAAATTCAAAGTAATTCGACTTACGCTTTTTTTCACTAAGGGTGCGATAAGTACCCTATTTGTTAATCCAGGTCATGGTGTGCCTATGTACCAAATTTCATGAAATTTCATTTCAAGTATTTCATTAGACGACCATAGCCTAGTTGGTAGCGACCATGCCTGCGAAGCGAGGGGTCCCGGATTCGATTCCTGGCCGGGCAGATATTTATGTGACAGATAAATATTTGTATTCGGGTCATGGGTGTTATTGTGATGTGTTATATGTGTCGTCCGTACTACCCGCGACACGGGTAAAAAAACCTACTGCGGGGGGAGTGTATAAGCGTTTATTTATTTGTTTTATTATAAGATCATGGTGTAGAATAAAATAGGGATATTATCCCGGGGTCGTGGGTGGAACGCTTGTTTCTTTATATTTATTTATTTATTTATTTAAACTTTATTATACCTAATATGGTTGGTACAAAATGCGAGCTTAATGCTAAGAGCATTCTCTACCAGCCAACCTTTGGGCAAAGCAGAAAACAGCGATGGCGGTATTAAATACGAAGTACTCTACGAGTTATGTATAAATAGTAATTATTTATCATATTTGTACATGGGATACAAATATCATTGTAACTGACTGCAGTTTCTTCACACGAGCATTACAAGTCTGCTATGGGCGCTTCAACACAGATATAGTAACAAATATCTTTAATCTTATAAAGTGTGTCCGACGTTACCATTGTCCTTACTAAGCTTCCTTACAAATAAAACCTTCTAACTAATACCCTGACTTCGCAATAGTCAATACCTTCCCTTCTAGTAGTGCATAATCTCATAAAGTGTCCGGCAGCCATTTGGAAAAGATTTAAAATATTTAAACCTTAAATCTCTGAAACAAAGCACCAAACAGGAGTAAACATGCTCTAATCGCCATAAATAAGGAAAATATATCTAAACGACGGATTTAGATAGTTTTAATTATAATCCTATAAAAGTGACCGACGATGAAACAATGGACCCGTCTACATGAGACGCTGAGAAGTAATCCGAATAATCCTATTAACATATTAGTACAATATCAGGTGCTGTTCAGGCTGAAACAAGAAAGTTTTTATCTTAACGTACCATTATAGTCACTTTTATGAGTGTATGAATAACTTCACAAAAGGAGAGAGCTGTGTATTTCTGAATGCTCAATGATTTTGACAACTGCAGCTGGTGCTTAAATAGGAGGCAGTCCTGAAAGAGTAATACCTAATTTACTTTACCTCTTTCAAAATGTCGCATTTAGTTACTAAAATTACCATAAAGTAATATATAAATGTAGCAGTTACATTCGTTGTTCTGTCTTTCGTTATTTGTACTAGAAACTTAAAATTTCGCACACGTATTCTTCTTACGACGTAGGCATTCACTAAGGAAGGATTTTTCAAAATTCAACACCCAAGGAGGTGAAAAGTCTAAGGTGGTGATAAGCATAATTTCCGCATGCGAAGCTGCGGGCAACAGCTAGTAAAGAATAAATAAATAAACCAATGAAACACATTTTTTTAAATCAGAGGTATATTCATATAACTGGCATATTCCATCACCCTGACATATAAGGGTACTTACACACAATTTCGAAAATAATGAAACTGTGGGTTTTGTTAAAATATATAAATATCTGACTTTAAATAACAAATATTTTTGTTGAGGGATCCCGGGTTCGATTCCCAGGGTAGACATTTGTGTGACTGATTGGCGTCGTCGGTGTTTGTGACGACTTATTTGTGTGACTTATTTGTAAATGTGTGTTATTTAATGTGCCTTCTTTAATTCTATTATTATGCAATTATATTCTCGAAAACGGTTCTATTAACTATTTCGACGAATTTGCAACATCGAGGTTTTCGGAGGCGAAAACTCGATTTTGCTTTCCTGGCTGGGAAAATTCATTTTCTCTATTTTCATCCGAGCTCTGTCGCCGCTACTACATTTTATTAAAAAAATTAACATAATATTATTATTTGTACTTGTTACTTAAAAAGAGGTAAGACGAAGTAATTAAGTCATGAAACCATTTCTTAAGATCATTAAATTTTTTACTTCAACCCGGTTATTAAATACAGCTTGGTGACATTCCTAAAAGTACGTCTAATGTAAAATTTAATAGTATTTTTAATGTTATGCAAACATAACTAATTACAATATGAATAAGGAATCATTTAAGTTTGCAGCCGTGAAGGACAATTTATTTTCAAAGGACCCCTGGCGGTCTCAACTTTACCTATTTTTATTGCGGTAAAAAATGTGTTTTACAAGTATTAAAAACGTAAATGGCATGTCCAGGCGTACCTTTTTTAATGGTTCAATGTTTTTATCGTATCTAGTACCTACTTAGTCTTATTAATCGAGAACCGTGGTTTTGATGCGTAGTTTTATGCAAGTCTCAAATCTGAGATGGATAATGAAACCATTTGAGTATATAGTGAAATCTTCAATTCAATTTCACGATTTTTGATAATAGCAGGAAAATATTTTCAAATCGAACAATAATTGCCATAATTTTTAAATTGAAACAGGAAGTCAATTTTTCTTACCAACAATTGTGTAGAAATTTTAACCTAATTCAAAATGAATCAAAATGTGTCGCGCAAGTTTAAATAAGTAGGTATCATACTACATATACTAATTGAGCGGGACAGGGTAAGACTAAGAATTACCATCGTTTTTTACTCGTTAAATTTTTAAACTAAAATGCAACATGGTTAGATGAAGATGAACATTCTGTGGTTTTCGTATAAAAGACATTTTATACTTACTGTTTCTTAAAAGATAACACTATGTAACTTGCCCGCAATACCGTTACCAACCCTTTCCATGATTTACTGTTTTATTTATTTTTATTACCGTTTGGCGTCAAACTTTACAAATTTTCCGTTACTTTTAAGGGTTAATTATGTATTCATGAGACAATTCACTGGTCTGTGTGCTACTGGAGAAATGTACTATTGTAAGAGTTGAAAGGAATCTGCCATAAAATGTACCTGTGAAGTTTATTGCTCCAATTGTTCTAATATCTTTGTTGTACAGCTACTGGCGATTTGTGGCGCTGTTTGAGAGACAATAAGTACGGATAACTAGGAGTCGCTAAATATTCTTGTATTCGCATCGTTGTGGGAAAGTCGAAAATGAGATATCTTTCTCTCTGTTCGTTCTTGGTTAGCCGATGTTGCTATCCATGCTTTCATATGTCGGTTAATTATATAAAAAAGTGTCTACTAAGATATACTCTGAATATTCTTAATAAATTTTAATTTTTGGATCGAATTCCTTACGGACTTCAAATTGGTCTTCAAGACAAATCAAGTGCGAAGTAGATCTCTTCAAAATAGAAATTAATTTAAATACATCATTCTGTATATAACTTACTGTAATGAACTGAACTGTGATGTGACTGAGATGGTAAGTTGTCAACGCCACATATAGACCTCGGACATACTCAATACTCAATACTTTATTTACTCAATACATACAATATTACTCAATACATGTGCAGTATCCCGACGCTCACCAGCTAAGAAGAGTTGGGAGGATCCATCTATAAGTAAGTCCTTTTTTTGGCAAACGAGGGAATTCATCATCATCGTGAGCCATAGCTATCGCACTGCTGGATTCTGGTTTCCTCTCACAATGTATGGTACGAGTCAATAGACTTCACTTAACCCTTTGGCAGACTTCACACTTCTTTGAGAACAATGGGAAGGACTCTTATGTATGCAAGTTTCCTCTCGTTTTCCATCACGAAAGATAGTGATAATATTTTTAAATATGGGAATGACTCTGTCCGGGATTCAAACTCATACTCACTCGTTCGACACACAAACCTGCTTAACTGCTTCGGAGGAAGCTTCAAAATCGATGGTAAAAAGACTTACTCGTACTTTAAAAAGGATAATAAGAAATCCCTATCAATCATTCCAAAAGATTTTCTGAGGCCTTATTCCCCAATGAATATAAAATGAGTCATAATCATAATACCCAGCCATTAAAGGGTTAGGAAGACGACATTACAACAAAGAATAACGGACATTGAAACACCAGACTAACAAATGTTTTGATAAATTACGGACGGACCTCTAAACTTACGTAATCCTTAGATACTTGTAATAAAGTTGAAATTAGAATAAACTGTTGTGATGCAGTTACAAGTTTGTCAAGAACAGACCCGTGGTACGGAGACAAAAAAATCGCCAAACAACAGTTTTACAAACGGTCCCGTTTGTAGAATTTTTGTCTAATTTACAACACTGCGGGACCACTGTGCGGCAAACATCACCGCTATTCACTTGGCCGTGCAGTGTTCAGAAAAAATACTTTTGACAATTTTTTCGTAAAACAATTTAACACGAGATTTGAATACTTTTATTGCATGAATTTTGACGGTGGCCGTTTCTTAAAATTCCTTTCAAAGCATATCCTTTAAGTAGCTGCTATCGTAAATCATAATAGTAACGGTTTGAGGAATGACACACAGATATAAAAGATGCATATTAGGAAGTTTCTTTTATGGAAATAGCCGACAAACAAGCTGACGATCCACCTGATGGTAAGTGGCTGTTGTCGCCCATGGACATCAGCAACACCAAAGGCATCACTGATTCGCTGCCGGCCAAGAAAGAAAGATTCTCGACTATTTGGAATTTTTATAAGTCATTTGATGAATTCAATGTCTAGGAGAGGTCCAGCAGTTGGTCCTTATTACTCCTCGGAGCAGATATTTATGTAGAATGTAGCCTGTGTGTATAATTCTGTTTAAACCAGCGTAAAATATATGAAAGAGTAATCATATTATTTGCATCGTAATATTATAGAAATATTACGTTTATTTCGCTATTCTTTAAATGAAGGAAATTCGTGGTAGTTGGATTGATGACCGATTATGGCAAGTTTCTTTAGTGCTTTGCTCCTCAGTTGTTAAGACATGTCGGAGGCCTTTAACGACATAACTTCGAACACCGTTAAGCCATTAACCCCTCCGTACTGGTATGGTTAATTATGTTCTGAACCTAAAAAAAACTATATTCTGTCCATCCATGGACGTGCTTTGTACTGGCCCTATACATACAGGTGCTACAACCAGTCAAAATAATAAATTCATACGAATTATTAATTAGGAATAATTATAACATAGTAGAAATAAGTGTAATATATGGAAGATGGGGTATCGAGTTGGTTATTCAATAACATTCCTTTTACTTTGCTCCATGCAAACCTCCATGATATATTTTTAGTTTTCCTAACAACAACAACAACGTAGAATGTTCTACGTATGTTTCAAATAGATTGACACATTTCTATTCTAAATATTTAGTTTTTCTTCATGACTTGACATGCCGATCGTTGTAAAACCAAAGAGGTCGCTCGTCGACATAATCTCGTCCTTCCGATCATAGATTACGTCGATGTTTGTTACTTAGATGCCACAGAGAAGCTATTAAATAAACTTGAGTGCTTGCAAAACTTGTGTACAAGGTTTGTTTTTGGTTTACGAAAATTTGGTCGTGTATCGCAATTTCGTAAGGATCTCAAGTGGCTCCCAATCCGCTTTCGCAGGAATACTCGTATCTTTTGTCTCCTATTTAAGATCCTCAAAAACCCTTCCTCTCCCTCGCACCTTCGCAATCGTTTTTCCTATGCCCGAACATCTAATGCACCTTGTAGGACGCACATTAGAACCTTGTAGGTCGCTCTTACATTTTCCTCGCCATAATACTCGTAGTTCATCCTACTCCCATTCCTGTTCGGTTCATGCGGTTAGGTTGTGGAATTCACTACCACTGAGTATTCGTCAATGTCAAACAATTTATTCATTAAAAAAAAAGAGTAAAAGAACACAATTTTTCTTTGTTATTAAAATCCTGTCAATTTATTTTACTATCTAATATCTATGTATAGTTTGTCCATATATTTAATAATGTATGTATTTATAAAATTTATATTTATAAAATGTTTATGTATTAGTTTATATACATATAATTTGTATGTACGTATGTTATACTTGTATGTATTTATTATTGAATATATTAATATGTAGGTATCTTACATATTATCTATACTAATATATAAAGAGGAAAGATTTGATTTTTTAGGGTTCCGTAGCCGAATGGCAAAAAACGGAACCCTTATAGATTCGTCATGTCTGTCTGTCTGTCTGTCTGTCTGTCTGTCCATCCGTATGTCACAGCCACTTTTTTCCGAAACTATAAGAGCTATACTGTTGAAACTTGGTAGTAGATGTATTCTGTGAACCGCATTAAGATTTTCACACAAAAATAGAAAGAAAACAATAAATTTTGGGGGCTCCCCATACTTAGAACTGAAACTCAAAAATCTTTTTTTCATCAAACCCATACGTGTGGGGTATCTATGAATAGGTCTTCAAAAATGATATTGAGGTTTCTAATATTTTTTTTCTAAACTGAATAGTTTGCGCGAGAGACACTTCCAAAGTGGTAAAATGTGTGTGTAAGAGAATGATAAAACTAAAAAAAATATATGATGTACATTACCATGCAAACTTCCAACGAAAATTGGTTTGAACGAGATCTAGTAAGTAGTTTTTTTTTTAATACGTCATAAATCGTAAACCACAAAAAACATCGATCAAAGTTACAACGAACTAAAAGAACTTTTATATTATGTTACTTGCTGCTACGGAACCCTTCATGGGCGAGTCCAACTCGCACTTGGCCGCTTTTTGTTTACATTGAATAGGCTCCGAAACTACTGAACCGATTTGAATAATTCTTTCACTGTTGGGAAGCTACACTATCCCCGCGTAACATAGGCTATATTATATTTAAAAAAAAATAGGGATCCTTAATAAAACTCCAATAATGTAATTATTGGAGTTTTATTAAGGATCCCAAGGTGTAAAAAATAAGAAAACCGAAGCAAAGCGAGGGCGGTTACTCGTATTTTTATAAACAAGGGCACGCAAAATTAATTTTATATCACTTTTCCAGTCCTAGGTGTGCTGGAAGAGATTTCTTTTTAGAAATAAGCATTGCGTATGTACAACATTTCTTTTATAACTTTTTGTAACCAATTTTATACGTGTACATAAACTATTAAGTAAATAAATAAATAAATAAATAATATATTAATTGCTTATGAACACGCACTGTCTATGTTTTTGTCAGTCTCCAGTCGCAGGTCTTTAGAAAAAAAAATCATTAGAGATAAGAAGTAACTTTGTCCTGGGAACTCTTGTGTGTACAAAGTAAATAAATAAATAAATAACCATCGGATACATTAATTACTTCAGATTGAAACCCGTAATACAGAATACAATTACGTACAGTTGTTTTATTCAAAGATTATAATTTAAATTCAGATTTAGCACAATCAATACAAATTGATACACAGCATTAAAATTCGAGTGTATTCATGCCATATAAAATGTTCATTGATATTGAAATTAAAGTCAGTTGCTTTCTCGATTAATACGAAATAGTTACTAACTAAAATGTACGTTGTTAATAAGAGGACGATCCGATATTATATTAATGAATTAATTTTTTATCATCCTATTCATACTAACATTATAAATGTGAAAGTACTGAACGGATTTTCATTAAATTTTGCACATAGGTAGACCATCATGTGGAATAAGAGATAGGATACTAATTGTCTCGCAAAACGTGGGAAAAGCCGCGGGCATAGTGCTAGCCATTCATAATTAATATACGTATGTACTATATGATTCACTGCGTGCAGATTTTGATACAACATACGTGTTTCATTAGTTTTGTTACATCCTCAGAGGTTGAATTTCCTTTCTTTGTCGCGGTTACCTCATGGACCAACTACATACGCACAACTAGTAAGTAATATGGCACAACTACATAAGTGTTCCCATTGGCACATACCCTATTTCGTACTTTGAAGTTTGAACATCGATAGTTTGTGCGTTGTTCAGTCATGCACATACTTTCCACATAAGGATGAAAGTTTGTTTTAATTTTTGTTTTAACTTTTGCTGGAGCGTTTACTATTTACGTTGTAAATTTTATGTAGCGAGGAATAATAAATACTGCGGCTTTCCATGTCTTTTTTGGTTACCGCATTGGTGAAGCCAGTGGTCGATGGTGACCATTCAATCTAATTGGTTGTCAAGTTTTTCAAGCCAAGTTTGTCGATTTTTTATGTAAATAAAAAAGGTGAATTTAAAAAGTTGAAAAGTCAATCAAACATTTATGGAGACCACACGAATGACGATCGAAATTCATTAAGTCAAGTTTAGAATTACCATTGGTAATCCGACTGAATATAAACGAAGTTCAACAAACGGTCATATCAGTTTAATAGAAGTAAATTATGAAAGTCGCTGACTAAAACAGTGATTGCGTAATCGAAGAAGTTTAAATCATTGATGCAGATTATATCCAAAACTTTCTCAAAACGCAATAAAATTGAATTTATTGTACCTTGGAATAATAACCGCGAGCGCATGAGTTGCATGGCTTTAATATTTAGAAAGAGGAATCCATTGATTTTTTTCAGTAATTAAAGAGGTATCCTAAAAATGATATTAATTTTGGCATTGACGAAAAGAACATATCAAATAGCCGAGGCAAACTAACAGGCACTGATTTTCAGGACGACACTCAATGGGTGGTTCGGGCAAGTGATATTTACTTTTTTGTATAAATGCTTCACCACTTTTCCACAGGTGGTAAGTGGAAATGCAGTCTAAGATTGTGAAGAGCACTAACTTGTTAAATCATATTCGCACTATTCTTGAAGACTCCCACATAATTATTTTTAATAATTTATGCAACCTGAGTGACTGAACAATAACAAAAGATAATTAATATTTATTATGAAATAGAAAGATCCGTTAGTGTTAATTTAATGAGTTGACTTCCGGTAAAAACAGTATCTTTTTAAACTACCGGATTTGTCCCCAGTTCAAGGTTTCGGTATACATGCTTTAGTTTTCCCTACTATTTCCACTGGAAAGACTTTGCCTCCTTCTTGAGTAGCAACGCATCGGTAACATTTCCAGTGTTAAGAATGTCTACGAGCGATTACTACTTTCCATCAGCAGCTGTTTGTTAGTCATTAAAAGATATGGTAGCTTTTCATGACAGAATTTGGCATGTTGGGTATTCAAAATACCATACATTTACATTGTACTCGTTTCATAGTATTCAGATAATATTGACTGACTAATGTTAAAGTTATTTGTATAGGTAGTTCTTTAGTATTTTAAGCCTAACCAATTAAACTGGTTCTGTTTTTATTTCAAAAAGTCCATCTTTACTTCGTGTGTTAAACATTTCAGCGAGATCAAATCGTATGTTAGTGTGTCGAGCTTTTTATCAAACTCATTTGTCATCATCGTGTCCCTTTGTGTGTCTCGCTCGCTCCAACACACGTAGCAGTAGGCGTGAACGAGAGGCAATTATAAAAATTCCGTCACGTATTGTATGAGAGCTAGCCAAAATTGAGTGGATGCGCTATTAGGGCAGTGACCTGGACTGCAAGAGGCCAATTTAAGCGCACTGTTCACAGACCTTATGATTCAGTCGTATTCAAGTTAAGAATAAAATAATGTAAAAGATTTTTCTTTACATTACCACGCTAAACCGGTGTTTTCGTTAGTCAATCAGTTAATACTGTCCTTATCCGAAATCCTATTAGGAAACGCATCCACTTTTTTATATAGGTAAGGCCGTTAGAATTATCAACCTGATGTTATGTCAACGTTTGGACGTCAGTGACACTAAAGGCATCACAAATGCGTTGCGAGCCAAAGGAGTTAGGAAGGAGACTTGCATTATTCTTATTCTCTCTCCAAGACTGACTCCAAGGATCTGAGACAAGACTCTCTCCAAGGATGAATGGTTGGTAATATTGTCTGTATGCTTTAAGTTTTGTGAGCAATAAGTATAATTGTTGTGTCCTATAATTAGGTAATGTAATTGGTTGTTACCATTTTAAATATAGTAAATAAATAAATAATAAATAAGACTGAAACCCGTACTATTACATCAAGTCTTTTTAACAAGCATGAATACCTTCGGAAATGAAATGGGTGATAGAGCCCAGTGACCTTCAACCAGGGACCTGGAACCATTGCCTTGTGGTGTCCTGCAGAGTGAACCAGGGCGGGGGGACGTTAACCTCGACTCAAATGGACCTCGTTATACCCTAGACTTGGCTCTATGCTCTGAGCAGCGGAACTTGATGAGAATTTGAACTCAAGTGTGGGTCTGGTAGTACTACTTCTCTATAAATATTCTAATAGGATTTTATTCCTATTGATATCGGTCTCATTAAATTATGAACTAAAATACTTAGTTAATTTCATTTTATCACGTCTATTACATAAACATAACACATTAATAACCACTTTTTACTAAAACTAATTTGTCGTTTCGGTAAAACTATAAAAACTCGTTTTATGCTATTTTTTAAGTTTTTATTAATATCATTATTTAACATTTTAATGAGGTGCTTAAAAACCGCAACATATTAATTAATAAACTTGCTAGCTTTAGTAATATTGCACATGTTAAGAATATTAATACCTCTCACACCAGTCTTCCAATTAGTAATATTACCACCTATAATTGACATGTGCATGTAAGCGTTCTATAAAACATGTGTTGTGATAAGACAGTAAGAGATTGGAGGGAGTATTATTAGGAGAAGGAGAGACAGTGGAGTAGGAAAAAAAGTTGGAGTAAGAATAGTTTTAAGACCCAGATTAACAGTATTATTTGAGATTTTACTACTATCACAATAATAAGATAAAAAATTAAGACGTTTAATATAGTACTCGTAAGAGTAAGAATAATAGTAACAATGAGTGGTATAGGAAAATGGGTGGAATTAAGATTGTTTATTCTGAACAGTTACAAGACGTGCATATAACTATTACTAATATTATTAATAGTTAAAATTAGTCCACAGTCATTACTAATGATAAAAATTTAACACCGTATAATTAAGTAAGAAATATTACTTATAAACATTAATATTAGAAAAAAAAATCAAAAGCCTTTTAATTTAAGTAGTAGATCACTGTATTATTATGAAATATACACTTTTAATCTAACGAAAAAAACGCTAGATGGACTAAGTTTAGCTACAATATTTAGTCTATATTCCTATTTAGTTTATATTCCTATTTTTTGTAAAGGAGTTTTAAATCACAACTTATTAAGAACCTGTTAGATTTAAAAGTACCGAACATGTGAAATTATCACCGATCCTTATAAAGGTACTTTATATATTTAGGTTAAAAATATGGAAATTCGATACACTAGCGCCGCATAGCGGTGTAAGAGAGAACTAGACACTTACTCGTAATAATGGCTGGAAAAGAGCACTTTCTTAGCAATGATACTAATGATTTTACCAATACACACCTACAATTATATCTGTTTATATCATGCAAGATATTTGAATAATACTATTATTGCGGATATTAACGCAAAATATGCAATGATTTTTTGAATTTTAGTCTGCTTGTCTGTGCTCAGAAACGGCTTAACCGATTCCAATGAGGTTTCCCTGAAGTATTGAAAGTTTGAGAGATTACTAGTATATAAAAATTAAATAAGTGATTGATTCTTTATCACTTATTTATAAATAAGTGATTGATTATTTATTATTGTTTTTGATTTTTTTATCATTTATTAATTGGCTCTTTATAATTGTATTTTGTCAATAATAATATCGCGGCTAGAACATTCTCAGGCCAATAAAAATCCAGTGCTATTTTCCATGGCCTTGCGTTATCGTACATATCGTCATATCGTCGAGTTGAATGCCCTCATAGTTTGTTACCGGTATCAATGTAAATAAACATTGCCAGTCATTAACCTGAACGAAAAATCGCTAATGGATTTTTTGGGAAGTAAAGAAAGGTATTAATGACGATTGTATGGCGATTATTTTTTTATAGCTACGATGGCTTCACAATCCGTTGTGAATGTGATACATTTAATTACGTAATTATACATCCAATGTATATAATACAAGCTATTATGTAGTTAAATTCTGTGCGGAATTGAACTGGCTGTCAGCTGATGGTTTGATATTTAGATAATATAATATAGGGTTATACCACAAAAGATGTACGTGACTCGTACTTTAATATTTTTTATTTTAAGCAACTGACCAACAATCGATCTACTATTGAGCACTGAAGAACTGACGAACCAGTAGCTCTGATATAAATAGTCAAGAATAGCCCCGGGTTTTATTCTCAACTGAATCAGATATTTATGACAAATAAAAATTTAAATACACATTTGTACGTTGAATTTTATGAATAACACGAAAAGTATATTTATTCAGCTAACATTGAATAAAAATTCTAAGTTTTTTCAGCATACCTAAAAAATTTCAGTTTTAACATCATTTTGAAACTCGTGTAATCGTATGTTAAGCTAAAACTCTAAACACGTTATTTTTTGATTTTACGACCATTTTGAAATAGCGTTGTATGAACGAGGAAAGAAACGGCGAAAGAATCTCCTCAGCACATCTGCAGTAACAGTTACCTATAAGCATAAATTAATGTTGTGACAGGATTATGCCTTAGTAGGATGTTACTAGAATTACTAGATGATGGAGCTCTTACTAGTTCGATGAAGATCTTGGGTTGGAAATCGTCCAGCCATCATATATGACATACATAAATATTGGACATTAAGTCATAGTTATTCAATATCCTATCGGACGGACAAGCTTGCAAGTGTTATATTTATTTCCTAGATCCGGGTTCCCGTAAAATCTTCATTATACAGCGACAGCCGAGCCAACGACGTTAGTATTAAAGTTATATGGGAGTAATGTCAACGAACAATGGAATTTACATGGCGATCGATAAAAACGTAATGAACTGTTAATAATACGCAAGACCGAGCCGTGAGACTGAGGCTTGGCGGTACCGTGAGATACTCTTGTCTCCAGAACTACACGGTTTTGGATAACTGTAGGTTTGACTCTGGTAAAGTGCTTTTCTTTTATGATGTCCTGGCACAATTTATAGTCGTTGCCTGCATAGCTAAGTATTGGTTTAATTCCCGTCCGGGGAATTAAATATATATTCGTTTGTCCCGCTAAAACTTGAGAATGGCTGGACCAATTTGGCTAATTTTGATCTTGAAATATTTATGAAACTTCAGGGAAGGTTTAAACGGTAATATATAAAGAAACGTAAATAATAAGTAATGGAAAATACTAAAAACGACAATTTAATTTTCCCATACAAAATGTTCCTAGCTGTGAAACATTTGATTGATGTCTTTTGTCAAATTGTCATTTGGTTGTCGAATATTTATAGGTGCGTTCAGAAATTTGTGTTTAATAGCTGTGTAGTATGTGGGCCGATCTCTTTGAAAACTTAACGACCATAATATTAACTTTCAAATGTAACCTTAGCAACATATCTTTTTTATTTTATAACTGACAGTCGAAGGAGAGAGAGGTAGAGGGGAGGAGTTGTTAGGCGGTACAAAGTTTGCCGGGTCAGCTAGTACAAGTCTACGAGCAGATGAGCCAACCTTGATGGTAAGTGGTCACGTCACTATCACCCATAGGCTTGGCGGTACCGTGAGACACTACACGGTTTTGGATAACTGTAGGTTTGACTCTGGTAAAGTGCTTTTCTTTTATGATGTCCTGGCACAATTTATAGTCGTTGCCTGCATAGCTAAGTAGGTTTAATTCCCGTCCGGGGATTTATCTATTCGTTTGTCCCGCTAAAACTCGAGAATGGCTGGACCAATTTGGCTAATTTTGATCTTGAAATATTTATGAACCTTCAGGGAAGGTTTAAACGGTAAGAAACGTAAATAATAAGTAATGGAAAATACTAAAAACGACAATTTAATTTTCCCATACAAAATGTTCCTGCTGCGAAACATTTGATTGATGTCTTTTGTCAAATTGTCATTTAGTTGTCAAATATAATATAAGGTGCGTTCAGAAAGGACAATGTCCACTTTGTATGGACATGTCTTTCATAATACGCAATTTTTGTTAAACTTATCTTTGTCCTAATTAATTCACAACGCATCTCCGGGACCTAAAAATAGTTTTAAACGTTCACACTAAACCCTAGCTACATCTCTCAACTCACACCAATATCAAATTCAGGTACCTTAGATCTATAGCCAACCCAACCTTAGCAACATATCTTTTTTATTTTATAACTGACAGTCGAAGGAGAGAGAGGTAGAGGGGAGGAGTTGTTAGGCGGTACAAAGTTTGCCGGCTCAGCTAGTACAAGTCTACGAGCAGATGAGCCAACCTTGATGGTAAGTGGTCACTATCGCCCATAGGCTTGGTGGTACGGTGAGACACTCTACGCAGTTTTGGATAACTGTAGGTTTGACTTGGTATGGTAAAGTGCTTTTGTTTTGTGATCTCCTGGTACAATAGATATTAGTTGCCTGCACAGCTAAGACTCTTTCTCTCTCTTTCTTCCTCTCGGTGTTTCGATATAGAAAAACTTGATACCGATCGACAATAAGTTGGTCACTGGTAGGGTGGCTCTAGTAAGACAGTTTACGCACTAAGAAGTAAAAGCAGGATTTACTAAGCATTTTGCTAAGTAGCTTGAGTCATCTGAAAAACTAAGGCCACATGAGTCATTCTAAACGCAACACATAACCGGGGTGCCTTTTAAAAATGACCTACATACCCGTAATTTGTAAAATTTTTGTTTCATAACGAAACAGTCATGGTGGTGAATGAGATGAAAAAATTCAAAGAAATCGCAGTGAGTCAGAGACCCCTCTGACTGAGTGGTGGTAAGTTTTGAAACTTACCCGCAGTATATGCTTTTATGTGTGTTTACACATGGATGTTTACCTGTTTAGATAAGTAAAAATATATAGCAAATTATTTATTTATAATAATAATAATAATAATAACTTTATTTATCAAAGAGTTACAGGTTACATTGCGTAGGTCTGTAGGTATCCTAGGGTGATCTTGTTGTTGAAGACTAATTGGTTGATAGCTTGTATTCCTTCCAGGACAAGCTTTGAATTGACTTGCTCAGACTGTAGAGCCAATAAGGCTGCCTGACTGTCCGAGAGTATAGCGGCAATATTACTGTTTATTAAGTACTAGCTGACCCGGCGAGTTTCGTATCGCCTAAAAACTTTTTTTTTCTGAAGTAAAAGTAGCCTAAGTTACTCCTTGTTACTTCAGCTATCTGCCAGTGAAAGTCCCGTCAAAATCGATCCAGCCATTTCAGAGATTAGCCGGAACTAACAGACAGACAGACAGACAGACAGACAGACAAAAATTGTGAAAAATGTTGTTTTGGCATATGTACCGTGTATACATCGAAATGTATTTAGTAAAAAGCGGTTATTTGAATATTACAAACAGACACTCCAATTTTATTTATTTGTATAGATTTATAGATAATGCTTTTATTTTTAACTGCACTTACTAATATGAAAATTTGTAAGTGAAGTAAAAAAAAATAGGAGGATATTATACTTAATACTAATTTTCATTAATAAAAAAGTTAATAATTACTTTACCGTTAATTCTTCATTCATATACTATATTTATGATCTTAAACATCCGCATCCGCATCCCCGAATGTGAGGCTTCAAAAATCGGCATCCACAACATCCCTGGTCTGTAGCCACGATAATATGCCCCAGAATAGGGGTCCTGGGTTCGACTCCCGTTTAGATCTTGTTTTGTAGAATAGAATACTCTTTATTTACCAAATCGGTTATAATTTTAAAATTTCGAACATATAAAAATATGAGACTGGGAGGGAGAATGGGTATAGGTACTTAACTCAAAAGCAAAATCGCTGACTACACACATAGCTACTTTTTTTTAAATTTCCTATTTTTTCCTATTTATTCCTATTGTTATCATTTCCTACATAAGTGTTTGTATAATACTGCTAATTAGATTGAAGAATCGTATAACGAATAAAGATTTTCGGTACGAAACTTGTAGTTAATTTCTTACTTTGAAGAAATAAATGCTCTTACGTGAATAGGCTCTTAAAGTCCGTGCGCTTGACAACTCCCAAAATAGACATTTATCATTAGTTACGATTGAAGTGTAGTCTGTCACTAAATTGTAATAAAATCTTATGAAATTATGTTTATAATTCTTAATTAATTAATTTGAATTACTCTGCATTACATTTTGGTTTGTTTGTTGTCCCTTGAATAAATTCAGGGGTTGCTATGTGAAAGAAAGGAATCCGAAGTTACGACCATTGAAGTATAATGTCATAGAACAGACATCTCGAACAAAATGTGTGTCCCGCCGGGAGGTTCTATTTTCAAAATTGAGCCCCCGTTCTCCTTTCAAAATCGAACGAATCCATTGGAAATTGAAGCCGCGCGGCGCCAATCCATTGGAACATACATTGTGTTCGCGGTGTCGGTTCTACATATATGCTAGTAATAATACTTCAATGGTTACGACTCATTTTATAATTGTTACGAGTATTCGATTTCCATATGAAATCTCCTTTGACGCCATTAGAATTTCAAACGTCACATTCAAATTCAGAATGTCGCCGTTAGAAATTCGGCCAATAATGATAGCACTGTAATCGCATACGGTGAGTCAACGGCCGGTGAAATGATTCTTGGGTTCGTTCACCTTTCACCCAATTTGCCTAAAAGCACCGCGGCCGTGAACGATCGATGCCTCACCGCGAATGGTCCAGTCCACGGTCATGGCCGTTTGAAATTTGCCGGTTTATAGTCGCCTAAGCTAGCAAAAGCGGCTCATAATTTGAAGGTTGTGAGAAAAGCTATTACCATAGGCATAGAGGAGTTAGTAACGGGAAAATTCACGCGGATTTTCATGCAGATACACATAATGGAAGCTTGACGTTGCCGTCAGTGCATTTATTGTTATTCATATAAGAGAATGTATAATTCGGTGGGCGTGCGTGCGTGAAACGCTTCGCATGTTTGCCAAACAGTTCTTAAAATAAATGAGTGAAGGAAATAAGTTATCATTCACATGGAATGCGTTTCTTACGAAGAAGTAATGTCATACGCGTATGTTGAAAGAATATTAATTTATTGATGTTGAATTAATAAGGCGGTATAAGCGTTTATTATTCAAATGCAAGGCTGCTTCACTTCTCAAGGGATAATAAACAAAGCTATATTTGGAAGGTGCTTCAGGTATTATAATATATTATAAAACCTTTTAACGCAACCAGTCTATCCATATGTACAAAATTGAAATAATTTAACGTTTTCACTTCATACATTTTGCGTTAATCGACCCAGTTGTACGATAGTCGTTACGGCGAAACTTTATTAATTAAAATTAACCTGTTTGGTCCAGAACTGGGTTGAAATATCGATGTAACATACCACCATACCATACCATACCAAATGCTCGTATAATATAAGATCATTTTGCAATATTTAAAATATAAAACTATCAAATGTAAGTACCTACATAAGGCACATAATGATTATGAGGACAACTTTTATCTCTGAACTGAATAACTTTTTTTATTAGATCGATCTATCTATCTATCTACACGTTGTACAAGCAATTCGGAAACGAACTCGATCAGTTTCATATCCGGACATTGTCGTGGGCTGGTCACGTCACGTCACGCGTCTCAACAAACGTTATCATACCCATCTCATCTCGCACAGCATTTTAATACCGCATAAAATCTAACTGTCTGCCAAAAATAAATACCAACTTAATGTAAAGGTAGGTCGGCAAACGGTAACCGTCAATGAACTCTGTAAACTGGGACAACGACCGTCGATTTTGGCGTTTAGACTCGTGTGAAAAAAACTACCGACTCGCTGAGTACCAGGAGAAAATAAGCAAGAGAAAGGTGCACCAACTGGTGAGAGGCGAATTTTTGGTAGCACCACGCAGGCGCTAGAAAGCTTGACTATGTTTACACCGGTGTTAGTTTCAAAAGAGAAACGTGTCTGGCCGTTGATATTTAGTATTTTCGCAGATTTCTAAAGCAAACAGTTTTAACGTAGACGAGGTGTTTCATAAAATTTCCAGGTCACACCTGGCGAAATCAGAGCTGAAATAATTGGAAAGTCCGCGCAAATTTCGAATATTTTTTGCATTAAGGCTAAAATTCCATTGCTTTCTTAATGAGTTGGGTGTTAATGATTCGGTTCAGTCTGAACGACTATAATGTTCTTAAAAGATTAAAAAAAAGAATAAATAATTAATATTATTTCAGTTCCATCCATCTTGAGTCCAACCCAACCCAACCTTGCTGATGTACGGGCGAGCGCTCATGGCCCGGCGGCATGCGTCGATCCTATGAGATCGACAAAGTTAAGCAATATCGGGCGCAGTCGGTAGTTGGATGGGTGACCACTAGTGGCAAAAATTTCTTGAACGTTTCCGTGCTTCGGAGGGCACGTAAAGCCGTAGGTCCCGGTTGTTATCATAAGATAACAGTCGTTAAGCCATGTCGGAGGCCTTCAGGCGGTTTGAAAACTTCCGACACTCGGGTCGGCCACTAACTCCTCCACCAATCCGCACTGGAGCAGCGTGGTGGAGTGTACTCTAGGCCTCCTCAAGAGGAGAGACCCGTGACCAGTAGTGGGCCATTAATGGGTTGAAGCCAATCTCCTTGCTGGCAGTGCGGCAATAACTTTGTATTTTCTTTAGTATCTAGACAACATCACTCTGTGCACGGTTTTGCCTGCGTTTTTCGGGATAATAAATAACCTATATATCATTCCAGATAATGGTATACCTACAATACCTACATGTGTGCTAAATTTCATGAATATCCGTTCAGTCTTTTTTACGTGAAGGAGTAACACACATCCTCACTCACAAACTTTCTTTAAAATATTAATAGTATATAATAGAATGATCTTAAATCTCTCAAGGTATGTTCTAGCACCAACCCAGACCCGGCTGTAAAACCGTCGTTCAATCCAACTGCATAACGCATACTTGCATAACTAATATGTCGGTCGCCAGTGCCGCCCTCGCTAGCAATGGAGCCGCAACAATCAGCTCCGATCAGCTGCCATGGAACGCTGCCCTCCTAACATTGCTTGTTATTGGTAACGAGTAACCGCCCTCGCTTTGCTTCGGTTTTCTTATTTTTTTACACCTTGGGTTACATTATTGGAGTTTTATTAAGGACCCCTAATTTTTTGAAAATATAATATAGCCTTTGTTACTCGGGGATAGTGTAGCTTCCCAACAGTGAAAGAATTTTTTAAATCGGTTCAGTAGTTTCGGAGCCTATTCAATGCAAACAAAAAATCAAATCTTTCCTCTTTATAGTATATTAGTATAGATAACGGATGTTTAATGGACAAAACGTCTTTATGGAGTTTAGTGGTTGAAACGTTTCTCCTTGATAAAGCCTGTGCAAAATTGTGATAGAGGCAAAAAAAATGAGAGCTGTCAAGGGACACCCGGATGGAACGAAGATCCTTTCGATTAAAGCTAAGCGACCAGCTTGTCAGAGCGACAGTAATAGATTTATTCTATCCCTGTCGCTCTTCCGCATATTAATTGGCATGACAAGAGAAATAGCAATAATAACTTAATGTGCATGATCGTAATATAGATATCCCTGTTGTGCCTATGCTAAATACCGAAGAGTAAATAAGACAGCCACATACTATGGTTGTACTGTCGCACCCTCGAAGACTTCTGGTCGCCTAGTAACTCGCTTTAATTAATAAACGACGGCAAAAAGTGTCGTTACAACTGTTCGTCCCAATTTTTTCCGCCTAGCCCCCTTTCGCAACGCGCGATAAGGAACTTCGTTCCAAAATTACGTGCATCCAGTGAACGAATGTACGTTAGTATATTAGTTGATAGCATGCATCAGTCACTGACGTCCACTTGCGATTATGAGCATTAGGTTACCTAGATCTTGACAATTCAACAACTCATTGTAAGATTCAGTTAATTGTTGGTGGTCCGAGTAAAGCAACGGCGGGAAAGGTCGCCAGTTGTTCTTGGTCGCTAGTGGTTCTTTCTTAAGCGCTTCTGTGTTTCTTAGCCACGAATCCACCGGTCTCAGTTGTTATTATTAGAGCAGTTGAGCCATGTCGGGGACCTACGAGCAACATAAAAACTTCCGACACTTAGGTTGGCTATTAACGTCTCCACCAATCCGCACTGAAGCAGCGTGTTGGAGCAAGTTAAGCCTATACCCAGTTATAAGAATAAATAAATAAACAGTAACATTATACACTCATAGCATCACTCTAGGATTCCCTGTATTTAGGGTTCGAACGATACTTTCGATATTGAGTACTCGATACTTTTACTTGGTACTCACTGGCAAGTACTCATATGAAACGTCTGTATAGAGTACTTTTATAGTACTGAGTACTTTTCAGTTTTGTCAATGCAACTTTTTGTACATTACTGTGGGCTGGTGCCAATATTATGTAGTACCAGTTCAGCGCTCGGACTAAAAAAAAAAGGTCATCGGCCCTCTATTTTTTTTTCATGACCTTTTTTTTTAGCTCCAATATAATCCTTGTGAGTACTCGATACCGAGTAATATCGATACTTTAGAGCCGATACTTTTTGGGTATCGATACCTTACCCTTCGATACCGATGCGTACTCGGTATCGATACCAGAGTCCGATACTTCGAACCCTACCTGTATTGTGGGTGCCATGACAAGAACAAGAACACACAGAAGAGAAGAACAAGAACAAGAAAAACAAGAACACACGCCCGAGAACAGAAAATTACACTCATTTTTAAACCACCTCCCTGGGAAGTGAGCCCAGGACCCATGAAAAGGCCACAGGATAGACCCATGCCCTGTATTGGGCCGCCAAGTCTAGTTCCCAGTGTGTTACAACCTACCATCTAGAACTGAGCCGCGACGTTCCGGATGGCACAGTTAACAAAAGCATTACCACCGCCAATCGCATACATAATAGGATGCTAATTATAACCATCTATGTATGGTTTTTGTTAACTCAACTGAATCCATCACATATGCTAATAAACATCTTAGTCAAGAATACTAGTACACTAGTCTTTAAAATGAAGTGGAAGATCTCACTCTCCCCGTGGCTTTGTCCCACATTTTCCGGGATAAGTACCCTATATCTTATTCCAGATCACGTTCTTTCTTTCTTTTTCTTCTCTCTTTCTTGGCCGACAACGCATCGTTGATGCCTTTGGTGTTGCTGATGTCCATGGGCGACGATAGCCACTTACCACCAGGTGGATCGTCAGCTCGTTTGCCGGCTATTTCCATAAAAAAACGTCATTCAGATCAGTCTATCTTTGTGCAAAATTTCATGAAAATTTGTTTAGTAGTTTTTGCGTGAGAGTAACAAACAGTCTCGAGATAGTCTTTACAAAATATCTGGATAAGCTATACTCAACGTGCGGCCCGCCATGTTTTTGTAGTAGGCCGATCTGGGGTTACTTTCTTTTATATTAATCGCGAAGACCTAAGAAATCAATAACATTTTTTTTATTTCTTTGTTTTGCGGCCTGCGACAGCATGACTAACACGTGTTTGTGGCCCGTATGAAAATAAGGTTGATTACCACTGATCTAGATTTACTGAGCGGGGAAACTAAAAATTTAATTAGGAATATTGTGTTCCGTATGTTACCAATACCACAGAAAAAATAATAGTACTTATAATAAGTACCAATACTTAATAGGCACTATAATTAAACAAAGTCGTTGAATGTGAATTTAATTACACAAAGTCACCTTACCGTCATTAATAATTTGGGTATTAAATAACACATAAATGCCTGCAAGGTGTTAAAACAACAATTTTCACGCCTTCAAATGTACCTAATTACGGAAAATATACAACCAAGTTAATATGCAAATACGGAAGTGTTTAATTGTTTCAATTTAATTTAACATTAAAATTTGCACTTCATATGTTGTTTTTCGAATGTAGAATTACTATTTTATCTGCATATTTTACGGTCAATAAACTCTGTTTAATTTACCAAATGGACGTTGAGAATTCTTTTGTACGATACTAGATTAATAATAACTAGGTATAATCATAGTAAAAATTTCGGCAATTATTGAATTAAATACTGTTTATGGGGTCATTAACACGTAGAGTAATTCGTATTTTTTGTTTGTAATAAAATAGCAATTAAATTTCAGCGCAATGCAGAGGTCATAGCTCCGAGTGAGACTCTTACAGGAAAGCGATCCTACTGATTGCTTGAGTTGCTACTACTGGTTGGAGAGTTTTTAGGGTTCCAAAGTAAGCTCGGAACCCTTATAGTTTCGTCATGTCCATCCGTCCGTCTGTCCGTCTGTCCGTCTGTCCGTCTGTCCGTCTGTCCGTCTGTCCGTCTGTCCGTCTGTCCGTCTGTCCGTCTGTCCGTCTGTTCGTCTGTCCGTCTGTCCGTCTGTCCGTCTGTCCGTCTGTCCGTCCGTCTGTCCGAAGCAAAGCGCAGAGACCCTTAGTGCTAAAAAGTTGTATATGTAATTTGACATGGATATACATATTTATTAAAACTGCAGAATCGTAGAATAAAATATTGAAAAACATTTTTTTTTCAGGGCACCTCCCCTACAGGTAACGTGAGGATGAATTTTTTATTCGTCGCGTACCCTATAGTGTGGGATGTCGTTGAAAAGGTCTTCCAAAAATATTAAGAGTCTTCTACTACATACATACACTCCAAAAATATAACCCTCCTCCTAGCGCAGTCGGGTAAAAAATAGAGTTAAACAACCCTGGACTACATACAACTTCAGACTAGCTAAAGTCATAATTCATTCCGTGTAGGTAATCATTATCAAGATTTAATTTGCATAGCCATCAATTTACATCGATCTATTGCTTCTGATAAAATTTCGATATCGATAATAGCTTCATCGATTAAGCGTGAGGTAGTTCTGGTAATTTGCACTTAATAGCAGAGACTATGAAAAATTAATTATTTGAACAGATTTAGTGATTGACTGAAATCGTATCTGACATGAATATCGATAAATCGATCGATGACTTCCTAAGGAATATTTATATTGCATCAAAACCCTCACCTACAACTATAAACTATAGGAATTATAAAAATCGACTCATTTTACGGGAGTCAAACCTCAAAAATTACACTCGTTTTACCTCACCCTAAAACCTGACTACCTGAAATATGCTCTGTAAAAACACGTGTGTGTATTTATGTACCCACGTAAGAAGTTATACTTTGGCGTAACGGAACAAAAATAGCTAAAGATTTCATCCCGTATGCCACAACTCTTTGTTTGTAAAAGGCTATCAAAAAGTTATCAGCTAGTTTCATCATGTCGCTTTTTGGCTGTTGGTGTGCTCGCGCATCGTAATACGAATCTTGAGGGACAGTTATCGGCTTACTTCATCATGTCGCTTTTTGGCTGTCGGTGTGCGCCCGCATTGTAAGAATTCCAATCTCATATTTTTTTCCAAATATGCCAAAAGCAGTAGGTATAAGTCCAATAAATATAACATAGGTAAAAGCAGAATAGCCACCTGGTGGTAAGCGATCTAAGAAAATTGACTATATGTATTGTACCTTTGCGACAAATATACGACTTTGATATGCTTAAACGGCTATCGGAAATCCCAAGCGTATTTCCTTATTCTTAATTTGAATGTTCGTCGTCATCAAAACCCGGTAACTCTAATCCGGATATATGACGCCTTGTCGTTATTGGAACTAGATAAGTATCCGTGACAGGTCATAAATAAAGGACAATGAATTAGCTGGATTCGGTACTTTGTGCTTTTGTAGTGCGTCAAGTCAGGTATGACTTCACCGTGCAGTGCGAATGAAGTGCCCTTGAACTTACAAATCGCTGCGTTCCAATGACATAACATGTCAGTTCGTATTATTAGACTGTCCAAGGTTTTGCAGTTTATGTTTGTAATTGTGGTTTTCACGTTGCATTTTTAAGCGGGTTAGCTCCATGCTAGGACCTACGAACTTTTTGTTTTTTTTTTCTTAAGTACAGCCGACCAACGAAACTCGTTACCGATGCGTTGTCGGTCAGCTAAGAATACAAAAGGGTACCCGTTTCAACATTGATACAAAATTTCAGATTATTGCTAAAGTAGGGATTTTGATCATTCATCCTCGTAATCCCCACAACAGACGGATTCTACGGTAGCCTTGGTAGAGATTCCGTGCTGAAGGTTCAAGGTTCGAATCCATCAGTGACTAAGAAATGGTAGTGCAAATATAATGAAGTAAGATACCTAAATATAATACGATAAATATTTATAATTTTACTTAATCTTTTCTCGTATTTTATGACCACATATAAAAATTTCTGATTAACATTCCGAACTAATTATATAATTAAAAAATCGTTATTAAAAAATAATTGAAGACCACTACACTACACGGCCTATGACCGACATTTTTAACATTATAATTGATTACATCGTTAAGCTGTCTGCTTTGATTACCATTTAGTTTGTTAAAATCAAAAGTATCACAAAACGGCCCAAGTCCCAACGATTTCAAAGTCACATCTTAAACCAGCATTTATAGGGTTGTTATGTACTCGACAAACGCCAAAAACGAAGCAGTTGTGGGACATGTTCTCTGACTCCGACACTGCGACGAAAATACGTAAAAATCATTGCACTGTCAATTTTAGAAGAAGGGATCCGTCATTCCAATGTACAATATATAAGATCAATGGCAATGGAAGGTACAAAGCGTTTTGTGTCCATATTTTTGTATGCACTACACGTATTTAACTTAACGCTAAGTACAGTTAGCACCAATACAGCAACTTGTACATACTCGTATCATACGATCCAGTGGCCCACATATCAGCTAATAAAACTGACGCATATGTTCACGGATGTACATTTATATGTCTCTGGCATCCGCCTCCACCGCATAATACTGGACGTGTTGAGGCCAGAAGCGCCTCGAACACATGTCACGCAAACAGTTACGCAACCTCAATCGCTTCCAGCTCAGGTTAGAAGCCACTTTACCAAGATCTTCCTCTCTTCTTGCGTTTGTTTGCAGAGTAGAATAAATCACTATCTTCATATAATATGTCCCTCTAAGAAGGCAAATTACTAGTAATCACTGAAGACTTTTTCACTAATTAAATTGTTATAAATTGTTACTAGTAATGCAGGCTGACATGAGGTATTCTTGTTTACTGTCCGGATTGCCAAGACATCAATCAATCAAATACAAAAAAGTCACTGTTTAGATTCCCAGTTTTGTAGTGACAGGTACCGATAAGATATAAACAACCAAGACTTAAAAACCTAGAGATCAGAGGATCAAACCCAGCCCAAAACTTCAGGAACCAAACACAGAATCAATGACCACAAAACTGAGTTACAGGGAAGAACCGGGTCCTGGACTCTTGAAAGTTGTTTGAAAGGAAGTTTGTCTGTGATAATTTCCTAAATCTTGGTGGTTAACTTCTCTATCTTTAACTCCTAGTATTAAAAAAACATTGTCATATCTAACTCTTTCTGAACTTCTATATTAATACTTCAAACGATCTGTTTCGCTTGACAAGCTTGAATGACTCGCAACCAGGCCAAAGTATCATCAATCTATAAAGCGAGACCTTGGGATCAGCATTGGAGTAATATGCGATCCCGGACCTATATGGAAACGTTTAGACAAAAAAGGTGACACTAACTACGCAGGAAACCTTAAAGGGCTCACGTGGAAATTCGGCAATTCTAGAACGGGCAAATATCGCAAACACCACTAGCTAAGAGCAAGGGAGCTAAGGAAAGGTGACACTTAAATATTCAAGCTTCAGCAGGAAACCATCTTAAGGAGCTCAAGTGGAAATTTTTCAGTTCTGACCGGGCAAATGTCCCCAGCACCAAACTAGCTACTCTATTTGAACAGCAATATACCATCTTAAGGACCTATAGTGGAAATTCGGCAGTTCCAAAGCGGACAAATATTCGATCCATTACAAAACTGAAGCCAGAGCTCATGGAAATTTGTCGGGTCAAATTAGACTGGGTTCTCACAGATACAAATGTGATCTCGCTCGGCATGATCGCTAACGGTAAGTGCGTTGCGATGATATTAGCGAAGCCTTGTGACCCAGTTCGCCGTACCGTTACCGGCCGACGAACCATGCACCCTGAGAGCTCTCGTGACATTTATGGCGAGACATCGATAGCCGTGTCGCATATCTGCGGTATTCAAATTATGCGAGCGGAATTACATCATGAAGTTTGATACAAAGTAACTAACTCATCGTTGTGAATAGAGTTTGGTTCGAGCAGCAAGGTAATATATTAATTGTATCATTTAAACAGCAAACATTGAGGTTGCTTTTGGTTTGAATTTGGGTGCTAAATATAGGAAATTCAAAAAAACAAAACACAATCATGCAGTCTCTCATCATCGACTTTCCTTAAGATCTCTTACTAGTACCTTTTTAACGTCAATTTTGAAAATGCCAATAATAATAATGTTCGGAAAAATGAATTTATAAGTACTATTATTTCTTCTGTATAATAACAATAAATGCTTTATTTATATCTCACACAAAAATCCTACAAAGCTGACATCGATATATAAAATTAAATGTATAATCTAAAAGCTTGCAAGAGGCTGGAGCTCGTACTACAGCCTTTATGACAGCCTTTGTTGCAGATATCCAGGCCCTAATCCCTATGGCTTAATATCACAAGTATGGAACACCGCCACCCGCCTAGGGTAACCCGCAAAAGAGGAAGCGTTAAACCGGTTTGAACTTCATCGTTTAATGACGTCAAACTGACACTTGACATGAACCTTCATGTACAAGTGGGTATTCAACAAAATTCATTAATGTACATGTCAACCATATGACGTCATGTATTAGGAACAAACTCGATGGAAAATAAGCAGATGCCGGAATCGGGTCAACCGTTAGGTCGAACGTACAAGCTTGAGATACAGACTTACAATGGAATACAATCAGAATTTTCCACGAAAACAATTTAGGGGCTCTGTAATGACCCGTAAGTGGGACAAAACACTTGACCAGGCAAGCAGGGGTCGTTGTTTGGAATCAATACAGGAAAAATCTTCGCGGAACGTTAGTCATTGTCGTATCATTTTGTTACGTACAAACACGGACGTAAAAAAAAGACGGACGTAATCCCAAGAACAAATTCAGTGAAGCACCTATAGGAATACCAACTCTGTATTCGGACAAGTACACACACCCACACATTGACACCATACGGCTACGACATCGACACCATCGCGAATCAAAAATTACAAAATTACGCACACATGGTACGCGAGCTGTCAGCTGTCAGCTTCATCCTCGATTAGACAAGGTTACGTCCGTTCTTTTTTTACGTCCGTGCGTATAAATAATTATTGTCTTAACATTTTTTAATGTTACTCATGACTTAGAATCCTTCCCTCTAATATTATAAACTAGCTGACCCGGCGAACTTCGTATTGCTAACAAACTACTTTTTTTTCTAAAATAAAAGTAGCCTAAGTTACTCCTTGTTACATCAGCTATCTGCCAGTGAAAGTCCCGTCAAAATCGGTCCAGCCATTTCAGAGATTAGCCAGGACAAACAGACAGACAGACAGACAGACAAACACAAAAATTGTAACAAATGTTGTTTTGGTATAGGTACCGTGTATACATCCAAATGCATTTAGTAAAAAGCGGTTATTTTAATATTACAAACAGACACTCCAATTTTATTTATTTGTATATAGAGTATAGATAGATGTGAAAATTTGTGAATTTCATGCAAAAACTACTAAATTGATTTTCTTGAAATTTTACATAGATAGACCATGATCTGGTATACTGGTAGTGTACTTATCACCCCGGAAAACGCATACAGAGCCAGACAAAGCGCTAGTTTGATAATAAACTTAACAGTGACTACTTAATTTTTAAAATATCTTTATTTTTTACGTAACTAGCCGACACATTAGCTGACGAGCTAGCCAGCAAACTAGCTTTCCCCCATGGACATCAGCGTGGATTGCATTTCAACCCTCTGGTAACAACAAAGTCATCACCGATGCATTGCCGACCAAGAGAGGAAGAGTAACAAAGAAAACGAATTATATTTGTATTTTAATATTAACATGATCTTAAACCGTGTGAAGCCTTAGACTGAATCAAGAAAATTTCTCAACGAAATCAAGCAATGTATTAAGAAAATACTTCAAGAATACATTATAGAGTACTCAATAACGTGATTTTCATAAACCGTTATTGGTAAAATATGAGGTTACATTTTAAAACGGTAACTTAAGCCGAGAATCATTTTTATATCAAAATCTAGGTCAGAAAGGATGCGGTTATTACACCGTTAAGTTTTTTTGCAGTGTAGATAATGTAGTATTTTTGCAGTGTAGATAATGTAGTATTTTTGCAGTATAGATAATGTAGTATTTTTACAGTGTAGATAATGTAGTATTTTTGCAGTGTAGATAGATAATGTTACTAACTTATTACAGTTAAACAAAATATGTAGCGGTAAATATGTGTATTTGATGTTATGATTCATTTACGTGCCATGTTTTATTCCCTATCAGATTTCGTAAGTAGAACAGATTTACCTTCATACAGTTTCGTAATGTTTTTGTCCTACATTATTGGGCTGGTTTATACACAACGTTTGTATCTACACTTTTATAAATAACATACCGGTTACCTTTTCACTTGATATTAGACGAGACGTTGATAAGTAAGATTATGAAGATTGTGAAGATTTCTTTCAGACATTTTTGGTAAACTGAGAAGGAGTCAGGATACCAAATAAAACTCCACTTTATCTACTCCTACTATTACGGTACATTAATATTTTGTTACCTTTGTTATATCTATTGGTTGTTTGTTTGTACAAAATTTAACTTTTTACTTCTATATTCCGTTCTATGTATGTTAAATTTTCTTGCGTACTCCACCATGTTGTTCAAATCAATTTAAAATCACTTTTTTTAATTGCTACAAATTTTAATTGAATTATTTTCGCCTATACATTTTTCGCCAACAGCTAAGAAATAAAAAAGAGAAGACGATAGCTCTTAAAGGATGTAAAGAACCTTTGGGATTAATTTACTAAACTACCTTCAGGAGGAGCTGTTGTTTTTTTGGATATTGTGGAGGTTTCTTTCTTTTTCCTCTCTCTGTCTTGGCCGGCAACACATCAGTGATGCCTTTGGCATCCCTGATGTCCATGAGTGACGATAGCCACTTAACATCAGGTGGATCGTCAGCTCGTGTGCCGGCTATTTCCATAAAAAAAGGTTGTAACTAGCAGGGAGGTTGTCTTGTCTTCAAGAAGGCATGGTAAATGCCTGTCATCTAATTCTTAACAAAATACTAAGTCAGTTACTCATTGTTATGAACTGTATTTTTATTGACTCACAGTTTTTCTAATTAATAACGCAAACCATATCCTTAAAGGAACTGTATTAGGGCCTAGTTGAAACAAATACGTCATGGGTACTTCAGTACTTTACCAGGAAGTTTACCATCTGGTGAGGTGTTCGTTGCTGACGTGTGGTAGATACCATCTTATTCGTAGTCGCTTGATTGTTGAAAAAACGATATGCAGTCGTAATACAGTTTCAGAAAAACTGAAAAGTTCCAAATTAGTATGGCGGGTGTTCAAAAAAACATTGACAAGTTATATCACAAACCACAGCGACAAATAATTAAAATAAATTAGTATAAATTAATTTGTCAGATAAATGTCTTTTCTGTATGGTACTAAGGACGCTTCTATCTATAGGTAACGCAACTACCATTACATACCATACAGATACATACCATACCATACCATACCATACCATACAGACTTTTGTATGTTCTTTTTGGGTACAGGGGGTATAGACTATACCCTCTTATAGAGCTCATCCATGCTTGAGTACACTAACCTTCGCTGCTCTTGGAAGTCTTTCACACTGAACGAAGTCTAGATTTTTTGCTTGTTTTTAAGAGTTCATTTTTTTATAGCCTGAAGGGCAGCCGAAAAAGCAGACGGGCCACCAGATGGTAAGTGGTCACCGTCGCCTAAGGACATGAGCAATACCAGAGGAATCGCCAATGCATCGGCGGCCCTGAAGCAGAACTCTTTTTACACCTTTTATCGTTAGTTGAGCCATAAAAGTAACGTTGTCCTCAAATAATCATCCTGTTGTTATTTTTTATCTATAATATTTATTTAGTTTATTTTTATATGGATATAATGTACTGTAATGGATTCTCGTTAATCCACATGACTCTAAGCTATATCATTATTGAAAGACAGTTCTTCAAAACGTCGAACGTGATCAAATAAGGCACTAGCGGTAACTGCGCTTATGACTTTATGTTCTTCGCTAGCGTACTTACCATCGATATGTGATCGAAGTTCTTCAAATAGACATTTTTCTTATTATATAATTCCTTTTCATACACAAGACTGCGTGTAGCAGTTTAATATCGTTTACGGAGAGCCGCGTCAATTCCAAATTCCCTACATTTACTGACGTAATCGCTTCACAAAACGGGTGCATCCGTTAGACACTTTGATACCAAAAGGGATGCTCTGGAAAAAATTAATCTACGTCATACACGTGACTGTATGCATCAGATGCAATTAGCTTACGGGTGAAGTTATTTCGCCAAGTAAGACAAGTGTAAGATCCGCTAACGTTTCTAGTAAACTCAATAATAAAGTGTACATGGATGCATAATGTGAATGGACACGACTGTACGTGATATTGGAATGTTTCTGAGCGTACTTTAAGATTGTTTTTAAGTATTTCTATGTCTTCAACGCATTATGACCCTCTACAGGGCACGGGTCTCTCCAAATAAATTGTGAAGGGCTAGAGTATACTCCACCACGCTGCTCCACTGTGGATTGGATAACTCTTCCAGGGTTAATGGCCAACTCAAGTGTCGGAATATGTATGCCTCCGACATGACTTAACGACTGCTATCTAATGATAACGGTAGTTAGTATTTCAGTTTAGTATAGAATTCTCCCAGGAATAAAGTTAAAGGTAAATAATGGGTTGATATTCCTCAATATGAACGTGCAAGTCGTTAACATTTTCATAAATTTTGTAGCTCGTAGGAGATGTCTTTTTTAACGTGATAATGTCTATTAAAACGATGTGCGCCGGGCGCATCTATGAAAAAATGTCGCGTTCCGCGAGCGAGAGAGCGGCAAAAGCGAGAGAGAGGCACCATCGCCTACGATCGGCGTATCGTAGCCGATGCCGTAGGCGAACCGTAGGCGATCGTAGTTGAGTGGAGCGGGGCGGGGCGGAGCGGAGCTTTGTCATGAAGTTGTCACGTTAAACTACCGTCCGTAAACCGACTTTACAGACAACCATTTTATGTCATTAGCCGATAAAAGCACAGACGAGCCACCTGATGGTAAGTGGTTAACATGGATATCAGCAACCCCAAAGGCATCACCAGACATCGTCGGCCAAGCAAGCAGCAGAGAGACATTAGAACTAAATTGACTTTGACTCAACAGTGCTCCTTCTAGTCGCTTTACATCTACATCATAAAGCCGCGTTCATACACCCGTTATCTCCATCCGTGTTCTAAGAGACCCCATATCAGGATGTGAGATGTAACTGTTAGTATCTCATTACTAACCTTCTATCTGGGTCAACCGTTACCGATAGTTCAGCCTCTGCCCATTATAAAAGTCACCGTCACTACGTTTATAGTAATAGGTAATGGTACGTAATTATCGTAACAAGTTAGATGTAATCTAAAGCGGCAGGTTATCTAGGTACCAGGGTACCACCCACTGGGGTTATTTATTATCCTTCTTTGTGGAATGTTTTGTAGGTTATAGTCAAAGACGTCCCGTACCCTTAAATAATAGATACCTATGTGTATCAGTATGAGTAATAGGTAGTATTAACTGATATTTTCCAAGAAGCACCAACGCCTCAGAACTTTTATGGTGGGAAGTTCTGGTTTCTTCTTTCGTTCCTCCCTAAGCTTTTTACAGGTCTCTCGCGTCGGATTTGGTCGGCAACGCGTCGGTGATGCTTTTGTCCTTACTAATGTCATGAGTAACGGTGACCATGTACTATTAGGCTTTTTTGATAGTTACATTATAAAACAGAACATGGTTTATTATGTTAACTAATTATAAGAAAACAGTACTCCTTAAATTTACATACTTCAAAATGATATTGTACAAAAAGAGGTGTAGATACGCCACGTGCGCGCAAAAATTTCGTCAGTCTAACAGCCACTTGTCATTTCATTCAGACATGACACATAATGCGCTAAGAATAATCTAAACTCAGATGAAAGAATAAAATCTAAAGTTAAATTGTATGTACAAATAAAACTCATATTTTAAAAAGTTTCAATACTTTGTAATATTGAAATATTAATATTATTATTAATATTACAATTGCTTTGTAATATTACTATTGCAATGTTACACAATACAATTATGATATGTCGTAGATAATCAAAAACTGTACCTATCTGTAATAAAATATCTTTGATACAGGCACGGACCTAAAAAAAAAGACGGACGTAATCCCAAGAACAAATTCAGTGAAGCACCCATAGTAATCTGTGGTAATACCAACTCTCTATTCGTAAGTACAAACACCCACACATTGACATCATCTGCTTTGACATTGACACCATCGCGAATCAAAAATTACGCACACATGGTAAGCGGTCGGCCATTGCTATGCTTCACTCTCGATTAGACGAAGTTACGTCCGTCTTTTTTTCAGGTCCGTGGGTTCAGGACCTACTTTCTCAATCAAGGAATCTCATGCAAGAGATAATGGTATTAATAAAACACATGCCAACCACCTTACATTTGCAAGTTTATTAATGTCCCGAGTATTACTGACAATAAACTTGCGAGGTCGCATCCCTCGACCGGTATGTAGGTCAACCGTTGACCGCTGCCTCCGGTCGCAGCATGCAAATATCGACACTAATGGTATACACAATTAATTCCAGTTTAGCTTAAATGTGGCTTTCAAAATCTTTTTGGTTTTGCTCTACCTACGGCCAAAAATGTTTTGGTGGTATGGAGAGAGAGTATAATTAAAAAGTTTGTAAAAGTAACTTTACTGTTGCATTGAATTTATTTCGAGTTTTATCGTTTTAACATAATATTAACAAGTCTGTACTAGAATACTTAATCCCTTCTACGCATGAAGAACAGAAAAACTATGGTCATAAATGTCTTCTAAATGGTAATGAACTACCTTTAGTCCTACTATTCTTATGCACGGTGGTAAGGTTCACCAACCAGATTATCGGTTCACCTGAACGGATCGAATCTGATTCTGTGTTTCAACTGCAGAACAGATTAAGTCAAAACTGTGTTTCAATTTCAGAACAGATTATATTGAAGCTGTGTTTCAACTGCAGCATAGATTATACGGTGTTTTAACTGCAGAACAAAAATTATATCTAAACTGTGTTTCAACTGCAGACCAAATATGAACAAAACTCTTAAACTAACTTTCTTTTCATGTGTCAGGAATATATCCACACTAATAGGATTAAAATTTCTCAGTTCTTACATAAGTTGGGTTTAGTATGTTCAAGCGTGCAAGTGATACCGTTTATAAAGTCTCGTTATGACTAACAAAATCAAAGTCAATTATTACAGATAACATAATAACAAATGATTTAAAACGGATTAAATTTATATTTTTTCTCTACGTTTATAAGTCAAACAAACTTTCAAATACTATACAAATAGTTTGATCTGTAGCAAATAGAAGACAATACACTGTTAAACAATACACCTCGCTTTCTGGAAAATAGTTTCATTTCTAAGCAAGAAGTAAAAGCGAGTTTCCAATGTAGTTCACTGACCTCTTGCCATTTCAGCTTGTTAAGTTTTCATTCCTTTTTTATTTTTTTTTCGAATATATCAGTAATTACGCTCGGCCTGACATAAAAATATGAGTTTCTGAATAATTTAAATATAATTTACTTATTAATCCGTATAATTATTAATGTTTAATCATTAGATAAACGGTCTTTATAGTCTACACAAAAGTATTCCTAGTAGTAGCATACAATACGACGAATAGAAAGCTGTGTTTTCTTCAACTACGTTAAAGTATTCTTAATACGAGTTGTATGAAGTCATTGAGGTCTTGAAATACTCGTAAGGTAGAGCAAAGGATATTGCTAGTCCACCGAGCTGTATTGTAAAAGCTACTAGCCCCAAGTTATTTTGTTGCTCTATAGTTTTATAGCTAAAAGACGTCTTAGAAGAGTGGCAAAAATGGCAAAGGGCGGCAAAAGGCAATAAGGTGATCTCTACGTACCTACCTGTAAGGATGGAGGCATAATATAATCATATATTTTTACTGTATTCCAAGAACAAAATCACAAAGAAATAAAATTCGTTTCAACGCTAAAATTACTGTGTAAATATGTACTTACATTGTATTCTGAAATAATATGACGACAAAAAAAAATATTGAAGTATAATGTCGTAGAACAGACATCTCTAACAAAATGTGTCCCGCCGGGAGGTTCTATTTTCAAAATGAGCCCCTGATCTCCTTTCAAAATCGAAAGAATCCATTGAAAATTAAAGCCGATCGGCGCCAATTCATTGGGACATATATACATCGTGTTCGCGATGTCAGTTCTATATGCTAGTAATAATACTTCAATGGGATGGATCCTGATTTTCCGTGTGATCTTAACTTCCGTGTGCATGTGGTGGTAATAGTAGGACAGTTACAGGCTGTGATGAGTTACAGTTACCAACAGTCACTAGTCACACATGTTGCAGTTCTAGTCTGTTCTACATAACATAGGTACTGACTTTAATGCAAGTGATACTACATCACCTCAACGACATTCATATAAAAACCAAAATTATTCTCAATAATTTTGTCTTAAAACTTATATTTAAAACCGCCTTAATATTTTTTGTCGTCAAAATACACATTTTACATTCAGCACAAATTGCGTGTAAATTATAATAATATGGAGCGATCGACGACACCATGACATCAACGGAAGACAGTCCAATGATCGTACCACCCAAAAGATTGCTCAATTTACCCGCGCAAAACAAGTCGTTGGCCGTAACAAAAAGAAATCTCGACTGGAACATATTAAAATCATACCAACCAGCTGCAAAGTACGTGCGGCCGCCATCTTGTGACGTCACGCCGGCTACGTCACGTGACGTCACGTTGGGGTCATCACGTCGGCGAGGTCAACGAACGACCGCCAGTAATTTGGCTTGCATCGCTGATAGAAAAAACGACGCCGCGCCATCTTGAATTTCGCCGAATATATTCGCGCGCTTTTGTTACGAAACTTACGAGTTTATGATTTTTAGATTGTATTTTACAGTAAGTTCTCCGCTTCATGCTACTTATTATTTAAAAATGCATTAACCCATTTGTTACTATCGTTTGATATACGGATCAATGTACATTAAAAAATATTGAACAAATTGTGGGCAGTTTCAAATTGTATCGATAATGGCTTATATTAGGTGTATGGTTCCTTCATAAAAAAATGTATTTGGTGTTCAAATTGGATGGTTATAAAAAATTCTACGAGCGTCGATAGTTCCTTCTTTTTTGACATTATTTTTTCAAGGGGCATAAATAATATGGATTTCCTGTTATTAAAAAATATCTTGTGAAAACTTGTTGAATTAGATGGCTCTTATTATTTTCGTAATATATATCAATAAATTTTGTTTCAGAATATGTCACTAAATTGACGATAAAGTTACTGTTCCGTATAACAAACGATAGTAATATAGACTACCATGTTTTGTCATTGAAGATCATAATGCAATTATTACTTTTTGATGTAAATACTCTACAAATGAACAGCTGATGGTACGCAGTCATCAATGCTCATGAATATTAGTAACACCAAGGGCACCACTAATGTGTTACTTGCCAATAAAGATATTTGGGACCCGTATATAACATGTCCAGGTTCTAGGATGATTCTCCTTCTAGGGTTTTGGCAAACTTAAGAACTTGACAAACATGTTAAAAAAAACACCAACCCACTTGCGAATCTTCCTGATTAACCTGGATAGTACTAGGATGGAGCCCAGCGACCTTCAACACAAGGGACCTGGCGCCATATAACCGTAACGAACATGGGAGATCCATTTGGAGTGAAGGCTTGATAAAGCCCTTGAAGGATAGGAAGGCGAAAATGTGACACAACAAAACCTGCCAGGTAGTAACTAGGGCTATGACGATACCTGTCATCATCACCAGCAGCATCAGAAGGATGATGATGATGATGCGGAAGATGTAATCTCACTAATTCAGGTGTTTAGCGAGTAATAAGAGATCAGATAAATCTGATGAAAATCCTGAGTAATTCATTCAGCAGCAAGGTTTATACATAACATATTATCAAGTGGCATTGGTAATGAATAATATATTAGAATAAACTATATTCACATGTAAAATCTGACTAAAACGAACCTAAAACTCACTATAAATAAGTACTTCATACAAACATTTCACGGTAGTACATATTACTAGCGTTCCGTATATCAAACACCATTTTCCAGCATTTCCACAAGAGTTAGATTTTTTTTTGGATTTTTTTCTTGTTATTTACTTGATTACTATACGGCATACCAAAAATCGGCAAGTTCCATCGAAAAAAGTTATATCCGTAACAAGTGGGTTAATAAAAAAGCTATATAGATTTAGGGATTGAATTAAGCCGCGTATCTCCATAATTATGTAAAAATTAAACTTGAGATGACCTACGACGAAATGCGATGGTTAAATTCGATTAAAAATTACCTACTAAGGTATAGGAAACATTTCAGTAGCCCATTGAATTCAGGATGATCGCTAACTGCTCTACCTAACAAATTAACTCTAATGACTAATGAGGTTCTTTAAGTTAATAAAAATATATTTTTTCTTTTTCCTATTTTCATCAAACATGTTATTCTATAAGTAAACAAATAATCGACTAAATCAAATTTCAGTTTTTACCCGACTGCGCAACGTAAAGGAGGGTAATGTGTTTATCAGTCTATGTATATAATACGTATGTATGTATGTTCCTATGTGGGGTGGTAGATACCAAACGGGTTGACCGATTTTGATGATTCTTACGTCAATCGATTCGTCTTAACCTTGCGAGTGTCACTAAAGACATAACAATGATAAAAATTCACCGCAGGGACAACCAGACGCCATATTGTCTAAATGAAAAAAAAACTTTGACAAACTACGTCAAGTAGGGTATCGTTGAATAGGTATTCAAAAATGATTTTAGGTTCCAATGATCCAAACAACCATTCTCGTTAATTTACTAACTCCCTTAATGAAATGACAACAGTGCGAATCTTACCGCCTTATAATCATAGTAAAGAAATCAATGAATCCTAACTAAAAAGCTTAAAATAAAAAATAAATAAAAAGAAAACAATCCGACTGCGTAAAAAAACTAAAAAGAAAAATCAAGCCCAGCACATTGAGGTATATACATAGAGAAGACATCTCAAACAAAATGTGTGTCCCCGCCGGGAGGTTCTATTTTCAAAATTGAGCCCCTGTTCTCCTTTCAAAATCGAACGAATCCATTGGACATTGAAGCCGCGCGGCGCCAATTCATTGGAACATACATTATGTTCGCGGTGTCTGTTCTATACGCTAGTAATAATACTTCAATGGCCCAGCAGTATTTTTTCCCAAGCAGCCCTGTAAAATTTAAATGGGTCCCGAATGTTAATCCTTCTATGGTGTAGTTGTTCAGTATTACTTTTAACAACATTCTGAACTTACTGGGCCTGTTTTTTCGTTTTAGTTTCTTTACACAGTCGGGTTTTTTGTTTGTTTTTTTTTATTATTTGATTATGAGATTCGAGTGAGATTCTAAGATGTATTCAGCAATCTTATTCACGCTTGCGAAACGCTTGAGGAAACTATGTAGGTAAGTATTTCAACAGACTACCCCTTTAGGGGTAATCAGTAATTAGCCACTTAAGGAATATTTATGATTTTAGCACTACAATTGGATACAAATTACAATAGACATCAGTGCAAAATTGGTATATTTCTATAAAATTTTTAATGGTATATTTCTAAGACCCTGTAGCCTAGTTGGTAGCGACCCTGCCTGCGAAGCTAGGGGTCCCGGGTTCGATTCCCGGCCGGGGCAGATATTTATGTGATAGATAAATATACTCGGGTCAAGAGTGTAATTGTGAGGGGTGTGTTGATATGTGTCGTCCGTGCCACCCGAGATACAGGTAATAATAACCTACTGCGGGGGTAAGAGTGTATTAGCGTTTATTTATTAATTAAAAATAATGCGTTAGACATTCTTAGGTTAGGGAAAACAGTACTGGTGACAGACAAATAATTTAATCACATAATTATTATGAGCAAATGAGACCTACTTATTTTTAAGAAGTCACATTTTGTCTTATCATCAGATAAGTAAAGATCTGCGCTACCAATTATGGTTAGATAGATACATAGTCCACCTATGTGAATGGTGTATTTGATATTTCTTAGCAGTATAAGAATAATTTTCATATTTAAAATTAATATATTAATTAACTAGGAAGGTATATCCTTCAAATCCATAATCGTTTAAAATAATTAAAAATTCGTCGCCAAAAAGCCAATCTCGTCAAATCCGACGGGTCAACGAAACGCTTGTTTTACGACAGGAAATAGGTAGTGTCGACTGTCGTTGCCCAAGCGCGAGACGTTATAGAAAATATTCCTTTTTCAAATTCGAAATCGCGTAATTAATCGAATTCCGAAAGCGTCCGAGCTAGAAGTGACTTCGTAATGGGTTGTAGTCTTATAGTTTTTTAAACCCGCGAATGGCGAACCGGTCGTTGACCGCCGAATCCTGTCCCTGACCGACGACCACAAGCCGGGCACGTGACGACATGGACACGACATGGATGACGAAACGGAGATGTGCGGAAACTCACTGTATCATTAAATTCATTAAAATGTCCATGAGTAATTTGATTTCAGTATGGGGGTAATGTAAATGTTCGCCCGCGGGTTCAGGTAGTGATGTGCCTTTTGTGAAACATTGTACCTATGTATTTTATTTGTTACTGTTATTTGGTTACAGAGGTAATTTCAAGATTACTTTTTGAAGAAATTGGCGGACTTGCGTTTTTATTTGCCCATTGGTAGCAGACATAACAATATTAATAAATAAATGAACTTAACGCGGTAATCGTGTAATCTCACAGATCTAAAGATCTTAGAAACATACCGCTGATTTGGCGGTGAGATTATAATACTGAGTTTTATGGTTAATTTTAGCATTATAATGAATTTTGACATTATCACACGTAATTGCTTTGATAAATATGACAATTATAATTTTGAAGGGTAATTAGAAAATTCGTGAAAAAGTTGGTAAATGACGGATCAAACGAAAGTTTATTAAATCAAATATTTTAAGTCATCACCAAGGATATTGTAGTATAACTGGATTGCAATCTTCGTAGAGGTATCTGAAGACGGATCATTGGATCGTTGAATCCTTGAAGGATCCTTGGTCATCACCTAACAAATCAAGAGAGAAGAGCTGGAACACATTGAGTTATTTTTTCATGCAGTTCAGGGTATGAGTCTCTCCTTGTAACAAAGGCCTAGAACATACACCACCATGCTGCTCCACTAAGGATTAGTGAAGGGGTTAATGGTATGTCACCATGTTACTTCAGTTGTTAATTTTTTTTATTTTCCTCTGCATGGTAATAACTTGTTTTTTGTTGGTAATAACCACTTGAAACAACCAGTTGAAATACAGAGATAAAAAAAGAGATGTCAAGGGACACCCGGATGGAACGAAGTTTCTTTCGATTAATTAGTGAAGGAATTGTAATAAAATTTTATTTTTTTTCAGGTTATAATAATATTTTTTTTATATACGTATAGGTTAGAACAAAAATATTTTATAATACCGGGTGTTTTTGACGTTGTGCACAAACTTTACCAAATGATTCTATAGCATTTACTAAACATATTTTATACAGGTACTAGTGCATTATAAAGCTTAGTTTTTAAGTTATTGGTAATTCCATTTAATCTGGGTGTACATTGTAAAAGGGTCTTTATTTGTGCTATGTTGCCGCTCAGTACGGTCATAATCATTCAAACTATACTTGTTTCATTTTAAATGTCATGTCATTATTGGCTTGACTTGTCAATAAAGGCCCATTTAGACGGAGAGCTTCTCGTCTCGAAGAAGCCACGATCGAATTAATAAAAAAATCTTTCTTACATTTACACCTCTCGCTATTTGACGACAATTTCCTCGCAATGGAATATTGATTGTAAACTTAACTCCAATGATAAATTTCGCACTCAAAACGTTTTCAGCCGTCTTGTATGATACACGTATGAATTTTAAAAATGTGAGTCGAATACAATTCGAGATTGTCGTAAGTAATCTTACGTACAATTTGTACCTAAATAGACGTAGGAAATTATCGCCTTGATCGATAAGTTACGAATGTCATATGAAATAATCGTTGATGAGAATTTAGTTCTTTCCTGTATGTAAACATTTGATACGATAATGTTATGTTGATTATTACCAGTGATAGTAGTGTACGATAGATACTAGAAACTCTCCGTCTAAATGGGCCTTAAAGTAAACAAACATCGTAAAACTTTTCGAACTAGTATTATTACTTATTTGGTTTTGTTAATGTCACTGGTCGCACAGACAGCAAAATCGATGAGAAATAATTGTTAACGTCAATAAAAGTTTACTAATGTCAAAGTTTCATATCAATCATAATGCGACGTTGCCAGCTTGCGTAAAGAGATTACACATTAGGCAATTTACGTTCAAGTATTTAGTTTGTATGAAAATGAAAAATAAAAAAAATAAAAATTCAATAATGAATCCATAACGAAAGATGACCAATTTAATGGTCTGAATAACAGGCCGAAGTTCGTGCACAAAGTCAGGAACACGGTGTATATATATATATGTATACAACAAAAATAATCGTTGCGATACCACACTGTTCAATGCGAAATAGAAAGACGAAATGAAAATATCTGGCTTGCTTTCTATAAGAGAGAGAGAGACAGAGAAACATGCGCACTTGTAACGACGCCGCGGCGCCGCACGAGTTGTAACGACGGCAAAAAGTGTCGTTACAACTTTTTGTCTTAATTTTTTCCGTCTAGCCCCCTTTCGCAACACGCGATAAGGAACTTCGTTCCAACAACCAGTTGAATTAGTAGTCGCAGTATCTCGCTGCACTCGTTGACGTAAAAGTGCGAGCAGGGCGAAAAGCATATTGCGCGCTCACTTGCACTTAGATCTTAGGTCTGAGTGCAAGTGAGCGCGCAATATGGCCCTGCTCGCACTTTTATGTCAACGAGTGCAAAACATATTATTGCGCGCTCACTCCCACTTAGGTCTTAGGTCTAAGTTCATGGACTACGATGACTGTTTAGGTCTGATGGCTTGTCCGCTCAACATTTGACATAAATAATCCAATCATTTATCGCGAAAAGAAACCCCTACCCTGGCAAATACTCTGTAGTCCACCGATAATGGATTGGGGCGATTAAAATATGTACATTTTATTAAAGTTAATCATATATAACATACGATACCCGTTATAAATACTTTCAAGTCACAAAACATAATAATAACTTCTTCGAGATTCTAATGTGAATCATTCTCAACGTGTGTCCTATTGTTTACAGAGAAATAATTAATGGCCAAGGCAATAAAATGCAAATGTCGGCTTAACCTAAAGAGAAAAATCTTATTAATTATGAAAATTTTATGTCTAATTTTAACGACATAACCATTAGTCTTCCAGACTGTCTTTTAATCTAATGTTATTATACATATTAATCAAAATATTAAGATTTTATTTGTTTTACGTTTATATATAATTGTTATTGCGTTTGTTATTCAATCTGCAAGTTTTTAATTACTTGACTTGACTAGTCAAATATGCACTTATTATTCTGTTCAGTAAATGGTCCAATAAGGATCAGGAACCGACAGACAGCTCTGGAGTCAATGTCATCATTTTCATCTGAAGTTTTCTCGGCGCGCTTTGACATGGGGTTCTTCAAGAAATGCGGAAAATAGCTCTGTTTCAGGTGCTGCATATGTCAGTAAGCCACGGTGACCATTGACCATCAGGCCCGTTTACTTTTTCGTTCGCCCTTCAGGCTATATAAAATAAACATCCTTCCCTTACCCATTGCCCAATTTTATTCGGGTTCGGCGCAATACGTTTTATTCATCCATTCACTATTTCCTTGTTTTTCTCACTCTGGAGTGAAATTTATTATTAGTCTCTTGTTATCCTCAATATCTTGCACTTTCTATCATCTTAAGCTATGCTCTTCAGCCTGAATTTTATTGTTTTGTGTAAATAATACCGCATTATATGCCTTGTGAAGGACGCGGCGTTAATAAGAAGACGTGTCCAGGATTTTGCTTGGCTGTGATCTAAAATGATTAGAACATACCTGTTATCTATGGTTTCTTATTAAAAGTTACCATAAATAATCTCCTGCAGGGGGCGCCGCTGTACCTTCCCGCGCGACCGTTGATTTTATGCATAGTGTTTTTGGATTTTGCTAGATACGCAGTGAAAATTTTTCAAAAGTTTGTAAAACCTAGAAAATCATTGTGATTGTTGTTTATTAAGGCAATTATTACTAAATACAGAGTTTATTAAGTAAATCTGTAAATATTAGTGTAAGTATAGTGAATATTGGTGGTTTTGCCGACTTTTCGGTAAGTACCTAAATATCGTAAGTTTTGCTATGAATCCTTCGGAGGATCAAGAGCCTAACATCGCTGCTCCGGATGGAGGGCGGAGCCATGAGAGGTCTAGCTCGTCGCTAAACAGCTCTTCCTCATCTTCGGCAGATGAGGAAAGCCTTGCCTCGCTACCACCTAACAAGCGTTCTAAACGCTTTAAACATGTCAAAACTTGTGCAGATCCGCGTATGGACACACTTATTAATCAAGTTAGCTATCTTTCAAATTGTGTAGCTCAATTACCCCAGATCGTTCAGGCCATAAATTCCAATGGCAATAATAATAATAACGACGACACCCAATTAAATCGTTCTGCGGGACCCCAGGCACAATTCTTAAATAAACCAATTAATACTCAACCACCGAATAGTATGTCTTTAGGTGATATCAAAATTTGTTTTGATGAAAATAAAATTATACCTGTCGCGGACCCACAAAGGCTAGTTGAGATATGTAACCTTCAACAATTTAACTCTCAAGCATGGAAGGGCATTCGATATAAAAAAGCCTTACAGTCATACATAGCAAGTCCGGGTTTCTCAGGTTTGAAACTGAACGAAGAACTGTGTCACCTAAACAATGGAATAGATTATTTGGCTGGTACCGAGCATTTGTTAGCTGGACTGTCAAATGTTGTACTGGAAAGTAGACATCTTTTAAAAAATGGGCTGCAAGAAGTCTTAAATTGGGCCTCTAACTCAGAATCTGAGCTTAATGCTGGTACATTGTACAGTAAATTTTTGGAAATGTTTGGCCCGTCTTCAGCTTCTTATAAAAACACAGAATCATGCATGCAAATCATTTGTGGCAAGCGGGCAGAGTGCATTGAGGTTAGGCGTGATCGCATTCTCAAAGAGGTTAATAATGTAAACCTAAAAATGGCCCTACATAATATTCCTCCTAGTTCGGAGCATTTGTTCAATAAAGAGGCCCTTGTTCCCTTGGTGGACTCGCTAGGAGGAACCCAGACTTGGTTAAACACGCCTGGCTATTTAAAAGATAGAAATACTACAAACATTGGTTATGACACTAAGTATCATAACATCAAACATTCAAAACATTATAAATCTAGAAAAAATGACTCAAAAATTAAATATAATACCATTAAGAAATCAAAATTTAATCGTAACAATCAGCCCTTTCGTCAGTCAGGCAATAAAGATAATTCCTCCAGCATTAAAGATAATTGATTCAATTCCTGCAAGTCAACAGTATGACCCTTGCTTTTCCCTGGGGTCTCTCAACAGCCCCCCACACCTCTTCATTAATAGCCTATTGGATTGCGGAAATCCTCCGAAGACAGGGCATAAGAATTATAGTTTACATAAAAATGATTTTATTAACTTACTGGAACAAAACTTTAGTTCTAAATCAAATAAAAATAATTTTGCATTTTCTGCAAAATTTAGGGGGGGAAGTGATCTATCAATTAAAGAACATTATGTCCTGTCTACGAACCCGGCAAAGGTTGATGAGAACGATGGATTTCGCCAGATTTGCAATGCAAAGTGGTCCCTTCCATTGCAGCAGAACACCAGTTTTTCTGAGAGTATTCAAAAAGTACAGGCCATGACTCAAAAAATGACCTTTAGTAACCCAAGAGTTACATTGGTAGGTAAAAAAGATAGGGATAAGTGCAAAATTATTGCACATCCAAAAAGTGTCCCACATTCTCACCACAGACGCGGCGGACGCGGTCTGGGGAGCGCACCGGAACAACACAATGTTGTCGGGCAAATGGAGTTGCCACCACTCCAATCGGAAAGAAATGTATGTAGCCTTAGCCCAGCAAGGTGCACACATAATAAATGCACATGTGATAATGCAATTCATCATTCGAACTATAATAGCACTGGGGGTCTTAATACACAAACTGCATCTAATAATAGAGCAGTGCAATACAACGCTGAAGGCGTCTTACCTTTCCAAAATTTTAGTAAGTCTAAATCGAGCTATGGGAACATGCATAATAATAGCATCAGGGCAGGACCAGTGCTTTCCAATCCAAGCCCTGTCATACCTATTACTGATAGAGAATCTGCGGAAGAACCTCTTAAATCGGTCAACAAGTTTCAGGCTTGGAAGGACCCTTCAGGCTTGGAAAGTTGGGGGTGGTCAGACCAGATCTCCAACTGGAGTAGAGATGAATTAAAATTATTGAGTAGCAGTTGGCGGACAAGCACTCTTAATACATATAAAGCCCCCATTAAAAAGTGGTTAGAGTTTTGTACTCAAAATAGTATAAATAATAAACAGCCAGATGGCAAAGATGTTGCTAGATTTTTAGCAAATTTGTTTTTAAACAACAGATACTCATACAACACCATATTATTATATAAATCAGCTATCTCCACCTTTTGTGGTGCAAATGTAAAAAATTTGTCAAAAAATTTCTTTGTTCAACAAATATTAAAGGCTATTTCATTGGAAAAACCACAACATATTGAATGCCCTATTTGGGATACAAAAATATTATTCAAATGGTTAAATACAGTACCTGGTAAAAACTCCCTATTTGATTTATCTAGAAGAACTTCTTTATTGTTGTTGTTAGCATCTGGCCGAAGAATTCATGACCTAACATTATTGGACATATCAGAAAATAATTTAGTAGAAGAAGAAGAAAAAATCATTTTATGGCCCAGGTTTGGTTCAAAAACAGACACGGGTACTCACAGACAGTCGGGATGGTGTCTTTTTAAACATACTAATCCCCTTATATGTCCTGTGAGTCATATTAAACAGCTGATCCACATATCACAGCCTAGACGTCATGATAGTAATGTTACCAGTCTATTTATATCCTTAAGGAAAGAAGTTAAGCCAGCTTCTAGGACTTTAATTTCTGGTTGGATCAAATCTATATTTAGAGAGGTAAATATTGAAGCTTCTCCAGGGAGTATAAGATCTGCAGTAGCATCAAAGAGTTGGTGGGAGAATATACCATTAGAAGAAATCTTAAAAAGAGGGAATTGGAAAAGTGATAAAACATTTAGAAGGTTTTATTGTAAAAAAATTATTCATGATGATGAGGATAATAATGAAGATTTGCTTCGATCAAATTTTTCCAACATATAGAATGTTATTAATTTAATTCATTTCTGTTTTTGTTATTTAAGTTGATTTAATTTCTAATTGATCTCATATTCGTTTACATGTTCCTAAGCGTTAAAAATTACATTTTATATTAAAGTAATTGTTCTGGTCATAGATTAGGTACCAGTTTATTAACATTAGTATTGATTTCAAGTTGAATATTATAATTTGTTTTTTACTAACAATAAGATGTGACTTATTGAGTTGATTAATTTCATATATTTTATGGTTATTTGTAATACTGTTATTCATATGAATAAATGTTTTAATTCAAGTCAGTGTTAATTTAATGTAGCTTGATTAAACATATTTTTAGTTCACATAGTGTTTTGGTTACCATAACCAGCAGATATCAAACAAGTCTTCTTATTAACGCCGCGTCCTTCACAAGGCATATAATGGTACTGTTTTACACTACAATAAAACAGTCATTATGTGCCGAAGGAAGGACGCGGCGTTAGAGCAAGCTCTTCCTGGTTTATGAAGTCCCTATGCATAAAGTCAACGGTCGCGCGGGAAGGTACAGCGGCGCCCCCTGCAGGAGATTATTTATGGTAACTTTTAACAAGAAACCATAGATAACAGGTATGTTCTAATCATTTTAGATCACAGCCAAGCAAAATCCTGGACACGTCTTCTTATTAACGCCGCGTCCTTCTTTCGGCACATAATGACTGTTTTATTGTAGTGTAAAACAGTACCATTTTATACTGTATGTAGATACACGCCACACATGCCGACTTTGATACTGTTCTAATCATATTTTTGGTAAAGGTACAAAAGAGTGTTAAAAATAAGTCAGAGTGCTCTATAAAATAGCTTTTACTCGGTAAGTTTATTAATAGAGGTCATTAAAGTCATTTATTTTATTTATTAATTAAATGATTGAACTGTACATAAACGATAGTGTACCTATCACAGAGCATCACTATTCCAAAGCACATTTGACATCGCTTTTTAGGGTTCCGTAGCCGAATGGCAAAAAACAGAACCCTTATAGATTCGTCATGTCTGTCTGTCTGTCTGTCTGTCTGTCTGTCCGTCCGTATGTCACAGCCACTTTTTTCCGAAACTATAAGAGCTATACCGTTGAAACTTGGTAAGTAGATGTATTCTGTGAACCGCATTAAGATTTTCACACAAAAATAAAAAATAAACAATAAATTTTGGGGGTTCCCCATACTTAGAACTGAAACTCAAAAATATTTTTTTCATCAAACCCATACGTGTGGGGTATCTATGGATAGGTCTTTAAAAATGATATTGAGGTTTCTAATATCATTTTTTTCTAAACTGAATAGTTTGCGCGAGAGACACTTCCAAAGTGGTAATATGTGTGTCCCCCCCCCCTGTAACTTCTAAAATAAGAGAATGATAAAACTAAAAAAAATATATGATGTACATTACCATGCAAACTTCCAACGAAAATTGTTTTGAATGAGATCTAGTAAGTAGTTTTTTTTTAATACGTCATAAATCGTAAACCACAAAAAACATTGATCAAAGTTACAACAAACTACAAGAACTTTTATATTATGTTACTTGCTGCTACGGAACCCTTCATGGGCGAGTCCGACTCGCACTTGGCCGCTTTTTTAACGAAGTAGGAAAGAGAGAAGAAGAAATAGTTTATTTTGTAAAACGAGCAATTATAATGAAAAAATACGTATGTATTAAGTGAAACGTCTTGTCTAATATTGTAATGAAACGCCTTAGAGTACAAATGATACGTTATTATTGAAAGTTATATCTACTACTTTTTGAAGTCGTTCGTCGTCGATTGCATACAAAAAATTCTTTCTCGGTCAGCAACGCCGGAAGGTTAATTCAAGAAGATGGTAGCTAGTAGAGTTGCTAAAACTATAATGGCATACAGAACCCAGCTTCCTTCAACAAAAGGTAACTGGCACAATACCGTTGTCCGTTCAATATTGAGAAGGTTTGTAAAGAGAAGAGAAGGGTAACAAAGAATAGAAGAGAAGGATTATAAAGAAGAGAAGAAAAGGGTTACAACGAAGAGAAGATAAGGGTTACAAAAGAGAGAAGATAAGGGTTACAAAGAAGAGAAGAGAAGGGTTACAAAGAAGAGAAGGGTTACAAAGAAGAGAAAAGAAGGGCTACAAAGAAAAGAAGAGGGTTACAAAGAAGAGGAAGTGTAAAAATAATTTTAAAAACTGGTTTGGACTCGAACTAAACAGAGCTCTATAACCCATTACACCAACTGAAAAAAAAAATTAAAAGATACAGATTTTATAATAATTTCACAAAACCATTTTTTTTTTCAAATTTCAAGCATAAAATTTGTGTTGCGCAATAAAACACGTGTACGTTCCAATTCGCACGTAACGTCACAAGCATCGGAGACATCCGATGTAATGGAATCTTCCAACTTTACTAGTAGGTACAGTGTACACTGTTAAGGGGCCATCCATAAATTACGTCACACGTTAGGGGGGAGGGAGGGGGTCCTAAATTTCGTGACGTCACATTTCAAATATAATTGGTATGTATAGATAAATATTAAAAAACAATTAATGGAAATAAAATTTATTTCGGAACTGCTGTTTTAATTTAATAATTTTTAGGTGTAAAATTTCATAATATGTGACGTCACACTAGGGGGGGAGGTCTCACAAATGTGACCAGCTGTGACAAGGGGGGGTGGGAAGGGTCAAAAAGTCATGAAATTAGTGTGACGTAATTTATGGATGGCCCCTAATCGTGCTATAACATATTATTATTACATGAAAAAGAGCTGAAATAAACTAGCTACATAACATATTGTTTTAGTGGTCTAAATTTTGCCAAAAAAAAACCATCTTACGTAAATTATTCTATATGGGCCACTAAAATTATCGCTGAACCTACAATATTTCAGCAGTTCCCCATATTCCATATGGATATTAGAACTATGTAATTTTCCCACCTTTATTCACACTAGTATATTGTTGAAATGGTACTACAAAGTATGAAACTCTGCTCGCTTCCATTTGTCCAAAACACTTGTAGTATCTAGTAAATAGTGACTGACCTTATTTTTCTTTCTTTATTTATTGTCTGTAATTTATCAGGACTTTATCACCTTTTATCAGTAAGTGGAATTGTAATCCAGCATTGGAATACATATTATAATTATCTAAATAAAAATTTGGTAATTAGGTATAATACATTATTTAATTTAATTTCAACATTAAACGTTATTAGTGCCTGAAAATAATTACTGAGATTTTTTTAATAATACTTATAGCAATACTGTCGTAATATTCATGGTTATCATCAGATTTTATTTAAGTCACATTTCCTGTTTAATAATAAAAAATAATTATGAAAAATGTAATTATGCCAATAACATTCCAACGTCTTAAAACAAAACTGTTTAGAATGCGAAAATACTTTTGGGTAACGTCGTAGTGTGCGGTGACCCTAGAGGGTAACGTTCGATAAATTGGACCAAAACATTTCTAGCTAGGCTGTTGAACTTAGTCTTTATCGAATTCATGCATATGGGGTTATCGGAAGGTAAACCACCTCCTGGTCAGCGCCCGACTTTGGTAACTGAACGCCATTTACCTTAATTTTTGACGGAAGAGTCATTGACAGGAATGTCTGTAACTATTTCCGTGTTTTCATACTGTTTTTTTTTATAGTTTTTTTATCAATAAATAAAATTGTATTTGATAATATTATTTATGAAATCTAAGTTTTATAGGTACCGGTTTTAATAAAATTACTTATATTTATTTATTGATATTTGTTATAGTTATAAAAGTACGTCGGACACAAATTTTAGAAATAGAATTTATTAATTTTACCTAACTGGTAATTGTTACCTAATTATTATAAACAATGAGAATTGTGACATGGTTCCAGACCAACCAACAATAAGTTTATATATGAATAGTGTGAATATAATTATTACAGTATTATTTTAAATGTTATCGAAGTATACCTATGCAAAGCGAGCTTATAACATTTACGAATGGTATTTTATGGCACTGTTAATTTAATATAAGTAATTGAATTAAGAATGTATTTTCTCCGTTAACAAAATGTACTGAATAAAATTGTGATTGATGTGTGAGGGATTAACTTTTGAAAATGCAATTAGCGACCCGTCTGCGACGGGACCACTACAGGGATTTATGTCCACAGTATATAAATTTATAATTAAAAAATTATTCCAAGTTGCAAGGCTCTTTTATAACAACGACTACTAAAAATATATCTTATTATATTTTTTTTTATGAGAATAGCCAGCAAACGAGCTGACGATCCACCTGATGGTAAGTGGCTATCGTCGCCCATGGACATCAACAACACTAAAGGCATCACTGAGAGAGAGAGAGAGAGAGAAGAGAGAGAGACTGAAAGAGAGAAGAAAAGAATGAAAAAGAAAGAATGAACCGGAAAGAACTGGTTACCATGACGGATCGCCGTGCCAAGTAGGGATTGCAATCCGGAAAACCGGATCCGGTAATCCGGCCGGATCCGGCATTTTTTACGTATACCGGATCCGGTCGAATTTACCGGATCCGGCGACCGGATCCGGTCACACAAATTTTTGCCAAAATAACCATCCTGTTGCTAGTGTAGATGCTGTAAATGCCTGGTATAGATGTTGTAATTAATCTAGCATGGCATTCCGGTATTCCTAACGTTCAATAAGGATGTTATGTACCTACAACACAAATTACTGAATGGATAAATTGTAAGTTATAAAAGTGTGAAATTATGTTCTTGTTAATATTACTTCTTGTTTATAATTTGTAAGAATAATAAAGATATAATAATAAAGATAATAAAAATATAATAAAGAGAAACAACTGCAGCAATTGATATATACGTATTTTTAGAAGATAAATTGTATTGACAATCTGTTTTACTTCAAACTAAAATTACAGTTTTCGGACTGTTTACATCCAGATGCAGGTATAATATAGGGTGTTGCAAGAGTCATCATTACCATATCGGAAGATGCTATATTTTTTTCAAATGGCGGTAAATATCAGTTTTGCTGTGACATTTGTGTAGAAAACAGATACAAAATACACGTCAATATGACATGAATCGCTATACTCCTCAAAAACACGGAGTAATCATAATAATCTCTCGTTTTTCGTCATTTGCACTAGCTGGCAAGATCGCCCGTTTTAACCGCTTTAGACTTATTTTGGGTTCTTGGTGGGGTTTTTTGAAGTCACGAGCTTATGTCAACAAGCCTCAGATTCTTGAAGCCCTCAAAGAGAATATCCGTCATAAATGCGGAAACCTTTCGCCATAAGTTCTGGCGGGAGTGATGGAAAATGCCATAAATAGGGACCATACAGGCACGATTGTAGCGGCAGCCACTTGGCTGATATCATTTTTCTACTGAATGAAAACAAATATTTAGACATGAAATAAACACAACCCAATAGCATAACTAAAGTTTTTCATTTATTAAAAAAACAGAGTCAAAGAACATCGGGTGGCAACTTTTGTGCCACCCTATATGATAATCTAGCTGAATCGTAGCCACTTCGCTGGGCGTCAAACATTTTTACTTCTGATGAAGTAAGAAAAAACATATTATTAATTGTGATTAAAATATAGCCTATCTAGTAAAATATAGCCTATCTCACTAAGGAATAATGTATCTTTTTATTGGTGTAAAATTTTTTGAAATTACTCCAATAGTGTTTGAGTATATCCATTATAAAAAATAAATAAAATATCAAAATTTTCCTCTTAATAATATTAAGATGATTATCATTAGGTGCTACGGCTTTATTACGGCTCGCATTTGCGTTCCTTTATAATCAAAAAAAAAAATTACCTCAAAAACAGTCTATATTGGAACGAGAAGGAAAAATTCTGATCACGTGATCAATCCGGTCGGATCCGGCCGGATCCGGCCGGATTGGTGAAAATCCGGTAAAATCCGGCCGGATTGAAAATGACACCGGATTGCAATCCCTAGTGCCAAGGGTCCTGGGTTTGATTCCTAGTGGCGGAAATTTGAATCACGAGTTTGAATTTCTGGTCTAGGTTTGGGTGTGAGTGTTATTGTCTCTGTGTGTTGTCCATAGCACCCACGATACAGGGAATCCTAGTATGTGTGGTGTAGTGGGTTATGAGTGCGAAACTACTTAAAAGTACTTTTTAACGCGCGTGAGAAGTTATACTTCTTTGACATAATTAAATAAATATTTAATTTAATAACGTGTTTATTTTAATTGTAATTTATTGTAATTTAATTGTCGTTTTAATTATCTTTCAAAAACTGTTTTTCTACTAAATAAAAATAAACAATTACAAACTAGATGGCGTTGTTCATGAACCTGAATCACGCTGTTGAGACTCTGAGATTTGTATAAGTAATAAGATTAAATTTTAAAAGAGGTAAAGATAATAAGAAGCTAGGGCCATCCAGTACTTTCATACCCCCTCCATGGTAGCGCAAACGTTTAACGCAACCTTTTTGCAAGTCACATAAGAAGTATAACTTCAAAATCTATTAATCTACATAGTCACCTACTGGTTAGCTACCACAACTCTTTCTTGAGATAGCCGATTACTTGTCGTGTTATTGCTAAGGGCTTGAGCGGCAGTTCTTTCTATCTTCTCTCTCCTCTTTTGGTCGTAGTCGACAAGCCCTTCTGTCAGCTATGTATGTATGTTTCATTGTCGACAGTGTCTCTTACCAACAAGTCGTCTGCTTTTTAACCGACTTCAAAAAAGGAGGAGGTATTCAATTCGACTGTTTTTTTATGTTTGTTACCTCAGAACTTTCGACTGGGTAAACCGATTTTGATGATTCTTTTTTTAATCGAAAGCTGGTGCTTGTCATGTAGTCTGACTAAAATTTGACCGAGATCTGCCAAGTAGTTTTTGAGTTATTTTGAAATCGGTTATTTTTTGTCAAGAATTATTTGTCAGCTATTTACATAAAAAATACAATTATCCGTCGGCAACACAATCACGCTTCCAACATAAACAAGTGTCAAGCGTCCGCCTCACTGGACATTCTAATGAGGTCATTAAATTTCGTGAACCTACCGTATGTAAATCATATGGGTATTGTAAAACGCTTGCATACACTTACCCCTATAATCAACTGCATGTGTGTTTACTTGTTCTGAAAATGACTCGTAATGACTGTTTGTTTTGTTCATCACGATGGCCAAATGCGTAGCAGATAACGCAAACCAAATAGCGATATGGAGAACCTGAGAGTTTTTAGTATATTCTCTGAATATTCTCTATATCCATAATCCTCAGGTTCTCAATACTATGTTCATGTAGGTACCATATCATCAGAATTTCCATGTAGTCCAAGTTCAGATTGTATCCAAATGTTTCTCTTTACTAACGGAAAATTTATAGAAAACGATATTTAACATCTATCTATATGTTTCTAACCCTTCGCAAATATAAATAAACAAAACTATAGGTGTCAGTGACCGTTTACTACGCAGTATATCTACTTTGTACCCAAACGCTATATCGCATATCAATCATAAAAAAATCAATCATAAAAAAATCAATCACCTCATTCGATCATTTCTTAATACATTCGTAGATACTATGTATATTTGAATATGTCACAGAAACCTAATGCATAGGTTACTAAATAAATACATCAAAATCACTATAATAACCAGTATAATAAATAAAAATATCCTAGGTCAGCTTTTTCTTGCAGAATTAGTAATTTGATCAAATCTCCATTTTCATCAATTCCCTGTAACGAGAATGTAAAATTTCATTAAATGACGTATAGGTATCACGTAATTCACGTACCTCATATTAAGAATAATCGTAATTTTCCGTAATTTGATATCCATAGGAATTTCTTGAAATCCCTGTCCTTATCTTCTTCCTACAACAGATAGATATTTAGCTAGCTATCACATACAAAGCTAGCCGTGTGAACTATCAGTGTATCGATCACAGCTATCTGCTAATACTGAACTCTTAATTACGCGGGTCAGTGACCGATGGAGACGTTGCTGGCCAATGTGACCACGTGGTATCCATGTTTGTTTATATCGGGTGTTGTAGGAATTATAATATTCACATCATATTGTACGAGTTTGGACGAAAACTACAAAACGATTTAAAATCAGTGTAACTTTTATAAAAAAATTACCTTATAATTTTTATAGCACATGGTGACCTAAACTCTATTAATAAACGGCAAGCCGTGCAATAATAGACAAGTTAAGTCACATATCTTCGTGAGGTGTAAAATAAACCTAGAAAAATCATGAATTTTAAGTGCTGGTTTAGGTCACATGGTGCTTTAAAATATTATTTGATATTCGTGACTTTGTGGTCTACTATTGTACGGCGTTTAGACCACTTTACGCGTCGTATCATAAGTCATAACGTACTATTTTTAATGCATTAATGCTATTAGTGTCATAATAGCGAAATTCTGATGCCATTTGCTGTAGGAAACTATTGTTAACAATTATTGCACAATTACAACTGCAACTCGGAACCGTTCACAAAAATAATTATATTCATAAACGTTACGTACGTGTTAACATAAATCCCAAAACGAAAAATCTATTTTTACGTATACATAATGAACTCAGAACACGGCGCGTAAATAGCTTCGTCGCAAAAACTGTCTGAAAGGACATATTTTATACGGCGAGAAACCTCCCGTATGAAGAGTGGTACAATGTGGTACGCATGCCCTTCCTTTAAGAGAACTCGCCGGGTTCGATGCCCGGGCAGAGCACGTGGTGCGAGCAACACCCTCGATACCCGCAAAAAAGTCGGAAGCGATCTTCTACCGAGACCCTTACGCTGTTTACGTATTGGATTTACTATTGTTTACGCAGACAGTAATTTATTATTAAAAAAGTAGTGTAATGACTAACTAACTAACTTATTTATGTATCTTTTTTATTCGTCTTTTCATTATCGTGCGTTTTGTTAATCATGATAACTTACGAACGATTTCATTTTGATTTGGAAATTTGTTATATTACGTAATTAAGTAAATTTATGGTATTTATAAATTGCCCACATAAAAATGGTTGTCTGTAAAGTCGGTTTACGGACGGTAGTTTAACGTGACAACGTCATGACAAAGCTCCACTCGGCTCCGCCCCGCTCCGCTCCACTCAACTACGATCTCCTACGGCATCGGCTACGATACGCCGATCGTAGTCAATCGTGCCTCTCTCTCGCTTTTGCCGCTCTCTCGCTCGCGGAACGCTACATTTTTTCGTGCGTGCGCCCGGCGTTCATCGTTTTAATAGACGTTATCACGTCAAAAATATAATATTGAATTGTACTTTTTTAACCTTTTGGGTTACAAATATTAACTGACTGTGTAAATGGGATACGATTCCCTGGAAGTAAGAAGGGAGTTATTCTTAATGGAATATTTTTATAATTTAATTACGGGTAAAATTTCTAACCCTTCAGTGTTAAGTCTGATATCTCTGAACATACCAAAGTATAGCCACGTTCGTCGGCATACTATGTTCACAGTACGGGAGTGCAGACTGATGTTGATGAGAGAGTCACCGCTTATTCGAGCATTGACTCTGCTTAATGGTGTGCTGGCATGGGATCCGACTCTGGACATATTCCATTCAACACCTGCTGTTTTTCGCAGAACAGTCAAGCGATACGTGGAGACGTTGTAAACGCATTAGATTTAAGATCTGTAATGTTTACATTAAAATTGTCTATGAAATAAATAAATAAATAAATAATTTTCTCCTCGATTCTTATATTTTCTATTATTTATATTCTATATTTAATCATATAGATTTATGATGCTGTACTCCGTAAGACGTATGCAGAAACTAACTTGTCCTATATTACGTAGATACTTAGGAATAGTGGATTTAAAAGGTAATTTGACTAAAAAGTTATTCATAAGTTCTGCATAATGTCCCATAATTACAGCAAAGGACGCTAAATGATATAGTGTAATATCATCATCATAGATCACGCGTTCATCATCAGATCCGGGAGTAAAGTAACTGGTTAGAGCACTCGCGAGTAACTTATACTTCTTTTAACGTTGTGATTAAAGATTTTATAGAAACCCTTTTGTGGAACAATTAATGTGGTTGCAGTGTACCTATATGGCATTTAAAAATTCCCATAAAAGTTGCTCATTTCCAGTTGCTCATATGAAACATGTTATTTTTGTGTAAAAGAGTAACAGACATTCATACAAACTTTCACATTTATAATATTAGCAGGATAGAAATAGTATAGAAGGATACATTTTTCATGTATCACAGAAATTATTCCTTTACTACGGCACAGGGTTGCTTTGATAGCAATTAATCGGCTAGTGTTGCCAGCTAGCATTGTTATTTAAATAGCCAACTAAAGCTAGCTATACTAGATCAAGTTTAATTGTCAACTTTGCAGTTTGACTTGATGCGGCATCCAGTTTGCATGAGATAGCCATACACCGTGCAGTTTACTGGATGCCGCATCAAGTCCGCTGCAAACTTGACAAGTATACCTGATCGTGTATGGCCAGCATAACGAACAGACGAACCACCGCATGGTAAGTGGTCACACACATAGTCGATCATCTCATTACCCTCCGACGACTCCGACACTGTAACCGAAACACTGCAAAACCTTTTTATGGTTTCCAAAAGACGGTAGAGTTAGGCGTGTAAACCCTTCGATGCCCAAAACTCTACCATACCCAAGCAATGTTGAGATTAAGCTGGATGGTACTTCAGAGGATTCTAACAGGACTAAATATCCATCCTTTTTGGATATCTTCCGTTTTTCCAAAGGACATAAGGACTGACGACCTGAAGAAGATAGCGTGCATCCGATGAATACAGAAGATTCAGGACCGGTCAGAGTGGCGCCAGTTAGGGGAGGCCTATGTTCAGCAGTGGACTGGGCTGATTTATAGATAGCCATAGATGTAAATAAAAAACGGTTTTTTTAATTACACCTATGATTATACCCCTAATATTAACACAGGATATCAACTTTCTACAACTTATCGCCGATAGTAAGACGCTCAGTGATAGGATAATATTAATACAAAATGAAATATTACCAGCTAAACCATCAAGCTGGGAAACCACAAACCAAACGGTTAATAAGAATAGATGGCAGTAGAGGAATTTGCTGATAAATAACGAGAAAATTGTTATTTCTTAACTGCGGTGTGGTGTGCTCAATTGTTATGGAAATAACTACATTTCTTGCTCACTCTCTAAAGTATTGACGTGTTTGCAATTCTACTAAATAAAGGGTTTTGGGTTGGTTCAATTAAAAAAAAACAACTTTTCTAAATTGCTTAAACATGGCAAAGACTCGGAAGGTTGTTCACTATATTCTATCTTCAAGATCAGTTTCCTAACATTTTTTAAAATGTTTGTTATCATTTTACATACTTTTTATTATAAACTTATTCAGAAATTGTTAGATGGTTAAAAACGGCGGTTAAAACACAAACACAAAATGAACAAAAATACAAAAATGATTTTGTATTTTTGTAGTAGACTGCTCAAGAAAGCAGCCTGGTACATAGAAATTCAGTCATGGAATGACTATGTTGCATAGAAATAATAAATATTTCATAATGTTGAATAAATGAATAATTCTCATCGACGTTAATGTACGCATTAACTCTAGGTCTTAAGTTTCAGTCTGCTGAATCAATTTTAATATGGACGAAAGCCAATTCAACTACTAGAGACCGAAGATTACAAAATATACAGGAGTATCTCATCTGTCTGAAAATTAAAATAGAGTTTAGGGATAGTGTATTATAATATCGATTATTTAATTAAAATTAGTTTTACATTCTACAGTTTCATTTACAAAGACCAGACACATGTCTATAGTATATATATGTCTATATTCTAATTAGTAAATATACTCTTCTTAAGCTCATTTTAAACGTCATATTTGAATGCAAACTGCGTTTATTTTCTCTAAAGTCAGACACTGGCGTGTACTGGAAAACTTCCATAAAATGTATTTACTATTTAGCTAGTTCACGATAGATAGGGGATAGGCACTGGCAATAAAGCAGCCTGAATGACAATGCGACCTCGAATGAAAGTACTTTTACTATGCACACACGTGATGAGAGTTGCTTATGATGCGTAGAGTAGATCATAGACAGAGTACACGGTATTGATTGGTGATTGAAGTTAATAGACTATAATTACATTGCCGAAGTAAGATCTATTATTTTTATTCTAAATCATTTTAATTTTCATGTAAATAGTGACAATGCTGACATACAGACAGATCATTTGATGGTAAATCGCCCCAGCCCAAAGACGTAAATGAAACTTGTTTAATACTTCAGTATTCCCACAACTACAAAAGCCAATGAAATAGCATCTAGAACTACAGTGTGCAGTGAACTCCAGAATATCCATACTATTCATTATTTGCGTAGCATCTAGGCACTTATATGTTATCAGATCTCATGAATATCCAGGCTCCTTTTACAAAGCTTGACTCTACAAGCTTTAAGTTGGTCATGAAAAAAATATGTATTAGTGATGTCCAGATATGAAAATGTTTGTTTCTGATGGAAGCTTGCAGACAATCCGTTGATTACTGCTGCTACAAAGTTTAGGACGCTTATAGTACTATTTTATCTATTGGTGGTCGATGATAGACGAAGTAAAGAAACATTTTAAGGCAACGGAGTTTTAGAGAAAAATACTCATGTATCTTTCCCTGACCACGAGCGTACATTTTTTACTAACAATAAGTAAAATTTATTATACCTAGATACGTATTACGATTATACGAGTATTATACGAGTAGATAGTAGACGATTGGCGCTTTATAGTACGTAAAAATTCAAAAGTCATATAAAAGCAGCTAACGTTGTAAAATATTGAAGACCATTATTTTTGTTCGAATAATTTTTAGTCTGAGCAATGAGCCTTTGTAGATCTCCTAGAAACACCGAAATAAAAAACGTCCAGCAAAGTAGATGACACAACTCCATTATACTCCTTATACCTTGTAGTTTCATAAAGTCCCCAGCTCTCGCTGTTATCTTTCAAACAGTCAATGGCCAGTAAGTACTATCAAGTTTAAAAAGATAGAAATTTAAAACTATGCAAAAATAAATCAAAACAATGAAACAAATGCAACAAATACCGGACGGAATGCCACATGATTTGTAAACGCTTAAGATATCAGGAGATAATGAACTCGTTTCAGGCATTCTCCGGTAGTGATACGTCACGCGATAACGAACTCGTCACAGCCGAGCGGTGAAATATTGTACTAGGATATAAGCAACCGTGGGAAGTACATTAGATACGTTGTATGTGTTGTTCGGTGTAAAGAATTGCGTAATAATAATATGCGATGTTAAATTGGCACTAACTACAGCGCGGCAGTGTGACATTTAATTGGTATGAAGAATCTTCATTGAAGATGTCCCTTTAAACAAACATGTAAATTTTATATCTGACTGTTTCATAGTAGCTTCACAATTGACGGATTTCCAAACAAACTTTTACTATGTCCCACTACTGAGCATGGGTCTCTCCTCTTGAGAAGGCCTAGAGCATACTCCACATCGCTGCTCCAGTGCAGATTGTGGAGGGGTTAGTGGCCAACCGAAGTGTCGGAAGTTTTCATGCCGTCCGAGGGACTTCGACATGGCTTAAGGACTGTTAAGAACCGTTGGCAACCGGGACCTTATGATAACAATTATTGTACCTACCTACTTAATTAGATGACATTCTGCCAGTCGACTCTTTGGTGCCTTAGTAGAATTATTCTCGCAAGAGAGGTAGTTTGTTGCCCCTAAAGAAAATCAAAAGAATGAATCAATCGTCGATCAATGATGAATAAACCATCGATGGATTTTGATTTTTGATCTATTTTTTATCGTCTCATCTCATTGACGTATTTTTTATCGTCTCGTGAGCCTCACACATTAATGGACATATAACTTTCAACAGACATTGTACATCAATCTAAAACACTGATTGACGATTGACTTACTCCTGGTATTTTGCAGTTTACCACACAAAAAGGCCTGTAAAAGTTCGCACTTCCTCATACAATCTCTGCCATGTGTTTCTCTGTGGTCTGCATTAGCAGTTGGCACGGTGCCCATGGGCGGACGCGCTGCCCGTCGCCTTAGTCCACTGCACCATTGACCCGCACCTCGTAGGGTAACTATGATGTCTTAGTACATCCTATCACATTCCGGCTAGTAATAGAATGGACAAAATTAATGGAGTTTGTACCAAAATAGAACAAAATAAATCTGAAAAGAAATCAAACGATATTTAAGAGCCTTTGTGTATGAGTTATATCAGAGACTTTGGAAAAACCTAAGATTTTGTCAAAAGATTCCTGACACAAGTAAAACTGTGAAATGATGGGAATTAGAAAATTTGTGAGTAGACTCTACTAAAAATAAGTTCAAGACCATGCGTCTTTATATTTTGACGTATCGCAATGAAAATCAAATCTTAAGGAAATGGAATTTATCCATTCCATACAAAATTGTACGAAAACTTTACACAACATATTGCCAGTCTAAATCAAACCAGTTCAGGAGTGACTAACAGCTCACAAAAATTTACTGTAAATATGGCCGTTCCAATTACCTATCTAATTCTCGTACTGTTGGTAGGATTTTAATTCTAATAGCTGTAACTGTCTGCTTCTGTAACTTTATTGAAAAACTATATTATAAGAAACTTTCAAGATCACAAAAAAAATATTATTTCTAAAAAGATCTAAGTATGATTCATAAACGATGATACTGCAACTAATATTCCTCTGGCGCAGTAAACGTCTCTAATCGCCTGGCGAGCCATAAAACAACTTTGTATCCACAAATAAAAGCCGCGGCTATCTGTCAGTGTTGCCATCATACTGCACCTACCGTCTCTAGGCAAGGTTATGTGCGTGCACTAAAGAAAGTGCATAGCATAGTGAATGATTCCACGACGTGCCTAGGTTTCTAACCATTGATTGGTTACTTGGGCCGCCTTCCAAATGAGCACAAGCAATCTCTTACTAGTGAAATGCTATTATTCAAGTTCTAGTAATCCCATGACATAATCTAGATATATGGATATGGTAAGGATGTCTGATGACCAGCTTGTCTAATGACAGAACGCATGTAACTATTGCATGTTTTTTTATACAAATGTTAGTAACAAAGGGGAAGTTGAGTCATGTGGTAAGCAGTGACCCTCACCCATGAATAACTTAGTACCACCGATGCGTTGCCGACCAAGAGAGGAGACAGAAGAAAGAAAGAAACAAAGTACTGTAAATACGACAACTCGTTTAGCGGTCGACAAAAGCTTGGGAGTTGTACCTACTGGCAGCCAGGCAGATTTCGTGGAGAGATAAAAGTCACTGTAATGATATTATTATTAACATTACAGATGAGTGGCCAAGTTAGTTTAATGTCTATGACTGGGAAATCACCGCCGCTTGTCCGGCATAGCTCCTAAACACTAACAAAATAATGTCTACCATTAATGCTTATGCGACATACATTTTGAAGTATCTTCTATTAAAACTTCTTATCTAATAAAAATATTTTTGTAATCAATATCCAATAAAACATTATATTTACTAATAATCTTTCGATATAAGCAAAAGTACATCGTAAGTAGCTTGAATTCATAACACGTAAAAATAAGCGTTTTTTGACTGCCTCACTCACACGTCATGATTCTTACGAGCAAACGAGAATGCCCGCATCGGCGTTCCAGTCCACCTTAATATGATGTTGGATGATGATTAAGAAAAGAGGGAATAGGTTTTTTATTGTGCCTCGTTCACATTCCTGGACCTCATCGCCACTTACCAACAGGTGAATTGCAGTCAAATATCTGAACCTAAAAGCTAAAATTAGCAAGATCCCATGGAGACTCCGGTAAATGTGTATGGTATCGCTCATATCCATGGGCGACGATAGCCACTTACCATCAGGTGGATTGGATATTTCCATAAAAAAACGTGTACTTCAGAGACTATCTTTGGATGAATACCCCAACTCAGCGATATCAAAGTCAACTGATAATTATTCAAAAGGGCATCCAAGTTTCTTCAGTCAAGAAAGTTAAAGAAGTCCTACAAAGCAACTAATATGATTCAGAAACGACTAAGAGCACACTTCAAGGCCTTCAAGCGAACGATATACTTCTATTTACTTAAGAAATACATTGCAATAGTAGATTTTTGTACAATAAAATAAACTTTTACTAAATAACCATTTGAAGGAACAACACGCGGTGTTGTGGTTAACGATGCTGATTAGCGATATGTTAAAACTGTGTGGTTTATATTGTACTAGCTTCTACCCGCGACTTCGTCTGCGTGGACTTGAGAATTAGTAATCAGAAAAGATCCCGGCCAAATGCGAGTTAGAGTTGCGCATCGGGGGTTCTGTCCAAACTTACAGAACCGAATCACCTGCCAATCTACTAAAAGTAGACTTAAGACCCCTGGGTAAATTAACTCAGGTGAAGGCAAAGTCGACGGCACCGAACGTAAGAGCAATATTAAATCATTCAGTAACAAACTTAACTTTGCCGCTGGAAAACTGTCGTTCCCATACATGGACCTAGCGTTCAATTAACCAAATACTATTATCCAATCAATTAACCAAAAACTTAAACTTATTTAAGTTTGTTTGGAATTATGCCTCCGCGCATTGCTAAGATAATAGGGTTGAAAGACAGACAGACGGACAACGAAGGGATCCTATAAGGGTTATATTTTTTCTTTTGAAGAAGAATAACCTAAAAATATTCAAAAATTCTATGTAGTAGGTAGCACATACATAAAAGCAGTCAAAATAATAATTATAACCTGTAAACACAACTTCCATACTAAATTATTATACCCATTTTCCTAAAGGAGTAGATCCATCCCCGAGCCTCGAACTCGAACGACCCGATCCCGACAAACATACACCCTATTTTTTAATGCGGGATATGAAATAACTGGGAGTCAAACTACGTAAAAAATATCTAAATTAATATAAATTTAAGAAATATTTGTGGATTTTATATATACGTACACCATCAGATCCTGAATTAGTTAACGTTATACTGGTTATGCAATGACAACGTTACCAACAACAAATATTTTTAAAAACGTTCAGTTATTACCTGAGATGTACCATATTATTAGGTTTTTCGGTCAAAGTTTCATCGCGCCGACCACGGGCCACGTGGCGTCTTTTCATTGTATACAACGCCAGAACGCAGCCATAGGAAACTGCTCGCGTATATATTGTAATGCTGTTTTTAAATCTGTTATTACAATGCATACACGAATTTTGCGTACTGATCATGTATAGTTTGTATCGTAGATGCTTGCGTCTTCGTTCCCAACTATACTACACTTCGTCATAAATGTCGACGGAACCCCGCTACGCGGGGTCCCCATTTCCGCGTAAAAAAATTATACGAACCTAACCTAACCCATTTCGTTTTGGGTTCCTGTATCTTTTTTTATTGAGGGGGGCTTCGCCCCCCCTTCCCCCCTTAGGCTCCGCCCCCACTCCCCCTATCACGGGGGTTCGGATACACACAGGGTTAATCCGTATGCGTAATGGCGCTATACATTAAGGAACAAAATATACTTCTACGTTACTACGAAGTATACGCGAGTATTTGCGTACTGCTCTTGTATGGATTAGAAGAACTTAGTAAAAAAGTTATTTCCAATCTATACGTGGTTAGTTTCATACCCTTGCGTTCTGGCCTTGTACAGAATGGCAAAACGCGGCCACGTGAGTCGCTCAGGGACGTCTCGCCCCTTCACACTTGACTGCCTGAGAGTTAAACGCTTCTGTAGGAATTCAGAAGTCAGAAGAGGCCCCCGATCGTTTGGGGGGTTTCGCAACCGCGACACCAGCTAGATTTATGGTAATGAAAAGATCCCCTACGCAATAGCAGGGCCTGCCTCTCAACCGGAAGACTCTATTCTCCTGAATTGATTCCTGAATAACTCTGGGGTTTTTATGTGTAACTTCCAACTACGTAAGGCCGAGCTTTTCGCCTAAGAACCTGGTCGAAATGCCAGGAGTATATTTTATATTGGATATATTTATACCTGGAAAACGTTTCAAAAGAAACTTATTGTTTTTAACTGCTTCGAAGTTTGTGAATTAGACAGCGTGTTATTAGTTTATTTTACTTCTATTTATAATGCTCGATATGTCTTAATTGAAAGTGTTGCTAGATCATAACTGTCTCTAAACTTGATAGAATAGAAATTCAATCATCTTCATAATTTATTATTTTTTCTTTCTTTTCTGATCCACACCGCCATACAGTCAATCTATATTATTCCGATAGCAAAATCTTACTTAGTTATGTGTTATTAATTGAACAGGGAAACTAATTTACTTAAAACCCCAATGTTTTTTTATATTTTATAAGTTAATGCTTGACGACCCTGGTGTGTAAGCGTTTATTTATTTTAAATATCTATAGGTACACATTAATTTCAATAAAAGATTTATTCACGGTATAATTAGCCCTACTCAGTTACCTAAACTGACATCTGTTGTTGATTAGCAGAACTAATTCACTGCAAAAACATAAATTAAAAAAATATGTACACGTTGATTTTTTTTTAACAAATAACAAATATTTCCGATACTAAACAGTCTCTTTTATCCCTCTATCGGGTACTTTCACAATTTCTTGCTGTTATGTGGCGTATCAAAAAGTCCTATTTGTTGATATCTCGGCTTATAAGCGACGTATCACAATAAAACGTACACCAGATTTTAAGTTAGACGACCAGCAATACAACAGTGGAAACAGCATTCAATTTCATCCAGTAGTTTTGGCGTGATGCGGTGTCAAACATACAAACAGACAAGATTTTTAAACATGACAGATTTGCAATCTATTGCTCCTATTGAGTCCCCTGATATCAAATTTTCTTAAATATCTTCAATGTACAGACATTATCGAGTTACTGTTTTATTATATATGTATATAGATGTATATAGATTATTACATTGTCGTGTACCTACTGTTGGTCGACCCAAATAAAAAAAAACACAAACGGCCAGTACTATAGTTAAGTTCACAGAGTACTTTGTTATATGTAAAGTTAGTTTTCAAAATGCACAAATATCTTCGTAGCCATTGAAGTATTATTACTAGCTTATAGAACCGCCACCGCGAACACAATGTATGTCCGAATGAATAATTAGCGCCGATTGACTTCAATTTTCAATGGATTCGTTCGATTTTGAAAGGAGAACGGGGGCTCAATTTTGAAAATAGAACCTCCCGGCGGGACACACATTTTGTTGGAGATGTCTGTTCTATGACTTCAGTGTTCGTATGTTACCTTCAAATAGTGCGTTTACTTAAAGTTGACTTGAATTCCTAGTATGACCGCCACAGATGACTCCAGTGGCTATGGTAATAAGCACACGACGTTATGTCCGGTCCTTATAGATTTATGAGCGCGCTCTGAATTCTGACGGCGGCGGATCTCATTTGCATCAGTGATTTATTTGCATTTTTGCTCACCTATATTTGCCTGGTATGTATTTCAAGCTGCCAGCTTAATTATGATAGTGTAAAGTTTTGACACAGTATAAATGTTAAATTTCTTTACTGTGGTTTTGACGAAACAAAATCAAGAGATTTAAAATCAATCAATATAATACGGATATATGTACAATCCTAGTAATATTCTAAATATTGTGAAAGTTTATATGGATGTTTTTTGCTCTTTCACGCAAAATTACTAAACGGATTTTGATGACAATTAGCACATAGATAGTACATGATCTGGAATAGGACATAGGGTACTTGTTATCCCGGAAAACACAGGGCAAGCCGCGGGCAGAACAATAGTTACATATTTAGGTAAACAGGTAAACAATTACATTGAAGTATAAAGTCATAGAACAGACATCTCGAACAAAATGTGTGTCCCGTCAGGAGGTTCTATTTTCAAAATTGAGCCCCCGTTCTCCTTTCAAAATCGAACGAATCCATTGAAAATTGAAGCCGATCGGCGCCAATTCATTGGGACATACATTGTGTTCGCGGTGTCAGTACATGCTAGTAATAATACTTCAATGAAGATTTATTACTTTTTCAAGGTTTTTTTATGGAAATAGCCGGCAAACGAGCTGACGATTCACCTGGTGGTAATTGGCTATCGTTGCCCATGGACATCAGCAAAACCAAAGGCATCACTGCCGCGTTGCCGGCCAAGAAAGAGAGAAGAAAAAGAAAAAAAGAACTAGCTCTCAAGTCCCCAGTCGGAACACGACAAGTTTGGCAGCTGACTCGTGCTCAAGGATGGTAGCTGGATAGCATAATGGATAGTAGATGGTTCGCCTGCACAGGCGAACCCCATGGAAAAATAATAATAGTAATAATGGTATTAATTAACAATTAAAATCAATATTACCAATACAATCCTTCGAGGGGCCCTACCACCAGCGGGCCGGATTTAGTCGCCTTTTACGACACCGGGGGGTACACAGGGGTTAGTATTCTAAGTCGCCACAGTACTAGCATATCATCATTATTATATGCTATTCTTATTATTTCAAGTTAATTTATATGGCTGATTAACAAGCAAACGGATGATTTAATGGCAAGTAATTAATCATAACCTATGGACATCGAAAACAAAAGACATAACCGAATCAATGCCAGCTAAAAAAGGAGCGGAAGTTAAATCTGGCTCTACCTAATGTAACAAATTGAAAGAAAATATTCAGAGCTGCTTCTACATATTTCATGATACATAGACGATACTTTTCAAGTCCAGGCTTTTACAATACATTAATTAAAGAACTCTATTCCATTTCTTCTTTAAAACCTCAAATGCTTATCTAAAACAATGGATATTCTTTTCTAAGGCTTGTAGGTAGACAAAATTCGTAAGTACGCTGGCTACTAAATGACAATCATCTCACAGGATCGAAAATCCTTCAGCAGCATTTTTTGATTGATCAAAAACGCACTGCTTAAAAACCTCGTTCATATCACAAAAACCACACTTTCAACTGACTCATTCATTCACCCACTCATTCATGTATCCAAGGAATGACACTTGCTAATTAGAAGTTACATCAAAACGGATGCTTGTAGCACGCGACCAGAATAATATTATGGTTGTACACACTTGAGAAACTCAATAATGGCGGCTAAATATTTGCAATCTTTAATTTAGTTTTGCCGATGATTACTGACGTTTTCATTTTTATTTGGATCGTAGTTAGCTTAACAGACAGACCACCATATTAGGTTACAAGAAATATATTTTTTGTAACAAAAACCAAATTAAATAAATTGAATAAAGTATAATTCAAAGTCAAAGTCAAGTTCAATGCAACCTTTTAGTAACTAAATAAATAAATAATAATAACACATATATTATAAACCTAGCACTACCCCAAATGTCTCCTCATCGCCGCTGGTTGGTTGGAAGAAAATGCTGTGTTAGCGTTAAGTCCGCCTTTTGTACCATATTTTGTGAGTGCAATAAAGTATTTTTTATTCATTCATTCATTCTAAATCAAAAGCAAAGGCAAAGGAAAAGGTAAGGGCAAAAGCAAAAGTCGACAGTTTAAGTTACGATAAGACTTAGAAACATTCAATTTGCCGCTCCTTGGACCAAACTAAACAACTCTTGGCATAAAAATCTGACTGGCCCCCTCCCCTTTAGGTTCACTGAGTCCCCTCATTATAATAATTATTTCACTGATAAATAAGTAAAACTATAATTGTTTTATTTCGCAACAAAATGACGTATTCTGAAACTTTCTGGAAACTGTTTTTGTGAGTGTTTTTCCCTAAGCCCGGTGACTGCACAACAAGTGCCTATACAATGCGGTACTAGATGCGTCTAGATATCGCACATCCTGTCCTACTTTCTATTTATAGCGCAGGCGTAGGGCTTCGCCATTCGACATACCCACACTGCCTTGATTTCGGTACTTAAAATTTATAAACGACACAAAATTGTTTACAAGTATTTTTGACGGCTTTTATTTTACCGGAAAGTGAATAGGTGAATAAATACGAGTTTATCGGATATTATTTGTCGTCTATATGTATGGTATTTTTATAAATGACTACATTTAAATGAAAATTCTATAATTCTAGTAATTCTAATTCATACTCCACTCTGGTACAGTGCGAATCCATGCCGCCCGGGTGCCTCCAACATGTCTTAACGACTGTTACCTTACGTCTTACGATAACAATTGGGACTGACGGCTTTACGTGCTCTCTGAAGCACAGACACGCTCAAGAAATGTTTAGCACTAGCGGTCACCCTTCGACACAGTCGCAATCAATAATGATAATTATAATTATTATGAATAAAACAGTCCATAATGTAACAAGAGCAAGCGTCATTCGAGTGGATCATTTTAGCGCTGCTCTCCTGCATTACTGTAATCAGATACGTCTTAATTTTCCTTCCGCGAATCCAATAGAAAGTTTATTTTCTTGAGAACTCTTATTTCTGGAAAGCTGTCCACTGTAACTCTATCATTATTGTCACTATTTCCTTTAACGTAACTTTATTGAAACATTTCACTAGGACTAGAATATTGTTGTAAAGTACACTTTGGTCTTAGATACTACGAGTAACCGCCCTCGCTTTGCTTCGGTTTTACACCTTGGGTTACATTATTGGAGTTTTATTAAGGATCCTTAATTTTTTTGAAAATATAATATAGCCTATGTTACTTGGGGATAGTGTAGCTTCCCAACAGTGAAAGAATTTTTGAAATCGGTTCAGTAGTTTCGGAGCCTATTTAATGCAAACAAAAAATCAAATCTTTCCTCTTTATATATTAGTATAGATAATAATACTTAAATAGAAAAAAGTTGATTCCAAATTTAAAATTCATAACGAAATCAATCTTTCCTGATGAAATCAGAAGGCCAGCTAATAAGTTTACCTTTAAAATACGGAACCCTAAAAAAAGGGAACACACATACCTGCTAAAACATCATCCATAACTTGATAATATCATCATAGTTGTTAACGAATTATATGTATTATTTATATTATTATGAATTATATGAATTAACACATTATACGTATTATATGTATATAATTATGTGTATGTATGTATAATATTTATTCATGAAAGAATAGTAATTGAAAAAATATATAAATTTTCTCTTCGTGTATTTCGGTTTGGCCTAATGGTTAGCTGGTAGAGAATGCAGTTAGCATTAAGCTCGCCATTTGTCCTATACTATTTTATATTGTGGTCATAAAGTTTACATAAATAAATAACAACAGTCGACTTTTATGTTGTCGGAAAATTAAATACTATTACGTATTTTTTTTTTTACTTTCCTTTTAAAGATAACAATATTCATGTGATAATCATGTGTTCATATTTATCCGACAAACTACATCACAAAATTCGCCAAGCAAGCGGTTGCGAGGAGTAAAATTTTAACCAGTCCATGTAATGATGTAATGATACTTTATTGGCAGAAGTACTGTTAAATTAGGGGGAGGGCTGGCGGGAAGCTATCACTTTCATCTTTAATCCGGATGGGAGTAATCGGCGAATCCCACGCTGCTACTTAGCTCTGACTTTATTACTATGACGTGTGACGTGCTCTCTAATGTTAGCTTAAAGATATATTAAAGCTCTTCAGCCTTTTTACTCTGAAATTTTCTTATTGCTCTCATTGCATAACGTTTGCTACCTCCAGCTTCCATATGTATTTGTTGGTAATTAATTTTCTCCTAATAAATAACTTTTGAGTTTTTTTTGCGTGTGGACCCTATAACTTTTGAAATTATTTATTTCATAAACTTCGTTTACATAAAAATCGAGTACACCAACTCCCACAGTTCCTTGTGTCATGGATGACTAGGATTTACACACTCGTTATGAAATTATAAGTTAGTATATAATTTAGAATTCTAATATTCTAATTTTCTTCATCTGTAGTATTATTTATTTTTCCTCCTTGTGTCGCGTTAAATCTGCAGTCTTTATCAATTGCATTGATATTATAATTTATTTTGTTGTCCAATCCAACCATAATTACCTCCTATAATTCTTAGATAGTATTAAAGCCTGGATATTTTCTTACACTTCGTCTATAGCATTTTAAAATTCAGTTTATATTTCATTTCTGTATATTTATGTAAAATGTAAAAAATAGGTCTTTTAAATAGGTCTTTCAAACGCAAGAGAGGAAGTGAAAAAGTCCCTAAAAATTACCGGATCGGTAATTGCAAGTAACAAGTCATAAGTTTTTCACGCTATAACATTGGTGACAGTATATGGGCAGAACTTGACTTAAAGTTCCACCCACAAGTCAGCTCAGCTCAGCTCAGTGTATACTGGCTACCAACAGTATTCGTACAGCGTCACTCGGAAGTCCACCATTACCACTGAACCCGCGTGAACTCGGAAATAATCACTTATTGACGGAACGAGGAAATACTGGGCGCGCGCCGATGGGCGGTTGCCTAGCTAGACTAGCTTTCACTGAACCCGGTTAGGCTCGGTGTAGATGAACCTTTATTATGTACATTAATAAAAAAAAAGAACAGCTGTCATGGGACGGCTGACAGATGTGAAACATCGAAATGCGTCGCCACGATCGCCAAGTCTTAAATCAGGTTTACCCCTCGCGTAAAGATGTTTCACATCAAAAACTACCTATAATGAATGATTAAAGGAACTTATGTGAACTATAAGTGAAGTTCTATTATAATTATATGAGGTGTTTCGTTCGAAGACATTAGGTACATTATTAATCTGTTCCCATCCCCACTCAGAATGATTTCATTCGAATTTCGAATTTCGAAATCATTCGCCTCATTTTTGCTTCAACAATAAGTAACTGAACGACCAATCTTCTTGGATCATTTTACTTTTTTTAAATTTTATATTACCTACTCTATAATCTATTTTGTATTACCTAAGATTATTCGGCGCCGGAGTGGCGAACTATAAATAAATATATGTAATTACTTAACTATTGCTTTATAATTAATTCAAATTACTACCTGACCTACGTCTACTTGTTTATCGACATAAAATGTAGATGTAGGAAGCAGATAAGGGGAAGAGAAAAAAATTTATACAAATCTTTATTTGATTTTTGAACAAGGAAAATGTATGCAGCATCTTAAGAGAACTTTAAAAATTGTTAGAACAAGTACCTAATCGTAAATACCTACTTTAAACACAGGCAACTCGGTTATCTCAGAAAATATTTTCTTACTGGTTGTTATCGTAAGATAACAGCCGTCCAGCCTTGTCGAAGGCCCTCGGGTAGCATGGAAATTTCCTACATTTGGGTTGGCCAATAACCCCTCCACCGCTGCAGGCCTCCTCAAGGGGAGAGACCCGTGCTCAGGGTGGATCAGTCACTCATACGTTTGTTATTTACAGAACAACAAAAGCTTACCAGTGACCACTTAATGATAAAATCTATATATGCAGACCAGGTGGAATTCATCAAAAAAAAGATAAAGAACTGCCTCTCAAACCCCTATCTATGGCTCCAGCTGGAACGCGTCGTTGGTTTTGGGTACTACTAAAAAAATAATGAACGAATCGAAACAACAGCGGGTTACGAGTATAATTCCCTTGTAAACGTGTGAACACGGCCTATAACCAGGCGCAATCGGTATGTATCTCCCTTAATTACGCGGTCTCACACATAGGCGATCGGAAATACTTATTGCTCTACCAGTTATACTAGTTCACTGCAAATAGTGATATTTTCTCGTTTCAACTCTGTATCACTTGCTCTGGCTTTCGTTTCCATCATTAATTAATTTTGATTCTACTCATTTATCTGTTTTACTATTTCGAGCATGATAATTCTGTCTGTACTTTGTATAAGCCCTAATCCCGTATGGATTAGGTAGGATTCTACATAACTCTAAAATATCTATAATAGTTTTGGTTTGAGAGTCCTTTCCTTTTTAACTTTTTATAGCTGACAAAATATCGGTGACGCCTTTGTTTTTACTGAAGTCTATGAGAGACGTAAACTTACCATCAGGTAGTACCTCGTCTGTTTGTTTGTCGGCTATATATGTAAATAAAAAAGTCTCAAAATCATTCAATCATACAAGTATCTTACTCTTAGTACGACCAGCACGAAACAATGAAGAAATATCAAGGAAAAAGTTGCTAGTTATAAAAATAAACATTGTATCGACTTGAAATAACCAGGTTAGATTAATATTTGTTCGGGGCGACAGAAATTATCACAGACTCGCTAAATTAATCGAAATAGATTCACAACAAGAAAATTTGATTTGGTATAGGTATACAACTTAGCTTCGCTCCAATGAATGTAGTGCAGGTTGAGAGAATCTTCATGGTAAAAGAGCTTTCTTTTTGTACTCCCTTTCGTCTTTGTTTTTGCCTATGAAAGATTTGTTCATCAGCCATTCAGCGTAGGTATTTGTAGTATTGTAACAATTAGACGTCCGCCAATTTTTCGGAGCGTATTCTTCGATGATTTTACTCTCTTTTATTGTTCTTCAACCACATTCTCTAAATGTACTGGTTTTGGCATACAAAATCTTACCATCTTTCGCAACGATTACCGGTTCTTAAGCAAATACTTTTCTATCAGTTCCGCTCGATATATGATCTAACATTTCTCAATTTGGAAAAACCATTTAAGCTATCTTCAGAAATGATTCCTAGAACATCTTTCATGGATTTTACTGTGACCCAGAACGTAAAAGTCATTGAGAGTCAAATCGCAACTCCACAATGACCCCATTTTTAGGCGAAGATGCTAACATTTTGCCAAACAGAGGTCTTTTGTTTGACTGACACAGTTAAATTCGCCGAGGCGGAAAAAGTCGATTTTGTTAATTTGCATCATAAAGAGCTACATTAGCACGGTGTTTATATCTTGTATCTGAATCACGGAATGTAAGTATGCCGATGACCTGTGCTAAAGTTGTCATTAAAATTATCGCTTCGTGATCAGTTCCGTCCGCACAAGATTCTTAACTCCTTGTGATTTGTGGCGATCTGAGAGCAGCAGACGCGACTTATAGATAACCCATTGAAGAACCCAATGACCTCCAACAGGAAGAAGCATATATAATAGTTTCGTCTATTGTTCAGTAGGGTGCACCAAGAGCAGAAACCTGACATACATTTCTAGAGAAACATGACAAGATTTTCATGTTTCGGTTGCAGTATGAGATAGTATTAACTTGGGTCCACACTTTTTTCTTCCCTACCGTCATTACCATCAACGGTAATAACACCATTCCATTAGGTTCCGTAATTTTTCCTTAATTTTGTTGCTGTTCTATTGCGTATGCTCGACTATTTATTTACATCCAAAAAATAAGATTAACAAATGACCATACATGTAGCCCATCCATGTCATTACATCAAGTGGTCTCATATTCGTATGTAACGAAAGGGTTCACGTGTAAACATGATCGCTTTTCATTTTCAAAACATCTCCAACGAGTAACAGCCGACACAAATTTACTAAACACACGCTGCCGGAACAAACGCAACAAGAAACGACAATGTTTATGTCGATTACACCGTGTTTAAAGGTAATTTGCATTTTTTCAACACAATTGTAATCGAGACGTGTGAATGACTCGCGAGAATTGAATCCAAATCGGTCGTGCGGATTCAATAACGCACATTCTTCCAAGAAAACCGTTCGAGTTTTTACAGACCATTGAATGCGGATCTGCTTATTGATTATTCCAGTTCTGAAATTCACTTCGTAATCAAATCAACGTGTCTCAGTCATAAATGGTCGAGCGATTTAAGTAACGTTGGGCGCGGTCGGATGTGAAATATTTGCAGGGAAAATTTTTATGAGCGCTTTTATGTTCCGGAGGATGAGTAAAAGTTATTCGACTGGCTTTTCATCAGTGTATTAATCAGTAAACCTTTTATGTGTTAAACTAACAATCTTCGATTGCTTATTACAGTCGTATAATGAGGTCCCATGCCCTGAAATAAAAACTTTAAACTGTACCTACCTTCTTTACTATGCTAACCTTCACCATCAAGAGTAAATCTTTTCAAATCTAACTTCAAAAACGTTCCTTGTCTTAAACTTGTTAATTCTTTAAGCACCAATTTTTAAACCTATGCTACATCCAAGCTTAAAACGAACATTAGTATCAGTGTTCCACGTAATGTTAATGTACTAAATAAGGTCCACTATAATTATGACGTCATCAATCAAGAGCATTGTTACCAATTCGTTGCAAGACGAGACGGACGCATAAGCAAGATGTAAAATATTATAATGGATGCTACACCCACTTTCTTATGTTAATGTGCTAGAGAATGCCCATTGAAGCGTGGACAATTGGACTCAATAGCTTCCTGTGCGTTACGCACGCACAGTGCACTTCATTCAAACATTTCTGGGCAATTTTAACTGCATGTCGTGAAAGGGTTCAGGGATTATCTCGTCTGGACGCTAGCGCCGCGTCTTTTGATATTTTGAGTGAAGTCGTGTGGTATAATTGGGGAATTGAAACACTTTTGCAACATTTTTAGGGTCTTTGTATGACTTTTTCTTCAACCTCAACTACACTAGTAGTTATTAAGTTAGTATTGGTCTACTTTGCAACAATCCGCGGTTAACGTGTATGATGGTATATACTTTAACGGCCGGTCTCAATAATGTACTAACAGTTAAAAAACTGTAGATAAAACTACCATTAGTATGTCATCTGGCAAACACCTGGCACCTCCCTCCCTCCCACAACGGAAACATGCACTACAATAATTAAAAGTATATACCAACATACATACCAGCACCAACACAACAACACAACGAAGGGAGGGAGGTGCCACGCATGTTTTAAAGTATATATCATCATACATGTTAACCGTGGATTGTTACAAAGTAGACTAATACTAACTTAATAACAATGAATTTCCGCAAAGTAATGCCTGATACTATTAACTACACTAGCGGTCCTAACTTCCACAGTCCTATTACTAACGCAATAACTAATAATGTACTTATTAACACCGAACACTAACAGGACCTACCACAGGTCCTCCTAAAGTCCGATTAGAGGTTTGTCACAGATGTTAAAGGCGGCAGGGTACTATGGCACTGCAAGCTGGTTTGCTAACATCATAACAAAATTAACCATCCTTTACAAAAATAACCGACTTCAAAATAAGTCAAAAACTACTCGTCAGATCTATCTTAAATGTTAGTCGAACCACATGACAAGCACCAGCTTTCGATTAAAAAAAATCATCAAAATCGGTTCACCCAATCGAAAGTTCTGAGGTAACAAACAAAATTGACATCGGTTTAAAAATCTACTGTATTATAACTGGAGAGGTAAAATACTTTTCTAATATTATTATGTTCTATGAATTGATCTTTTTTAACGTGGTAAAAATATGTACGAAAATAGTAGTCTTTAATTATAATCGATGGTGAGTTAACTTAGTCCGAAATCTGATCATGAATCATGATTCAGAAGGCTGAATGACCTGACCGAAAGAGATCATATTTTAGCATAAAGAAGCCTTAGAAGCGGACGTAGATAAATTGTCTTACATTTGGAACACATTTATATTGATTGTAGAAATATTCGATGGCATGAATTAGGTATAGACAGTTCTCAAAGTGCTGTAATTATTTCACATGAAACGTAGTCACATGACTCCCAACTCAAGCTATAGGTAGACTATGTAGCAGACAGCTTCTCTGATTCAAAACCTAACACAGGCTACGCCAAAATATTTCCATGGTTGTATCAAAGCAATAACTTTAAAAATTTCCCTGACACAAAATTCTTTACAACAAACTAACATTGGGCTTTATTACGCTTCAAAGCCAGAATTACAAATGATTTTTTGCCCAAGACATTTTGTCCCTTTTAAAATTCCAATATTTCATAATATGATGTAATTGTGCGCCTTCGCTTCCAAATTGCGACAATTGTATGGATTAGGATCTGCCAACCAGATTGGGATAAGTAAATTCCCCAAGAAGGCACTTACCTAACAAAACACTTTCTACAAAGCTGCTCAAACGGACTTAATAGACTTCGGTAATCTTCGTAATCCTTTAACTAAATAATCTTTGCCACTTGACAGCCTCTATCCGCCACCCAAGTACAGGTGAATAGAAAAACCAGCCAAGTTAAAGCCCACACGAAATCATTTATCGATTTGTTGACCCTGTAGCCTAGTTGTGAGCGGTCCTGCCTGCGAGGGGTCTCGGGTTCAATTCCCGGCCGGGGTAGATATTTATGTGACAGATAAATATTTGTACTCTTGTCATGGGTGTCATTGTGATATTTGTCTATGCCACCCGCGACACAGGTAAAAACTTACTGTGGGGGTGTGAGTGTGTAAGCGTTGATTATTATTATTTATCGAATACATACAAGCTTACATAGACTAGTGTAACATAAGGACAACACTAACTTAACCAAATTTGATCACCTCTTTGTGTAACTTAAAGATTGACCATCCCGAATTCCGAATTCTATGTTTATTTTGCCAATATTGTTTTTCTTAATGAATTAATTAAACACGCTGTTCATATCTAGTAATAATATTGAAATAATTACTTTTATTATTAAGGAAAAAAACTTCAATTTGGTAGCTAATTGTATCATTGATCTCCAAAAACCTATTTTTTTATAAATCGAAAATTTCGAATTTATTTATTACATTCAGAAAAGCCTGTTAGAGCATCTAATATAATATAAACATACTATAAAACAGTTCTTCAAAGATCATTTCAAAAAAGGTCATTTAACGCGCCATCAAGCACGCGACACTTCAATGATGACTTCTGAAGTGAAAATATGCCATAAGTCTATAACTCCAGGGTCTAAATTCAACTGATCGTAAACAGGAACGCAACGTATGTTAACACCGATGCTGACAGTCCGTGGTCAATGGAAAATGTCTGCTAACTTATGGAAACTACTTTTGATATTCATATTGGAAACATGTTTTTTATGCAATATAGCTGAGAAACGAGCAGACGAATCACCCGATGAAATAAGAGAATATCGTCACCCGTGGACATTTGTAACATTATGGGTGATACCTATGTGTTGCCGGCCAAGAAAGAAATGGGAACAGAGAAATTGAATCCAAATTGACTGAGCTTCAAAACCAGTAATAAGGGAGATCAAAACTGAAAATCGGTTGGACCTTTCCGGGGATTGGCTACAATTTGGTGTTTGAATCATTAAGTTAAAATTAAGATTCAATTACTTTAGCTTTTTAAACCCCTAAATGACTGAATATTTTTTCCGTCTTTGTTTCTTTCTTTCTGCTTATTTATCAAAAAATAAAAATAAATCGAATAGCGCAATATGGATATCAAATTAAAGAGTTCACCATAAGGATTTCAAAACGGTGTATCATGATAGCTTTTTTTGATAGCAAGCGGGTTTTTTTAATTTTTTAATTTATACTAGTTGCCATCTGTTCATTAAGCCATCGGTCTTTGGACGTCCACTGGTTAACATTCTTCACAGAAGTTGATGGTACCATGATGATCTGATGATTATAAGTGTCCACCGTCGTCTATAATCATAGGAAAAACTAGCGTCACCAATGCAACACTCTAGATGCGACCGATTTAAGACCTTTTTTGAAGCGCTTGTGCACCATGACCCTTAAAATGTTGTATGGGCTGTTTTTGAAGAACCTTATGTAAACGCTGCGAGAATACCTTCGAAGAAAACTAGTTACACACTCCGAAAGTGGCAAAATTTGTTCACAGTTTCTTAATTTTAGAAAATTACTTAAGTTACACAATATGCGGCCATTTACCAGAATGCGTATGGTCATTTAAAGAACCTAAAGAAGACAATGGGAAACCGCTGGATTCAGAGACCTAGGGACCCGTCGGACTGGCGGCAATTAGAGGAGGCTTTTGTCCAGCAAGAAGGCTGTTAAATAGATAGATATGGTCATTAGCGGGCTAGCACCTCAGTGATGTAGCATTTAAAACTCCTAAAATTAAGCATAAATTGCAGTTTAAAACATAAAAACATTCTGCCATACAATAGAAGCGCCATTGATGGGCGCACGACACGATCATATTGCCAATCCATCATAATGCAATTGTTGTTCATGTCGCGGACGGAGAGGTTTTTGCCGAGATACCCGGTGGTCACTCGGGAAGTACCCACCTTGTACATACGCTTCCAAGTACATTACTAGTGATGTGCTGGATGTGTCGATAAAAATACAATGTTCATTTTGAAACTGGGTGTTGGAAAAATTCTGAACTTGATTAGGCCGCAAGATTTTAAGCTTTCACAAGTCTTTTACGGTCAGTTCAGGTAATTTATCTATCGCTTGCTGCTGATAATAGATCATACTACAGTAGCTGTAACCCCTTTTTAATGTTTCGACATTAACAAAGGTTAATCTATACTATAATAAAACTCAAAGGGCTGTCTGTACATTGAATATTTTTTACAAATTTCGATTAGGGGGCACTTCAGTAATAATAAATAAAAGTTTAGCTCCAGGGGTCTATCATTTATCATGGATTAGGTATCCTTAAACCCTGTAACGGGGCGATAGGTTGCAAAACTACAGGAACCTAGCGTAAGTCAGACTGGTAAAACATCCTATTGAAAAATTGAGTTTCTACCAGCATTTTTTTTACAAAATATGAATATAAGCGCACATACCTATCACAACGATTTGTATTGACTGTGTAATAAGTAATAAGCTAGATAATGTATTAAGTGTAATCGATTAATGATAGGCCCTGCTAGCTTACTAACTAGCAGAAAAATATTTTAATAATATTAATTATCCATATTATTATGATAATGTGGTCCACACATTATCGATAGATCAGCAACGTCTCTATTAACCATAATTTTACAGACTGTGCCCACTTATTCATAGCTAATTTTAGCAGAAATTTTAGCAAAAAAATCGTGTCCGCGACAACTGGAGAACAGAATGGGTTGTCGGTAATCCGCCATTTTTTTGCCAGCGCACCGCTTGACCACATTGAAGGCTTGACGGATGGTCGGTGTGACCGCGGCCTTGGGTATGGGGAACGAAAGTTCTGTAACCATTTTATATTGAGCAGAAAATATTGTAACCAAAACCAATACTATAATAAAATTTATATGGTACTCTGTCTCTTCAAAACACTCTTTCAGATTGTATACATGTCATTTTTAATTTATTAATTTGAAATTTGTGTTTTAATGTATTTAATAAATCAATTTTATTTTTTAATTGCAACGCCCTTACAGGAACTCATGATGAACCTAAGTCAATAATAATAAACATACGTAATTTAAACGTATATATGTACATAATATGTACATAAAGATTCTATCCTCAGTGTAAACTTTAAACAACCCTTTTCACTGCCTTGCTTTTCATCGCACTTTCGCCACCCATGCCAAATCCCGATGCGCGTGTGGTGTCGATATGCGAATCATAATCTCTTGTCCGGCATTGTCCATCGCTTTGTCCACCTACCGCCTTATGCTGCCATTTACACTACAGGATGATCTATTACATGGTTTACTAGTAACATAGACATTTAATAGTTTAAAAATTAAATACACGATTTTATAGTTCATAATATAATTAATTCAAATATTTTTATTCAAAATTGGTTTAATAACAAAATTTTTTGAAAGTAAATTTACGTTATTGCCAGTGTCAATATAGGTAATTAAGAAAAAATGGGCACGTGTTGTTAACTGAGGAATTCCATCGCCTGGAGCCGAATCTGTGTGTAGTGTAGTTAGTATGACTATACGTACACAAAACTGCATTGTCATCGGAACTAAAATTATTAAAATTTCAAATTATTGGGATAAGCTGAAGAAGATCTAATTAAGCTTGCAAATAAGCAGCTTAATATATCCGTTTAATTTATTACATTAATCCTTTTAAAACCATTTAATGCTCTATCTGTGCTACAAACTCTTTCTACGCAACATTATTTAATTCATTTACAATCATGATACAATTATTATATACACGTTGTATTATTTTTTATGAATACAATTAGATTGAAATTAAATATGCACCTTTATTAGTAGGCCAGTTTTGGGTTAAACCTAAGGTTAAGGAAATACAATGTCAGCACGGCCAAGGAACAATAAAGGATTGCTACATTTGGTTTACTATTGGTAGAGAACTAAACCTAGAAATTTGTTATTTTTTGTCATATTCTTACTTATTTTTTTCTTTAATTTGTAAATTTATAATCACCCTGTAAATAGGGTCATTCATGTTCATACATTTTTTGCACCTTGTCTTGCTGTCCACACAAAACGCAGGCTGCTTCAAAATGCACGAGTTATTGACTGAGCACAATAGGATTAAACTTTCAATGCAGCGTACAATGAGGTTTACAAATGTTATCATCGTTTTAGAATTATTAATGACTGAAAGTTCTAACAGGGAATATTGGGTATTATTAATGATGTTTTAAATGCATATATGATTTCCATTTATCACACACTAATATGACCAGGTTTCTCTGTCCCATGGGCTATGATTTCAACCCATTAAAGGCCCACTATTGAGGCTGCATCTCTCTTCTTGAAGAAGCCCAGAGCATACTACACCACACTCTATGAAGTTATCATGCCGCCTAAAAGCGATGATGTGGCTTAACTACTGTTATATTACGATAACAAAGGAGACCGACGGTTTTACGTGCCCTCTGAATCACGTAAATGTTCAAGAAAGTTTTACCACCACTCAACTACCAACCGAACCCGCAGTTGCTTAACTCGGCCAATCACTTACGCCCCAACTCAGAGTCACTAACGGTTACTTAAATCGCTCCTTAGTAAATAATCACCATACAAATTATGTAATTAGAAGCGATTTAAGTAACCGTTAGTGACTCTGAGTTTGGGCGTTAGGATCGACAAAAGCCTCCGGGCTATGATCGCATCATGTGATACATGTGCTATGGACTCACAGTATTGGGATGTAAAAGGCTATATCCATCCTTAATTCCAAGTCTATTTCCCCTGCTGAACAACGGATGTGTGCAATGTAGCCTTTTTCCTCCTGACGTAAAAGTGACCTGGCTTTGAACTATCCAACTCCAACCGAAGGAATCCATTGTTGTTAAGGTTCTTTCTATGTCGCCACTTGCACGGTGACCAATACTCTACCTAATTCTAGTAGTAGCGAACTAGTAGTTAAGATTCTAGTAGTTAAATTTTTTGTAAGCGTTTCTAGGCCAACAACGCCTCAGTGATGCTTACAGGGACCTCCATACATTATTTAGCAGTGTACTAATTTACTCCACAAGCAGAACTTGATTTGGAGAATGATGATAAGCTTCAGAAACTCACCATCAGATGCCCTACATTTTCCTTGGCCATTAAAATAAAAAACACCTTCACGTCAGTACGTGTCGATTTGATATACTAATGCATATCGTATTTTCAAAGCGTGTATGTAAATGTTCAGGTTTGTTTATTTCAGACCAGAGGGGACCGTTGTCAATCAATCAATGCATGTCCTCCTCTGAATAGCTAATCATTTTATATTGTCGATTGAATGTTAAAAAACATATAGAAAGAGACATTTGATACTGTTTTATTCAACTAGTATTAATGGCCGATAGTGATGGCAAGTGGCAATCATAGGCTTCCAAAATTGGAGCAATTGTTGGCGCCAATATTAATTATTATTATTATATTACCAAAATTAATATTACTAAAACTAATTACAATATTGATAATTTGATCAAATTTGTACATAGAATGAGACATTGGAAACTGTTTTATTCATCGTGCAGAATTATTGGCTATCACTAGGATGGCAAAAAAATCTAACATGTTGGCGCTAATCCATGCTGGTTTTTCAAAAAGTATAGATATTTGTTGCTGCCGCAGACCAGCGCTCTCTTCCCTGCACTGGTAGCCTGTTCTCCATCTGATTATGCCCATAACTGTCCCACAGCTGGACTCCATGGACGTACAGGTTATAGTCCACTAAGTTGACCAAGTGCAGATTTACTCTATAGATCATTAATGCCATGTTTTCTCACTTCTTGAAAAATAGAGGTACGTGCAAGATTCCAACTCAGGCTATCACTAAAACTTAGTATATACTCTATCGACCATACCAACAAAACAACACAATGGTTAGTAAAAATATTCCAACGTTTTATTTTACGTGTGACGTTGTTACGGAGATTCAGGTACTTATCTGCACTTAGAAAACCTTAAACCAAAACCATTTTACTTTTCAAATGTGACCTCATTTGACAAAACAAGTGTATTGACTTCACCTGGGAATTAAACAAAATTTATCGACAGCACACCTTGGTGCATTACGAAAATGTGGTGATTTATTATGATTTATTGTGAGTAACCCTTTCGTACTAGTAATGTTGAAACATCATAAATTCACCTACGAATAAATTTGAGAGGATTGCGAAAGGATGAATTATATTCATTTTACCGTATTCGTTGTAACTAGATCACGCATGATCAATTACTGCATGCGCGTCTGTTGCTGTGGGATAACACGAGTTTGGCAGCCATCTTGGAATTGCCAAACCATAACTACTCCACTGCTGGGTTCGGATTTTCTCTCATAATGTGACGCGTCCAGGATTCGAACTCAGGCCCCCGTATTATCACTGCTATTGTTTCCTTTCTTTAATAACTTATAGGTGGATGCTTGACTACAATCCCACCTGATGGTAAGTGGAGATGCAGTCGAAGTATGTATGCCCGTATTAATAAACCGATCTCGGTTCAAGAGCACAATTTCCAGAACTTGCAAATGTCAGTTTTTCATAGTACATACGTCAAATCACGTATTTCAGCATCTCATAGGTACCGAATCTTGAGATAGCAGAAATCTTAGTTAGATCTTAGATCAGTAATCAATATGGGCCGAAGATGGTGCGCGTGCCAACTTAGTAAAGGCCTAATCAGTTTCTTGAGACTCCCATGTCATTGGGGGCGGGAACGCAAAAAGTTGTGTGAGAATATTTTTTCTATTTTGATAATTATTTATTGATCTTGTATATTGTTCCATGTCTGTGGTTCCATTGCTAATGTCAATGTCAAATTTGACAAATCCCTGTTTTGTGATTTGCTTTGCTCAGGTAAGTAGTAATGATGGTCTTTAGAAAAGTGGTAATTAATTTGTAACCTACTTTACCTTCAAAAATTGCGTACAGGCAAACCATCGGAAAATAATTCGAACCACTATGCTATTGACAGTAAATATTTAAAATTTTTACCGTCGCACATGGAATCAATATTAGGTACCAAAGTTAACAACGCGTCGTCGACAAGAAGGGAAGGTAGGTCACATTTATTATACTCGTAGGCAATATGAAAAATGTACTAGATTTTAATTAAGAAAATTCTCTGTACAATTGTGAAAACCGCATTTCATTTTGTTGAGCTATTTTTGCATGCGCGTCCAAACATGAAGACAGAAAAATTCTAGAGATGATTGTTTTGGCTTCTATTGCCCCTAAAAGACCATCCTATAATACCTATAATGATGTTGTATGTATTTTGAATACCTATACCTAATTGTATAACTATCCACTATGTACAAACATCCGACCAGTAACTATTATATTCAAAATATAAATGAAAAATTTTGTGAGGATAGAAATACTTAGATGGATGTTTGTTTCTCTTTCACGCAAAAACTACTGAACAGATTTTGATGAAATTCAGAAAATTTATTTAAAGTTATAATCATCGCGGACACTGAACATTTTAAACGCAACCGATAATTAGTTCCAGTTACATGGATCGTGATTTCGGTGAGACTGTGTCACCATTTCATTAGTTCACGGTGTCTGTGTCTGTTATTTATCACACTAATGTTATAAATGTGAATGTAAGATGTTTGTTACGCTTTCACGCGAAAACTACTTCACCGATTTGGCTGAAATTTGGAATGGAGATAGCCTATACCCTGAATTAAAACATAGGCTACTTTTTATCCCGAAAAAGTTCTGGGTTCCCGTGGGATTTGTAAAAAATCGATCTCTACCGCGGGCGAAGCCGCGGGTAAAATATCTAGTAATATAATAATATCCGACACAAAACACTGGACCCAGTAAGTTGCCCCTTAATGTAGTGTAGTGCATCTATGTTTCACAACTGCGATCCATAATTCATTGTCTAACGCCGTGACAAATTTTGAAATACTTCAGTCTTCAGTTTCAGTTGACGTTTGTTGAATGCGTTACTCGGTTGTTGACTTGAAATATTTTATGGAGCAGTCCTTGTTTGAATGTTGATCAGATGTATTTTCATCGGATTACGATCGGTTTGTTTATTCTATTTATAACATTTGGTGTTGGTAGCCTATCTATATGTTTATATTAATTCGTGAAAAATTTCTACCCCTGAATACGCACGTAGGAGTTGGATGCGTCATAGTTAAACTTTTCATGTAGCAAGTGTTTAGAAAGTTAATTATATAAGTAACATAATATGCCTAATTATACACAATATAAAAAAATGCACTCCGGGAGTGCTGACAGAAGTAAAAACTTGAACAATTACGTGTGTATTTTTTGAATCGTCAGGAAATATTTTATTTATTGTGCAGGAAATACTTTTAAAGTGTTTTTACGGTTCTGAAGTAAAATCGGAACTCTTATAGTTTCGTCATGTCCATCCGTCTGTCTGTCTGTCCGTCTGTTCGTCCGTCTGTCCAAAGCAAAGCCCCGAGATCCTTAGTGCTAGAAAGCTGTAATTTGGCATGAATATACATATTTATTGAAACTCCAGAATCGTAGAATAAAATATTGAAAATCTTTTTTTAGGGTGCCTCCCCTACGGTAACGTGAGGATGAATTTTTTATTCGTCACATATATTATAGTGTGGTGTATCATTGAAAAGTTCTTTCAAAAAGATTAGTTTAGGAAATATTTGGCTTTAAAGTGCTAATATTTGTTAGAGTCAAGTACCTACCCCCCCCCCCCCCTGTCGGCTAAACGATTGGAGTTGAACAAGTGAAAAATTCTCAAAAATAAATTATATGATGAATTTATAAGAAAAACTATCACGGCTACGTTAGCATGATTAGTTAATGAGTAATAGTCGATAAACTTACTACTTCGGAATCCTACATTGCGCGTGGCCTGACGGTTTTTTTATTCATTACATTCTTAGTGAATTCCGGTTGACAGCCAATCGACAGCAACCTCGTTAAATATATGTAAACTACAATCTTGATATTAATACGAGCTGTAAATTAAGTAACCGTAGTTCTGTACTTCTTTCAGAGATGGCGCTTCAGGTAGGTGTCGATTAAAATTATTACGGTGTAGTGGGTGTAGCGAGCTGATTGGTTTTATCCCATCTCAAAAATGTCCAACGCACCTAAAGAAGTTTTCACTTCAAAAACTCTAAACCCTCTAGCTTGAGTCAGTCTCCTAACGACTCGTCTAATTCCAATTGGGTCATGAGGCCTCATGAGTGACCGTGCGAGGGTGTAGATCCTCCACAATTAGTAGTAGGTAGGCTCTCAGGGCGGGGTAGGTAATTAAGTAAGGAGGCACAATTCCAATTTTTCCAAAGTATTGTATTGTCTTAATACACGTTATCCAAATTAATAATAATATTAAGCACTGTTAAAAAAAACTGTAAAAAGTAAAAGTATTCCAAAATAAAATAACATTTTTACCAATGTTCCCATCCTTCATGGGAAACCAGCTGACAGATGCATTTTTTTGAAAAACAACCCAACTGTCATGATTTAAAAATTTAGAAGAAAAATGCATCTGTCAGCCAAGGAATATTGAACGAGGTATTATACACCTCGTTACAACCGTTATTACCTTCTTTCATTCATTCATTCATCTTGGCCGGCAACGCAGTGGTCATCCCTTACCTTACGCCATTGAACGACGAAGATCACTTGCCCTTAGGTGGCTCGTCTTCTTCTCATTTCGTCGGTAATAAACATAGGATTATAAATAAATACTATATAAATTTAGGATAATTAAGGAGTTGATAAGCTAACAATTAACAAGCCATTACTGCTGTTTGGAAATCAACTGGGAGTGACAGTTTTCCGTGCACTTTAAATAAGAGAAAATTCTGAAATAATTATGTTTTATTAGTCAATTAGTCTTATTTATAACCGCATCTGAAGTTGATTTTGGTTATAATTGATAGCTCTCTTAAGTCTCTAAGCAATAGACTAAGCGTCTGTAGTAGATAGGTACACTCGAAAAGTTATTTCAAGAAACTCAGGAATTCTAAGCTATTCATAACATAACCAAAGAACTTACAATTCACATGTTCAAACACGTGGCTTTCGTGTATTTGTCTACAACAAGGACTTTATAAATTAGTACTGGTATTGTTTTCATTCCTGTTCAAATTTCGAATAATGTGAAACCATTCACCTTCGATTTTCAAATTGTATCTTGTGACGTATTTGTTTGTGATGAATGAATGATAATATTACTTTTTTATCTCGACTCGAATCTTCCAAATTTAAAAATATAAGACCAGTCACGTGTAAAGACGAACACTTTCAAATATGACAAAATATTATTCACATTTATTATTTCAGCGGTCTTGGCGTTTACAATTCAGAATAATAAACAAAAGCTAAAGATAAATAAAACACGTGTAATGATAAAAACAAACAAATATGTGCATTTTCTTCATTTTGCCTATTTTAGTTTGCTTGAAATTATTAGGTAATATCATCTATAAAATATTCAACAGATAATAAATAATAGCTTTATACACTTCTTCTAAATCACAGATTCCTTGCACAGAATGCGTGCGTTATTCTTAAAAACACTTTTTTTCTCAAATGTTTTTATCTTAAATTTCTTCAAAACATTTTACGTATCCTGTGTAAATGCAAACATAAGCTGCAAGAAAGCGCCAAAACAAGTGTCTTTGACCGACGCCGTTGTCCTAGTTAATTTTTGGAGGAAAATGGTGGTCTTTTACGCATATAGTTAAACTGTATTGAGGCTGTGTCAAAACATGGTGACAACACATGCCACAAGAATTTAGAGACATTTCACCGTATATATATTTCACTCAGATATTTCATATACCTAGTTAATTATGGGAGCAATGCTGCTACATACAATGACTCAATTATGAGCTGATAAGGAGGGTTCTTACAATAGTTTTGTATTATGTTTCTAATTTAATATTTACCAGTAATTTTTAGGGGCCGTGTTCAAAAAATATTTTTGTCATATTCGCGTATGGATCCATCCAAGCGTCTGCGGCTTACCTCAAAACTTCGAATTGTAGACGTATTTAAGCTGTATAGTTAGTAATAATTTGCATGAGTATACAATACTTATCTGGACACGCGGCAGCGTGTCCAGCCAAGTTCAAAGCAAAAGAACTGATGACGCAGCAACTTGTGTAATATTACACGAACCATTTCGAGCTACTTTTACTACCCCATCACAACTCGAGACATATTTAACCTACATACATGAATTTGGCACATTTTTAAAAGCCCCTTAGCTTAATTTTGAATTCTATTCAAAATTTCATAAATGTAGCTCAAACAGCTATTGATATTAACGTCTATAAATCCGCACTTTGGTGACTGACTCACTGACATAGGAACAAAAACCTAACCTGCTTCCAGACGACCTAGAAACTTGATATTTGACATCAAGGTAGACTATTAGGCTTATAAAAAGGAAACAATCTAAAAACTTAAAATTATTTATAATTAGTGAAAGTATTGAATTAGCGGGTCCACTATAAAAAGTATTATAATTTAACAAATAACAATAGGTATATTATTTATTAATAAATATGTGATGAGATCTAAATTGCCAAATTCTATGTAGAAAATCCTAAATTTTTTGTCACAACAGCTAACTAATGAAAACTAGCCAAGTCAAATGTAGAGCTTGAATTACATGTTGTTGTGACAAAAATTTTAGGATTTTCTACAAAGAACTTGACATCCATTTAGATCTAAATTCTTTTTTTTTTTGAACTTGGCTCTCATTTAATCACGCCAGTGGAAAAATAAAATTTTAAAATACATTTATGAGCGTAGACAAAGTAGTAAAGTGGGTTTTAGGTCTTAACAAGTTAACGAGTAATAGTCGATCAACTTACAACTAGAGATTCCTTCGATTTATAGGAAAAACCAAAAGAATTGACACAGACATTCCACAATATAAAGCAACAATGGTTAATAAATTTATTGATAACAACTTCAACGTGATAAAAGCCTGAAGTGAGCAAAATCTACGTACTTTCCAATTAATAACTAAAAGAGGCTACGCCGTACTTCCCAATTGTAAGTAAAGGCTGTATACACCGATTACCTTGACATTTGGTTATTCCAAAACGATTCATGACCTCAGAGTCAAGGGTTATTCCGTGGGCAACATCCAACTAAATAGACTTATTTATTTACGTATTGAAGAACTTAAGGATATATTGTAAAATAATTTTCATAAGACTTTAGGATAATGCAAGCTTACCCGCGGCTTCAATAATAATTTTCTATAAAAAACTTAATTCTGGGCCGTTGCCCGTGCACCCATTGGTTTCACCCACCTTTGCATCAAGTTTGGAATTTTAAAAATACCTATCGATAACCATTGTCGATTATGTTAAAATAAAAAGTAACATGATCTCGTTATAACACAGAAGACATAATAGTACTGTTATAAAATACGAGTAACCGCCCTCGCTTTACATGTTATTGGAGTTTTATTAAGGATTCCAATTTTTTTTTTTGAAAACATAATATAGCCTATGTCACCCGAGTATTTTATTCAAATTTTTTATTGCAGAATGATCGAATGATCCCCCACTTCTTGATGACTAGCAATCCGTCGCTTATGACTTTACTGATGAACATGAGCATTGGTGTCGAATTAGCATAATGAAAATTATACATTTCAGTGGTAAGATAGAAAATAAATAGTAAAATAAAAGCATGCAAAAAATCCATAATATTTACAGCTTAAATCGAATTTTCACCTACTTTCACAAGTACCCACATTAACGTAACTTCCTTACCCAAACGCCATCGATTCAGTAATCGATTCTTAAATTCAAATCGAGATTTCAATCATTCAGATAGTGTTGCATACCGTGTCCTGCCACGTGATCGGTCGATCACCCTGTGAAAATATTCTATAACGCTGCTAAATTGCGAATACCACAAGCTAAAACTGAACTAGATCATCCGGATACTTTCAACTGTGATCGGATAACCTGGGATAAAATAGGCCGTTGTACTAACAATGTGCTATCTGTCGTTTTAGAAATACGATTTGATTGTTTAAGCCTGGATTTCTCAAAGTGAGTAACAACGCCATCTTGTGAGTGCTAAAACATTCGAAAGAACGGTATTCGTACGATCTGTTTAGGTATAAAAAAATTAAGGTTTGCTAAAATTGAAAGTTAAGCTTTTTCCATGATTGTCTGGTATTTAAAAATTTTAGGGTGTTTCAAAAAAAAATCTTAAATCCCAACGCCCCTTATTGAATTAATTCGATAAAAAGATATACCTCAGGAAATATTAATTAGTTAAGAAGTCGTGATCCCCTATTACTAGTAGTTTCGCCCGGTAGTCCCAGTTCGAGACCTAAATCCTCAAGCTTCCAGCCACAACAGGATCCATTTAGCGGCTTAAAATCAAAAGAGTGGTAGATAACCAGGCAGGGTAATCCTTCCATCGACCTACATTGGTGTAGTATCATAGTAACTCTTAAATCTCTTCAATCGCGACCAGTTGAGCTATAATTTTTAATATGAATACCTAGCTGAAAAACAATTTAGAATTTTAGACGGTAATTTGACACTACCACGTTTAGTCATCAGAAATGCCGGATGCAACACCGATTTTCAGCTAAGAGGAAAGCAAGAAATGCTTGCGTATTTCTTTCATCCAAATTGCAATCCAAATACATTTAAAACATTCCGTGGCTCATTTTAGAAACAAGATAGCTAGTCAATCATTACAAAGCTGCTCTACTCACTGATTCCGTCCAAAATAAATGGGATACAAAACTCAGCGACCATTGAAAGGAGGGACCAGAAGCTATAACCCGTAACCTATTCAGATGAAGCTAACCTATATGTCATTGAAGCCTTTTTTATGTAAATATGAGACAAGCGAAGTAATAATAATAATAAGAAAGAAGGAGAGAAATTACTGGCTATCAAGCTCCTAGCTGACATGATGAGCTATTTAGAACCTGATTAGAAAGACTCAAAAATCATACAGGAGCCGTAGGTAACTACTCCAGCGAAGGAGTGTAATGGCCAATCAGCCAAACAGGTTGTTTACAGAAAAAAAGGCAAATTTTAAGCGCTTTCCTAATCCATAAGTAATGCAAAGTAATCCCGTACTGCTTAAACGCGAGGTTACAAATTCAAATTTGTGAAATGCAATGGATGAGTCTAAATTCAAAACGCTGTGATGAATAACTGTGATGTCACATGGAACAAAACATGTTCAGAATTTCAGTAAGTACCAACTGAACGTTCGGTAATGGCCCCGTTACTAGTGCCAGTAGTTTTCCATTTTACTATAATATCACGTGTAACTCTATTACATTTACATGTGATATTATAGTAAAAAATCGGAGGTGCGTGATTACAATTTTTCAGGTTTTCTCACGATGTTTTCCACATATCCAAGTAGAGATATTTTTAGTTTGAGAGTGTTTAATAATTCAATTTGTTTGCAGTGATCAGTAGCATCAACTGCCTATAATCATTGAGATACATACATAGAGGAGACATCTCAAACAAAATGTGTGTTCCACCGCCGGCTTGCCCTCCGTTCTCTTTTCAAACTAGAAGCCTCGTTTGCACACTTGCCATAGAGTAACTTTGTATATGACACTTGCCGAACCAAGACGGCAACCTAAGCAAGTTTATATATTCCATTAACACGCTAGTGGCTTGCCAAGTTCAAATGCTCCTTATGATTTTTTATTCCAAAATGGCGGGAACATTGCACAATAATTTAATTAAATTCGTTTTAGTTCATTTAACTTAATATTTTGTTTTCTTACCGATGATAAAGTGATACCATTATCTTTTTTGTTTTTTGTCGTGCAATTGTCATACGTTCTTATTACGCACGACGGCATTTTTTCAGTTTTTTCATAAACAATTTTGGCATGCGGCCGCCATGAGCGCAGCCGAGTGACAGCCGAGTGACAGAATGAAATGCAGCCGGCCGGCTGCAATGCACACCCCCGAACCCGATGTTCGCGGTGTCTGTTCTATACGCTAGTAATACTAGTTCAATGCCTATAATGTACTTAATTTCTTGCATTTCTTTTCTTTCTCTGCCTGCAACCCATCAATGAAGCCTATGGTGTAACTGAAGTCTATGTGCGACGGTGACCACTTTTTCTATGGAAATAGGCGTCCAACGAGCTGACGATCCACCTGCTGGTAAGTGGCTGTCGTCGCCCTTGTGCAGGGACACCAAAAGCATCATTGATGCGTTACCGGCCAAGAAAGAGCGGAGAAAAAGAAAGAAAGACTTACCATCAGATAGCTCGTATGGTTGTCTGTCGGCCTTTTACAAAAATAATTACTGTCACTTGTATCAGGAGACGCAATAGCGTCTCGACAAGTACACTACACAATACACTCTCAAAATAATGTCACTTGACGCTATAGTCTCTTTTCTCGAAACCTAGTGTGACGTCACGAAACAAGCCGTCACGAAATTTTTAACTCCATATTTTTAATTATTAGCGAAACGTCAACGCTTTGTACTTTCACACATGAAAATGATTATTAATTGTGTGCATAAAACACTAAAAATTATTTCGATCTTTCAATTATTTAATACTTTACAACAATAAAAAATTTGGCCCGGTCCCTTTTTGGAATCTGAGCAGCCTAAATCGGCAATTTCGGATGAATTTTTACTAGAAGGTTGGTATTGAATTTCCTTTTTTTTTTCTTCGTACATGGCATTGGCGTAGTATATATTTCGATATTAATGGCTGTGACCACAGACACATGCTTAGTAAGTAGATAGCGTATACAGACTATACATTGAGTGCTTGCTTCAAGGATATAATAGTCTAACTGGATCACAATCTTCGAAGATACCTGAAGATGACATAATTGACCATTTTTCTATTGTGTTCATGTTATCTATAGTCCCAGGATATATTATTCGATGGTGTTCAAATATTTTTATAATTGCAGTGCACTTAAAAAAATAGATGTAGGTACCTTAATAAATAATATTGTTTCATTTTATTATTACCTTACACAAAAATAATCATAATAATATAAAAACATCAGTTTTCATGACAAAGATAATTTTGAAGAAATTATTAAAAATACTAGCTGACCGGGCAAACGTTGAACTGCCTCTTAAATTATATCTAGATATAGGGACACAACCCTTGGGTTAAAATTATGAAATTTTTCACATTTATAACTTTAAATTACATCCCTTATTTTCACCCTCAAGGGGTGATTGTCCAAATAAACTTGTCACAGTACTTTTGTTTTTATAGGTATGGTAAATTATTAATTTAATTATCGATCGCCGAGAGTCGATTATAAAAAATAGGGGTTGGTGGTAGAAGGGTTAAAAATTAAAATTGTGTGTATTTTTTATGCCAAATCCTAAGAAAATTCAAATAAAATTTTTTGTCCAAAAAATAAAAAAAATTGTCGTGGACCATACTTAGGGGTATGAAAAATAGTTTGCGTCTTATTCTCAGACCTACTGATTATATACACAAAATTTCTTAACAATCGGTCAAGCCCTTTCGAAGGAGTTTGTAACTAATACTGTGACATATGCATTTATCTTAATCTTAATATATATATCCTACGTGTCACGTTGTTTGTCCGCGATGGACTCCTAAACTAATTAACCAATTTTAATCAAATTTAGACACCGTGTTCAGTTTGATCTAACTTGAAAGATAGAATAGATAACATCTCAAAAAAAACTTAAAGAATGAAGTCTGCCCGGGCAGCTAGTATATACATATAAAAATAAATTGCTTTTTGTTTGTGTCACTTAAACTTGAGATTGGCTGGACCGATTTGGCAAATTTTGATCTTGAAATATTTGTGTAACTTCAGGGAAGTGCGTTTCAACCATAGATATGTTACTCTATCTGGATCAGAGACTTTGTACAGGTATCTGACGATCGATGATGTCATATCGGAAGGACCATTCGACCAATCCCAGGCCGGATTGAGGTTGTCCTTCTTAAATTGTAGGGTGTCCACACTTAGAAAAATTGTATCCTATTTTGATATGGTTCTTCAAAATGTTTTCTATATGTAATTTTTCTGGTAGTAATCATGATAATATTGAAATAATATATTTTAATAAAATTTCTTTAAAATTACCGACTTTATATTATTGCATTAAAAGTAAATTGAAAATTAAGGTACACCATTACGGTACATCTATATTTTAATTTCATCTTAGATGTTATTAAACCATTATAAAAAATCGCATTCTAATGGTATAATAATATAATATATCCTGGGACTATAGATAACATGGAAACAATACAAAAATGGTCCTTCTTAATATGACGTCTTCGATCGTCAGGTACCACTACGAAGTTATGTATCCAGTTAGAGTAATATATCCATGGCTGTAAATTGTAAATTAAGTACTCTGTGGTGTAGTACTCTGTCACTCTGTGTTGGTAGCATTGATTATTTGAATTGGCTATTAAACAAGTTTTGGAAATATATTTTAAAATTTTCGTAGGTTTATTTTATACCTCTTACAATATTTATTTTTTCAAAAAAGTGATATTTAGTAGGAATAAAAATAACTTTTAGTCCATTAATTTGAAATTCGCGCGAAATAGTCGGCCATCTGTCACTTGCTGGCTGTGACGTCATATTTCAATAAACAAAAGTTTATTCTGTGAGTTTATTATTATTTAGGACGCTCTAACTCTGAAGATATTTTAACTGAAAAACTTACACCTTTTTCACTGGAATTGTGAAAATGACAAGCTACAAGCCATGTGCAGTGCTTATGTGTAGAAGTACTACAATTAAATTTCCTAACAAATTGTTTAAACACGTTCATAAAATGCCCTCAAGTCTCAACGTCGAAAGCAGTGGTTACATTTTACAATTAGCACGTCGAGACCCAGAGTTAACATCTGATAAATCTGCAATATTCTTTTGTGAAGATCACTGATGTAAGTATTTAGAAGTAATCAACTTAGCCTCTGATTTACAAAAAAAAAACAAATTAAACCTAACCCTAATGTTGTTCATAAAACATGATCAAAATAAAAGTAAGTAATTAATATATTTGTGTTACTTTACAGCTGCCTAATGATATGGGAAATTACATCCAATACAGTGTGATGGGGTCTGTTGGCATAATAAGACTGAAGCCATCATGTTTACCATCAAAATTTCAATGTCAACCAGACAGAATAAATCGCACCGCACCGCCACAGCCTCGATCAGCCGCAAGCAAAAGACAACGTATGAACATAATACAAGGAATATTTTCAGAGGAAACTCAAATGCCAACAACATTAGCCATGACAAGCAATAAAGGTGAGTCAAAAAACAATTTAATAATACACGACCCTTTTATTTTTTAATCTGAGTACACAACAATATGTTGAAAAGTTCATAAGTAGTAGAGTACCTTCGCCATGTACCATTACCATATAGGTAAGTATGTAATAAATAATATGTTTTGATTTTTCCAGATTTTTTTCTGCTACTGAGAAAGATGACTGTTCAAACTCAGATCAGGCGATACAAGTATGCCCTGAAATGAGTAATAAATTAGTTTGAGTGTGTATGTCTGCAAAGAATAGAAGCAGATATGTACAAACTATTACTCAAAGTAAGGATAAAAATACTTCTTTAAAGACTCATGTAATAACCACTGCAACATCACATTTTAAAATAAAGTACAGGATAGAATCAGCAGGGCATTCCAAAATCAGGAGAAATTTACTCTTTACTGAAAAGCTAGAAGCGTTGTCTTCAAACAGTTCATCACCATCAAAATTGCAACTTAATATTGACAGTTCACCATCTGTTCAATCCTTATTAACAAAGACATCTACAAGCAGCGATCAAGAAACTCAATCTGAATTATTAGAATTAAAGAGGAAAGTTGAAGCAGAGAAACTATGTTGAATGTCAATTGAAAATACTGTACGACTGATCAAGAAAAATCTAAGATATTTATTAGGTTTTTCGAAGGATTGTTATTTTTTGATTGAAATTTTGAAAAAGCACATTAACCTTCCTGAAGAACATATTATTGTTATGTTTAAAAAAATAAGACTAAATACACCATTTTCTGAGCTTGGAGACCAATTCTGAATGTCACTGTCGCTAGTAAAGTATTTATGAAATCTGTAATTCTAATTGCAAGTGTGTTAAATCCATTTATAATTAAATCAAATAAACAATTGGTAAATCGGAACCTACCTATGGCGTTTAGACATATGTGCCATAATATCTATTGTATCGAGAATTCTCTATGTTAAAACCTCATTCTGTAGTGAATATGAAATTGTTAAAATATTTAGATAAATGTGTTATTGTTGCATGTGCACTGATTAACCTACAGGATAGTTTAATTAAAAATACATGATTTGCTAATATAAATTGTTTTATTTGGTACTATTATAAATTAATGGATATTTTTCTTCCAATATGATTCTAAGAGTAAATCTTTTACATATAGGTACATAATCATATTCTACAGACACAATATTGACTTTCTGAGTGTCTTCAAAGTCCCATGATGCCAAACAAAACAAATACTTTTTCAGTTTAGTTAAGTGCATTTGCAGTTGCACTTGTGCGAAGTACTTAGCAGTAACTTGATTCATCGAAACATATTTTTTTGAAGTTCATTGGACATTTTATTTCTATTACTGTGTCACCACTTAAAATTGCATCCGGTGATGCTGGTATCATAGGATATTCTTGACACATGAACAAGCCGCACTGAGAAATTTCTCCAAGTAGATTTTTTAATTTTTGTTTTACAAGGTCTTCTAATTTTTGACCCCTTTTAATAGCAACTGTGTCTGGAACACCATACGACTGTCGAGAAGATCTGAAATCATAAACATTTAAAAATCATTAGTTAGGGTGTCGTTATGGGGGCGCTGAGGAAAAACTTAGAAAAAGTCCTCCTGTGACCCCTTAGCAAGACTCTGACCAATTTTGCTTATTCATTTCAGTACTTACATGAAGGTTTTTCCATTCCGAAACTCGGCAGAGCAAAAGTCAGAGATACACGCAAAGAAATTTGCAATTAAATGAATCAACTTTAGGCAAATTCGCACTGTCAGCTTTTGTATAGCCTGACTCCATTTTACAAAACCTCTCAAAAGCACAAATCAAAATATATCTTAATAATTTTCTCAATAAATTGCACACGATAAAGTAACGACGCTTTATTTATTGACATGTGACGTCATACAATGTTCAATCATGATGGCCGCCCACGTTTCGGTTCTCGTATCCACAGGTAAAAAAACTCAAATCTATTTTTCAAAAATAAAAATATTTACAATTTGTTTTCATGCAAAAAACGTATTGTATAATTATTGTTAACCATTATGCAACCGTATTTATCACATTTCATATTTTACCGTGACAACTGTCAAATAGCCAATTATGTCAACAGGCTAGTTGACAAAATTTGGAAATTAGTTTATAACTATAGCTTAGCATCCAGATGAAGGAATGAAAGGCAGATAACGTCGTTCGAATATGACGTAAGCCTACCAAGAATAATACAAAATAAAAAACTAATACAATCTCGTGTCACTACTAAAGAAAGCGTCAAATTGCATGAACATCGCAATTGTCAAAATTTATTAAATAATTTTATCAGTTAAAATGCCGTCTTGCATTTTTAAACAATTTAAAAGTAGTTCGCAAAATCAAAGAAAAGAAGATGGAATATCTATTCACAGGTATCTGTTCATTATTTTATTATTTATTTCTAATAATATTTTTGCGGTTTGCTCGGAACACAAAACCTCGACAATTCTTCATTTGTAATCCAGCTTTATGTGAAAATCGGTTACCCTAAATTTGGGGAAATATGCATGAGCTATTTGAGCACTGGTCGATTTATAAATGTATGTCGAAATAAATATATTTAAAAAGTAAATATTTGTATTTATTCAAACCTTAAAAATCAAGAAATACAGCCAATGCATAAACACCTATCGCTGGGATATTATAACCGGGTTAATTGAAAATGTCACGTTTGCCCACGATAAAATGCATGATTGAAAGAAAATATTACATTATATTTTAGTTTCTGTTTTTAGTTTAGCCTACTCACTAAAATGATTTCAATTATAATTTTGCAGATTGCCGACAGCTGCTATTACAAGAGAAAAAAAAATGCACTTTGCCTCGTATTTTATTATGCGTACCACAAAGGACTGGAATTAATTGTCCGCGTGGGTGTTCCCGTCAGATTATAATGTGGGTGTCTTCAAGTCAAGAGTGAATAGGCTTCTACTAAGTTAGTGTGATTTACCATCCACGACTTCATTACCGCTTACCATCTCAGGTGGTTCTGTGGTCAAACACTAACTTATTCTGCATAAAAAAGTCCATAGGTTAATTAAGACAATTAAATATATTTAAGTATTATTTTATATTAAAAGAACATTTACATATATTTTGATAAGTGTACTTTTTGATAACTAGTGATGAAATTAAAATCAATTATGATTATCACATTAATTTATTACAACGTAAATTTTTGTCTGGTTTTCTATGCATTTGTTCCTCCTATCTCAGGAACGGCTTAATAAAAGATTCGGTTTTCACTGACGTATTGTAATGAGTTTGGGTTAACATTTAGTGTTTGTTTTATTTGAATCGGTTTACAAATAAAAAAATCACGACAATTTAAAGAATACCATCCCTACTTTTATCGTCTGTGGGCTTACCGAAGCGAAGCAAGGGCGTTCACTAGACTAGTAATAAATAATTTGCCAATTTAATTGTGCATAATGTGTTAAGTTGGAAATATGTCAAACAACATTTACAAAATTTCGGGAGTTTGTGACTTTTCATTTGGCATCCTCACACACACAAAGAATTACGTGTCCATACGGTGCCATTGCTAGTTGACATTAAGGTTGTCACGCACACATAGCGAAAAAGTGACTTCACGTCATTCGTTACATTTCTTCGCGAATGTTCCATCTGCCTTTTATTTCCTTCATCTGAGTTAGCATCTATTTCACCCCAAAAATATATTAATGAAAAATAAGTCTTTTACATTAGTGTTTTGAGTTTTTAGAAATGAACTTGAAATTGACCGCGAAAAAGGCCAAGACTGTCATGGCGTCTTGAATGACGTCACACTTCGCGAAACAGCCGTGTTTGTTTAAGACAGACGACAGTCATTTGTGTTTTTTAATAAATAATGAATTCCTCGTAATAAAAATACTGTATAGTGCCCCAATGTAAAAGTACAACGATAAAAACGCCAAACAAATTATTCATATACGTTCCAAACAATAAACAAAACAAATACAAGAAAGTGGTTAAATATGTCAAGGAGGCAAGATGCTCTTAATTTATCAACTGATTCCACAATTTATTTCTGTGAAGATCATTTTGATGTAAGTATTAAACACAACTTGATGTATCTATTTATAAATGTGTATAGTAAAAGTAATGAATTTTGCAAAATCTATACCATTAATATACTACACATAACCTATAAAATGTTATGACTTGAATAGGGTTTTATGATTTATTTAAGTTAAAATATTAATTTTGTTTTATAAAATGTAATAATTCGTACTCTTCTTATTTTTTTAGTTGCCAAACGATATGATTAATTATACAGAGTATCATATTATGGGTAAAGTCTCTCGAGTGCGCATGAAACCAGGTTGTATACTAAAGAAGTTCGAATGCCAAGAAGATAAGGAAACGGACATGCAGCTATAAGGAACGACCATATATGTTGAAAAAACAAAGGATGTCAGTAATCACAGTGTGTTTGAATGAACCAGAACAAAGTAGTACCCCAAGTTCATCTGTCAAGGATACTTCTAATACAAGTTCAAGTAAGTAACAAAAAAAAACAAACGGATTGCAGTTTGAAACAAATATGCAGCCATTATTATTATTATGATCATAATATTGTTTATTTTTCAGATTTTCAAATAGTTGAAGAGAATGTACCTGAAACACCTGAAACTTTATTTGAACTAACAGCGGATAAATCTGTTCAAGCATTAATAACACACAAATTCAGAAGTAAAGCTGTCCAGACTAAAATTAAATCAACAGAAAAGGCACTATCACCTTTGAAACCACGACAAATATCTACCTCCACATCCCTGTTCAAATCGGAGACCATTGTAAATTCAAGTCCTTCTATGTCCGGCCTCACCAAAATTACAAGAAATATATTTATTGAAGCAGAACAGTCTGATAGTGATATTTCTTTATATGCACCATCTGCATCTACCACCAGTTGCTCGCCTGTGCATTCTTTGCAAGTTAAATCCTCTTCTGACTGTAGTGAATTTATTAAAGAAGACAAAAAGTTAGAAGCAAAAGAGACCATATTGAATATGATTAAAAAAATTTAGAAAAAGCCTCGACTATACATTGGTGTTCCAAGCAAGTGTTACTATTTGATTGATATAATAAAAGATGAAATCAAAATTCCCAAACATCATTTATTGTTTTGTTTAAATAAAATAAGATTGGATAGCTCATTTAATCAACTGTCTGATGATTATGCAATGACTCCATCATATTTAAGCAAGATATTTTCAATAAATATACCATTAATAGCCAGTGTATGAAGCCTTTTATTGTGTCGCTAGATAGTGAAATGATAAAAAAACTTTACCCATGGCATTTAGGCACAAATATTATAATGTTAGTTGCATTATAGACTGCCTTGAAATAGAGATAGAAAAACCATCTAAAGCAATAAATCAAGCATTAACCTGGTTGGATTATAAAAAAGCCAACACAATAAAATATTTAATATCCTGTACACCAAATGGACTAATGAACTATATTTCTCCGGGATTTGGGGGCAGGATAACCGACACTTGTTTAGTCGAATCCTGTGACTTTGTCCAAACATTAAAAAGTGGTATGTTCGTTATGGCAGACAGGGGTTTCAAACATTTAGAAATACCTATATCTAAAAAAAGCTGGTATTACACTAGTAAGACCTCCTAGTGTCGAAACAGGTGTAAAGATGAGTAAAACTGAAGCAAAACTAACTAAACACATAGCTAGCCTAAGGATACATGTAGAGCGAGTTATTCGGCGTTTACGTGAATTTCGTATGCTTAAACCACATGCATGTATTAATTTTAATTTTGTAAAAATACTTGATATAATAATCATAGCATGTGCCTTAATTAATATACAAGATTCTTTAATAAAATAAAACATGAAAATCAAGACTATTTTTTATTTAAAACACTTATATTATAGTTCTACACTCTTATACATTAATGGATAAATATTCATTTTCCAAAACTCCAATAACTTCACTTTTATATTTTCAAGGGTGGTAATTAAACTGACTTCTATTTAATAGCATTATTGTCCTCTAAAAATCTACACTCTCCCCTAAATTACTAAGTCAGCCACCATCAATGCGCGTCTAAAAAATACTCTATTAGCCACTATAAATCTTCAATGTAAGCTACTGTAAATACGGCTTAGCATGGTAGTTATTTTTTAGCATCTACAATTGTAACATATATTCAATTAGTAAGCTTCTAAAATATTTATATATGTATGACACCAATAAAGTAATTTTATCTACATCTAGTTTTATAACTCAGCATCATTTAATTTTTTTCAAACATAAATAGTTTATAACTCGTCCTATATTTTTGATCATCAAAATACCTAAAATTATCATCAAATATATTGAATTGTCATCAAAACATACCTACCTAAAATTAAGGTGTGTAATAGTTAGTATAATAACATTTAGTATAATATAACTTGAAATAATGTTCACATGATATAATTTTCACATGCTATAAAAACAAATAACAAAATTTCATGTGATCTAATGCTTATTTCATATTATAATGTTATAATTCATTAATTTGCTCGAATGACATTTAATTTACTGTAACGTTTACCTCATATAAATTTTATATAGTATAATGCTCTTTTTATATAACGTTCATTTGACTTAATTTTCATTTAATATAATTTTCAAATACATAATCTGATCTTCAAACGTTACACACCCTTAAAAGGTCTACAGCATGCTGCAAACAGCAAGAGGCATTCCGCATGCAGCAAGCAAGCAGCAGACATGGTTTCTGTCACGGCTCCGGCGCGGCGCTGCGGGGCTCTGGCGGTCCCACGCGATCTTATCGTCGCAGATGCTATTAACGCTCACCACCGCAGCTTCGGCTTGCTGGCCGGCTTTGCCCTTTATGACTGAGACTGTGTTTCACTCACACTATATGTGGGTTGATACTTCAAGAGTTCACTGTCCTCAATTTTCCTCTTCTTTCCCTCTTCTAAAAACTTCAGCAAAACCAATGAATTTGGTTGTAAAAGAGGGCTGCCCTTGGATAAATCTTTTGCTGTCATATATTTAACTCGAAATTTGGCATACCTATTAAGGACCAATGACAATTCAATATTTAAAGAAAAAAAAGAAAGAAAGAAAGAAACCTAATTACCCGCTTTATATTAGCTTTAAACGGTCAGATTTCTTTCAAACTTCATATACTTATCGAGGATCGATGACAATTCAATATTTAAAGAAAAAAAGAAAGAAAGAAAGAAAGAAAAAAACCTAAATTTAATTTCAAACAATCAAACTAAAAATGAAAAAATAAATAATAGTTAAAAAAAACTAAAAAAAACACGCTTTTATAGAAAACTAGTAACCGCCCTCGCTTTGCTTCGGTTTTCCTATTTTTTTTACACCTTGGGTTACACTATTGGAGTTTTATTAAGGATCCCTATTTTTTTTTGACAAAATAATATAGCCTATGTCACCCGGAGATAGTGTAGCTTCCCAACAGTGAAAGAATTTTTCAAATCGGTTCAGTAGTTTCGGAGCCTATTCAATGCAAACAAACAATCAAATCTTTCCTCTTTATAATATTAGTATAGATAACCTAAAAAAATTAGAAAATAAAATTGAATTAAGAATCGTGTAATTGTAATAAAAGCGTGGGGTGCATGGTGTCAATGAGTAGAAGGGATAATATCTTTAAAAGCACCCCACGCTTTTTTTTGTTGGATTTTCTATAAAAGCGTGTTTTTTAGTTTTTTTTTTACTATTATTTATTTAATCTTTACCTATAGTACATACCAATTATTCGATTTTGAAATGTGACGTCACGAAATTAGGACCCCCTCCCACTCCTTGTCACACAATGTCACACTACATTGACTCCTCCTCATCCTCACCCCTAACGTGTGACGTAATCTATCAATGGCCCCTAATTAATCAGTATTGCCATACAAAAAATAATAATTTTCATACAAATGTATGATCTTTCTATGCATAATTTCAAGCTCTAGCCTGCTTTTGATGTCATTTAAATGTACAGAACTATCACAGTTTATATATTATTACATCCAGTATTCGCTCTTCATACAAACGGTCGGAACGCGCGTCATACCTACGCACATCGGAAAAAGGCTAGTAAAAGGAAGAAACTGCGGCCGCCGTGTGGCGATTGGCGATCGGGCGGAGTTTGTACCACGGTCGGTAACTCGGTACAAATAACTAACTCTTCACTATTTTTATGTACCTACCTACAAGTACGTATTGCAATAAGTACCTAAATTGATTATTTTTCATAAGTCCACCGAGTAAAATGCCTAGATTGATAAATAAGGGGCTAAAAAAATCAAATGGTTGATTATTATTACTTTTGCCGTATTGGGGCGGCTTAGAATACCAACCCCAATCTCACGCCAGATGGGTGTCGTAAAAGGCGACTAAATCCGGCCCGCTGGTGGTAGAGCCCTCGGAGAGATTATATTGGTAATATTGATTTTAATTGTTAGTTAATACCATTATTACTATTATTATTTCTCCATGGGATTCGCCTGGATAGCTACCACCCTTGAGCATGATGAGTCAGCCGCCAAACGACTCGTGTTCCGGCTGGGGGCTTGAGAGCCAGTTCTTTCTTTCTTTTTCTTCTCTCTTTCTTGGCCAGCAACACATCAGTGATGCCTTTGGTGTTGCTGGTGTCCATGGGCGACGATATCCACTTACCACCAGGTGGATCGTCAGCTCGTTTGCCGCCTATTTCCATAAAAAAAATATTAAGCAACGTTTGCAGAAGTTGGACATTGAATGGATTGGATGGGCGACCTCCATCATGGTACTTTACTGTACCTCCATATTGTAGGTATTACTCAAATACAATATAAATACAAAACTACAAAGAAACTCAAGTCGTTTGATAAAATTAAAATACTGTCGGCGGGCAGCCCTATCGCGCGGCTAATTCCGCGCGGCCGTAGGCAAGTTTTTCGAGAATAGGGCCGAGTTACGTTACTGGATATCTCCTTATACTGTGGAACTATTGTTGGATGAGGTGGATCTTATAGATACACTTTGGCGGAAATAAATGTCAGTATTGCCATACAAAAAATAATTTTCATACAGTTATATCCTTGTATGTATAATTTCAGGCTCTTTTCTCTCTTTGATGTCACTATAATGTATGGGGCGATTGTAGGATCTCAGATCGTACACATTGATGGAAAAAAAGTGTTACCCTACAAACAATAATTATTTTCATGAGGCAAAATCAACGGCTTCCTGGCTGTTGATTTTTCAAAAATCTAATTATGCATTTTTGGTTGTCGTGAAAATCGGCTCCGAGACTCCTTTGACCACTTTTCGCTATTCCTCATAGTTTTGAATTTATCCATCCACGCCCACTTGAAAAATTCACCCTGTATACTCTTCTGGCAGATACTTGCAACCGCTAGAATCTTCTAGCTGTTTATATATATATACTTTTTAACAACTGAAAGAATGTTCCCAGAAAATTTGAGCCATGTGGGAGCAGGTTATGAATTGCACACCCGATGACAACTTTGCTTTGTTCTGGCACACACTTGCAACCCTCAAAATGGGTTGGCAATTTTTTTTACACTTAAGCATAATTAAATTACAACCTATTAAAATTATAGCCTTGTGGGAGAAGGTTAAAAAAGAATATTTTTTGCATTTTCAAAAAATTAAGGGATGACGCAACCGCGAGATGCCTGCCAGAATGGTACTTTCTTATTTGACTGATAATAAAACATCGTAAAAAAAATTCGAGCTCTGTGGGAAACGGATTAGTCAGATGGTTCAGTAGCTCTTATACATATTGCTGCATATTGGCTGTGTTAGAGTTAGAGCAAAAAATTTCTTGATCTTGACGTACCTATCGGGAGTAAAGCACAACTTCAACCGCTTCGCGGTATAAGGCGTGCAATATTTAAAAAAAAAGTGTACTTTACAAAAAGATATGAAATCCGAACAAAAACAGTTTCACTGTAAAAAAACAGGACAAGTACACTTCAAAAGATAGTTACAAAAATGATAATTAAGTTTTTACAAAAAGTTATGAAATCAAAAAACCCAAGTACATATCCGTTTTAGATTAGAAAAAAAAATTTGCTGGTAAAAGTAAAAAAAAATGGTGTACTTGGTGTGCATAATACTTTATAGTACGCGCTTATTTCAAAATAATCTTAAATTAAAATTTAAAAAATCCCGTCAGTTTTATTTACACTAAACATAGATAAGAACAGTCGATTAAGTCACCTTTCAGACAAAAAGGACGAGATCAAAATCGGTTCATCCGTTTGGGACATACAGATACACAGACAAACAGATACACCGATACACAGACACGCCAAACTTGTAACATCCCTCTTTTTTCGTCGGAGGTTAAAAAGTTTAAAAGAATATCTTCCAAATTCAGTGGCGTGTGGTACAGCCATACAAGCCGAAAAGCCCAGCTTACTATCATTGCTTTACTATTTCGCTCTGCAGCTGTTAAATATTAAACGTATGGAATGTAGTGTTCTGTGTTGTCGGGCCAAAGATCCCGAGATCCTGGGTTGTACGACACAGCTGGGCTTGCCTTGTTCTGACGGCCTAGGCTTCCAATGTCAAGTCAGAGCGAAAATCATAATTATGCACACCAAGTACACCATTTTTTTTTACTTTTACCAGCAAATTTTTTTTTCTAATCTAAAACGGATATGTACTTGGGTTTTTTGATTTCATAACTTTTTGTAAAAACTTAATTATCATTTTTGTAACTATCTTTTGAAGTGTACTTGTCCTGTTTTTTTACAGTGAAACTGTTTTTGTTCGGATCTCTAATATCTTTAAAAGCAAGTTAATATGTCATCAATAATTTTGAAGTAAAAACTTCTTTAGCCGCGTTGGACACTTTTTGAGATGGTATAATACTCTGTGTATAAAACCAATCAGCTCGTTATACCGCAATAATTTAAATCGACACCTATTTGTAGCGCCATCTCTGAAAGAAGTGCAGAACTATAGTTACTTAATTTACAGCTCGTATTAATATCAAGATTGTAGTTTACATATACATTACGAGACGTTGGCAGCCAATGAGTAAAAATGTAATGAATAAAAAATAATAATTGTGTGGTTTTATGAAACCACAATGCAAGTGAAACTTTTTTTTTCGGTCTGTAGGCATTTAACTAAAAAAATTTAGAAAATTATTCGATTTAAGGTATTAAAATTACGTTTTTATTCTTAACTTAATTATCGAAAAATGGAAATGATAATGGAAAATCAATAGTACTTAGACAAAATATTCAATTATAAAATTTTATTTCAATTTGCGTATTAAAATACAGAATACATAATAAAATTAATACAATCATTTAAATGATAGACGCATATTAAAAACTAAGAGCAATATTTATTTAAATCATTGAATCTCCATGATTTTTCTTACTCCAGGGCCAGCTGTAATGCGACATGCGATAGATGGACGAAAAATTTTGGGGCAATAGAATAAAATTTTCACTTAAAAAAAAAACTTCACAATAAAATGACGATTCAAAAAATACACACGTAATTGTTCAAGTTTTTACTTCTGTTGGCACTCCCGGAGTGCGTTTTAATTTTTTTTATTAGTCTTGTTTATACTTTGTAAATGTCTCTAGCACCAAGGTAAATCAGGATCATCGTCTTATAAAAACATAAAGGCATGGTAAGCGTGAACATAAAAGAAATGTAATGTCTTTTCCTCCTTGACAAATATCGCCATTTGTAGCAGTCTTATTAGAAATCTATCCTCTACTTGGATACGTACATTAGTTTCGCTAGGACACATTGAAGCTAGACAAAGACATAGACGCTAAGACGCTGGAAAATCTACACAAAAACCAGTTATTAATAATCATGATTCAATTTGAAGCCAAATAAATCTGTATACCAGCTAACCACACGTCGATATAATTTCATAGAAATCACGTACAAGTATTGTTGGAAGGCGACCGAGTATTCATAAAAATCGCTCTAACTTGAATCTTAATTGGTAGTTAGAGTTCTTTAGTTTATTTAAGATTTTAAAATGATATCTTGAACCTTGTCACCCGCGAAGGTTTCGCACTGATTCATTAAGGCGACGCGTGACCAACCTCCCCTATTTCCTAACAAATTTGCAGACCAATCCACTTAATTGATATAAGACGGACCAGGAAGTAATATCTATCGATCGACCTCACCACGTCTCAACTTCCCATCCCATAAACGACCCTAAACACATTGACATTAATGTCTGGTATCCAATAACACAGAAATTGAAGATACGTCAGTCTGTTTTGAAGAATTAAATTGCACCAAGCTCAATGATCCCACTTCCGCAATTATTTGAAAATGAATCGTATCTAAGTAAACTTTCAGTTCAGTTTTGTTTGGAATGGAAGCTGCAGTTATGTCGTTATGGTGGTTTGTCAGTTTTGTTGCAAAGTTCGACGGCCGTCCTAGCCCCCTCCTTAAGGCACCTGCCAGTTGCTTCTTTCGGTAATTAGCGAAGAAAAAATATTTTAACTAAATACATCTTGGAGGAAATAAGTCGAATAGTTCGTCATTTTGTATTTAAACACTTCATTAACTACATTAAAAGATAAGGTTGATTAAAAGCACCTAAATAAATTTTTAAAAAGGACGAAGAAAATATTGAATAAGTATTTAATGAATCCTACCTCAGAGCTTCTGAAACACTGCCTAATTTTACTGCGTGTCACAATCTTTCCAAATATTCTTTTTACTTCCAATAAAATCATGATTGGCGTTATAAATAATACTTGCATAACTAATGACATATTATGAATTTATATCTATTTTTAAAGTTATGTTTAACATATTTTAACAATAATTTTATTATATCACTCGCTTCGGTGAAGAATAATATTCTAAGACGACCTGCATAACTGGGAGATTTCCATAATTTCGATATTGATTGGCTGACTTAGAGAACCCTTTATCTAACAGCCTTTGTTGATTTGATTGATTTAGCAGAAAACCGTTAATGTCAGCGTTTTAAATTACAACGATGAAAAAGGATTTTTTTGGATTCACGTGCGTGAATAGACAAACAACCCAATTAAGGTTATTATATTTTCTGTATCAGAAGTCAAATACCCTCAAGGGCTACTTGATAACTAATTGAATGAACCCTTGGATGGACCAGTACAAAATGGTGCCCACGTCATTTTAAATAAATTGTGGACTGTGTAAACCTAGTGACCAGAGGGTGTTCGACGTCCACGGAACGGTCCACGTCGTTGTGGGTCGACGTCCACGGAACTTTCCGAAGACCCTTTGGCCACAGCTCCTCTTTAAGAAATCCGACATCCTAACAACAGTTCTTAATTTTCTATCTATCCACAATCCTCAAGTCAGTTGCCTAGAAACAGTGTTAGAGTTATAGTGTTTGTTATTTTATTATGTTACCTATTACTTAGCCAAAGATAAAATAATTATAGATACAGACTATATTGAAAACACATGCGTTAACCAATAAACCAACGCACTGAAAAGACACTTCGACTTCGACTTCGACTGAGGATAGACCGATCCTTAACCACCGTTCTTAATATTTTGTCTAGCCACAATCCTCAAATCAGTTAAATTAATTGTCTTATTGGTAACCTAACTGGTAAGAAAATACCTGCTTACTTAACCATTTACAAATTAACTACAGATAGATCATTGAAAACATTCGATAATCAGGTCTAATATCAAATAATGACTGTAATCAGACGTCCCAGTTTTATTGTGACCTAAGACAATCTAAGTCAGAACACTACGACACGGTCGGGAAAGTTGACTGGCTAAAACGTGAATTTTGATAAAAATTCTAGACACCAATTATCAATTCTAGCGTCGTATCGTACGCCAAACCGAAACTTAACGGGGTCGTTGAACTGGGCACCCCTATTCTGGTATATGGTGACTTGCGTGCACCTTTTCGGTGTAATTGTTCCCGTAAGTAGTTTGGTTGAATTTGGTTGTGAGTGAAATTTAAAAATCTTTTTAAGCGAGCTGGTGTAAGTTAGGGATATTATAAGAATCTTTATATAATATTATGTTTCATTTTATTTAATTTTAGATTGAGCGACCATGGTTTTAATAAATTTTGGAATAAACCCGTAACTGATCTTTCTGGTTTTTTTTTAATGTATATCACAGTTTAAGCTCTTTACGACTTTTAAAATTCATATCACACTCTTATAATATTTATAAAGAACCTATTTTTAACATTTTATTTACCAAACAATGACCAGAATAAGCTGCCTTGCTTTATAATGCGAATGCCGCCGAACTAATAAAATGGACGAGATATGGCCTTCCTCTCAACTCTGGCAATTTAATTGCTTTATTAGTACCTAAAACAATTTTGGGATGCGACTCGCATCGCGTATTATTCAAAAGTATGCGATTTTGAAAGCTTAGTTCTACTACTCGACCATAGATGGCGTTGAAACACATTACAAGAGAAAACTGTTAGAGGTTTCCCCTTGTACACGTTTCCTTAACCAAAATAGTATTTTCTTGATTGCGAATGGCAAATTTTATAAAATGTATCTGGTAGGTAGGTACATTTTTTTCACAAACTTATCTCAATCTATGATGTCTCGAATCTCCTTTCAATCTTTGCTCGGTAAACGAATGGCCCTATAGCTTCACTCATCGCCACTTATAATTTGGCAGAATTGTCTTTGAATTATGTTGATGTTAATCGCAATTTCAGCTGCACCGATGTCCTTCCATTTATGAAGGCGCTAATACAAGTAGTACCTAAGTGATAGTCGGCAGCATCCCATGAGTAATTCAAGAAACGGTCGGTGCATAGATAGAAGATATTTTTTGTTTTACTCGCATAGTTTCGGAGCCAGGTCATTTAAAAAAAAGGGTGACCCACTGTTGCCACAACGATGTTCTTAAAAAAACGTATAAAATAAGCTTTCTTTCAATTCCAGCATTGTAATGGCGACATCTCTATTGTTGCTAATTTTCTAAGGCGATGATGACCACTTACTATTAAGAGGCCCGTATGATTTCTTCTCTCCAATCAGGCTATCAATATTGGATCACACAGCCCAGCATTCCAGGAGGAACCTAGTACCATAGCCTTTATTGAGTGTATCACTACCAGAAAAATTGTCTTGACTCTTACTAATTCTGCCTCTTACACTACCTCTATACTCCATGCACACCAATTATACGACAATATAGATTTAAAAAAAAAGCGGCCAAGTGCGAGTCGGACTCGTCCATGAAGGGTTCCGTAGCAGCAAGTAACATAATATAAAAGTTCTTGTACTTCATTGTAACTTTGATTGATGTTTTTTGCGGTTTACGATTTATGACGTACAAAAAAAAACTACATACTAGATCTCGTTCAAATCAATTTTCGTTGGAAGTTTGCACGGTAATGTACATCATATATTTTTTTTAGTTTTATCATTCTCTTATTTTAGAAGTTACAGGGGGGGGACACACATTTTACCACTTTGGAAGTGTCTCTCGCGCAAACTATTCAATTTAGAAAAAAATGATATTAGAAACCTCAATATCATTTTTGAAGACCTATCCATAGATACCCCACACGTATGGGTTTGATGAAAAAAAAATTTTTGAGTTTCAGTTCTATGTATGGGGAACCCCCAAACATTATTGTTTTTCTTCAATTTTTGTGTGAAAATCTTAACGCGGTTTACAGTATACATCTACTGACCAAGTTTCAACAGTAGTTCTTATAGTTTCGGAGAAAAGTGGCTGTGACATACGAACGGACAGACAGACAGACAGACAGACAGACAGACAGACAGACAGACAGACAGACAGACAGACAGACAGACAGACATGACGAATTTATAAGGGTTCCGTTTTTGCCATTTGGCTACGGAACCCTAAAAACCGCATAAAATCATTGTTCGTTTAATGCAAAGGCTATATTAAGTGGTCAATGTAGGGCCATAAAAAGTTCCAAACATCCTCTCCACAGGATCTGGGCATTTTAACATTCGCGAGAATGTGTAAATATCTTTACATTTCAGTTCAGTACCAGCGTTAGAGCCACTGACGCCCTAGGCAAGAATATTGTGGCGCCCACATATGAAAATAAAAATCGAGCTTTTTTGCTGAAAAAAAAATTTTACTGAACCAATGGGAACGTTTATTAAGAATTTTATTTTCATTTTTTTTTTGCTCTTCACCTAAAATGCGGCGCCCATCCAAGCTTGGCGCCCTAGGCCGCCCGGCCGTCACCCCACCTCGCCCCTCCCTAACGCCGGCTCTGTTTCAGTTAATGATTTATCGCACAAACATTTACATTTTTATCCATCTAATATAATTTTGTAAGTAAATACTATAAATTCATGTAATTTTATTTAATTACAACGGAAAATTTGATTTATCTATCCGTAAGTGTATTTCTAACGTTATAAGCTGTATTGGGGCGGCTTAGAATACTAACCCCAATCCCACGCCGGATGGGTGTCGTAAAAGGCGACTAAATCCGGCCCGCTGGTGGTAGGGCCCCTCGAGGCATTATATTGGTAATATTGATTTTATTATAATTGTTATTTACATAATACCATTATTACTATTATTACTTTTCCATGGGGTTCGCCTGGATAGCTACCACCCTTGAGCATGAGTCAGCCGCCAAACGACTCGTCGTGTTCCGGCTGGGGGCTTGAGAGGCAGTTCTTTCTTTCTTTTTCTTCTCTCTTTCTTGACCGGCAACGCATCAGTGATGCCTTTGGTGTTGCTGACGTCGATGGGCGACGATAGCTACTTACCATCAGATGGATCGTCAGCTCGTTTGCCGGCTATTTCCATAAAAAAAAATTATATTCAGCGTTGAACTACCCCCTGACTATTTAAATGGTATAAAAAAAATCCATTTCTCCTTGTAAACTAAGTACAAATAGGGAAATAAGTATAATAATAGTAATATAATAATAATAGGGAAATCAAAATGTATATTGCTATCATGACATTCCTTCCTTCCTTTATCATCATCAGATCATGACGTTCCTTCAGCTATAATCAAATACCCTTATAAGTATGTCATGAAGATATAGAATTCAAACTCTTTACTTGAGAGACGTTTTTAATTACTGGACCATCTTTTTATTTTATTTTCATGTCTCAAACTTTATTTTAAAAAAGATTGCATCACATTCAAAACTTTAACCCTTAAACATAGTATTATTATGACCCAAAATATTTGCACGGTCGCGCTCTCAGATAGCGGACTAATTCGATTAAAATCACGCGTGTGGGCGGGGCCTGCGCTTCCACGAAATGTGTGCGACGGTTGTCACGTAGCGATTCTGGATCCCGATGACCGGTACGACCCTGTTACAAGATAAAAAGGAAAAGGATATGTGGGTTTTATAATTATATCATGTTGTCTTTCTTTAATTTTCTTTTTTTTTGGTAATGCATCGGTGGTGTTTTTGGTGGTGCTGATGTCAGGGCGACAGTAAGCACTTAGGTACAGATCATCTACTTTTTTCGGCTCTATACATTTCATAATTTGTTTCATTACACTTAAAATGTATCTTTTTTTGTATTTTAACTCCCGCAGCACGGGAGTGTTAGCCTAAGAACTCACGGAGCGATTTTCTCCCGCGCCCGCCGCGGTAGCGGGCCCGCAGCTCCTGTAGAATGCAGATTTGTATGTAAAAACGAGCGGCATATTTCACGACGCGGTTTACGCCCGCGGCGGGCGCGGTTTACTCGCGGCGCCCGCTGCACCGGCGGGCAACTTCTAGAACCGCGCGGCTCGCGGTCAGCCGCAGCGTCGGCGGGTTGCTCCCGCACGCTCTGCGGTCGGTTGGCGGGCGACCGCGGTGGGCGCCGGGGGGGAGGGGGGGTACAGATCGTAAAACCGCCCGTCTTGCGATATTCGCCCGCCAGGCTTGCGGGCGATAATCGCAACCGCGGCGGCTGCGCTACCGCACAAAACTTCGGTCTCGTGAGTTTCGAAACTTTTTCAAATTACCGCTACCGCGGCGGGCGCGGGAGAAAATCGCTCCGTGAGTTCTTAGGCTTATATATTCAATTTTTTAACCGACTTCAAAAAAAGGAGGAAGTTCTCAATTCGACTGTATTTTTTATGTGTGTTACCGCATAACTTTTCATTCAGTGTACCGATTGTGATGATTCTTTTCATATTCGAAAGTTGATGCTTGTCATATACCTAGTCACATTTCAATTTGAGTGAGATCTTTCGAGTAGTTTTTGAGTTATCTCTAATTTAGTCGGTTATTTTTTGTCAATAATTATTTCTAATCAATCTCATTTATTTATTTACCTATACGATATATTTTTTATTCTCGTCTACCACATGGTGTGAGAAATGTTGAATATTATGTCTTTAGAGTATTATGTTCCTAATAAAGGCTTATTTGAAATAGAACTTGCTAGTGGTTTTCCATTTATTTATTTATTTATTTATTTATTTATTTATTTATTTATTTACTCTTTATTGACCACAATATTTAATTACGGTACAATTGGCGAGCTTAATGCTTAATGCATTCTCTACCAGCTAACCAATTACAAGCAGGCCAAACAGAGATAACACGAATGGCGGTATAAATACAGTATTTATATAAACGCAGTATATATTATTATACATATTATATAATACATATATAGCATACATACTATAATATACATACATACATATAGCATTCGTGGGTTTTAAAAATTAAAATGTATTATTATAATATGTGTATTAAGTTTTCAAAAACAAACATACCCGTAGCTTAGTTGCCGACATCCTAGGCCCTGGGAAAAATAAGCCCTAGAACATGTTGAAAGTCAGTTCTGGAAAAGAAACGTATGCACGCCAGATTCACAGACATACTGAAATTTACTCTTAAAAAGAAGGTGGTTGAGATAACTTGTGATTGGCCAAATGTGATGGAAACGTTAAATTAAAACCCAACTTACATTGCTCAGTTGATGACCACAACCAACCAATAGGCACGGAAAGTAAGTTACCAAGTTTGTTTTACAATAACTAGCTGACCCGGCGAACTTCGTATCACCTAACAAATCATTTTTTCTAAAAAAAGTAGCCTAAGTTACTTCCTGTTACATCTGCCACTGAAAGTCCCGTCAAAATCGGTCCAGCCATTTCAGAGATTAGCCGGAAGAAACAAACAGACAGACAAAAATTAAAAAAAAAAAATGTTGTTTTGGTATAATATGTACCTTGTATACGTCCAAATGCACTTAGTAAAAAGCTGTTATTTTAATATTACAAACCACTCCAATTTTATTTATTTGTACAGATAAACCGAATCCAACAGATATAGAGAAACAAGCTAGAAGATGGCCACCGCCGTGCATCACTGATGATTGGCCAAGAAGCAAGTGGAGTAACCAGAGTAGCCAGACCAATGATAGCCAGACTTTGATTGGCAGATCGCACATCCATACGCCAGGACAAGTTTTCCGGGACTTGAATGTTTTGTAATTAATTTAGCCCTGTAGCCTAGTTGGTAGCGACCCTGCTTGCGAAGCGAAGGGTCCCGGGTTCGATTCCCGGCCGGGGCAGATATTTATGTGACAGATACATACATATATGTACTCGGGTCATGCGTGTTATTGTGATGTGTTTTTTTTTTAATTTATTAACACCAAAAAAATATTACAGATTTTTACAGTGAGTTACCCATAAAACCTTAAATACACTGTTTTTTTTTTTAATTTCTCATTTGTCCATACCACCAAAAAATAAGAGTTTTAGTGATTTTAACGCTTATTTTATATCCTTTTATTTATTAACAAAAGGCCTTTGTCAAACCGATCGTATCTGTTACCTAATCCGCAGTTGATTCATTAGATTTGACAGCGATAATATATGACGCGGCGTACAGAGCGCACTAGTAATCAGCTATATGTTTGAAGTATAGCTGTGGCTATAGCCAGTCATCCACAGAGTTTACTGGGCTAAAAGTTGAACGAACCTAGGAAGCGCGCGCGTCTCATTGCTCTCAACTCACTCACACGAATGCAACAAGATAACGCGCACACCACTGCAACGAACAAAGATGGACGCGACACACACTAATGAAAACGAAGCGTGAGAAATGTTGATAACTCACTTGCGTTAGTGAGCTCAATCATCACTTCCGAGTTCGAGCTTAGATATACAGACCTTTTGAAGGTGCTAACAAATCATTTTTAAGCTATAAATAAATAACTATTTAAACTAATTTTCGGTTTTCCTAGAAAGAGACAATTGTATATTCGTCGATCAGCTCATTAGACATATTTCGATAACACGTCCATTTTAAAGAATTAATGAAAGAGATAGGACGGCAATAAATAAGTTTGGCAGTGTGAGTGAACGCGTAGGCGATACATAGGTACCCACTTAATGAGACTCGAGTAGTAGTTGCAAGTAACTCGTATGACTGGGCTGACTCCCTCGGCTTATGTAACCCTGGTACTTCAAATCTTGTTTGCGCATACATTTGTACAAGTTTTTTACAAGCAGTTTAAAATAACCAACCGGCTCTACCGGGCCATTACTTAAAAAGTCTTTGCATTTCCGCGTTGAGAAAAGTAAAAAAGGTCATTCGCGCCTAAAATTACTTTAAATGAATACAAATTCGTTGTTGTTTGACTTGAATATATTTACAATTATTAAGGCTTTATACGAGTTAGAAATACCGCAATGCGACGGGTGAATTTTTTTAATACAATTAAAATAGTCATGGTATGTTAACATCAACGAACTTGCTCTATCATGTAACTCAATAATGTGTATTGTATTTAGCATGTTGGAATCGTTTTTAAATAATCCCATTAAATAACGTTATAATTGTTATAAATGTAAGCTTAATTAAATGCCACCTGTTAAGTAGTACCACGAAAGACTACATACCCGTTGCCCGTAGAAAGCAATGCCAAAATCTAAAATTCTTCACTAACCAAAAAATAATAATAATAATCGAATCCAAAGAAACTGTCTTTTAGGAACACAATAATAGGCATGATGACAGTAAGTAAAAATCACTAAAATTATGTATTTATTTAATAAAACCCTAATAATGGATTACAAAACACGCATATATCATATTATTATGAGCGAGATTAACAATATTTTTGATAAAATAAAAATACAAAATACGGCAAGCCGACAGCCGCCATGTAAGCTTGAACGCCAATCGGTCTCAATCAGCGCGAATTACGTCACACTTCTTAAAACAAACGAATATCACCATACTGATAATGACGTCTGGTCTATTATTTTTCTGAAGAGTGACGTCACAAGCGACGCCATGACACATTGAAGCAAGTGCGAATTTTAAACTTATAAATTGAAATATATTTATTTTATACTAAACCAATTTTTTTGCGGAAACATGATATACGTTGTAATTATATTTCCAAACAATATAGAACAGTATTTCAAAATCTGTCATCATGCCTATTTAAGAAGTTACCACAATTCCTCAAGAAACTGAATTTTGTTAAATTTTAAATAAAACATATTTGATCATAGTGGTAGGATTTGATTTACCTGGCGATATCACACTCCTTCAAAAATAGTCAGTTTTTTACTTTTTTAGATATTGACTTGTATATAATACATAACTATAATTATATTTTTCTTATTTGAAAACGTCTCTAATAACATTACTGCGACAAGATGTTTAGTGTCTGGGAAGTAAGAGCGTACATATAAATTCAAATTTCCAAAACCCATTAAAGAAATGATAATGATAATAATAATGAAGATAATGTCACTGATCTCCATAATAAAGAGTTCATTGCCTTTTTTGCTTATTGAAGAGTCAAAAATCCGATATAAATTTTATATTCTAGTATTAAATTTACATAGAAGAAAAATGTTGTAGGATAAGAGATATTATGATGTAATTTGAGTATTACGACTAAGGAATAAAAACATAATTATTTTTATAGTCTGTTTTTTAAAAAACATTCTGTAAGTTTGTTAATTAATAAGACTCCTCTGAAAAATGGACTATACCTACATTATGAACTATTTTGATTTCTTTAGTTTAAAAACAGTAATGTAAGTATATGCCACGGACAATTACGCACACATGGTAACCAAGCTGTCATTGCTATGCTTCACTCTCGATTAGACAAGGTTACGTCCGTTCTTTTTTACGTCCGTGTATATGCCTAATTTTATGATAATATCTCCTTCTGTAACTTAAACTCTACCTAGTTAAGTAAGGTTGTGTTATAATATAAACATTAAAAACTACCACATCTAAAGCGGTTTAGAAGTTTTAGTATATTATAGCTGCCCGAACAGACTTCGTTCTGTCAAAAGTTTTTTTTTTTTTAATTAAAACCTTCCGTCTATTCTATCTTTCAAGTTGGATCAAACTGCACACAGTGTGCAAATTTTACTAAAATCGGTTAAGTAGTTTAGGAGTCCATCGCGGACAAACAACGTGACACGTAATCTATACTAATATATAAAGAGGAAAGATTTGATTTTTTGTTTGCATTGAATAGGCTCCGGAACTACTGAACCGATTTGAAAAATTCTTTCACTGTTGGGAAGCTACACTATCCCCAGGTTACATAGGCTATATTATATTTAAAAAAAAATTAAGGATCCTTAACAAAATTCCAATAATGGAACCCAAGGTGTAAAAAAATAAGAAAACCGAAGCAAAGCGAGGGTGGTTACTCGTTTAATGATAAATAGGATCAGTACAAAATACATACATATAAATAACAACTACATCTAGCGCTCTACGCCTACTCGTAGTTAAGAGCTATGAGTACGTACTACGTATTATACATTGCGCATCGAGCGAACGTAGCGCTACGCACGGACGCTCATTTGAACGATTAATAAGCGAGTTTTCTCGTTTGAGCGAATATTAAGCGAGTTTTCTCCGAGACAAAGTATGGTAGTTACGAATTCTTTAATCTATTGTTCTATTGTTTAATCATCAAGGTTCTCTAATGTACAGCACGTCAGTAGAATTATTCCAGTAATATGGCAAACTGCATTCGGAACGCGAACTCTCTGTACAACCACTAAGGCATCATAAGCACACGCGAATATTTTATAACAAACATAAGCAAAGCAAAGCAATAACCCATAATTGTCCCACTGCTGGTCTCGGGGTCTCCTCTCACAATGTGAGGGGTATTAGGCCAAGTCTACCATGCTGGCCAAATGCGGATTGGTAGACTTTACACACCTTTGAGAACTTTATGGAGAATTCTCCGGTATGCAGGTTTCCTCACGATGTTTTCCTTCACCGAAGCAAATGATAATTAACTTCTAATGCGCACTAATACATATTTGAAAATTAGAGGTGCGTGCCAGGATTTGAACTCGGGCCCCTTCGTTCCGGAGACCAACGTTCTAACCGCTAGGCTATCACTGCTCAACATATCTATCTAGGCTATAACAAACATAGTTGTCTTAAAAATTACTGTTCCAGTCACAAATCGAATTAAACTAAGGAACTCTAGCTTGATAGAGTAGTTCGGTGGAGATCAAAGACATCTTATATTATTACGGGCTACGAGTCTACGAAGAAAACAAATGAATAAAGATTTGACGGTCGATTATGGTTTCGATATTACCGCTGCGTAAAGCATGTGTCCACAAAGCTCTAAAGACCGACATCGCGACAAGGCCAACAGCAGCTATCCATTCGAATAAAAGATGGTAGCTATCCGGGCGAGTGAAACCCTATAACATGTATATTACATGTATAGGTTCCGTCGGATACTTACTCGTAGTGGTAGAGTCTAACAGTTGCGAGGGTGTAGATCTTCCACAAGTAGAATGTAATATTTCTCAGGGCTGGGCAGGTTCGTAAGTGAATAATAGTCAATTTTATTAAAAAAAAAAGCTTATTTATAAAAGTATAACTCCAGCACAAACACAGCACCAGTACTAATTATATTGATGAGTACTTATTAATACTTTAAAAGAAAAACGATGAAATAAATATTATAACAATACTTCCAAGCTTCTCCCTGGAAGCCCAGCTGGCAGATGCATTTTTGTAAACAAACCCAACTGTCAAAATTTAAAAATTTAGAAGAAAAATGCATCTGCCAGCTAAGGAATATTGAACGAGGTATGACACCTCGTTACACAGTCCAGAGAGACCTGACGATAAGCCTCATGTGTTTTTTTATGGAAATATCCGGCAAACGAGCTGAAAATCCACCAGATCCCATGGACATCAGTAACATCAAAAGTAGGGTTGCCAGGTCGGCCAACCAAAAAGCCGGACAGACCAGCCAGTTTGGCCGGACATTTGGGTAAAAAGGCCGGACACCCAAAACTATCAAGAATTTTATTTATTAATATTATTATGACATTTTTTTTAGAACTTCTTCAACAATGAAAGTAAAAAACTAAAAATGTTAAATAATTAGCAGAACTGTGCTTTAAAAGCTCAATATTTTTCAAAATAAAGTTGTAATAATCTTTAAACGTCAAATAAAAAGCCATCTGGACTACTCTCATCGATTTAAAATAGGCTACTCATTTCTTGTATACAAATACGTACTAACAGCTTCTGGAAATCAACCATCAACATCCCCATTTTTGATCAGAAAATATTTAAGGTTTTGCAATTGGTCAAAACCTTTACTATCGTCAACTTTAACGTTTTCTTCGTGGATACTAATAGTTTCGGAAACTTGATTACATACCTACAGGAACGTCTTTTAACAGTCATCTATATAAATTGTTTTGTGTCCTTGTATAAGTTTCTTATAAGTTGATAAAATGTAAAAAGCCTAACAAAGCCGGACAAGCCGGACACCGTTAAATTTAGCCGGACACGCATTCAAAAAGCCTAACCGTGTCCGGCTTTATCCGGACGTCTGGCAACCCTAATCAAAAGCATTACTGATGCGTTGCCGACCAACAAAACCAGAAGAAGAAAGAAAGAACTGGTTCTCAACCCCCCAGCCGGAACACGACGAGTCGTTTGACGGCTGACTATAGCAACAGGGTGGTAGCTATCCAGGCGAACCCCATGCAGATATAATAATAGTAATAATTGTATTGATGAAGTATTAAAATTAATATTACCAATATAATCCCTCCGAGAGGCTCTACCACCAGCGGGCCGGATTTAGTCGCCTCTTATGATACCCATCCGGCGTGGGATTGGGGTTAGTATTCTAAGACGCCGCAATTCAGCATGAAAGCCGCAGGGAAGGTTGGCTTGAACTCAAAGAACCATACAAAAATGGATTATTGGTATGTGTAAAAGGAGCACCCCAGGGGTGACCCGGCTTTGCTTTGCTGCTTTGGTGACCAGGTGGACTCACGAACTAAGGAAGGCAGCTGGAACCACTATGTTTCGAGGGCCCAGGACCGGTCATCAATTAGTGGACGCCAATTAGTGGAGGCTTAAGTCCTGCAATGGACTATAAGACGATGGATAGATAGATAGATACTTGGGTATCATATCATCCCATCAAAAAATTGTATTCAGCATTGCAGTTAAACCGTACAACTGAGTCAAAATATCAGCGTACAATACAATAAAAAAATTATATTATACAAATAAACCATAAGGTTATTCTAATAACAAACGTTGCTATGATAGCAAGTGAGGGGTGAATGACTGGGACGCGCAATGCAAATACTTTGCCTCCGCGTCAATTAACGAGAATCGAATCTGTGGGAAAATAGAAAGGAAAAACGTTTTTTATAACTTTACTAACTAATTCAAATGAGGATTTCATTTTCTTTGTGAAAGTTTTAAAATAATTAAAATTAAACAAAAAATAAATTCATCAGTGCATTTTTGGTTACGTAATACTTATCCAAGAGATACAAATATGGATGATTTTTATATTATTTAATAAACCAAAATTTAATTTACAAAATTAAATCTATATACAGCTGTGACTTATGTCTGTGTATAGAAGTTATTTTATTTCAGAAAAACTTTTAGGGGGGTATCTATATGCATTACATCCTATGACAATGATTTATAGATTGTTTGTCAAATTCAAGAATGCACTACACGTTTCAGATTTCCACAAGAAATATAACATAATAATCTTCTTCATAGAGAGTAACGAACGTTAAAAACAAAAGTTTACTTCCTAATGTTTATAATCCAAACTTATTCTCAAAACAAGCCCTCAAAGGTGTAATGGTTCATAATTACATACAAAAGGGTGTCGCATCGCAGCAAGCTAGCCTGGTAGGCTATCGTCTGCCAATCCAAGCGTTATCTAATGGAGTTGCCATTACCCCCTTAGCGATTTATCTAGCAGCTGTGTTATCTGCACTAAGAATTACTGCGCTCTACAGTGCAATGTTTAGAGCTAAGAGCTTCCTTGGGCTATCGTTTAGCTAGTACTCGTAAGACGGAAGTTAGAGTGAAGATTTCAGAACGTAATTTACTAAAGAGTTTTCTAATCAGTGCTGCTGCAACGCCCGTCATTGTGACTTGTTTAAGTGGTCTCGTGTTTATTTTATCTTCTAGCTAATGATATAACAGAACTTATGAGAATAGCAAATATATATTTTTTTTTTATAATTCTCAAGAAAATTTTCAGTTTTTATGATCCTAATCATATAATTTTATATTAAAAGAATATGTTTACATATTAGACTAAACTTAATACATTATCGAATGAAATTAAATTAATATATATGGACTAAGGTAAATGACTAATGCAATATCTTACGATATTTGCACGCTTTTGTAGGGTCCCAGACTTATTTATCTGCTATTATTTTGATCTAAAAGCATAACGCATAATGTGCAACGAAAAATAAAAATAATTCTAAAGCTTTGCGTAAAACTTACGCGTAAAATTTTGCTAAACCTAATTATTACAAACCGCATAAATCTGAGCAAAATGCCGCATTTAAACAGTTTTTATGTTGATAACCTACAAAGGCTTAGACAATGGACATTACTATCACCAAAGGCATTAATCGTTAAGTTGTATGTATGATGCCGGTGAAGAAAGAAGTAATAACAAGAAAAAATGTTTTATACCTTAACACAATTATAAAACAGTCAGCATCCTAGCCGTGTTACATTGGACTAACCGAGCACAAATGTCTTCGATAAACCATAACAGCATCGCGCTACGCGTAAGTCATCAGTCGCCGCGGCCCAGGACCATAAAATGGAAGTCTATTCCATCGTTTGCAGCTGAGTATACTGAGTAAGTCGATTTGTAGTACTATAATCATAATTTTAACAGACTTCCAAAAAGGAGGAGGTTATTCGGTTCCTACTACATATATCAAAATTCAGTTCTGATCACAGACTTGTATTTTATCTATGGTTCTGATCATTGTCCGGAATTGAGTGTTAAAGTGGCGATTTTTTATATGTACAGGTTCTCTTTACATACAATATCATTGGTACAGGTTTTGATGTGAAACATCTTTACGCGAGGGGCAAACCTGATTTTAGACTTGGTGATCGTGGCGACGGATTTCGATGTTTCATATCTGCCAGCCGTGACAGCCATGACAGCTGTTCTTTTTTTTCCATGACTATTTCAATGGAGGCGGTTATTCTTTTGGTAAAATTTAGATTATTCTTTAAAGGAAATTTACTCCTTTTATCTGTGCACACCTTGGTCAAAATTGAAATTTAATTATTATTGTTTTTTATTATGGTGCCATGTACACTCTATATGTATGTTTGCAATAGTTTAGTACCATTACAATTAAATTAAAATTGTCGTTATACAGCTAGGCAGTAAACAACTATTTTTTCTAAAATAAAGACTCTTCATATTAGTATAACATAACTTAATTTACCTAATTGACCTCGATTTGAATCGAACCCGCGACTCCTCGCTCTGTGAGGCTTGGCTGGTTGATTTCAAACAATATATGGTCAACAGTCATAATTTACGTAATATAATAAAAAGGGTGCGTGTACTTTTTTATACGCGCGTGAGAAGTTATACTTCTTTGACATCATTAAATAAATATTTAATTTAATAACGTGTATCAGTTGTAATTATCTTTCAAAAACTATTTTTGTACTAAATAAAAATAATAAAATACTACTTGTGTACTACCTATGTTTACACAATTACAAACTAGATGGCGTTGTTCAGCAACCTAAATCACGCCGTTGAGACTGTGAGATCTGTATGTAATAATAACATTAAATTTTAAAAGAGGTAAAGATAATAAGAAGCTAGGGCCATCTATCCAGTGCTTTCATACCCCCTCCATAGTAGCGCCAACGTTTAACGCAACCTTTTTGCAAGTTGCATAAGAAGTATAACTTCAAAAATATTAATTCATTAATTAGCTTAGTTGCACACTTAATTAAAAACATAGGAGAACATAAAAATACTTAGTTGCAAATTGTAAGCTTCAATGTAAAATATTTTCACACACGCCAACTTTTCCCCTAGTCCTCGAGTAATAGCCGATAAAAAGGTGATACGATAAATTGTAGCCCGGTATGTAGGCAACGTCAATCTCGCCGGGTATCGCCGATACCAGGAATACATGCATCCCGAACACGTTCCCGCTTCCTCCTCTGACGAGCTAGTCTACGCGCACTGGGCTAAAAGTTCAACGACCGCCGACCAGCCGCTGAGGAGTTGACATCGTTTTTATATAACTCGGAATAACTCCTAGTTTCCTAGTCAGTTGTTTTCCTTTACCACTTTTTTATCTTTTTTTTATAGAAATCCGATTCGAAGCTGGCCAGGCTTTATAAGTTTTATCTATCTATATGATTGTGATTTAACCCGCAACGTAACTACAACGATTCCTAACATCATAAAATAATAATTAAGGATAAATATGAGAATTTTAATCCAAAATATTACATTCCGTCTTTATACATAATATATAAACTTGTTTCATTGATATAAAAATCAGGGGCGTAGCTACCGCCGTATCAGCCGTATCAATTATACGGGGCCCCGGGGCTGAGGGGGCCCCCAATGCGCCTTAGAAAAAATTCGTGAAATGATCCGAAAATTAATGATTATGATTCGAAAAATGTTCCGGAAAGCATCGATACTTCATTGAAAAGTGAAATCAACAATAAAATTACATTCTGGATCATCTTTCATCGTATTAATGCATTAATTACTTTAGCATCATGCAATTTATCTTTAAGAGGCCATGATTCTAAATGTGGAAACTCGACGAATTAAGACAAACAGGCAGTACAGATGATAATAAGAAAAACTTCTAATCAGTTATTTAAATGCCCTAATTAAAATTTAAACAAAATATTTAATGTAAAAAAAAATACGTTCTACACGACTCATGATGCTCTCCGGAACTGAGTGCTGCGCGGACATGCCGGCGGCAACCCCATGACACAGCGCTCCGGGAATACCTCAGGAGGAAGCTCATTCTACACGTAGCACAGCTCATTCTACAGTTAGCACGTGTGTGGTAAAAATGATCGGGAGAATCGGACCGTAGAAGTTCTCCACGAGTCTCATCGGTGTGGATAAAACTTCAATTCGGCCATGAGCTTTGTAAAGCATGAGCAAGTGCCTCGCTCGCAGTTAAGTACTCCTTAGCTCGGTTTAGAACATCAAGCTTTTTGGAAGCCAACTTAGCCATGGCTTCCAAATGACGCTGATACTACACATCACTCCAGACGTCAACTCCAAGAATCATACTCTTACAACACTTTTAGTGATGAGCGCAGTACCTTGGAATTGAGGCACTATGAAAAATGGGGTTTTCTTAGTGGTAAACGCGCCAACTTGTGTTTTCGTGGGGTTGAACTCGACTAAATTAATTCAACCCTATTCCGAGACTTGCTCCTGAGAGTTCTCGACTTCAGACACAATTTTAAGCCTGCTATCCGCCACTTGCAAGTTATGCAACTGAGAGGAATTAAGGGGGGCTGTGTAGTAGGCATCACCTGTGCTGTCATCTGCATAGCAACAGTTGCCACTCATGCCATCTCATTGATATGCAAAATGAACAGCGTAGGAGATACTACAGACCCTTGGGCAACACCAGCATTTTATAGGTTTCATATCTGAGAAACAACCATCTACTACATCCTTGATATAACGCTCAGCTAGAAAGCTGACTACCCAACTGCATAACCTCTCACAGCGATCGTAAGATGTTAACTTTGTGAGACCTCTCTGTGCCAGTCCTGGTCACAGGCTTTAGCGAAATCTTGGCTGACTGCCAGTGCTTCTCCGTTGCGATCAATAGCCTGACGATACCTACAGGTGCGTAAGATAAATTTGATGATCACCAGCTGAACGACCGTCGCAAAAACCGTATTGTCGATCACAGATCAGCTGATGATCTTCCAGATATCCCAGGAGCTGCATGTTAATCTCGCGCTCCATTACCGTTGCAAGCAGGGAGGCTATAGGCTTATCGCTATAGGCCTGTAGTTAGCCGGGTCACTGAGATCGCCCATTATGTGGATGGAATGAAAAAGGATAACCTTCCACGAAGACGTATCATGTGGCATAAGATAGAATAAGAATAAGCACGTTAAGACGGGGAATAAACCAGTCCCGGATCTACAATTTTTTCGAACCGGGGCAGAAACTTGATAGTGATAGAGATAAGATAAAAAAAAAACTCACAAATAATTTTATTAATAGTTGGCATTTTTCGTGAATGGAACAATAAGAACTCTTTTTTAATAATTTTATTTATTCTCTCAACCAGGCCACACTAGCTTTTTTATTTATTTTGAGAAAGACCCTCGAGTCGAGAGGGGGGCCCCCGGCAAAATTTTGATACGGGGCCCCGGAAGGGCTAGCTACGCCACTGATAAAAATATTTTATTTGCCTAGTTAGCTTTGTTTTAAATAATTAACCAAAATTTGCTAAACTTTCATTTAGCATAATCAATCTTTCTTTTCTCATTTGCTTGTCATTATATACCTACCATTTAATCGCCCGTATGCAACTTAATTTTAAGTTTTCGTGCCTGTCATTCACTTATCAAAATTATGGTAATCTTGTAACTGGTGAAACTTAACATTATGTTCATTAAACTGCAATGTACCGCAAGTTACCCAAATCAACGTCCATAAGAGACTTACATACACTACATAAATCAATGAATCAAGGCTCTAATAAATATTGATGAATCATAACTTTGCAAAATGTTACGTTCCTTGAACCTGAGGTAAAAATTATAAACGATTAAATTAAAGACCTGTGGCACCTTTACACTGAAATCGCAAAAACCAACAATTACGACGAACGCCTACCGCAGCATCCGCAAAACCTTATGTGTAAGTCGTCATAAATGTGCAACACTGCAAATATATTGTGCGCTACAAAACACCTTTGCGCAATGTACACAAGACTTAAATTTCGAGTTCTAACTTTTAATATTAATGGTATCTTCAGCTACAAATATTTCCATTTGTAATACAATATGGAGTTTAACAGAAAGCTTTAAGAACCATTTTTGTCTGTTTATATCTATGTGCATCCAATCAGGTTATTAAGGAAAGCAGAAGAGACCAACAGTAGGCATCGAGGTACTAGGAATCTACGAGTCGGAGAGAGTTCGCTTACGTATAGTATATTTTGTTCGAAGTGGCTTCCTATTGCAATATTTCAACCGAAGCATTCAATCGACGCTTCCTACAATTTTATTATGAACTTCAACTTATAACTTTACGTTTGATTCTGCAGAATAGATATTTTTTTTTATTTAAAAGTTTGATGTACCTAGTTGCATCACAAAAGACAATATTGTATTAGAAATTGTTTCGTAACATTTAACTTTCTTTTAATGTTTGTAGAACAATAAAAAGATGTTGTAAAAATATGCACACATAAACTAAATAACAAATATTTATGGTATGGAGTGTTTATGTTAAATAGGTACTCAAATAAATATTACTTTAATATACTTTTTCTTAACACTTAGCTGTTATAAGTTTTCCTTTATTTGTTGACGATTATGGTTAACTAAAAATTATATTAACTAACTAATTATATTAACTAACTATTAATTAACTAATCACGATTGCCAATTTTTGAAGACATGATGTCACAGACTCACAGGTCACAGCAAATTAAATTTTCGACTAAAAGTAAAAATCAATTACTGTTCGTTTGTCTGGCTAAAACTCTAGAATGGCTGGACCGATTGGACTAATTGATCTTGAAATATTTATGGAACTTCAGGGAAGGTTTAAAAGGTGAGAAACATGAATAATAAGTAACGGAAAATACTAAAAACGACAATTTAATTTTCCAATGCAAAATGTTTCTAGCTGTTAAATATTTAATGTATTTTGTCCATTTAGAAATATTCAGTCGTTTGACAGTTAAAGCGATTGACAGAATATGAGAGGGAGAGGGAGAGGGAGAGGGAGAGGGAGAGGGAGAGGGAGAGGGAAAGGGAGTTTTTGTTTGCCGGGTCAGCTAGTTATCTAATATATAAAAATCTCGTGACACGGTCTTTGTAGTCGCACTCCGCCAAAACGGTTCTTTGAAATTCCCGAAATTTTGGTAAATATGTGTGGTTACATCGGAAATTATACATACCGTTTCAAATAAAAAAAGAAAAACTTTCAACTGGCATTCTTCTGAATATTTTTACACCACGGATCAAAGAATGGAATTGGTGATGCAGGGTATAGTCACCACGAACTAAGAAGCCCAATTTGTCGTTTGCCATCACAGTGACATTAGAGATGTACGAAAAAATCGGTTCACGAAAGAAACCAATTTTTACAACAAATCGATTCAAAATTATAAGACCTTCTAATCGATACGATAATGAAATTTTAAACTAAAAACCGTAATATTTAGGTACCTAGTTACCTACCTACTACCTCGATTGAGCTACCTCGTACCGCGTATTCTCAATATGTTCCTATTTACGACTTCAATAAAATATTCTTTTATCCATTCGCCCATGAACATCAACAACACCAAAAGCATCACTGGTGCCTTGCCGGCCAAGAAAGAGAGAAGAAAAAGAAAGAAAGATAGATCATGATTGAATGAAAGTCCCGCTCAGTTTCATAATAATATTTTGACATAATATTATATTATGAGCGTCAGGAAAAAACTACAGTGAATAAATTCTTGCTTATTTCGTAAGATACATTCATGTATACATAATTATTATTTTGTTAAAAAAAAATGTTTACCGCAACCTTAAATACTTAATTACATATTATAACATTTTATCTGTAGTTACTGTCCATGGATGGCGAAGTGCCCATACATAATGGAAAATGTCCTTTGTTAGCATCCAATTCGTCGTGGTATTATTGGGTACCTAATTTTAAATCCAAATGCAAGCAAATCATTTTTAACAATGTAATTAAATTAATAAATTTTCATTTTTAAATTTCGATTATAGTAATGTATCGATTATGATTGGTTTTATAGACGGTTTCAAGCCGTCACATCACCCTACGTCAGATTAGATTTAGGCTTCTTCATATAAGATTGTTTCGACGTCATATATTTTTATTAAATTTTGCATAAATTATGATGTGATGGGATTTTTACTAGATTTAACGTATAATATGATTTATAATCAATGCCAATGAGAATGAGTAGGGATTTTTAACAAATTTTGGCAAAATCCTTTGTCCGTAAGTATTCAACTATTCATGTCAAGTAAATGAATATTCCATTTCGCTCAAAGACACCCATACAAGGTTAGTTCATATTAATAAATAGCAGCTATCATTATCCAATGGGCATCTTAGATAATTTTGACTATAGCTATAGGTGTACCAGCATCTGATGGCAAAATGGGGTAATTAAAATTGGAGACGCAACACTCCCCAGCGTTGGGGAAATTTGAATAAAACTTCTTGATCATTGATTTTTTATCATAGTCTTAGTTTCATAATAGGTTACATTAAAAGTCTGGTTTATTACCTTTATAAAAGATAATGTTAAATTAAGCACATTAATTTTTAATATTATAATTGATTATAAGAGTGACTAGGTAATTAATGCTACAACAGTTTAAAATTTTCCCTCTGTATAGGTATTATATATTGGTATTTTTGATGAAGAGAATAAATAGATAATAATAATGAATTGCTCCTCCTACATTTCAGTGATGTGAACTTGCATGATATAAATTTTCATGTCATATATACAACATTTTTGCAAGCTTTAATTTGTAACAATGTTTGTATTCTTCATTTAATTTATTTTAATATCATTTGCAAATCTATTTACATATAAAGAAATCATAATTAGATTAATTACTAAGAAAATATAATCAAGAAAACAAAGTATCAAAACGAGTCAATCCTACGAGATGGATAATATTAATATTGTAGATTGTCGTTTAAATACACCTTTTTTCTCACATGTTTTTCGATAAACATTGAAAATAATATTTCTGGTTTGTGATCGTAAAGGTTTTTTTCGGTATTAAGTCGAAAATAATCATCATTTTCAAAAAGAAAAAAAATCCATACAACTCTTTTTTTGACTTGACAATTTGATATAGTTTTAATAATTTTCATTGCCATATTAAAAACCCTTTTTTCTGCTTGTCAAAAATGCCATGAGATCCTGGTACACCTATAAAAGTGTTGATGACAAATGGAATAATTAAAAAAACGTGTGTGTACTGAATGTACTGGTACTCTCGTAAGAAGTTATACTGGCGTAACAGAACAAAAGTAACTAAAAATTTCACCGGTATGCCACAACTCTTTGTTTGTAAAAGGTATCCAGCTAACTTCATTATGTCGCGTTTTACACGTTTTAGGGTATGCGCGGGCGGGCATCGTAAAAATGTTACTCTCGTAATTAATTCCAAACGCGCCAAAATAAGTAAAACCACAGATGAAAAAGTACTTATAATGTATTACTTCAAAAATTTTGAAATGAATCATTTTTGGCGATCCCATCAAGAAGTCTACTGTCACAAAAACTACAAAATGATGACTACAATTTCGAAACACAATACCACGCCCTCAGTAGCAGGATATCATAAAACCGGTGCACCCACTTGTAACCACAGACAAAGAAGATAATACGCAGCCAGCTTATACAGAACCTATCTCTTCATGCCCTTTTAATACTTTCTATATTAGAATACATCAAGAGCCGAAGGTTTTTGTTACATCGGTGGCTGTTTACGGTCATACGATTTCATGTAGGCGCCATTTCTCGAACGTGTGAGCGTTTTTCTAGTGAATATAAATTCGTTTCTCGTACGACGCGACGGGATTTCGTAATTGTACGTGGATTTCACAGTAATGGGGAACTCAATGCTTTCGTTTTTCTAACATCGATGGAAAACAAGTAATGTTATGAAGATGAGGCGGTCAGATGTTTTACGTATTATCAGATTTTTAGAGTAATCTTCGCCTCTCCTAAGGGAGTTCGAAAGCGTCTCAACTGAAAGAAATTGACAGGGCCAACACGCTAAAAACATGACACTTTAATTGGTCCAATTTCACCAATGTTCAGTACATATTAGTCAAAGTCAACGCTGATCTCACTCAGTTCGTAAGAAAAAGAGAGACCGCGCTACTTTTGTTTGTACGAAGAAAATTCGTGTGAAATGTTCTGATGGGCCCTATACTTCCTTTTGAAAAAATAATCCTTTTGGTACTGTTATTATTTTTCCACGGGTTCCGCCTAGACAGCTGCCATCTGCTTGCTTGAGTCACCCGTGAAACGACTCGTGTGTTCCGGCTTGCTTAATAATTGGGACCCATTTCTTCTCTTTTCTTCTCTTTCTCGGCCGGCAACGCTTTGGCGATGCCTTTGGTGTTGCTGATGTCCATGGGCGACTATAGCCAAATGTCATGCGTTGCCAAGAAGGAAACGGGCAATCTCCTCGATCATTAAGCCTCAGAGCACGGCTCAGAGTATAGATTTATAACTTGTACCAAATACCCTGTCACATTATCACATACCATGTCACACATCGGGACAAGTACAGAGCTCAGCAACCAACTGATGATCACATACCGTTGGTTGATTACCCTTTATCTTCAAGATAGATGATGGCAAGGAAAATTGGCTTGGACTTCGATAGATGTTTAGACACTTTATAAAATAAAACATTGAAAAAAGCAAAAGCAACAACCCATAATTGTCCCACTACTGGGCTCGGGGTCTCCTCTCACAATGTGAGGGGTATTAGGCCATAGTCTACCACGCTGGCCAAGTGCGGATTGGTAGACTTCACACACCTTTGAGAACTTTATCGAGAACTCTCCGGTGTGCAGGTTTCCTCACGATGTTTTCCTTCACCGAAGCAAGTGATAATTAACTTCTAATACGCACATAATATTTGAAAATTAGAGGTGCGTGCCAGGATTTGAACTCGGGCCCCTTCGTTCGGGAGACCAACGTTCTAACCGCTAGGCTATCATTGCTATAAATAAAACATTGGGTAACATAAAAACATAAAACATCCGACGGAAAGTTGGAATGACCATTGCAACCATTGACCAGTGCAACCAATGACCAGTGCAACCAATGACCAGTGCAACCAATGACCAGTGCAACCAATGACCAATGCAACCAATGACCAGTGCAACCAATGACCAGTGCAACCAATGACCAGTGCAATCAATGACCAGTGCAACCAATGACTAGTGCACACAGTTACCATTGCAATCAATGACTAGTTAACCAATTACCAGTACAAACTAATGAACAGTGCCAATTATATCAGTGAAACCAATGACCAATGCAAACAACGAACTAACAAACGTCTAAAATAATCCAAATCAAAACCTCATCCATACTGAAGAAAATAATTCCTATTTCCGTTGAAATCTCCCACCTGGGAAAGAATCAAAATGGAAAGTCAATGCCCCACGTCTTCCTGAATTCCTTAGTCAGTGATCTGCATTCACGGAGTTTCTTCATTAATCCGAAGTAAAGTAGTGGTTAATGGTTATCCTAGCTTGACTGGGAATGTTATGATAGAGAAAGTTTTGCAATTAAGTTTTCGCATAATTAAATATAACATTTCGCGTTATAAAAAAGACAAGCTTTTATTGCTATGAAAAGGACCTTTACGGATTTCTCTGGGACAAGATTCTGAATTATAAAGTTTTTACCACCACTAAATAAAAAATAATTTATGATGGCCTGTTTGACCTTCCGTCAATCTTTTTACACATTTAAGTATAGCACAGAACGTGCATACTTTCAAATTAAGTAGGTAAATTAATCTCTTATTTCGGTGAAGGAAAACATCGTGAAAAACCTACTATGTTTGCGAGGGTGCAGATCCTCCACAATGAATAGTAGGTAGGCTATCAGGGCGGGGTAGGTAAATTACTTTAATGAGCACAACTTCAATTCTTCAAATATTGTCTTACGAGTAATAAACAGTATTAAATGATCATTTATAGTAGGCACTGTAACGGCAATAAAAAGTAATAAAAGTATCCAAAATAAAAATAACGTATATACATGTTCCCGATGGGAACCCAGCTGACAGATTTTCTTTGAACCAAAATGTCACAATTTAAAAATTTAAAAGAAAATTCATCTGCCAGCCAAGGAATATTGAACGAGGTATTAGTACACCTCGTTACATGTTCTCAAAGGTGTGTGATATCTGCGAATCCTTATTTGGTCATCTTCAGGTCTCATGGTGAGAGGAAATCCAAGACTAGCAGTGGAAAAGTAGAGTTGTAGTCATGACCTGCATACGATGTTGATTATGTAAAAGTGGAAACATTTAATAAAAATATAATTTTATACTAAAATTAGGGCTTCAGGGGTACATTCTCTGTTTAAAATTATTTCTCTGTTTAAGAATTTCGAAATTAAAAATGCTACGTACTAATAGGAATGTAATGGGAAAACTATTTAAAGATAACCTATACTAAATAACCGAGATGGAATTAGGTATTTTATACCATAACGTGATTAATTGTAACTCTTTCTCATGTAGCTTAGATAAATAAATAAGTCTAAAATGGTTGCCAATACCACACATTAATTAACATAAAACTTTCCTTTCTTTAAATACAAGTATTTTTTACAATACATACATACAAATTATACATAACACGAATACAAATCAAAAACGGAACGTCACGCAAACGTCGAACAGTCACGTTATCTATCGATATAGACAACGTAAACCTTCAGCAGTACCAGGCGATCATAAAACAAACAAGAGTCAATATTATTTCGACTGCCAAACGCTCAATAAAAACTTCTAAACTTGAACATAACGCGCAAGGGAGACACCGCTATCTGTTTTACCAGCGCTCTCCTTCTCTTTACGTCAGTTGACAAGCAGTGGGTGAACGAACTTTGTGAGTTTACTGGGCTAAAAGTTGAACGTACCTCCGTTCGCGGACATTACGTACAAGATAGCAACTTTACCATACACCGCTTATACAATAAAAGTCATAAACACCTTTTCACGAAGACTTCATTATAAACTGCAAGCGGACATAATAAAGGTTAAATTGCCGTGCGAACTTGGCGTTCACGAGTCGTTTGCGAATACGTTAGCAAGTTTCTCACGACTACCACTACATTGGCAATCTAGTAGTGAGACCTGTGTGGGCATGAGGCTGTTTTGGTGGTGTGCGATCGCTTGAGGTTGGTGTAGTCTTGAAAATAATTTCGCGGTCACACCGAGCCGGCGGGTTCACACAACCTGAACCACCTGTCTCTGTTGCACGCCTGGTTATTTATATCTATGCGCGAACCTATGTAACATACATATACATATTAAAAGGCTGCGTAAGAAATATGCGATAATAGCTATCCAATAGTTAATTGACAAGCGCAAGAGAATACTTCCGAGTACTAAATACTATAAATTGATAAAATGATATAGGGACCCATTTTATTTTACGCTCCGTTTTATTATTTTCTTTATTTCGAAACTATTAAATACTTGGGATTGATAAAACGCTTTTTAATTTGTTAACACGAATGTACAATGAATAAAGTGAATGTCTTGTTAAGAACTTAAGAAGGCAAATAATTGTTTAAATTCCTTTATTTGCATTTAGTTAAAGTAGGTATTTCATGAGTACAGTCAAATAACTTGAAAGGCTGCGGTTGTTCCAAACATTATTTGGGAATTCATTAAGTTCGTCATCGCTCCCAAAAAAAAAAAGATTTTGAATGCCAAAATTGGTTTTACCTCATTATCACTACATAATTACTTATTATATTAAACTAACTTCCCTGTCTGATGCTTTTTCACGAAAAAACTACTGAACGGATTTTCGGTCTGGAACGGTCTGGAGCAACACATAGGGTGTTTATTATCCCGGGAAACGTTAGCAAAGTAGCGGGCAGACTGCTATTTAATATTATTTGAGTTGTTAACGCCCCAACTCAGAGTCACTAACGGTTACTTAAATCTCTCCTTAGTAGCGATTAAAGTAACCGTTAGTGACTCTGAGTTGGGGCGTAAGAGTTCAATTCCTAAAGGCCACTGCGACTAAATTTGATTTTTTATAACTAGACACATTGACACTTTATTACCAACACCTACCGTTAAGATAAAACGTAGGAGGCTATTGGGTTCCAGAACCTTGATTAGTTTCTAAACTAATTGATCAATTATGTGACCGCCTAATATACAATCTGCACTGAGAGGTTTCAAACCCATTAATGGCGCACTACTAAGCACTGCCCGGGTCTCCCCTCTTGAAGAGGCCTAGAGCATACTCCATCACGCTGCTCCAGTGCAAATGTGTGGAGGTGTGGTGGTGTTCATGAAACCCGAGGGCTTTTGACATGGCTTAACGACTGTTATCTTACGATAACAACCGGGATAGACGGTTTCACGTGCTGCAGAAAGTAATCATAAAGATTGAATGTGTCCCCTATCTCCTCTAAGAATCTTTACAGATGAAAAATATTGAGTGGAGACGTTCTATGATGTTTATTAAATACTTCTTTAATTTGCAGGCCATTTGCGTCCAACTCCACTGTCCACTGCAGAGCACAGTTCTATTGCAACGAACCATTTCTAAAATATATTTACATTGTGACTCTACTATGAAAAGAAGTTAAGGGCCAATCTAATTTTCAAATGCTCTTGACAACTCCGTCAGCCAATTGGTAGTGCATTCGATTCTCGGCTACTGACATTCATGTGACAGGTTAATGTTTCTGATGATGGTGAAACGTTTATGATGTGTCCATGTTACATGAGATCCAATTCAGTTTGAAAGTAGTTTTTTCTACCTAGCTAGGTAGTTAGTTAGCTAAATAATGTTGCTTTGCTTCCTAAAATTAATCTTACGTTTAAAATTGCATTTTGATTGCGACTCTACATCGACTCTACTTCGGGTTTTGTCCAAAAAAGCTGGATTAAATTCAAAACAAATTTTCTCCTAGACGTAAATTAAATAAACCAACTTACAACTTCGGAACACTACACACTTTTTATTTTATTTAACTACTTGTTTCATTTTATTTACGGACTGTACCGATACTTAAAACAATCTTTTGCTAAAATTAATCGTTTTTTCATCGCATCAAAATTAAAACGATTGTTACTAGAAATATTTTTTTATTTCATCAGACGACTTAAACAAAAGCATAATATACATATAACATACCTACCTACCTATTTATTTATCCCCAAGATATCTCAAACACGTCGTACCGATCAAATCTAAATTTCAACATCAAACGTCTCACGCAAAGATTCATTATTACTATCAACTGGAGTAGATAATCTGTTTCGCTATTCGTTGCCACCGTGTCGAATAGGATCTGATATACTGTCGCGTACGGCGTAATTAGAAGCAGGTCTGTAGCAATCAGCAGACAGGACCCGTCTGTGCCGCACAGGGAGCTTAGATTTGAACAGTAAAGCCGCGATCTATTGGGAAAACGCAACTTTGTTTATCCTATCCCATCATAGCCTATCTTATAACATCCTGTCCTATCTGGCTTCAACCCATTAACGGCCCACTACTGAGCACGGGTCTCTTCTCTTGAGGAGTCCTAGAGCATACCACCACGCTGCTCCAGTGCGGATTGGTGAAGGGGTTAGTGGCCAACCCAATCGTCGGAAGTTTTCATGCCGCCCGAGGGCCTCTGATTTGGCTTAACGACTGTTATCTTACGATAACAACTGGGATCGACGGCTTTACGTGCCCTCCGAAGCACGGAAGGGCTCAAGATATTTTTGCCACTAGCGGTCACCCATCCAACTACCGACCACGCCCGCTGTTACTTAACTTTGTCGATCGCTTAGGATCGACGTAAGCCGCTGGGCTATGAGCGCTTGTCCTATCTATCCTACTAATATTACACAATTATCAAGGACGCGAATAGAATAGATTTTATTATAGGATATATGTTTGAACTTTCTGAGTATTCTTCAGCCCTACAGGGTATGGAAAACGTTCTAAGCATTTTCTCCTTGTCATAAGCTTGTATTCACTGGCCGTATTATTCCAATTAAGTCCCTCTCATTAACTGGATGAATCAGGGTGGCTGTTTGCACCGTTTAATGGTTTCTAGAACCTAAAGGTCTTCTACAGTAAAAGCGGTATGGTTAAATCTAGGGTTCAATTATTGAACCCTTACAACCCAAGTTGACCTTAGAAACCTTAGTTCACTGGCTTCGAGCGATTAACAGACTTCTATAGTCCAGAATGCCCGAGACGCTGAAGACCGCAATAAGTGGAGACGCATCGCAAGGGTTGCATGACAACAGAGCATCATCGACCACGACCACTCTGTCAAGAGTGAACGACTGAGGAGGAGGAGCAGCTCTCTCGTCTGGAGGATAGCTACCTCTAGTTCTCTATTCTCTACTCTACCACGCTACTGTAGTGCGGATTAGATTAGTTCACTATCGCCCAACTCAGAGTCAGTAACAGTTACTTTAATCGCTCCTTAGTAAAGAATCACCATACAAATTCTGTACTCAGGAACGATTTAAGTAACCGTTAGTGACTTTGAGTTGGGGCGTATGATTTTGTTTCTCAGTGTTTGAAATTACTGCTGACATATTACTGTCTTATTTAAATCAATCATTTGTGCTCCCCTACCCTTCTTCTTCCTATGTTTTTAGGGTTCCGTAGCCGAATGGCAAAAAACGGAACCCTTATAGATTCGTCATGTCTGTCTGTCTGTCTGTCCGTCCGTATGTCACAGCCACTTTTTTCCGAAACTATAAGAGCTATACTGATGAAACTTGGTAAGTAGATGTATTCTGTGAACCGCATTAAGATTTTCACACAAAAATAGAAAATAACAATAAATTTTGGGGGTTCCCCATACTTAGAACTGAAACTCAAAAATGTTTTTTTCATCAAACCCATACGTGTGGATCTGTGGATCTGATCTCTGGATCTATGGATAGGTCTTCAAAAATGATACTGAGGTTTCTAATATCATTTTTTTCTAAACTGAATAGTTTGCGCGAGAGACACTTCCGAAGTGGTAAAATTTGTGTCCCCCCCCCCCTGTAACTTCTAAAATAAGAGAATGATAAAACTAAAAAAAATATATGATGTACATTACCATGCAAACTTCCAACGAAAATTGGTTTGAATGAGATCTAGTAAGTAGTTTTTTTTTTAATACGTCATAAATCGTAAACCGCAAAAAACATTGATCAAGGTTTAAACTTTAAACGAACTACAAGAACTTTTATATTATGTTACTTGCTGCTACGGAACCCTTCATGGGCGAGTCCGACTCGCACTTGGCCGCTTTTTTTTAACATTTCATGAAGGTTTTTTGAAGACATTGCTAATTAGTGATAAGACCGTCTGTTGTCCTATATCTTTATAATTGATGTTTCTAGAAAATGATAGTGTAGAATAAAGAGGTGTGTGGTATTGTACTTTATTAATTAATTTTAGGTTAATGCTTAATTATTTGGAAATTTGAATGATGAGTTTGAATTTCTGTTCTCGGTCTGGGTCCGGGTGTGAATGTCCTTGTCTAGTGTGTTGTCCATGGCACCCACGACACAGGGAATCCTAGTGTGGGGCTATGAGTGTGAAGCGTTATTATTATTATTATTAATGCTTAACTACAATCCCATGGCAAGTGGCTATAGTCTTGTGTGGTCAACAGTGTCAACGCACTATTTATAATCTATAAAGACCAGCTGCCGTCGAAACGTTAACCTTATCTAATAACCCATAACTTTCTAACCAGAGGTGCGGTAGCCGCAGACCGCTCATTGACAACGCAAACGTCCACTCCTCTTGACATTAGATATGATTCCGAATTTTAATAGCATTATGATTCAGCGCACTTTCTCAACATCAGATCTCAATAAGCGGTGAATGACCGGTATAATTATATTATGTTATGTTCTATAAATAACATACGTTGAGGAAAATGACAAGCTCGTTTGGATTAGTGAAAATTATTGATAATATTGAATGTTAATTCATTAATATTTATGTATGTATACGAGTTCTTTTATGTATACCGAGTATACGAGTGTTTTGTAGTAATCGAAATACGACAGTATTCATTATTGAATTAAAGAAAATATTTTAACTCTTCGTTTTTTGTCTCTGATATCTGAACTCAGCAATCTGAGTTTAGCAATCTAAACTCATAAACCTTTTAAATTACTTCCCATACAAAACACTTCATTAAAATTATAATGAAATTAAAAAATATATACATACTAGCTGCCCGGACAGACTTCGTTCTGTCAAAAAATTTGCAATAAAATAATATTACGGCTATAAATAATTGAGATGTAAGCTATCCTATCTTTCAAGTTGGATCAAACTGCACACGGTGTGCAAATTTGATTAAAATCAGTTAAGTAGTTTAGGAGTCCATCGCGGACAAACAACGTGACACGTAATTTATATATATTGAGATAATATGAAAGATCAAGATTGAACATAATATGCGGGAATTATGACGGATATCATGATGTTCGGCGTTCTCTGTTTTGTTTAAACAATTCCTTCGATTTTTTACCTCATAAGTTGCCATGATTCGGATACAAATATTCGATTTGTATTCGAATAATTTTATTTATTTATTTATTTACATGTTTATGTCACCTCTTAAAAAGAAGAAACAAAGGGCAAACTTAATGCCTAACGGCATTGTCCACCGGTCAACCCTGGGTGGATGCGGAAATAACTGATGATAGGTGTTAAGTCTTAACACAGAAAATATATACTCTAGAATAATTACTAAAATCAAATTACATAACAAGACTACATATACATACATACATAAATACTTTTAATAACATAAATATATAGGGAATATATACATACATATATAGGGAATAATCCTTAAGTATACAACTCTTGATCTATGTTTTTGACCTCACGTAACCCTATGTCAGCAACAGAATTAGCAATGGCTTTGCTAACTTTAATAGCTAATACGATTGTATTATGACAAACTATAATACAAAATTCGGTTACACTCTCTCTACTTTAGGCTGTATTGGGGCGGCTTAGAATACTAACCCCAATCCCACGCCAGATGGGTGTCGTAAGAGGCGACTAAATCTAATTGGTGGTAGAGCCGCTGGAGGGAGTATACTGGTAATATGGATTTTAATTACTAATTAATAGCATTATTACTATTTTTATTTCTCCATGGAATTCGCCTGGATAGCTAAAATGTTAAATAATAATATGGGTGAATTTCCCAAGTGCATTTTTGAGACGGCGAGGTTGAAAATTAATGTGTGGAGGTAAACTACAATTATGCATAATTTTATATAGGTAGTTTAAATAGTGATCTACACGATAGTAAAGTATTCAGAGGTATTTAATACATAGATTCTTAATAAAAAAATATCTAAGACCTAAAATCTAATTCCGGTGTACTGTCCGAACTCCATTTATTTACATATTTTATTAATTTAATTTTTTTTGGTAAATAAATTTAATTGAAAAGGAATGTATTTTAGAAATACATTAGATAACACAACTAATATATATTTACGGAGCAATTTAAGATAGTACAACAGCTCTTAAAACATCTCTTAAAAATGTCCTACAAAAAAAAGCAATACCGGTGGCGCATTTTGTATACTTCATAACTTGTTACAACACGATTTGGAAGACACCTTACTGGCTCTCCCCGCACCATTCAGTTGTGCTCTTGCAAACTACGTGTTAGGATAACCGACTTGCTGCGTAATTTTCCTGTCAAACACGTAAGTACTCACTGCGGTGGCGCAGGAATACAAAATCATCCAATTCCGATGTCATGTATATTAGTAAAAGTACAAAGCAGATTATCAAGAAATTTTTTGGAGTCTTTCATTAAAGGTTTTCAGCCATAATTGTGAAATAAAAGTTAAAATGTGAGTAACGGTGTTCTTTAAAATTCAAGTTTTGACTCTAATTCTAAGTCCGGTGGCCTAATCTCAGTGGCTCCGGTGGCAAACTAAAGCGCATGGGGACGTGTATAGACTAGTGCCGATAATTTTTGAAACGAAAAAAAAATAATCGTAGGATGAAACCCATTGCAAAAGGAAGAGAATGTAACGAAAATTAAAGGAAAAAAAAGCGGCCAAGTGCGAGTCGGACTCGCCCATGAAGGGTTCCGTAGCAGCAAGTAACATAATATAAAAGTTCTTGTAGTTCGTTGTAACTTTGATCAATGTTTTTTGCGGTTTACGATTTATGACGTATTAAAAAAAAAACTACTTACTAGATCTCATTCAAACCAATTTTCGTTGGAAGTTTGCTTAGTAATGTACATCATATATTTTTTTTAGTTTTATCATTCCTTTATTTTAGAAGTTACAGGGGGGGGGGGACACACATTTTACCACTTTGAAATGAAATGAAATGAAATGAAATGAAATGAAATGAAATGAAATATCTTTATTTGTAGAAATGTGGTTACAAAGTTGGTCAAGTATTATGCAATCTATCTCACATTTGCCATATTATGGCGTACAAATAGTTTTAGTTTAATAAGTTTACATTATTTATTATTATATTTTAAATGAGAATATTATTTTATTTATCTTACATTACTTACATCCTATTATAACAAATTTCAATATCAAATTTCAAGGGAAAACAATAATAATTAAAATCTTCATATAAATTCTTTTATTGAATAGTAGCATTTGTCAGTTAACCATTTATGTAACTCTATTTTAAATTTAGTGAAAGTTAAAATTTTTATGTTTTCAGGGATTTTATTATATATCGTTACACACATGTGAGTCGAATTTTTTGAACGTATCGCTGATCGAGAAGGTGGTACACATAGTCGATTAGGGTATCTGGTTGCAAAATAACAATTATCTTTTTTTTCCTGAAAAAGGTGCATATTAATAATTTTAGCTTCCTAAAGAGAGGCTTGCAGCTTGTGTTTGGGGTAACATTACACATAGCGCGTATACATCGTTTTTGAGCAATGAAGACTTTATTGCAATCTGTAGAGTTTCCCCATAAAACTATACCATACCTTAAATTAGAGGCAACATAGCCGTGGTAGGCTTTTAAGGCTGTTGACATATTACTTATTTTTGGTAGGCGCCATAAAACAAAAACGAAACGAGAAATTTTTGTACAAAGTTTTTCTACGTGTTCTTTCCAAGTAAAAGATCGATCTATATTAATGCCTAGGAATGTAATAGAGTCTGTTTCTTCTATCGTATTATTATCGTAATGCACTTTTAGATTGTGTTTTTTTGATCCTCTATTTCCGAATTGTATATATTTTGTTTTGTTTATATTAATTTTAAGATTGTTGTCTTTAAGCCATGTCACTATTTTACTAACTGTATCGTTTATTACATTATTATAATTGATATTAAGATTATTATGTACAATTACTGCAATATCGTCCGCAAATAGGGAATATTGTTGATTGGTAATTTTAACAATGTCATTTATGTAAATAATAAATAGTAGCGGTCATAAAATACTTCCTTGAGGAACTCCAACTCTATTATATTTAAGGTCAGATTTAAAGGATTCCTCTTCTCCGCTAATCGAATTGATGTTCTGTATTTCAACAAATTGCTTCCGGTCACTTAGGTAGCTATTGAGCCATTCAAGTGGTTGGCCACGGATACCGTACCGTTCGCACTTCCATAGTAACAATTTATGGCAGACAAAATCGAAAGCCTTGCTCATATCAAAGAATATTCCCGTTGATACACGCTTTTTGTCCACATTTTCAAGTATCCGACCTACTAAGTGATAGGCAGCTAATGTTGTCGATTTATTCTTACGAAATCCGTTTTGATCTGGAGTAAGTACATTGTTTCTGTCAATAAAGTTTGTGATTCGCGCAAACATGGCCTTTTCGAAAATTTTTGAAAATATGATATGAGAGCAATAGGTCGGTAATTATTCATACTTGTTTTTTCATTCTTCTTATGGATAGGTTTTATTATAGATACTTTAAGGATCGTAGGAAACACACCAGTAACAAAAGATAAATTTATAATATGGCTTAAGATTGGTGCTATCAGCTTAGAAACAATTTTAATTATTTTAGTTGACATATGGTCAAAGCCAACGGATGAGGTATTATTAAGTTTCATTGTAATATTAAATATCTCTTGAAAATTAGTAGGAGTCAGAAATAAAGAATTGTTATTAAAGTCTATTTTATGTTTGTATGTGTCATTCTTAATAGTGTATTCAGATGTCAAGTCAATAAAAAAGTCATTAAAATTATTTGCAATTTCAATTGGATTAGTAACGACTAAATTATTATAATGAATTTCATCAATATATTTGTCATTTTTTTTATTAATCGTATTATTTTTTATAATGTCCCATGACGCTAGACATTTATTTTTTGCAGAGTCGATATATTTATGATTGCTTATTTTATGTGAAGATAGCATACATTTTTTAAGAATTTTACTATAATTCATATATTTTATTTTAAGTCCACTATTTTTACTGTTTTTGTAACATTTATACCTTAATCGACGCTTATGTTTAGCAGAAACCTTATACCTTTAGTAATCCATGAGACCATGTTAGAAGACTTTTGAAGTTTTCTCCGTAGAATAGGAAAGCAAAGATCAAAGAAAAGTTCATGAAATTTATTGAATGCTTTATCTGTGCTTGACTCATTATAAACTTCTAACCATGATAATTGACTTATACAGTTGTAGAATTTTAAAATATTCTCTTTGTCAAAATCTCTATATTTAATGAATTGTGCTTTTGGAGTGAGTTTTTTGCCGCAAACTGGAGTGATTAGTAGCTGTCCAGTATTATGATCAGATAAATTTAGATATAAAAGTTCACCTGATGTTTCAGGAACATTGCTTAATATTTGATCGAGGCAAGCATTGCCCCGTGTAGCTTTCTTAATGTGAAGAGTCATGTTATAGGCCTCAGTTAATTGAATGAATTGATTGGTAATGGTGGTATTTTTTAATAAATTTATGTTAAAATCTCCTGCTAAGACAACTTTTTGTTTTAATTTATAGCGAAGACTAGTTAAAACTTTGGAAGTGTCTCTCGCGCAAACTATTCAGTTTAGAAAAAAATGATATTAGAAACCTCAATATCATTTTTGAAGACCTATCCATAGATACCCCACACGTATGGGTTTGATGAAAAAAACATTTTTGAGTTTCAGTTCTAAGTATGGGGAACCCCCAAAATTTATTGCTTTTTTTCTATTTTTGTGTGAAAATCTTAATGCGGTTCACAGAATACATCTACCTACCAAGTTTCAATGGTATAGCTCTTATAGTTTCGGAAAAAAGTGGCTGTGACATACGGACGGACAGACAGACAGACAGACAGACAGACAGACAGACATGACGAATCCATAAGGGTTCCGTTTTTTACCATTCGGCTACGGAACCCTAATAATTTACGGGCGATCTGAGGTCGGGAAGTGGAGGAGGGGGGGTTCAAGGGTAAAAAATAGTTTATCTCAATTTCCGGCAAAACTACAAGTCCTATAGAAAAAAGTTAAATAGCAATGTTGTAAGTAATAAAAAGATCTACAACTTTTTATTTACCCTTTTTATATATTACCTCTAAATTAATGTGAAAAATTCAAATAACCAAGTTTTTGGTTTTTATTTTTATCTTTTACAAAAAAAAAAATTTCACGAAATTTGGTGAAAATGAAATAACAACTATTTTCGCAAAAAATTTTCGGATTCGAGTTTTTAATTTTTTTTTGTCAATCGTTGTGTACAATTTTGAGTTATTTATTAATATTTACACTTTGATTAATCGAAAAACGTAAGATTCCATGTTACTTTGTTAGACAAAAAAATTACAAATCCATAAAACATAAAGATTGCAAAAAACATGCGAAAATAGTTGTCGTTTCATTGCATTTTCGGAAAACATTTACCATAGTAGTTTATAGTTAGTAGTAGTAGTAGTTAGTAGTTTATAGTTTTTTATATACCATAAGAAAGTAGAGATTACAACGAACAAAAATCTCACCGATTTTTAAAAAATGTAGATATTTTGACGTGAGAATTTTCGATTGAAAATTAGGTACCAAAAACTTGGTTATTTGAATTTTTTACAGAAATTTTGAGGTTATGTAAAAAAATGTAAATACAAAAGTTGTAGATCTTTTTATTACCTACAACTTTGCCATTTAACTTTTTCCATAGGACTTGCAGTGTTGCTGGAAATCGAGATAAACCATTTTTTACCCTTAAAACCCCCACTCCCCCCTCCCAACCTCAGATAGCCCGTAAATTATTTTTCCTTTAATTTTTGTTATATCCTCTTCCTTTTGCAATGGGTTTAATCCTACTATAATTTTTTTCACTTTTTACCGTTTTTGAAGCTATCGGCACTGGTCTAATAGGCCACAGAAACACAAGATTAGATTAGACACAATCACCGCTTAAAGGAGTCCGTTCATCTAGACTCCTACTCCTAAAAATGTATCTTTTAAGTATTAAAATATGATCTTGCCTTTATTATGTCTCATTGGCATAATCAATTTCGGTGGATCAGATTCTAATTCCAGTGGTCCTAATTTTGGTGGCATTTGATAATGTAATTTCAAAATATCTCCGGAACTGATAATTTTTTTTTCGATCTCTACTATGTGACTAATTATTACTACTATTTACAAATTATTTATGCCAAATAAAATGTATTAGAAACAGCAGGTTTAAATTTAATCAATTTCGGTGGCTCGGATTTTAATTCCGGTGGTCCTTTAATAATTTCGGTGGCATTTGATAATTTCAAATGGAAATATCTCATGAACTAACAAAAAATTTTCGATCTCTAGTATATGATTAAGTAGTACTAATATTTACCTATTATTTAAGCCAAAAAAATTTATCAGAAACAGCAAATTTAAATTCGCCACTGTAATTAGGCAAAATTCGTGTTTGTTGAAATTGACCCATATAGTTATTGCTTTATTTAATTTTTTATTTCGTTAAGGCAAGTATTTTTTTCACTTTGAACAAAACTACATAAAAACGTCTATTAATATCTACTATAGACATTGAAGTATTATTACTAGCATATAGAACCGACACCGCGAACACAATGTATGTTCCAATGAATTGGCGCCGAGCGGCTTCAATTTTCAATTTTCAGGAAAAGGGGGGCTCAAATTTGAAAAAAGAACCTCCCGGCGGGACACACTTTGTTTGAGATGTCTGTTCTATAACATTATACTTCAGTGATTATAGATTACATTTTCTGCAAAAAAACACGAGGATCCTTAACTTTTCGTAACAGCTCAAAATGGCGGCTAAAACAGTCACTAGTTTCCCGCCATAAAATTTGAGGTTATTGTTCGGTGAGTGGAGGACAAGCCGGACAAAAATTATGTAGAGAAAAGAAATCAAGCAATAATTATGCGCGCACGGTCATCGCTTCTGACCGGCAATTTTCCCGTGATCGAATCGATATTTGTAAACACGGCTGAGTCACAGTTCTGATAAACAGTCAAGTAGTCGTTTTGTCTGTCTGTTCGGAAGTGAAAGTGTATATAGAAAGTGGAGAAACCGCGCGCATTTACTGCTTCTAGATTGCACCGCCTATGCAGTTTGTATCGGTCCGCCATTTTGTTTCGCTTTTTCGGCCGGGGTTAAAGACCTAGTTTAATTGAAGCATCTGGCCGTAACATTCAGATCTTCAAATCAGATCTAACGTTGATCGTAATTATGGGGATTGGAATAAGCGTTATTTTTTATCTAAATAGCAAAAAAGCAAATCGGCTAACTATTAGTTGACATGATACACAAAAAGTTCCAAGTTGTCAACTCATTCGTTATGACCAATGTATGAATTTTCAAATTCCTTTCGTAGGTAAATGATGATTTATAAAAAAACTGTCCTAATCTGCCTGTAAAGTCCGGTTTACACGTATTAAGTAGTTAAGTAGATAAGTAAATTTTAACTAAATTTTAAGTGAATAATTTTTAGTGTCCGTCCACACGTAATAATTTAGTAAAGCTCTTTAGTTCATACAATTTTACTTAACTACTTAAGCATTTTACTAAATTACTTAATTATTTAAGCATTTCACTAAATTTTAACTTAAAAGTGCCTGTCCAAACGTGTTAAGTGATAAGCCCCGCCCACCTACTTAACAGAAAATAGAAAAAAATCTAAATTACTTATCTACTTGATTACTAAACTACTAAATTACTAAACTACTAAATTGTCCGTTTACACGTATTAATTTACTTAAAATTTAGTTAACTGCTTAACTACTTAATACGTGTAAACCGAACATAAGAGATGACATTTGATCAGTTGACTTTTAATCAGTTGATGCAATTGTATTTTTTTTTATATCATTAGTCGATAAAGAACCTTTATTAAGGTCACTTGACGTTAGGTATCCTACTACCTTCCACCATAGACTTAAATATATAGACGGGCTGTTCCGAACAAAATCCGTGTCACATTTTTCAAGCATTTTTCATACTCTGTGACAGCGCTACGTTCGGTCAAGTTCGGTTCAAAATTGTGGATATCAATTATTTTGCACTAATTTTTAAAAATTTAAGTAATATAATATAATTATTTACCAATTATAATTTAAATAAACTCAAATAAAGTTCAAACGTAAATAATGAAGACGTTTTAACTATGCACAATAAACAATATGCGTTATTATGTGTTCTTGAACGGTCGGGGTTTTCCAAAAATTACATCTACTTGTCTCGCTTTCTCGCAGCTGACTAAAATGCGTTGGCACCATTTGGTGTAAACGTAGATGTCCAAACTTTTAGTACTGAACAGTCTGTCTAGTATAGTATATACGTATAGGTCTATGCCTTCCACAGACGTTGATAACACCAACGGGATCACTGTCGCGTTTCCCGCCAAAAATAAGACGGGAAATATTGAGGACTAGGAACGCAATCTCGATCTCGACTTGGTCTTTTTAAAACTTTCTCTTTTAGATTTTTCTCGCGAGATTGTAGCCCCTAGTGAGGACTTTAAAATTTTACCAAGTTTTTAAGTTGCCATGAAAAGCATGATGATAGCAGCGCTTTATAAAGTACTTACAGGATAAACTGATACTAACCGGGGTCTATTTAAATATGAAACATATCACTGGACGTGTCGTGCAACTCATATCTTCTATTAATATTAGATATTTATATTTATAAGTTATATGGAATCATGTTTTTAAAATAGATAGTTGCAGGAAAACATATTCGTTCTGCGCTGAATATGGAAAAGTTGGTAATGTTATAAAATATTCTAAATTAAAATGCGCGATGCAACCTTGCGCGTGTAGTGTTCGCCAAATGCAGGAATTATAACGAAACACCATATCATCCTAAAGGAATGTCCCATAAGTGTGCATTCGTTGTGATTAGGTTCCCAGGCTAAATAGCCATATAAATATAGCATCTCAGTTACAGTTACAGTCCGGAAGTACTGGCAAAAACTAGCGTAGTTTTTACATTTGAGCGAGATACGTGAAAATACACGAAAGTAGTGTAGTTTTCTACCTTTTATATTTACCTGAGTAGGTATAGCATCAAACTGTTTTAAGATACGTTTTGGTCTAATTTATTAAGGACATCGATAAAATCAGTGGACATTCGAACTATTTCTTCATAGACCAACAAAAAGTTTAATTTTTTTTAAAGGTAAGTCAAAAGCTTTATAACAAACTAGCTGACCCGGCGAACTTTGTATCGCCTAACAATTTTTTTCTAAAAAAAAGTAGCCTAAGTTTCTCCTTGTTACATCAGCTATGTGCCAGTGAAAATCCCGTCAAAATCAGTCCAGCCATTTCAGAAATTAGTCGGAACAAACAGACAGACAGACAGACAAAAATTGTAAAAAATGTTGTCATTTTAATATTACAAACAGACACTCCAATTTTATTTATTTATATCGAGTATAGACGAGCAGAAGAAACATTCATGATGACCTGCCACCGCCACCTATTGAAATTACATTATCGACGAAAATGCAATGCAAACTAAGCATGAAAAATATTTCATTTGGTATCAGCAGCAATAGCTAATTAGCAAAGTAAAAGCTCAGAGCATCATGCTTGAGACATGGATTTTGAGATCAAACTGGACCTCGATTCTGAGATCCAACTGGACCTAGGATGTGATATCAAAGTGGACCTTGAGTCCGAGATCTAACTGGATGATACAGAGCCCAGCAATCTCCACCAAAAAGGACCTGATGCCTATAAACTCGTGGGTTATGTTTAGTAGAGTGCACCGAAAGCAATGATATTATAATGTAAAAAAGAGGTAGATAAGTATGTCACTAGCGCGCCGACGATGAAGAGCGTAAGAACAGGTAATTGACCTTTCTGCTCGCAGTCGCTCTGTTAATACAAGACGATACTCACGCTTTTGTTGTTGTCAGAAGTGCTTGACATTTGACATACAGCGTTAAAATGCCTTCGTGTATTATACCAATGTGTAGTGAAACAAAACGTGTGAGTGTTGTAGCTCTTTTCGGAACAGATTTTTGGTTGTTTTGTAAGTTTGAAAACAGGAAAGAATATTTTGAACTTACACTATGGTGCTAAACCTTACTCAATTTGAACCACTCACCTAAAGTCAATAACTTGAATTTTTTATATCACGACAAGAAAGCAATTTGGCCTTTTACCCTACTTTTCACCCATCAAGTTTAAATCTAGATCAACTTTCATATTTACGGTAGACCGTGAAAACCACAACAATGCATTTGGTGCCTACTTGTATTTTAGATATCGTAGTACAATAGATGGCCTCAAGAAACTTTCCTAAAAGAAAAGTTAAGTGCAACACATTAAAATAGTTTGCCATCAGCAGAAACAGAAAATCTTTACAAAATTAGACGCACACACGTTATTTCTTTCATCTTGCGAACAGGAAACCCAATGTCAATGTTTTGACGCTCTCGAACATTCACTTTCGCGCCAAAATAGCTACAACTAGCATTAGACGCAGGTGCATATTAAAAAGATATCATCATTAAAAGTCAATTGTGATTTGCATCTCGAATAATCCACAATTGTATTCTGACCTACATACGAAACTCTCGATTCTGCTCTTAATTTCCAGCGGCACAGAGCATAATATAATGTCGCTTTATTGTAACAAAAGCAATTGTTAAATGAGCATCCAGTGCTAAGAGAATGTGAAGAGTAGATCATGGCCAAATAGAGACTTTCACTACTTTCTCCGACCCGCTTCTGGTGTCGTAGGTCGAGTCGTTGGCCTTCAGGGTGGCTCCACTTTTGGTTTTATCTGTCACTTTCATTAATCTATGTTGAGGTAGAAAGTTATGACGTTTGGGGCAGCGAAGGTAAAAGTGTAGGGAACTTCGGGCTCAGGAATTAGGTCACCCGACTCAAGGTTTTGGGGCAAACAGGTGAAGCTTGCTTTCACTTCCATATCGATCTTAGCTCCATTCATGGAGGCGTGTAAGATTAAAAATTTTCAGTTTTAGTAATATCGATTGTTATTAAATAAATTGCTTTTGAATTTATTGCTGAATACCCTTTATATCTTCCATGTGAAGGAGGTAATAAATAGCCGTTTATTGTCTCCACCCCCTCGCCATTTCACCACATATTTTGGTATTGTATTTTTATGGAAATAGGCGACAAACAAGCTGACGATCCACCTGATGGTAAGTGATCGTTATGAAAACACTGAAGTCATTAAACAGTCAATCAACACATCCAATGCGTCATATTACGAGTAAAACCCTTAACCTCACATTGCGGACAACAATCTATTTCTTTATCGCACTTACCTATCCTTTCCTTATTTGTCTTTGCTAACTGGAGTTGGGCTGAAGCCTTGGAGCTTCAGATAAATTTGAATGTATTAATTTATTGAAATAACCCGCCCTTGCTTCGCTTTGGGTACGTAGTCCCTGAAGCAACTAATGTTTAGATAGCGTTAAAAATGGAAGCGCCCGAAATTCAATTTTTTTAACGAAATGGATGGAGAAATAAAGAATTTTCCACATTTTTTTTTCGAAGACTGCTTCTTCGAAGTTGAGTTACTTTTTTATAATGTTTTGATTTAGTCTGTTGCTAATATCATTTTAATGAAACCCCACAAGTAGGTAATTTCGGTGATCAGTCCTTCTTATATTCAGTTTTTCACAATACCAAATCATTGTAATAATTTTATATTGATACCCCTTCTTAATTACTTATCCTTTTCGACACTACTAAATTGCATATTATCTATGTAACACCTTTCGTAGATATTTCACTCTTTATAAGTAGAATCTAATAAAATATATGCGCTTCTAATTGCCCCATTTCCGCACGATATCGGTTGCGATATAAAGATAATATCCTTGAGAGCTTTATATAATCCCTGATGGTGTAACATTAAATTTCTTTTTAGAATTTTAATATTTACTCAAGCCCAATAGAATATAGGAACGATTAGTAATGAATGAGTCGGTACTGACCATAATATACTCAACAATTGATTTAGCTTAAATCCTATAAGCCTAAGCAGGACATAGATTTTTAACAGACTTCAAAAAAGGAGAAGGTATTCAATTCGGCTGTATTTTTTCATGTTTGTTACCTCAGAACTTTCAACTGGGTGAACCGATTTTGATGATTCTTTTTTTAATTAAAAGCTGGTGCTTTTCATGTGGTCCCACTTAAATTTAAGCGAGATCTGACGAGGTGTTTTTGAGTTATCCCTAATTTTGAAGTCGGTTTTTTTGTTAAGAATTATTATTCAATAAATCCTACTATCCTATTAATAATATTAAAAATGTGAAAGTTTATGAGGATGTTAGTTACTCTTTCAGGCAAAAACTACCAAAGGGATTTTCAGGAAATTTGCACACAGGTAGACAGACACTTTGCTCTGGAATAGAATCCCGGACAACGCGGACAAAGCCGCGGGCAGAGGGCTCGTTTTATTATACCTTTGAAACCTTTTTCTATGTTGTTTACACGCTTATAAACCAATAATTCTTGACAAAAAATAACCGACTTCAAAATTAGGGATAACTCAAAAACTACTCGTCAGATCTCGCCCTAAGTGGGACCACATGACAAGCACCAGCTTTAGATTAAAACAGAATCATTATAATCGCTTCACCCAGTCGAAGTTCTGAGGTAACAAAATAAAAAAATGCAGTCGAATTCAATACCTTTTTGAAGTCTGTTAAAAAGAAACATACATAAACATGAACCAACTCAACTTTGCTTTAACTATATCAAAAACTTTGTTTTCTTAGAGTACCTATTACTAACCATTCTAACCAAGCAGTAAAAGGCCCTTAACACGCAAAGGTGCCAACAGGACTTGAGTGTATTTCAACTTGAAAATAACCATCCTATATAGTCATATTACCATAAAACCAATATCGAGTCTATAATTAGTAACTTACAGATTACTAACACGCATAACAACTTGCTTAGCGGAAGTTATATCGTGTTCTGAGCACCTATAGAATGTTATAAACCAGAAATCAAATGCAGAGGCCAATCTTTTAGATATCGTTAGATTATTTTAGATAACGTTAGATATATTTGAGATAACATTAAGATATATTTTAGTTTATGCCTTCACTTTGACAGGTGAAAAGAATACGCTGTTTAACCAACTGGTTTGAACAAACTGTGAACTCGAAATACTGAAATAAATCAAATGTAAACAAATGCTTGACTGCATGTTATTATATTATTAATGGAATATAATTCGTATAAAGTAAAGAGATCGAACTAAAATCCATAATCAAAATCGACAATTTCTCAGTTGAGCCATTACTATACATAAATCTATAAACACTAAACGAATCAATTGCAAATATAGACACTCAAGTGTTTGTGAAGTCATCGCTTTCCAAAAGGAAACAGTTTCTCGAAGCAACCTTACTTGTCTTCAGAATTAGTAGGTGGGACAATGACTACACCTACAAATCAAGAAGATGACATATCAACTATTTAACTGTAGCTCAATTTGGGCCTTATGTGGAATACTGTTCGCAGATTTGGACTTGAAAGGTCAAAAAGGTCACCTTTATGCCTAGGATGGAGAGGCATACGAAAAGGCTCATTGATGGGTCAGAGGTACAAAGGCTCGATCACAGGGTTTGGGTTTACTTTGAGGAAAATTTTGGTAAGTGTACGCAGTAATTATTGGAAATGATTCCTAAATCTATGTTTCTCCATCGAACGACACGACGACTTACTGCAGGTATCCATACTTTTGTCTTGACGGCCTGATTTGCCTCATCATTGAGACTGGAATGAATAGAATAGCAGTAATATTCATTCCAGTCTTGATCAGTCCAGTCAGTCTTAAGCAGTTGAGAGGCTTGCTTGCCTTCGCGTTCCCGTCCATCTATGATCCATGACGTGGAACTTGGGAGTCTTCAAGCAAAGAATGAATAAGCTAAATTAACGCACTCACTTATGTGGGATTGTAGTAAAGTATAAACTTGTACAAAAATACTTAACATCGATGTCAAACTGTTAAGTGACCGTTAAGATAAAATGGGTTATTCCCATTTGCCACCACCACAGACGCACCCATTTATGGCAAACCCATCATTCATGGAGAAAAGGTGTCTCTCTCTCCTACATAAAATCATGCTTTGCTTCTCTTGAATGAGAATGACGATTTGCAAATACATAATTAAAAACAATTAGGTTTACTTCATATTTAGCATTCCGCAGAATTCAGGATTCAAAATCCGTTAGTTGACCAAAGTTATTCACCGTCCAATTTAGACCAGAATTAATTTCCCCAAAAATCGTTAAGTTTCTTTTCGACCACCTGATGGACACCGTCGTCCATGGACATCAGCGCCAAACGCTTACCAATGCGTTGTCGTCAAAGAAAAAATAGAGAGAAAGAAAGAACTGACTTCCAAGCCAAAGTTCTGTAGATAGCGAGCCGCGTTCTAAATCTAGGAGATTCTCGCAAGTTCGCGGCGTGGGCAGAACAAACCGAATCGTGTGGTAAAAGTTGCCATTTAAAATGTCATTGACCCGCACTTAAGTGTGGTTTTGACCTTACCGCTGTTCTATATTGTAGCAAACTGAAGTGAAAGTAGGTACATCCATCACCTGCTGGAGAAAGCGACGACCACACCCTTTATTTTACGACGCATTGACCACACGTGGCAATTCGGAGACGGCGTGTCTGTGCTGTATGATGCTCTGGTACCTGAACGATTATTTCTGCCGCCAAGCGACCATAAATCTAAAAGTGGGTCTTAAGATGGTCATGAAAGTAGCAATTTAATAAAAAGGCCTATCGTTAATCATTTGTAATCTTGATTTTTTGCTAAGTTTAAAAGTTTTTGAAACGGAATTTTTAATTTTATCCAGAAACCTAAGTGGATACGTACATAACGGTAAAAAGTGGAAGAAAATTATAGTAGAATGAAACCTATTGCAAAAGGAAGAGAATATAACGACAATAATAAGAAAAATAAATTACCGGCGATCTGAGGTCGGGAAGTGGAGGGGAGGGAGGGTTTAAGGGTAAAAAACGGTTTATCTCGATTTCCGGAAAAACTGCAAGTCCCATTGAAAATAGTTAAATGGCAAAGTCGTAGGTAATAAAAAGATCTACAACTTTTGTATTTACACTTTTTTACATGACCTCAAAATTCATGTGAAAAATTCAAATAACCAAGTTTTTGGTTTTTTATTTTTATCTTTTACAAAAAAAAAAAATCCGCACGAAATTTGGTGGAAACTTATCTTTGTATGTCCTTAACATATTGTAATTTTTTTGATTTCGCCCGTAATTTATTTTTCCCACGGACCTAAGGTCCGTGATTTTTCCCATAATTTTCGTTATATCCTCTTACTTTTGCAATGGGTTTCATCCTACTATAATTTATTTTCGTTTCAAAAATTATCGGCACTGGTCTATCTTGCCATAGTGTAATTATGAATGATTATGTAGCAATGATATTATAATGTAAAAAAGAGGTAGATAGTGAGAGAGGAGACTAGTGTGCCGACGATGAAGAACGTAAGAACAGGCAATTGACCGTTTTGCTCGTAGTCGCTCTGTCAATACAAAACGATACGCACATTTTTTGTCACATTGTCATCATGTTGCACATTGTCAGAAGTGCTTGACATTTTACATATAGCGTTAAAATGCCTTCGTGTATTAAACCAATGTGATTGGTGTAGTGAAACAAAAGATAAACATGTGTGTGCTGTAGCTCTTTTCGGAACAGATTTTTTGGTTGATTTGTAAGGGTATACGTATCTATATTTTTTAATATCAATGTTATGTAGGTAATATTGAAGTATATCTATGGTACCACAGCTGCACAGACATGTACACCTAGAGTATGGTACTAACAACCAGGAGCCCAATTCTCATTTCGTAGAGATACATGTCTAACAGAGATATCTCTTAAAAACATGGCCGATCTCTAATGAAACCTAATTTCCTTATTCTCGGGATGTCACATTAGAGATATCTCTGAGCCTTTTCGTACGACATGCAACGTATGGTCCGGAGCATTCGAGATTGAAATGTCGCGCGTTTTGACCAATCACAGCAGGGTATAAGTTGACATTGGTTATCATAGATATAATAGTCTAACTGGATCCCAACCTTTAGGTACCTCTACCATGGATATGTTACTCTATCTGGATCATAAACTTCGTAGTGGTACCTGACGATTTTTGAATGGAATTTGATAAGAAGGACCATTTTTGTATTGTGTCCATGTTATATATAGTCCCAGGATATATCCTGGGATAATGATATATCATTAAATTGCATTTTTGGTTGGTTTAAAAACGTTTTAAAAACATCTAAGATTAAATTTTAATATAGTTGTACCATAATTGTGTACTTTAAATTTACTATTAATGCAATAATTTAAATTCAGTAATTTTGAATAAACATTAAAAAAATGTGTTATTTCAATATTATATGTAATATATGTATATAGTATATATATGTATATATTACCTACTATACTCAAAATTATCTAAGATGCCCATAATGATACCTGCTATTTAATAATAGGAACTAATCACTTACCACCAGGTGGATCGTCAGCTTGTTTGCCAGCTCGGCTATTTCCATGCATACCTAGCAACTTGAGTTGTTAGGAAGAAACAATAAAATAATATTTTATTGGAATCGTACTTACGTGTTGCGAATACACAGTACGAGATAGCTTAATCGAGGTAGTAGGTAGGTACCTAAATGTTACGGTTTTTAATTTACAATTTAATTATCGAATCGATTAGGTCTTACAATTATGAAAAACCATATCAAAATAGGACATAATCTTTCTAAGTGTAGACACCCAACAATTATGAAGGACAATCTCAATCCGTCATTCCGATATGACGTCATCGATGACGTTATATCGGAATCGAATGTCAGGTACCTCTACAAAGTCTATGATCCAGATAGAGTATATATCCATGACCTCTACGAAGATTGGAATCCAGTTAGACTATTAAATCCATGTTACATACTCTTTGATTGACATTTTGTCGTGACAAGAATGTTTCGTTATACGGTACGCGGCAAGTCTTTTTGACATAAAATATGCAATAATAATGGTTTTAAGCAATATTGCATTTGAGAAATTTTAACAATACAGGGGTAGTTTAGGATGAATATTAAAGCATTTTATTACACTTTCATTTGATAAGAGTATTTTAAAACCACTTTTTAAGTGTAATCAAGTTTTGTTGACTTGGCGTTGCTGTAGTCTAGAAAACGTAACGTTTATTTCATATGTCTAATGGTAATGTCGAAGGAAAAAATCTCTAATGTGCCCCAGAATAACTTTTTTGGATACATTAGAGATTTTGCCGGCATGTCTCGGAGAGATTTAAGGATTGGAGATATCTCTAACTTAGAGATTATCTCTTCAAAATGAGAATCGGGCTCCTGATCAGACATCGCGAATAAAATTTGTCGCGACAGGAGATTCTATTTTCAAAATTGAGCCCCCGTTCTCCTTTCAAAATCAAACGAATCCCTTCACGTATCTATGTATTGAAAATTTTAGCCCATTGGCGCCAATTCATTGGGTTGGGACAAACATCGTGCTCGCGGTGTCGGTTCTATGCGCTAGTAATACAATAAAACTTCAATGTTATATTTATAGGGTATCTATCTACTCAGGTACTCAATTTCAATAGGTAGATTAAAGTTACCTAAGTGCACATTTAATTTAGTAGGAGATTCTAACCATAAGTTGGTATCAAGAATAATATTATACACCTAGGTAGCATAGACCTATATGTATATCTTTATTAGGTAGGTAAGAAGTACGAAGGTTTAAACGCTTATTTGCAATGCCACAAAAATACATAAGTAATCATTGAAGTATTATTACTAGCATCTTAGAATAAAATAAAGAATAAATCTAGCATATTTGCCCCCCCCCCCCCCCCCAATGAACTTTGCCGCCCCCATATTATTGTATTATTACATTGACGTCTACTGTTGGTTGACCCCAATAAAAAAAATAAAAAAACACAAACGGCCACTACTATAGTTAAGTTCACAGAGTACTTTGTTTATATGTAAAGTTAGTTTTCAAAATGCACAAATATCTTCGTAGCCATTGAAGTATTATTACTAGCTTATAGAACCGACACCGCGAGCACAATGCATGTCCGAATGAATTGGCGCCGTTTGACTTCAATTTTCAATGGATTCGTTCGATTTTGAAAGGAGAACGGAGGCTCAATTTTGAAAATAGAACCTCCCGGCGGGACACACATTTTGTTCGAGATGTCTGTTCTATGACATTATACTTCAATAATAAGACAAGTAATAGGTAATTTAATTATACTTTTTTATGTACACTATGGATGTACGTAGTACCTACGTACACCTCATTGGTGATTGGCTCAAAAAAAATATTATCTGTGTTCACATTCGCAAAAATTTTAATAAAACATTATTAATTTGACATTATTTTAAGGTGTTCTGAAATTTTGACTTATCTGTATTTTTTAGTATTAAATACTTAGTAATAAATGTAATAATACTTTAAACAATATTTATGTAATTAAATTTTATATTTACTGATACGATGGAATATATAAAATAATAAGACTGGTCCGACTTTCTTATTGTAAAAATGTGTTACTAAAATATTTTAACATTGTACATTATATTGTAAACTACATATTTTGATTTTGATCAATGAACTAATATACTTACGCATTCGTTCACTGATTTTATTACAAAAAACAATAAGTATATTTTTTAACTTAACAACAATACAATTTATTATATATATGAGTTTTATATTTACTGTTTAGTATTATTATTTTAGAAAATTATTTTTAAATAATTACTTTAAATTATAGCCGAATTATGCCATCTAGCGTACTTATAGAACACTAATTAATGACGTTTACATTCTAACCACGTTTACAAGATGGCGCTGGCAACAAATATATGTAGCAAGATTACATGATTGCATACAAACAAGAGGACCTCCCGTCATTATAAATTGTAAAAGTTTTAACTTCAATACGATTTACTTTTGTATTCAATGTCTCAGATGTAACTGTGGTTACAAATTGATTTAAGTCCTTTTAACAGTCTGTGGCTCAAATTCAATTTATTTCCGTTCAATTCAATCATTATTCATTTCAGTCAAAGGGTGAATTCGCCAAAGTCACAAAAAAGATGTTCCGATTGATAAAAAATTTAATTTACTACTTTTATAATTTTTTATTTTTGAAACTGCTTTTATACATATTTTTACATAAGCGCCCACATATTTCATTACATTATTTGAAGTAATTTATATAAAAAAATTGAATAACACACCCAAAACATCATTACCATTTGTAGGGAAATTGCTGTTATAGATATTCCAAAATATTTTTTGAAAAACCTGCCTTACACATTGCGTGTTTAATTTTATATTTTGAGACAATATTTAATTAGGTACATTATAACATATAATATTATGGAATCAGCAGTGCAGAACTAGTAAAAAACATCAATTAAAATTTAGTCACGAAAATTCGTCAACTCCATGTCAGTACCGTCAAACGTTATATTTCTCAAATGTTTTTTGGGCTACGCTATAAAGTACCCCTCGTTTCTCCTCGTCTGGTCCACTGTAAAAAGTGGAACAGGCCAAATTTTTACTGCTGCATGGAGAAACAACTTTTATTCATGAAAAACAACGACGTTCAGTATTTTGTCCCGATTTTGAATCATCGCCATTTACTGGACTTACAAGGTAAATATAAATTATACATTAATTTTAATACTCCACACGTATGTGTAATAGGAACATGATTTTCACTGGCACAAAGAGTTCATAAATTAATGATTATCAAAATGAATTTTATGCAAAAAAGAAAAAAATATCATTACCATATGCATCATTCCCATTTGTTTTTTTGTAAATGGGAATGATTTTGTGTGAATGGTAATGACGATTGGGGATTTTGAAATCAATTTTGATTGAGTAATGAGACCTAGCAATTTCTTTTTCAACGATAAATTTTTGATATGTGTGTTGTAAATTAAATTTGAGCTACAAGTTGTTGGTAAAGAATCTACAAAACTTTTTAATTTTGCAATATCTTTTTAGTAAAATAAATTATAAACGAAAATTTAATGCAAATAAAGGCCAAAACCGTTAAGAGAAACAAAACATTGCTAGACGGAGGAGATAAACCGAAATCAGAGGAGATTGTGCATTGTACGAAGAGGAGAACAAAGAAAGAGATAAGAAGAAAAGAAAATAAAGAAAAGTTTCTGAAGAAAATTCTCTGAAAAGAAAAATAAATTAAAGTGTCCTCGTTAGTAGCAAGCTACTACGTGAACAAAGCCGATGAGAAATTTAATACCCCAGATTTGTTTTGGCACACTTGCTGCATGTTTTTGCTATCCTAGTACTTACTGCAAGAAACGAAAATATCTGGCTTGCTTTCTCTAAGAGAGAGAGAGAGAGAACAGACAGAGAAACATGCGCACGCCGCACGACATGTAACGACGCCGCACGAGTTATAATGACTAATGATGGCAACAAGTGTCGTTACAACTTTTCGTTACCAAATTTTCCGCCTAGCCCCCTTTCGCAACGCGCGATAAGGAACTTCGTTCCAAAAAATGTAATGAAATAAGATGAAATAATCTTTTATTCATGTCGATATCACTGATACACTTATGAACGTCATTTTTTAAATCTAACAGCATTTCGGAACGGTGCTTTGTCATGGAGAAGGAAATCCGTAAAGAATCTCCACAGCACATCTTTTAAAATAATGAAATTATTACACAAGATGTTCTAACTGACGCGGAACTGGATGCATTACTAATTTACATGCATCTTTGTCAATAATATATTCATCTATACTATAATATCCTTTGCCTACTGGCTGGGATTTCAGAGATCTCTTATACATTTGAATAAGCAAATCATGTACTTAGGTAATTTAATGTAAAAACGTACATAGAGCCCCTCAAAAGAACGTTGTACTCTACGTAGGTGAAAAGAATCCGTAACCAAAAGTATGTCTGTTTCAAGTTTGATGATTTTGCGTATCACTATTTTGCTTGAACCAACCGCCGTTGTTTCTTTATGAATAAAATATAATTGTAAATAAATTGAGATGTTACTGTTAATATGCTTATTTCTTTAAATCTCTCCCCCAGGTAGTGGCGTTATTTTAATTATAGATGGTCCTAATTGCCCTTTTCTGCAAAACAAATATCGCATCAATGTCAGCCTCTGCACTCCACATCAATAATATCAATATACCATAGGACATGAGGCTACGAAAGTGTGCAAAATAAACAAGTTTAGCAATTTCTACATCAGTAAACTGTCTTATCTTTCTAATGGCATTAACTAACTAAGCCGATATATGATTGCCCCATTGTAGTTTAGAATCTAAGGTGACACCCAAGAAAACCGTGGATTTTTCCATAGTTATAATTTCATTATTTATAAGGTGAATCAAATATAAACCGGACTTTTTTTACTAGTCGCAGAGTGAAGTGACGCGCTTGGTACTGCTGCACGTGTTAAAAGGGACTGTCTCGTATTATTCCATTTGGTAGCAAACATTCTATATACTTAGTTTTTTAGCATTTATCAGTAAATTATTTGTAGTAAACCGGTGTGACAATCACACCTGAGAACTTTTACATCGTCATTTATTTTATTTCTATTCGTCTTAAATATAAGAGAAGTGACATCAGCAAATATGATAATGTCTGCATATTTCTTAATTTAATACGGCAGATCATTTAAGTATACTAGAAAAAGGAAGGGGCCCAGAAACGAGCCCTGTGGTACACCCATCCCAGATTGAGATCTCGATCACTTGTTATCATTTATACTAACACACTGGATTCTACTCGTCAAGTACGACACAGTCAAGTTAAGTGAATTGTTATTGATGCTGTAGTAGTAGCTTAAGTAGTAAAGTTTAGTGTTCAACACAATCAAACGTCTTAGACAGGTCACAGAATACCCTTTATGGGATTTTGTGAATTCTCCCAGGTCTCAAAGATAAGTTTGAGAAGCCTTGCACCTGCATTTGTTGTATTACGGCTTTCGGTAAAACCGTATTGCTCAGGGTGAAGTAAATTACAAGCGGTTAAGTGCTTCAGCGTTTAATTTAACTTAATTATTTTCGAAGACCGTAGGTAAAATAGCAATAGGTCTGTAATTATTAAGGCCTGTTTTGTCCCCAGATTTAAAAATCAGTATGATCTTTCTGTACTTCATTAGATCTGGGAAAGTATCTAGTAAATCTAGATACTTTCCCAGATCACATTTATTTACTAACCTAACTAAATATGGGACTATCACATCTTTTATATTATTTATAATTTTAACAGACATTCCCTACAAAATTTCAAATTCATATGCCTTTCTTTACCAGAGGTAATTTTATTTCCATGAACTAATAATTCATATTTAGAATTGCGTAATTTATTACTACCAATCTCGTTACCAATAATACTGTAATTAGTGGTTTTACCTTGACATTTTTTATCTTCATAAGCAACTTAAAGACGTAACTATAATACACACGGCTTTAAAATTTTTTTGAATAACATTAAATTTTGTCATTCCCACTAACAAAAAATCATTACCGTTAAATAAAAGTCATTACCAGGCTGCTCAATATCATTACCATTTCTAATAAATTTTTTGACGACTTTTGATTAGCTTAACGAATTTTGAGGACTTTTGTAGGCTTAGAAAGGAAATTTTATGTGCTAATTTTTTTCATGATTTTGCACGCATTTCCACATACTTTAAAAAAAAACACCAAAATAATTCAAAAACGCGAATTCACCCCAAAGTTACTCTATTACCCCATTTACACGCGCGCGCGAGCCACGAGACAATCCGCGAGACGCGCGCATACGCGCGCGTGTGAACAGGGCGCTCGCGGACCAGACCGCGGCGCGTCTCGCGCTCGCAGGGCTCGCGTCGCGTCGGGAGCGGTTTTGTAGGCGCGCGCCAAAGGGGCTCGCGCGAGCGCTCGCGCGGTGTTCACACGCGCGTAGGGGGCGTGGCTTACGGACGCGCCACGAGACGGTCCGCGACACGCGCGTGTAAATGAGCGGTATGATTTCAGTTCACACGGTTCATTCATCGTTCATTCAGTTCATTTGTCACTTGAATGCCATGATTTGGCGTTTGTTGTCTTACTTGTGTTGTAATTTTTGTATTGTGTTGTCTGTGTCATGTCAATTCATTGAATTTGTTTAGTTGAACAATAGGGTTATTTTAACAGTGCCGAAATGTCGAATTTCTGGATATATCAGCTATTCCTCGTAGCCTTAACCTTCGCTCCAACTTTTGCGGAATGGAACACTCGAGATTATATCAGGCGGGAACATTCATTGACCAAACCTTACCAAGGTGAGTGACCTGCAGGTGACTTTACTTTTTATTTGATTTGATTAGTCGTCGGCTCTACTCAAGTCTGCTTACTGCTATAAATACGCAAGTCGAAGATCTTATAACAATTTTCTATCACAAATTTTTGCACAAATATTCTAAACTAAACTTGGATCCACTTGTTTCGTTTGTGTAAGAAAATAAAAATTAACACATTATTAATTAATTTATTGCGCTGTATTTTCTAAGTAAATGCAATTACGTTTATCAATATACAAATAGAAAACTAAACATGCTTAGAGTACATAGTACTATCTCAATTCAAGTAGCCAAATGGGACCAACCAAGATTAGTAGTTTTTGAAAATTTCCTTCCAATTGGCACCTGGTCAATCTGATCATGTTGAATGTTCTATATTTATTTACATACTTTGACTTAGTTGTATATAATGTAATGTATATATATAGCATGTAGACCATCCTAATACTATTAATAATTCCATAGGGAATGTTTGGATTAGCTCCTAATGTATGAAACATTCAGTTCCAATTACTTAAGTTAGTATTCATCTTCATTGCAACAGTCCATGATCACAATGATAGCATACATATACCATTAGACATGTACAGCTACAGCATACTTTATACACTTGGATTGTTACAATATAAATTCCATCCATCCATCCATCAGCCTTTGGAGGTCCACTGCTGGTCATAGGCCTCCCCTATCTTGCACTCTGACCAGTCCTGAGCCTTCTGAATCCAGCTGATACTAATATAAATTAGTATCAATTTAATATAAAGAATATTTACAAAGTCATCCTAGATATAATTAATTATTAATGTAATAATACTTCAAAGCTTCCATATTTTAAGTTGCATGTATAATAAACAAAGATTTCACATCTGCATGCTTATCTCATGAATGACTCAGATGAATACAAAGAATGTTTATTGATTTGTAAACTATCGTTATCAGCAACAATATTAGTGACAACATCCAAAAATAACTATAACATATTAGTAACGCTGTCTGACTTGTTTGATTTTACACATCAGAGTTATAGTAGGAGAGCCTGTGATGCTAAATGTGGATTTACTCGAGCGTCGCGGAAACCTATTAGATTTGGTAGATTAGATGATAGGAAGAATAAATGGTCCAATGATGTTTCCGCTTTCAGTGGTGGGGGAAGAAGCCTTTACAGATTTTCAAAATTGTAAAAACAAACAATGACATGGAAATACTCGAGCGCATCAGATTAAGATAAGGGGGGGTTAATTACAAGTTATAGAGTGTCAATTTTGCTTATCTGACGATTTGAGCGTAACCTAAGAGGTTAACAAAGTTTGCAAAATTAACAATGAGTAAGTCAAGACGACTTACTCAAGTACAATTGTTTTTTGTTTATTTCAGAGGTAATAATACCAGAATAATAAAAAAAAATGACGATTTCCGCAAGCCGAAAGCAATAAAAATCGTCAATGAAGCGTACCCCCCTATATTAAGGGCTAATACTAGCTAGAGGTACTTATCAGTATGTAAGGTATCCTTCCATATATTAATCTGCAGCGCTTGAGTAAATCCAAAAATCCTCTCTTGGGTTCCCCTACTTATTACCTGTATGAGACTGTATGTGATATTCATTTGTTTTTAAGGAGATATATTTATGTCTATGTAACTATTAAGCACAAGGTACAGTTGTTAAATCACCTTAAAATAATCATTTTTTCTGACTAATAAACATACCGTTAAATATATTTTGCATCAGCATTATCTTTATTATGATATAAATTGTTCAACAATAAAAGTTACGAAACTCCATCTAGCCAAAATATCATTACAAGATTCTTATATAACTGCTGCTATATTATAGGTTTCCCTGCTTTACTAAAGGAAAAAGTGTTGACAAAAAAAAAACTGAATTTTAATTATACTTAGCTCCCATTCTAACTTCAATAATTGAAGAAGGACACAGAATGGTTTTAATGATATTTTTGTGTTGGCCTAAAAAATCAAGTGGTTCAGAATTCAGTGTAATAAAATTTAATAAATAAATTATGAATTTTGTTCCTCCATGAACTTGAATACTCTAATAAAAAAAGATTTTTAATAATGAAAATATAATGTAACATTATTTTTTTCAGGCAGTGGCATGTCAGTTCCTTTTTGGGACTTCTTAGGTAACACAATAGTCACCTCAAATTATGTCCGGTTGACACCCGACTTGCAGTCAAAGGCTGGTGCCATATGGAATACATCGGTGAGATTTTAATTTAATTTTTATATTTGAGGTAACAACATAACATGAAAATTCATATAAAATCATATGTTGATTTTATATGTATAAAAAATTAAGAAAAAAAATAGAGAAATACGTCAATAAATTAAATAACATATTTCATTTATTTAAGTTTAAAACTTTGTAATTTTAGATACCCATTATTGTTTTTTTTATTCCTCGATTTTTGGTGTATGATAATGTTTTCTTTTATTCTGTACCTATGGTAATACATTTTATGCCTTATATTGTTTATTCAGGTGTAATAAAGGAAAAACTTTATACTTAGTAACAGTTTCAATGATACATTTACATGCTGTGCATAACAATTTATGTAGAATAGTAGATTATGTGTTGTTTGACTTCAATATAGAAGGTATATAGGTAGTAAGTACATATATAACGTACCTAACATGCTTATTTTCGTAGGCTGTTTAAAAGTAATGTCATAAATATATTTACTTTTGTTGCTGAAGGAATTTGTGATAAAAAATTTGAGCATTAAATAACTGTCAAAAATGCCTTAAATTCATTTATATTTTGGCTTATTACAAACAGCCTTAATTGGACGAGAACAGGCGAAACAACCCCTATAGCTTTGAAAAAATAGAGATGCAGGATAAAAAAAAACCTGGCAAGTGCTTTGTCAGACCACGCGCAATGCATAATGTAGGGTTGAGCGGTCTCGGGCCTCGGCGCCTTGCCTCGTACAGACTTACGGACGGACATGACGAAACTATAATACCCCATTTACACGCGCGCGCGAGCCACGAGACAATCCGCGAGACGCGCGCATACGCGCGCGTGTGAACAGGGCGCTCGCGGACCAGACCGCGGCAAGTCTCGTGGCTCGCGGGCTCGCGTCGGGAGCGGTTTTGTAGGCGCGCGCCAAAGGATCTCGCGCGAGCGCTCGCGTGGTGTTCACACGCACGTAGGGGGCGTGGCTTACGGACTCGCCACGAGACGGTCCGCGACACGCGCGTGTAAATGAGCGGTAAGGGTTCCGATCTTACTTCGGAACCCTAAAAAACTTGACACTAGGCTATTAATATTACAAACTACTTCTTGCGTCATTTTCGTCCACATTATCTTTTGTCGCTTGAATCTTCTCTGAAATTAACAAAAAAATACTAGCTACTGAAATCACTTTCATGCTTCAGTGCAATTTCAATATAATGAAGTTGAATGTTTTATATCTAACGACACGATTTTATTTATTGTATGAAATAAAGCCTAAAGTTAATTAGTTTTATCGAAGTTAACAGGATGTTCAAAGGTAATGTTAAAATGAAACTAAGGTTGAAATTGGCTTATCATTGCCATATTAGTTTTATAGATACGATCGTACGTCATGATACGGTTTGTTTAATCTTTATAGCTTGGAAACTGTAAGTAAGACCGTGACGGCCGACAACTAACTTATTGTTATAATAGTGAATATTTTGCGTACCTAAACTACTTATCTACTTATTACTATTTAGTATTAAAAAAAAATTAAAACTTGCTCGGTCGTAAACTTTACTACAAACATAGACTTATATTTAAGTCTATGACTACAAAAATATTATTCAGTAGTTCACGACCCGTGTGGCGCAATGGTTGCCCATGTGGCCCACTACCGGCTCGCCACACCAATGGTCCTGGGTTCGGTTCCCAACGAGGCTGAAATTTGAATGATGAGTTTGGATTTCTGTTCTCGGTCTGGATGTGAATGTCCTTGTCTAGTGTTTGTCCATAACACCCACGACACAGGGAATCCTAGTGTGGGGCTAGGAGTGTGAAGCGTTAAGTACAGTACGGCCGCTGTATCTTGGCGCGTCTGAACATAGGCTTTGCGAACTTTAGCGCATGTAAGACAGAGATGGCAACACGAACATGCTAACGTATGACTGAGACACAATACACCGCGTATCGAGTATTGGCGAATTATGTTACTGCGCAGCCTTCTGCGCGAAGTTCAGACGCGCCAAGATACAGCGGCCGAAGTAACATAGTTGTTAATCCTATTCCCTATAAACAAACAACTAGACCCAAAGATAAGCAAAAATAGCAGAACCATTAATAATGTAGATGTACATTACAACATAACATAGAGGTTATTCTTTTAGAACAGCTATTAATTAAGTAATAATATTTGTCATACCTCCCAGACTTTGATCCTTAGCGACAATATCGAATGCTGTAATAATACAGGATGTTTTTTTTCAACGATTCGAATCCTGGCTAAGAATATTGATTTACTGTTTGCAGTGTCATGGTGTAGTCTGTTAGTCTTATCGAAGGGCATGGGGTGCCTGTATAACGTAGGGTCCCCACGAGACAAGACCAGTACCAGCGATTGATAAAAATCGGCTTCTGCCACGTTACAGCTTGTGGAATGGTTCTTTGGTAATGAAGAATGCATTTTTATGCATAAATCAGCACTTTACCATGAAGTCTGAAGGATAACTGGTTTCCTGGGTGCTTAAATCACGACTATGAATTAAAACCAACAAATTCACCATAGATAGGTACATAAGTTCAATATAAATTGTATGGAAACGCACGAAAAACGCGATCGCGATGAAACATTTCACCTACATCGGAACAACATTTCATATAGGTACATCGGAGCTGTATAACCAATCGTTTCCCTAATAAAGCCAGGAACGGTATGACCTTCACTACACCGTTCACACACGAAAAATAGGATCGAATAGGATCAGCAGCTACTGAGCAGTTCACTTTTAATTGTCAGTGAACGGTGAGCGCGCTAAGGATACTGATACAATATAGCCCTGCAATTGGGAGCCCGCAGCTCCAAGTCCAGTTCAAAGTTCACGGGCGCGGCAAGGACCTGGTTCGATCCTAACGAAGTTTTAGTTCCAGTTTGAACCACCGCTCGATTATGCGCTAGCGTAGTCTTTCAAGAGTATGAATTCAAACAAAATCGAAACAAACTCGATTGATTTAGAACTCGAAAGCGTCGGGAGTAAGGCTGCTGTTCGGCGACGGGTTCACGCCGTTCACGTCATAGAACATAGTAATATCTATGTCCTTCACATTGACACCGTTCACAGACACGAAAAATAGGATCGAATAGGATCAGCAGCTAATGAGCAGTTCACTTTTATTTGGTGTCAGTGAACGGTATCAACATGTGCGTTACTCGAGCGCGCTTTATATCATACTTTTGTCTATATTTGTGACCACAGCATCTTTACCATACATTATCCTTCTAGCCCTGCTACACCCGCAACTGGGAGCTGCAGGTCCAGTTCAAGGTCCACGGGCGCGGCAAGGACCTGTTCGGCGACGGGTTCGCGATATGGTACGTTCGGGACCGCATGCAGCCGGGGCCAGTGTTCGGCAGTAAGGACTACTTCTCAGGACTCGCTATTATACTCGATACGTACAGCAACCATAATGGCGCCCATAATGTGAGTACCTACTCTCTTTCTCTCTCTCCCCCCTCTCTCTCCCCCCTATCTCTCTCCCTCTCTCTCCCTCTCTCTCTCCCTCTCTCTCTCCCTCTCTCTCTCCCTCTCTCTCTGTATGTGTTTGTGTGCGTGTTTATAATAGTCCTTAGCAGCTGATTCAGACAAAAGTACGGTAGGCTACCAAGGCAGGCGTCACGTAAAGATCTTAATACCAGTTATAATATTAATGACTCAATAATGAAATTGATAACATACTTACGCACTTATCACCTCTCCCGGATTTCCTAGAGTCTTCCGGATTCGAGCTCTGAAAATTAAATTGTCCCGGCTGCGGCGGCTGCCCTACGAAATCTGTTCTATGCCGCCCCAATACAATACAATATTTTTAAACAACAGCAGAGACAACATAACCTGTAACAATAGTAGTCTTTTCAACTTACCATAGCATTGCATTGTAATGATAAATAATTGAATTGATTTGAATAATTGATTTTTGTTTGTATGTCTTTTTTGTGTGGTGTGATATTATGTATATCACTAGAATCTCGGGTCTAAGATGTAAGCGGACCCGGTATTTTAGAAGGCTTGCGTAAGGATACAGGTCCAACACGTAGAGGCCTCTTTGAGACACTGTTATTATTATTATTTCAGCACCAACACCCATACATATCGGCGATGGTGAACAACGGCACGCTCCACTACGACCACGATAGGGATGGCACACACACTCAGCTGGCGGGCTGCGAGGCCAAGTTCCGGAACTTCAACCATGATACTCATCTGTCTATTGTGTACAAGGATAATACGCTTATTGGTGAGCTGGACTTATGGTTATTCTGACTTATGGTCTTTCTTTTTTGTTGGAGTATGGTGAAGTCATTTAATTACATGACTTATTTATTTAATTTTTATGGAAATAGCCGGCAAACGAGCTGACGATCCACCTGATGGTAAGTGGCTATCGTCGACAATGGACATCAGCAACACCAAAGGCATCTCTGATGCGTTGCTGGCCAAGTAAGAGAGTAGAAAAAAACAAAAGAATTCCGTGATATTTGACTCGATGAGCTCTGTGTGCGAAACATAAAAAGCAATTATTGAAACGTGCAGACGAATTTGAGCTTTATTATCGAATTAACGTTATGTCTTTGGGTTGTCTGGAAGAAATTGCTTGTAAGCAATAAGAAGGCCCATTGTATTGTACTTATCAATTATTAGTGTACCTTTCTTTATATTTGTTTTCTTTGGTGCGTACAAACAAAGAGTTTAAATAAATAACCCTACGTTTAGACGTGAAAATATCTCCTAAAGGAGTAAAATAGGGTGTAAAAATTAGCATGCATATAAAAATAAATTTTGTCTCATTGACTTCAATCATTTTAGTCTTAACTGAAATAAAATAAGTATTACAGACTTTTTGAAAGTTCTCCCGTAAAGCGCTAAAATAAGGGGTAAAAATGTGTATGCTAGTACTAAATTTAAAACATTTTCCTCTCCAGTATCAACTGACTTGGAAGGCAAGAACGCGTGGAAGGAATGCCTCAGAGTGGAGAATGTACAACTACCCACAGGGTACTACTTCGGGGCCTCCGCCACTACTGGCGACCTCAGCGACAACCACGATATCATAGCCATCAAGATGTATGAGTTAGATCTATTGGAGACTGTGAGTTGGTTTGAATAATCTTTTAGTGTCAACTAGTAATCCGAAATGAAGCGATGGATACCCCGTACCCCTGAAGCAACTTCTTTTTGAATGAATGTGGCTGTCATACACAATTTTTTTATAGTTAGTTATACGTTAACTTGAAGTTATATGTTTATGAGACGTTTGGAAAAAAATTATGAGAATAAAAAATTTACGATGCGACAGCCAAAAAGCGACATGATGAAAGTGCGTCATACTATACGCTCGCTAGGAATTGTCTTGAATTGCTAGCGCGCGCCGGGTCGTGGGTGCGAGCGAGAGGTACTTCATCAAATTCTGAAAAAGAATGACTTAACGCCATACTCTCAACTTTCATGTCATCTTTCTTTAGCACTTATAAGTAAGAGGTAAGTAACTTCTTACGTGCGTACATAAGAACACATACATGTTTTTATCCACCTGGTACTTGCAGAAATTAGCACATGTCATTAAAAAAACACACAAAAAATCTCTTCAGCTTTATTATATCAGTAAAGGTTTAGAACTTATGAGTAGAGACCGACCGAACATTCGGTTTCGGTTTCGGCCAGTTTCGGCCAAAAAATCTAGTTTCGGTTTCGGTTTCGGTTTTGGCAAAATGTGGCCGAAACCGAAACTCTGTGTTCGTGAATTGTAGTGCGTAATTTCGTCGTCGTGCTAAATTCGCGGCTAACTCGTGGGCGCTGACTTTTCAAGTGAAGTCATTAACTTAACCATGTTTATTTTATTTGTTCATTAATTAATTGACAGGGTGCTTTGGCGCTCATTTGCATAGTCCTATGTTGAGCTTTAATTTTAATGTTTTTTTTTTCATTTTATCTAACACCATTTAACTGTCTGTAGGTACTAGGTATATACCATCATCGTCATAGCCATATAATGAAACTGTAACTGTACTAGTATTTGAGTAAAACTTTTAATAGGGGTATGTATTTATTAGCCATAATAGATTAAATAAAAATTATTTTTTATTTATTTGTCTGTGCGTTTGTTCCGGCTAATCTCAGGAACGGCTTAACAGATTTAGCTGCGGTTTTCACTGACTTATACATATTGTAGTGAGCTTGGGTTAACATTTAGTGTTTGTTTTATTTCAAACGGTTCACAAATAAATTACGTTATGTAAATTTCGCCTATACTTACATTTATTGAGTGAGGCCCGACAGTTTGATATACACTAAACATATAGTCAAAATTATCTAAGATGCCCATAATGATAGCTGCTATTTATTAATATCAACTAACCCTGTATAGGTGTCTTTGAGCGAAATGGAATATTCATTTACTTGACATGAATAGTTGAATACTTACGGGCAAAGGATTTTGCCAAAATTTGTTAAAAATCCCTACTCGTTTTCATTGGCGTTGATTATAAATCATATTATACGTTAAAAACTAGTAAAAATCCCATCACATCATAATTTATGCAAAATTTAATAAAAATATATGACGTCGAAACAATCTTAAATGAAGAAGCCTAGATCTAATCCGACGTAGGGTGATGTGACGGCTTGAAACCGTTTATAAAACCAAACATAATCGATACATTACTATAATCGAAATTTAAAAATGAAAATTGATTAATTTAATTACATTGTTAAAAATGATTTGCTTGCATTTGAATTTAAAATTAGGTACCCAATAATACCACGACGAATTGGATGCTAACAAAGGACATTTTCCATTATGTATGGGCACTTCGCCACCCATGGACAGTAACTGCAGATAATATGTTTTATGTAATTATGTATTTAAGGTTGCGGTAAACATTTTTTTCAACAAAATAATAATTATGTATACATGAATGTGTCTTACGAAATAAGCAAGAATTTATTCAGTGTAGTTTTTTCCTGACGCTCATATTATGTCAAAATATTATTATGAAACTGAGCGGGACTTTCATTCTATCATGATCTATCTTTCTTTCTTTTTCTTCTCTCTTTCTTGGTCGGCAACGCACCAGTGATGCTTTTGGTGTTGTTGATGTTCATGGGCGAATGGATAAAAGAATATTTTATTGAAGTCGTAAATAGGTACATACTGAGAATACGCGGTACGAGATAGCTCAATTGAGGTAGTAAGTGGGTAACTAGGTACCTAAATATTACGGTTTTTAGTTTAAAAATTGATTATCGAATCGATTAGAAGGTCTTATAATTTTGAATCGATTTGTTGTAAAAATTGGTTTCTTTCGTGAACCGATTTTTTTGTACATCTCTAATGTCACTGTGATGGCAAACGACAAATTGGGCTTCTTAGTTCGCGGTGACTATAGCTAAGAACACTTTCGATTTAGTCATCTTCGTTTCTCCGTTTGGGACACTTTGGGAGCGACGATGCACAGACATACAACAGATACATAGACATGTCAAACTTATAACACCCCTCTTTTTCGTCGGGGGTTAAAACAGCGCCCATTCATAAGTACATTTTTTCGAATTTTTGCCGTCTATGTATTAAGATATAAGGTTATCGAACTCAAGGCACGTACTATACAAATGTGTAAAAAACACGCTATATTTCAATACCTATAGGTACTTCAGTATGTACATATGTACCTTTATATAGGGTATCCCGTAAGTAGTGGATCTACGTTAGCGGACAGATAGCTTGAGGGTTGACCTGCCAAATGTCAAAAAATGCCCTTTGTAAAATTTCAACAATTCGGTTCCTTTACCCTACTTTTTTTTTGTTGAGTCCACAAATGAGCAGCTCAAAAAAATACCTTAATGGTGTGGCCAAACGAGCATATTTTTTGAGCTGTGCGTTGAGTAAAATAGCGTAAATCGTAAAATCGCATATAATATAAATTCCAAACAATTCAATTTGAACTTTTGTATGAAACCAGCTCATTTCACGTGACTACAGCTCCAAAAATACGCTCGTTTGGCCTCACCCTAAGTTTCGGTTTCGGTTTCGGTTTCGGCCGAAACTGGAACTAAGGCCGAAGGTTCGGTTTCGGTTTCGGTTTCGGCTGAAAAACCAGTTTCGGTCGGACTCTACTTATGAGTATTTAATGTATAACATAACGCAATAAAAGTAATTTTTAACTACCTATATATAAAAAACACGATATTGTAAAAATTTACTGCAGATGCTTTGGCTCTCATGTCCTTAAGCGTTTCAATATTTTCAGCAAAACAAAGAAGAAGACAGAACGAACATAATACCATCAGCGGCGTCGTTCGAAGCGCCGAGGGACAGGGTAGAAGACTCCAAGCCTGCCATGTCTGGGGTGAAGACCTTCCTCTTCATGATGTTCTTAGCCATCATAGTGATCGTGATCGTGGTACTCGGCATCATGTGGTACCAGAAACGACAGGAGCAGTCGAGGAAAAGACTTTATTAAACTCTTGGTACAGACCGTTAATTGATGCTAGAAGACTTCTTTTTTTTCCTTTTTTTGGTGGAGAATCGGTTGTATTTGGGTTCTTGTGTGAAGTGTGTTGGGCGTAGATCTTGCCGTTAGGTGGCCCATTTAGCGGTTAATAACATTGGTTTCAAGTTCAGAAAGATTTTTGAAATTTCATACCCTAAAAGAGTAATTTGGGGAGGGGGGGGGGGGGGTTATCAGTATAAAAATTTGGCTGTTTAAATTAGATTTACTTAACTAAAAAGTATAAAAACGTATTTAAGAACTTTTGAATATCGATCCTCAAGTTAGGGGGTTAAAGTAAGGAGTGGCTGCTAGTCACATAATTTGCCAAAAAAGGTTATTTGTCAAAGTAGGCTATAGCGTAGGTCCTACCTATACACATTTAATGAAGATGTAACGTATGGCAATTTATGAGCTATTTCATTTTTTTAGCTAGTTCAATTAATGGTCTGTGTCTTTACCTCATTAACTATAGTTGTTGCAATAAGTAAGAAGAGGAAGTATTCTTTTCCATTTGAAAGTTAATCGCAAAACCATTAACTAATTTTAGGACTAATAACAAAACTTTTAAATGAGAGAGGATTCGTTGACTTACTGCTAGATTCATGATTTAATTGACATTCCTATTATACAAATTAAAATAAATTGTTTCACTCTATAATGATGATGACACAATCATATTTTGCAATAGCTTTTTAACTCGCTTCCGATTCCGATAAACTCTATACTCTATGGTATGTGAAATCTGATAATAAAGATGGCAATACTATGTTCCATTGAGTTTATGATTATGGAAATGCATGGTGACTTGAGTATCTCCCTTTTTGCCCAAAGGAAATAGAAATACTGGTGTATTCTTAATTCGGCGAATAATGTACTATTTAATTTGCACTCATTAATTTGTCTCGATTCGTTGGTTCTTATTTTATTATTGGCAAGTTATAGGCGCCGATTAAAAATAATATCAGTTAATAATAATAATGTGTCTAGAACAGTGAATTAAATACGTACAATAAAATAAACTGATTTAATTAAACAATATTTATTAACTTTTTTAACATCACATTATGTTTTAATAGATACTTATAAGCTCTATTACTCAACTTGATCAGTTCATCTACGGAAGTGTAGTCATATCGTAGTTGTATGTTTAAGTTAAGTGAATGTGAACCATAGAAGAAGGATATACAAGGATGTAATATAATAGTATATATGTACCTAATTCAGCATATTCGTTTTTCGTAACAGAAGTAATTTGATATGGTAAGACAATAAGTTCATTATCAGCAGTTATTTGCATTACTTACTAATTGATGATTTTTTGTAATAAACACAAAATACCAACTAGTCTTTCAGTTATTAAATAATTATTATTTAAACTCAGGTATGAATGTCTATTTTGTATATTCACATAAAATATCCTTTTTCTATGAACTTAACATTCTTTGGTTTTCCGTTTGTTAAAATACTTTTATTAAATACATATGTAATATAGCAAAATATTTAATTTAAAACAGATACCTTAAAATTGCTAGCTGTTATCGAATATTGAAAATCTATCATTAAAAATAAATGTTTGAAAGATGTGAAGAAAAGCAATAATAATTATAAAGTCTTATTGAAATCGTACGGATTTTCAAGTGTTGTAAGTTAGCTATGGCCACATATCTGCCCATTCATTCGTGAAATCATTCATTCTTTTGTTACAACTTGCCATTCGTTCAGTTAAAAGTTCACTTTCCTTGCAAAAGGTAACAAAAACATTTATTTTTCTGGTAAAATAGGGCTCTACAACACCGTGACAATATTTTTTCAAGTTACAGCAAGCTTAGTTTTAATAGGTTTCTATTTATTTAAGTCCAACTCCTATTATTTTTAAATTTATGTATAAAAAATATTGTCAATAAGTCAACTCTTATTTTTTATCTATTTTAATTTCATGTTATATTTTTTATCGTAAATTTAAAGCTATGTTTGTTTATTTATAGCGTAATATTTGAGGAAGTGGTTTAGGAAGGGTTTGGACTTTGGTTAGAGTGAAGTTGAGTAATTAATTCAGATTTAGTGTATTGTGTAATTTGTATAAAACATGAAAAATCTTAAGTTTTTGTGATATGTGGCTGATATTATTTCTCTTTGAATACCTAGTATATATTGTACCTAAAAGATTACTGCAGTACATCTAATATACGTTAGTTGCGTAATGAGGAATATGTATGAGTGTTGTATGTTTTGAGTGTTTTAATAAAAGTGATTTATATCTTTTAATTGGTCTTTTATTGAAAACAAACTTGTTTCAGTTTTCAGTGAATTACTTATGTTTATTATTATTAAATTACAATAAACATGAGGGTAATATGAATGTGTGTTTCTTGACAATTTAAGAAAATATTAAGAATTTCTAATAAACCATTACGCTGGATTACTTGTGTACTCTGAACTTTGGTGTTATTTAATGGCACAGATTTTATGGTCGAAGAAGGTTTCAGCTTTCAGTATTTAACAAAGTAGGTACTTTGTTATAGAAGGTGCAGGCATGGAGTATTGAGGTAGAAGGAGGGCCATCTCATATGAAGGGAAAGATGAAAAAGTGTCTGTTTACAGAAAATAGAGGTTCCAATAACGGCCATTTCTGAATGGCGCTAGTGTGTGACAAATAGCGATATGAACCATGAACATAGCTGTTGTAGACGGAGTGAAGTTTGCTGAGTTCAAATATTTAAAAATTTTCATGGTACCCTCCATAATGCCAGTATACAAAACCTCAACTATTTACGTAGTCAAATGTTAATGTTAGACTTACAATGTTTTAATAAATATAACCAAAATACTGCTGTGAGACAACGTGATTTTTAGGAGTGTGAAACTTTTAAATAAAATTAATGACTACTTACGATACGAACATAGCTGTTGTAGACGGAGTGAAGTTTGCTGAGTTATGCCTAGTGCATCCATATCGTCACTCGTAATGAATGGCGCTAGTGTCTGAAAAATAGATATTCGATACCCGTAACTGGACGCGTTTCTACGGACACTTTTCATGTACAGAGATGGCATTCTACTCTATCTTCCATGAAAAAGTCGAAATCATGAAAAATAGAGAGAAGGAAGGTCATTTCTGTATATGAAGAGTGTTCGTAAAATTACGAGTGGAGCTGCGGTGCGGTCTACTACAGCTATGTTCGAAGATCTATTTGGCGGAGACTAGCGCCATTCATTACGGGTGGCATAACTCAGCAAACTTCACTCTGTCTACAACAGCCATGTTCATATATCTATTTGTCACACACTAGCGCCATTCAGAAATGCCCATTATTGGAACCTTTATTTTCTGTAAACAGGACACTTTTTCAACTTTCCCTTCATATGAGATGACTCTCCTTGTACCTCAATACTCCATGCTCCAAACCATTTTATCCACAGAGTATAATAATATAATCATTCGTCATTTTAATAAAAGTTTGATTTTATCTATGGTATTTCAGCGCTGCCAATTGCGGGGAAAATCCCCGATCTGTGGGGATTTGATGGTTAGCGCGGGGAAAAAATTGGGGAATACTGAGTACTAGCCAAAGGTTTTGAATCTATAAAATAACGCTGCTATGTTTTTGTTTAAAATTTTTGAAAAAATAATAGGTCTGCTGGTATTACCTTTTTAAAACGCGTCTGTGGAGAAGGTTTTCAGCAACCTAAATAACATCAAAACAACAGTGGGAGTCTCAACAACCTGCATTAAAATTTAAATAATGCTCATGACGTGGCTCTATTTTTGTTTTGAATAGTGTGAATGTAGTCTGTATAACTTTTAAAATAAAATTAACTCTAACATAGAATTGATTTTGTTATAACGTATATTATTTTTTAAGGTTGTAGTAGTATATTATATACATTTTGTATAAAACATTACTCAAAATGACATTTATTCCAAAAATGACATTTTGAGTAAAGAAGCGGGGAATTTCGGGGAATGGACAGCACTGACGCGGAGAATCGAGACATTTTTATTGGCAACACTGATGGTAATATAATGCTTAAGTACTCTGTGGGAGACCTTAGCAAATTAGCATATAACAAAGTACTCTGTGGACCCGGCGCAGTGTTGCCAATGCTACGGCAATTACCGTGTTCTACGGCTTTCAGGCCAAAAAAGTCACAAAATCTACGGCCTACGGCTGGAACTAGTGTTGTTAAAAGGCTCGAGCCTTCCGAGTCTAGAGCTCATTGAAGGCTCGAGCCCTCTAATAAGGCTCGAGCCTTCGCCTCGAGTCTTGCATGAAAGCTCGAGGCAGAGGTTCGAGCTCTGCATCCAGGGCTCGAGTCGAAGCTCGAGCTTTGTCTTCAGGGCTCATTTTGTAACACTGTAATTTCAGGGTTCCCTAATCAAAATGTACTATGTTTTGACTACGGAACCCTAAAAAAGGCTTAACCTTAAAATTTTAAATTACGGCGCGCTGCGAATTTCAAATTTTTGGAGTTTTCTCCTTATAAATTTTCATAATTCAGCCCGCGGTATGAAATTTTATGGGGAGTAAAATCAAACTTTCTCCGTAGCGCAACATAACGCATAAGTTATGTTTGTAATTCGTAACACAGAATCTAGATGGCGTTGGATGGCTGATCAGTTACAACGCCATCTAATGATAGTAATAGTCTTGGTACATCCTATTCTTATGATGTGAAACATCATCATCATCGTCATTCATCGTTGTCATCATTAGTCATCTTCATCATCTCCTTCATCATTATCACCACCATTCATCATCACCATCACTATTCATCATCATCACTATTCATCATCATCATTACCATTCGTCATCGTCATCATCATCATCATCATCATCATCATCATCATCATCATCATCATCATCATAATCATCACCACCACCAGTCATCATCATCATCACCACCATTCATTATCATCATTCATCATCATCATCATCACCAGCCATCATCATCACCAGTCACCATTATCGTCATCACCATTCATCATCATCACTATTCGTTATCATCATTCATCAGCATCATCATCACCAGTCATCATCATCATCACCAGTCATCATCATCATCACCAGTCATCATCATCATCATCACCAGTCATCATCATCATCACCAGTCATCATCATCATCTCCATTCATTATCATCATTCATTCATCATCATCATGTCACCATTATAATCATCACCATTCATCACCATCATAATCATCATCCTCCATCATAATCATTCATCATCATCACCATTCATCACCACTATTCATCATCATCACCACCACTTATCATTATCATCATCATTAGCCATCATCATCGTCATCACTATCATCATCGTCCATCATCATCACAAGTTATCATCATTCATCATCATTCTTCATCATCAACACCATCCTCCATTATCATCCATTGTTTGACTGATTTGACGATTGAAAGCTAGATGGCGTTAAACTCCAGGCGTGCGTCGGAGCTAACACACATTTTTTTATTTTACAATAAAAATATTTGTATCAAACTTTTATAAAGAACCCAATTTGGCATACCTATTGCAACAAAATTATTTTTATTACACCTTACAAGATGTTATTATGCGTTTCGATAGATTGCTAAGTAAATAAAGCTCGAGCTTCGACTCGAGTCTTCAATTGAAGGCTCTTGAGCCTTTAAGGCTCGAACCCTAAAGGCTCGAGCCTTCTAAGGCTCGCGAGCCCTTAGGCCTCGAGCTTTGAAGGCTCAGTAGCTCCGACTCGGAGCTCGAGTCCGGGACTCGGAGCTCATTTTCCTCAACTCTAGCTGGAACCCTAGGGCCGGCCGTAGCAAATTCTACGGCTTTTCGCAAATTGTACAATCTATTTTGTTAATTATTATTTTTGCAGAAATTTAACGAATGTCAAAACCCTTATGCTTATAACAGCGCCACTAGGCTAATGAAAGAAAAGTGTTCCTTGTTTTGTGGACATCAAATTTACTGCCGATGACCTTTTTTTTTAAAGCGAGCGTTGAACCGATGGTATTGGTATATATTGGCGTAATTGGATAGCTCAAAGAGTAATATAATACATAGGGATAGCTTATGGAGGAATAATTACTGGCAGCTGTGGACATGGCCCACAGTTAGTGTTGATAAAAGGCTCGAGCCTTCCGAGTCTAGAGCTCATTGAAGGCTCGAGCCCTCTAATAAGGCTCGAGCCTTCGCCTCGAGTCTTACATGAAGGCTCGAGGCGGAGGTTCGAGCTCTGGTCCAGGGCTCGAGTCGAAGCTCGAGCTTTGTCTTCAGGGCTCATTTTGTAACACTGTAATTTCAGGGTCCCCTAACCAAAACGTACTGTGTTTTGACTACGGAACCCTAAATAAGCCTTAACCTTAAAAAATTTAATTAGGGCGCGGTGCGAATTTCAAATTTTTGGAGTTTTCTCCTAAGGTATAGATTTTCATAAATAAGCCCGCGGTATGAAATTTTATGGGGAGTAAAATCAAACTTTCTCCGTAGGGTTATGCGTTATGTTTGTAATTCGTAACATAGAATCTAGATGGCGTTGGATGGCTGATCAGTAACAACGCCATCTAACGATAGTAATAATCTTGATACATCCTATTCTTATGATGTGAAACATCATCATCATCGTCATTCATCGTTGCCATCATTAGTCATCTTCATCATCTCCTTCATCATCATCACCCCCAGTCATCATCACCACCAGTCATCATCATCATCATCATCATCATCATCACCACCACCTTTCATCATTATCATCATCACCTTTCATCATCATCATCACCATTCATCATCATCACCAATTATCATCATCACCATTCATCATCATCACCATTCATCATCATCACCATTCATCATCATCACCATTCATCATCATCACCATTCATCATCATCACCATTCGTCATCATCACCATTCATCATCATCACCATTCATCATCATTGCCATTCGTCGTCATCATCACCAGTCATCATCACCCCCAGTCATCATCATTCGTCATCATCATCATCATTCTTCATCATCAACATCATCCTCCATCATTATCATCATCATCCATTGTTTGACTGATTTGACGATTGAAAGCTTTGCGTCGTAACTAACACACATTTTTTTTTATTTTAAAGTAAAAATGTTTGTATGAAACTTTCATAAAGAACCCAATTTGGTATACCTATTGAAATGCTAAGTAAATAAAGCTCGAGCTTCGACTCGAGTCTTCAATTGAAGGCTCTTGAGCCTTTAAGGCTCGAACCCTAAAGGCTCGAGCCTTCTAAGGCTCGCGAGCCCTTAGGCCTCGAGCTTTGAAGGCTCAGTAGCTCCGACTCGGAGCTCGAGTCCGGGACTCGGAGCTCATTTTTCTCAACTCTACCCACAGTTGATCTTTTTCCATATAAACATGGCTATTTTATCTGTTAAACACGGCCTCGGCCTTCCACTTCCAATAATTTTCATTGGCAACCAGTGATGTCATATCTACCAACTTTTTGGTAGATCTACCAATTTTCACTTCAGTCTACCTATCTACCACCCTAGACCTAAAAACTACCTATTTTTTAATTAGTTTGACATATTATCACTTTGAATTATTTTTATATCGACGAGCGACGTTGCGATGTGTTGCGATGGCCATGCGACGATGCGTCAAGCATACTTAAAGTCCAGGCTATGAACCACAAAAAAAAAACGTCAGCGGCAGTTCGCCGTTCGCGCCATTTCGCGCCCATAGACATTATTATACAGTTCTGTGTCCCATTCCCGGTTGGTTTGTTGCGGAATCAATGGTGAATCTTTGCTCCTGTTTTGTGTTGTTTTGTTGTTAAAACTAAATCTATATCTATATATCTATACAAATAAATAAAATTGGAGTGTCTGTTTGTAATATTAAAATAACAGCTTTTTACTAAGTGCATTTGGATGTAAAAACGGTACATATTCCAAAACAACATTTTTTACAATTTTTGTCTGTCTGTCTGTCTGATTGTTCCGGCTAATTTCTGAAATGGCTGGACCGATTTTGACGGGACTTTCACTGGCAGATAGCTGATGAAACAAGGAGTAATTTAGGCTGCTTTTATTTTAGAATAAAAATAGTTTGTTAGGTGATACGAAGTTCGCCGGGTCAGCTAGTAACTATACACTAACGGTGCTATTTTTGTTCTGTATCGCGTGCATTTATTTATATAATGGATTCTGACAGCAGCGAAAGCGATGCACAGAGTTCTAGGTTAGGAACTCCGCCACGAAAAGCTAGAAAAAGGCACTATGACCAAAAATATTCGAAATTATGGGAGAAAGACAAAGAATTTGCAGAGGTTGGCTTCAAGAAAGTACTAAGGGTGATGGATATTTTTATTGCAAATCATGTAGGTGTGATCTTAAGTGTGCTGGTGGAAGATTTTAAAAACAGTTCATGCATTTTTAATCTTAAAGAATCTTCTAAATTGAGGTGGTAGATCTACCAAATTTGCACTTTACATTCTACCAACTTCTACCAACATTTGGCACATAATCTACTAATTTTCTAAAATTTGGGTTGGCAACACTGTTGGCAACACTGACCCGGCGGCGGCAGGGCCCAGGGGCTGTTTCTTGTTTTACTCATGTTGTTGAATTTCTTCTCTTCATAATTTGTTTGTAATATTCAAGTAATTGGATTAGCTTAGCTCAGTTACTGATATTTCCGATAACTCATAGTCATAAATAGTCCGTACCTCGGTGACGGTGTGGGACAAGATGAGCATGGATGTGAAATCATATCTTTTTTCTTGGTGCGCCAAGAAATCCTTATCACCACAATACGACATTCGTGCCACTGGTAAGATTTTATACCTAATATAATATGTTATTAAACAATGTTAATAACAGTGAAAACCAAGTACACAAGGACAAACTAAAATGTCAGGGTAACTTTGAGGTTAGATATTTTTTTTATGGAAATGGCCGGCAAACGAGCTGAGGATCCACCTGATGGTAAATAGCTATCGTCGCCCATGGACATCAGTAACACCAAAGGCATCAGTGATGCGTTGCCGGCCAAGAAAGGGTGAAGAAAAAAAAATAAGGAAAGAACTGACTCTCAAGCCAAAACTTGTTCTAAAGCCTCTTTAGTTGGGTTTAAAATCAAAAGCTTAATGTGACAGGTCCGAAGCATCGCCAACGTTTTCTCTGCGAAGTTCGAGTCGACGGCTACACTTACGTGGGCGCTGGCAACTCTGTTACGAAGAAGGAGGCCCAAAAAAACGCTTCTCGGGACTTCATAAACTTCTTGGTCCGGACTGGAGAAGTCCCTGCCAGTGATGTCCCTGAAGATGTTCAGGTCAAGGGTGAAGCGCCAGAACCTCAGGGTGCGCAGGGAGACCAGGGAATTAATAATGTGCCCTTACAACAACGGCCCGTTTTTCAGGTATATTTTGAAGTCTGTTTGAACTAACATTTTATACAGAAGTTTTGCCTTTTCATTTGTAAAGCTTCAACTTAAAAACTAGTGGATCAATTTCAAAAACTCTTTCGCCAATAGTATGTTAAAAAAATAGGGATGTATACAAAAACAGAAGCAAAGCGAAGGTAGTTACTAGTTTTTAATAACATAGTTCATTGTTTTGGATTACTTGTCGTCATTATACTGTCAATACTATTCTTTGATTATAACTTTCTTCTCTCTTAGAAGAGACATAAGAGAAATGTAATTAATCGTATCAGGAGTTACTTCGCGGAAATCCATTGTTATTAAGTTAGTATTAGTCTACTTTGCAACAATCCACGGTTAACCGCTGACAGATAGTTGCAAAGTAGACTAATACTAATTTAATAGAGGAATGTAAGACAATCTCAAGATAGATTTTGTCCCGCAATGCAATGTTTTTGTTGTTACTGATTCTCATGGGCAACAGTGGCAATGACATTTATCATCAAGTGATTTGTCCGATTTTGTCATTTTTTTTTAAAGACACTTGATGAAGACACATTGAAGAAGTTTATCTTTTGGCAGCAAAGTGATAGTTGCTTACTGATATCAATATTAAAAACTAAACAATCACTGCATTTCACAGGAGGGTATGGGTCCAGAAACGATGGGCCAAGCCTACCATGCATATGGTGGGGAAGACCGGACCTTTACCTACATGGACAGGATGCAGCAACAGAAGAATGTACAAGAAGCTGAGGACTTGGATGTCAATGCAAGTTTACACGGAAACTGGACCATGGAGAATGCCAAGTCTAAACTGCATCAGTTCATGCAAGTCAATAAAATAAATGCTGATTATGTGTACAAAGCTGTTGGACCGGATCATACAAGGTTGGTAATTGGTAACTGGTTGAAAAAAGTTTCATAATTTATATCATTTTATTAATCACAAAAATAAGAAGTTGGTTTTGATAAAATTTTATTTAGGTAGAATTTTTTTATGGATTTTTAAACTAAGGCTTATTGGACTATGTCAATTGCCATCAAAGGACTGTGACTAAATCTATAAAAAATATGATCAAATAAATTTATATAAACTGTAACAATGATCAACAGTACAATACGGTACGGCTGTCAATATGTTAATTTATTTGATCACTGTAACTGTGAATATGATGAATTGATGAATAGCTGTTACTGTGATGACAGTTGACAGAGGTGAATATTACTCTAGTCAAAGTTACAGGGAACATGACTGTGCTGATGATCAATAGGCCTCATTTTAAAGCTGAGTACACACTAGAAATTAACACTGGTCAAAAGTGGTCAATTCTTTCAAACTTTACTACGGAATGATTTGTGGATTTTTTGGATGAGTGCAAAGTATCTAGACAGTGTGGGAAGAAAAAATCCATATTTTCTTAGTGAGGTTTTTTCTTTTGTGCTGCCTAGTCACCTGTCTGGTTGATTTTCATCCTAAAAATCCAATAAACATACCTATAATAAGTGAAGTTTGACTGAATTGACCAGTGTTAATTTCATATGCGAAACAACAGAGTATCATTTTGAAATTTTACTAGAATGAATTCTGTTTTGGCTTTAAATTATTAAATACCCTATTTATTGTTTATCTTATGAAGTCCATGTATTTGTGCTTGTTATAATAATTGTAGCTTTTCTTTGCACATTCCTTTATCAATCACGAAAATTTGTCATTCTTTGAATCCTAAAAAATATGTAATTTTTTATCATTAATTCCATATTAACATCCCTTATTGCTTGTTCATAAAGCCACTGTTTATTCAAAATAGTTGAAAAATCAATGGCTGTTATTATTTTGCACATTCTGGATGTGTGGGCAAAAATGATTATTTGGTTTTATGGTACATGAATATTCATTGAATTAAGCAGTATTTAAAGAAGATATAATTGCAAATGGATTAGTCTAAATTACTGACGTCCCAACTCAGAGTCCCTAACAGTTACTTAAATCTCTCCTTAGCACAGAATTTGTATGGTGATTCTTTACTAAGGAGCGATTTAAGTATCTGTTAGTGACTCGTTGGGGCGTGAGGTTAATATCTTCTGTGCTAAGTAAATCATAGAGTTATTGTTCCCTCTAAACACCATCTGATATTAAGTCAAATGATGGTCTGTATTGTTTTTGTAACTGAGTATCAGACACTTATGTGACCACAGATAACAACCCTAGGTTGTCTTTGGTCAAGTAAATCAAATTTCATGTAGCAATCAATCAAAACATTATCATGTTTGATTGGTACAGAATGGTGGGTGCAATTATTTGATGACTGATATATTATAAACATATTGCAAACCTCAAGTTCTTACAATCAGTGAATTGTAACAATAAATTGTACTTATGGGGACTATTGTTTAGATAGGTTGACTTTGTTTAATAGTAACATCATTAAAGTTCAGTGAAAATTCTGTACCAAGGAAAGATTATTGATGGAAGCAGATTTTCGCAAATTTATGCGGGATTTGCTTCTTTTTTTGTAAAATTGTTAAACAGTTTAGAGAGCTCAATTTTTTTTACAATATTTCAAAACATATCTAAGATATTTGGGTGGCCGATATATGTAAGAATATCAACGACCCAAGTGATGTCTGTATATTAAAAATTATATTATAAAATTAATTTCAATTCAAAAATTAGTAATTTTGGATAATATTGTTTATCTTAGATTTCGTTTTGAATACAGGTGTGTTAGAGCTCTTTAAACTGTGGGTGTTACTTGGCCACACTTCCAGAATATTCCATGCACTTTCCAGGACATATTTCTAGGTAAGTTGCTTATATTAGGTATGCATGCTTACCTACATTTGACAACATAAACACATGTCATAGTCTTTTACCAAGACTGCTTGACTTACTTTCACAAAGGTTGACTTCAGTCATAACACAGGATCGAAATAGACTTTTATATCATGTTCCTTAAGGCAGAGTTTTGATAAATGCAACATTTCTACAACAAACTCCTATTCGACTGTTTGATTTTGAAAATTCAACCGTAAGGTACACTGCATAATGCTCATATTTTAATGGTTCCCTGTAATTTGAGTCGGAGTGGAAATTACATCAGGTTAGTTTAATGTATGTGATTGCTAAGACATTCATTACAGAATATTATGATTGTCTTTTATTGAAAATTTTAAATCTGAATCAATATAATACACCATCCTTTTCATAATCGAATGAAGTAAAATACTTTCGTTCACTGTTTAAATCAAGATAAGGATGGTGCAATTAACAGTATATTAGTTCATTGCAATTAACAGTTTACTATACTATACATAAAATAGAAGCTATTTATAATTAATATTCCATGTACAAGTAATGTAACATAGTAAATATGGAAACGAGAACAAAATGGTTCGTTTTCAAATGATAAGTAAATACTTTTTCCTTTAAAGCACATACCTAACTGATGTTTGAGTACAGCACAAACACTTTTTTTATAAAATGTTCAGACAACCTTATTGTAATTTTTATTATCTATATTTTACTACATATTGCTTTATTAAGAAAATCGACACAGTATATTTTTGTTTACATGTTTTTATATGAAATAATTTATTTAATCAATACTTTCTCAGGAGTTTCTGCTGTGAGATGTCAATATTTGTCCGTCAGCTCGGACGTAATGTGACCGGCCGTGAGACCGCATCGAACAAGCAAACGGCTAGCAAATCGTGCGCTTTGTCGCTAGTTCGACAACTCTATCATCTCGGTGTGATTGAGGCTTACAGCGGCACACTAAAGAGGGATAGGTTAGTTACCAAATTCTTTCTTTAATCTCATTATCTGAAGTAAAAAATACATGGGCAAACGATGAAATATTGAAAATAGAAGAAAGAGTGTGACAGATATATACATAGAGATACATCTTAGTGATACTTAGATATAGTATAGTTATAGGTGCTTTAAGAAAATAAATTCTCAACACATTCTTCTTCTCTAAAATAAATGAAATTAAAAATTTAATTTAGCTGGTTTATCGAAGGAAACGGCCTAATGTAGGGGATTTTAATAGGTTATGACATTCAAACTTACATTTATAAAATTGGATTGTATTACAGAACCGCGGAAGGTATCATGAAGCCACTCCCTGTGGCCATAAGTCCTGAACTCGAACAGCAGTTAGAAGATACTTTGAAGGGTATGACTTCTATTCTACCTGTTTTTATATTATTATATTTATACCTATTTTATCGTATTTTTTAATTTAAAAATAAGGGTGACACAAATTGAAAAACAAATAATTTAATGCCAAAACTAATTTCTGTTAATTGTTAATTTTTTTAATAAATATTATTATTTAGTAATATTATTTAGCAAATAAGATTCGTCTATAAAATTGGAGTTTATATTGCCCGTTTATTTGTGCCAATCATTATATTTGTTAATCACACAATTTTTTTTATTTTTTTTTTATATGATTACAGAGTTAGAAATAGAACCAGTAGACGTAAGCACCGCAGCCCAGCCGGGCGAGGGCGAGGAGTCCTCCGGGGTGACCTTGCTGCAGGTGGACCGAGTGAGGCAGATGAAGGAGGCCAGACAGACCCCGTCCGGAGTGGTCTCGTGGTCACCCCCGCAGCCCAATTGGAATGCGTGGACTGGGTGTAATATTGGTCTGTATAGGTCATACATACAGTACCGGTCAAAAGTTTTCGATCACATTCTCAAAATAGCAATATGTACAAAATTCAATGAAAATCGTAATAAAAACTTAGCATTATTTATTAATACTGAAGCATCAATAGGGCAGAAGTTCAATAAACATGAATTCTTTGTAGTTTGTCGCCTCTGTTAAGCAAGGACTGGCCAAGTGCGTTAGTGTCAGTTTAAAACGGAACCATCGCAGTTTTGTTCGAGTGTCTCTGTATATGAAAATTTGCAAATTACGTTTTTGAATATTTTGGTGCTTATATAGATAAGAATGTTTAACACATGTACACTCGCGAATTAGTACTATTCGTTGATTTAACATAATAAACATTATTATTTTATATTTTCCCAGGCAAATATTATTTAGCTCACTTGTCTTGCATTAACTTTATAAAAATGGGTTGAGAAAAGGAATCAAGTAGAGAAAAAACATGCTGTTATAATAGCATTATACAAAGAAGGCTATAGCACGAGAAAAACAGCATCTAAATTGAAGGTAGCACAGACTGCACAGCTGACCCGGCAGACGTTGTTCTGCAACATTTTTTATTATATTAATAATGTAGGTTTACCCTTTGCTTCCGCTAGATGGCGCTACTGATACACAGCTGACTGTGAAGATAACTGTTTGGTCGTAGATAAGTTACTGACGCGAGAAATTTATAAAAACCATTCTTGAAGCGTATAGTATACTGTGCCAAAATTTGAGCTGGATCGCCGAAATACTTTTGAAGTTTTTGAATTATTATTTTTCATAATATTTTAGATGAGGGACCGTTAGCAACTACCAGCCTTGATGAAATAAGTGCCGATTTAGAGAAACATCACCGTGACGTTTGTCAGAACAGTACGCTATATCAGGTAAGGTTTTTTACATTAAAAGAAAGAAAGAAAAAACGTTTATTTCTGCACCAATTAGATACACACACGAACATAGATATCAAAAAAAAATTACAAACAGACAAAAAATAGAAAAAAAAAAAATCCGACTACATTAGAATGTAACGCTCGACGCTCGCATGTGTCCAGTGGTCCAGAAAATAGAGCTCACTCAGCATAATGCTGTAGTGGTAGCTACCGCGCTGATTTTCAGTGAGTCCATTGCATTATTATTCCCTTAAATAACATGGTAACTGATGGGATTCTTTAAATAACCTATCTTTTTACTTGTGAACAAATTCAAATAACACTAACAATAAATGTAACCGCAATCTTTCTACAACAGATTAGTGAAACCGCATCCAAATCGACAAAGCTGTTAACAGACAAAAATTATAATCATATTTTTTAAGAAATACGTTAATAAATACGCACAATAAAAGTTTTTCTCAAATTTCTTACCATACAGACTTCAGTCAGTTAGTTTTATTATATGTATGATGATATGATGTTTTGTTACAGGAAAGTGTTCGCGAGAGGGAACAGTTACCGGTATACGCGATGCGCTCTCAGATAATGAACGCCATCAACGACAATCCAGTCATTATCATACGGGGGAACACGGGGTGTGGTAAGACCACCCAGGTGAGGCTGATTTGAACGCTATATTCAAGTAATGTATATCGACGCTTGAAAGGCAAAAATTACCAAGCGACATGTTGGGCGATATTGAATTATAAAACTTATAAACATCACTAAATTAACAAAAAATTCTGCGTCGGTTGATCATAATATGATCATATTATGATCAAATTTTTGTGTATAATATGTTGTTATTTTTTGTGTATAATTGTGTATGATATGTGATAATTTAGTGATGTTTATAAGGTTTATAATTCAACATCGCCCAACATGTCGCTTGGTAATTTTTGCCCTTCAAGCGTCGATATGTACATTGTTTAAAGTTGTAACTGATTCAGTATTTGTATAAGTTCCATTGTTTTATTCCACCTAATGATTAAAAGTAGCTAAAAGTAAATCAGTCGTATAGTTAGATTTTATAAATTGTTGTTCATAGATATTTTATGATAATACTTTCTTCCAATGGACAGTTGATATTGGCTCTTTACAGTTTCATGCGAGTTTTATGGTAATAAAGCAATAAACATGTACAGTGTTCATTCCACTCCAGGAATCACTAAATCATGTCAATGACAGTGAATTTAATTAGAAGTCTCAGTATCGATAGATAATTGAAAAGGACCTTAAGTTTACCAAAAATTATAAAAGATGGAATAATCTAATATATAAAATTCTTGTGTCACGGTGTTAAGTTGAACTCCTTCGAAACGGCTCGACCGATTTTTCGTGAATCTTTGCGTGTATATCATCTAGGGTGGAGAATCGGACAACATCTATTTTTCATCCCCGTACCCATAAAAATTTTTTGGCAGGACAACGTTTGCCCGGTCAGCTAGTGATATTATAAAATAATCCCAACCATCAGGTATGCCAGTTCATCCTAGACGACTACGTGGCATCAGGTCAGGGTGCTTGGGCCAATATATGCGTGACGCAACCTCGTCGCATATCCGCCGTGAGCGTCGCCGAGCGGGTCGCTAGTGAACGGTGTGAGGAACTCGGGAATAGTGTCGGGTGAGTTGCTGCGTTCCTGGTAGTTACGTAGAGATTGTCTAATTCAAAAAGTAACCCTTCCACTAAACATCTCATCAAAAACATAAATCTGAAATTAAAGCCAAGTTCAAAAAAAAAGAATTGAGATATAATTGGGTGCTAAGTTCTGTGCAGAAAATCCTAAAATTTTAGGCACAACAACATGTAATTCACGCTCTTATTTAACTACATTTGCTCTGCATTTGCTCCGGCCTCGTAGCTTGCCAAATATCCGGTATCCGGCCAAACCACTAACAGTTTCATCTATTTAAATATTTGTGTGACAGATAAATATTTGTACTCGGGTCATGGGTGTGATTGTGATGTGTTATATGTGTGATCCATGCCACCCGCGACACAGGTAATAACCTACTGGGGGGGGGGGTATGAGTTCTTAGCGTTTATTTATTTATTTTATCTCTATTTATACAGTGCGCCCAACTTATCTGTGAAATGGCGAAAATTGGAACTAATGCTGCCCCATTCATAAGTTCTTTGTGTTAATGTCAATGAATGACATTGACATTTACTACGTCTCGAATTGCGTCCCAGTGATTGGTCCAATGCGTTCGACAGCGCCCTCCCTCAGTTCACAGATAAGTTGGTCGCACTGTACACACTACGCTCTACAAATTCTAATTTGAACTGAATGCTGTTTCAAAGCAGACTTTTGAAGGCTCATATAAATTATTATAATTTTATTATTGTAATCAATTATATTTTAGTCCTTGTCTTCCATTGCAGGTATTCAGTCCGTTTCGAGTCGGTCCTCCCCCGCCCCTACGGCTCGATAATGTTTTGTACAGTGGGCGTGTTGTTACGGAAACTTGAAGGCGGCTTGAGGGGAGTCAGCCATGTCTTGGTTGATGAGGTATGTATGTCGTAAGGAAATTATAAAATACGAGTAACCGCTCTCGCTTTGCTTCGGTTTTTTTTATTTTTTTTCCGCCTTGGGTTACATTATTGGACTTTTATCAAGGATCCCTAATTTTTTGAAAATATAATATAGTCTGTGTCACCCGGGGATAGTGTAGCTTCCCAACAGAGAAAGGATTTTTCAGATCGGTTCAGTAGTTTCGGAGCCTGTTCAATGCAAACAAACAATTAAATCTTTCCTCTTTATAATATAGTATAGCTGATATGAAAATTTTAATATTAAACAAAACCCCTGACAGTACGAGTTTGAAACAGAGCTATAGTCAAAATTATCTAAGATGCCCATAATGATAGCTGCTATTTATTAATATGAACTAACCTTGTATGGGTGTCTTTGAGCGAAATGGAATATTCATTTACTTGACATGAATACTTGAATACTTACGGACAAAGTATTTTGCTAAAATTTGTTAAAAATCCCTACTCATTTTCATTGGCGTTGATTATAAATCATATTATACGTTAAAATCTAGTAAAAATCCCATCACATCATAATTTATACGACCTAATTTATGTAACTGAACCGTCTATTATCGTGTACTTTTTAATACCCTTCTAACCCCCCGCCTCAAAAACATGATTTCATTATTTCCACTGAATCAAATCTCGTTTTTCATCATTTTCCTACGACGTTTACCTGTATATTTAACAGATGGCTTTCACAATAAATCGTGATATTTTTGTATACTATGTTTGATCTCTTCTCTCCCCAGGTGCACGAGCGAGACGCAGACACCGACTTCGGGTTGATCCTGCTGCGAGACATGGCGCACACGTACCCAGATCTCCGCATCATTCTGATGTCAGCCACCGTCGATACGACGCTGTTTGTTAACTACTTCGGCAACTGCCCTGTTATTGAGGTGAGGGTTAACCGGGTTAGCTGATGTATACTGACGTGTTTTTAACCCCCGACGAAAAAAGGTGGGTGTTATAAGTTTGACGTGTCTGTGTATCTGCATGCCTGTGTATCTGTGAATCTGTATGTGTCTGTAGCATCGTAGCTCCCAAATGGATTTTGATCTAGCTTTTTTGTTTGAAAGGTGACTTAATCGAGAGTGTTTTTAGCTTTGTTTATTGCAAATAAAACCGTCGGTTTTTTTTAATTATAATTTAAGAAGCCTATGTTATTTATTTTTTATGGCGGGCAAACGAGCAGACGATCCACCCGATGGTAAGTGGCTATCGTTGCCCATGTACATCAGCAATGTATATTGTAATTCTAAATGCAGTACAATCCTTGAGATGTCGAATCGAGTTATGTTTTGAAAATAATGACCATCGTTTCGAACAATTAATCAGTTAAGGTTTAATAGGTAAAACATATTTTGTTACAAATGAGCTCTTTCCTTAAGTTTGTCATATGTCATTACTTCATAGAATTTTAATAAAATAAATAAATAATAATAAATAAATAAATTGACGACCCGTGTGGCGCAATGGTTACCATGCCGGATCGCCGCACCAAGGGTCCTGGGTTCGATTCCCAGCGAGGCGGAAATTTGAATGATGAGTTTGAATTTCTGTTCTCGGTCTGGGTGTGAATGTCTAGTGTATTGTCCATGGCACCCACGACACAGGAGGGAATCCTAGTGTGGGGCTATGAGTGTGAAGCGTTATTTATTATTTATTACTTCATAGAATTCGATCCTTATTAGCGACGCTGTCGAATGGTGTAACTTCCTACCTAGGAATATTGGTTTTTCAAAAATCAAAAATGTTTAAAATTAATTTATGGGTTCTTTTTACGTTTTTTACAGATTGTATGGGTTTGGATACTAGTAAAGACGTTAATACATATTTACCGCTTTGTAGATTATGCACTTTTAAACACGTATACAATATAAACTCTATATCGCATTTTTTGGAGATGTGCCATTATATTACTAGGTGAGCGTTATACTCGTACGTAAAGAAAACTCAATCTCCTATAGGTCCCCGGCCGCACATACCCAGTGACGCAGTACTTCCTGGAGGACTGCGTGGAGCTGACCAAGTTCGTGCCGCCGACGGACACGCGCAAGCGGAAGGCCTCCGGGAAGAAGGCCAACAAGGACGACGACGACGACGATGAGGAGGGTATGTGGCGTGTGTGTGTGTGTGTGTGTGTGTGTGTGTGTGTGTGTGTGTGTGTGTGTGTGTGTGTGTGTGTGTGTGTGTGTATGTGTGTGTGTGTGTGTGTGTTTGTGTTTGTGTGTTTATCTTGTGAGCAGGCAAACGAGCAAACGGGTCACTTGATGGTTAACTGGTGTGTGTGTGTGTGTGTGCGCGTGAGAACGGGTCTTTGTGTATTTTGGTATCTATTGGGGGTAATCTATGATTTTAACTAACGGCCGGTCTCAATAATGTACTAACAGATGGAAGACTGTGGATAGGGCTACCATTAGTATGTTATCTGTCATATTTGTTAATTTTTGCGTCTGAAAAATTGACAAGTATGACAGATAACATACTAATGGTAGCCCTATCCACAGTCTTCCATCTGTTAGTACATTATTGAGACCGGCCGTTAATTAACATGCAAAAAATATAATAATTTCTCTTTATAATATTAGTTTTACAATAAAATATATGTGGTGTGTGTTTTTATTACTCCACTGACTAAATCTAATCTTCTTGATAATGTCGATGAATTCAATATAATATACCTATTTAAATATTAAATGTATTGTACAGGCGAAGGCGCGGACGAGCCCGAAGAAGACTTGAACAAGAACGCCTCTCTCGGCAACAACTACTCTCCGCAAACCATGCAGGCCATGGCCAAGCTGTCGGAGAAAGACGTAAGTTTAGGGTTCCGTAGTCAAAAAGGAACCCTTATAGTTTCGTCATGTCCGTCCGTCCGCATCATAGTGCTGAGACTCTTACGCCCCAACTCAGAGTCGCTAACGGTTACATAAATCACTCCTTAGTACAGAATCACAATACGAATTCTGTACTAAGGAGCGATTTAAGTAACCGTTAGTGACTGATTTGGGGCGTTAATGCTAGTTCTTATTTATACCTGACTTGTACCCACTTTGCTGGGAGTTAAACATTTTTACTTGTGATGAAGTAAAATATATAATTATCACAATCAAATATAGCCTAATGTCACTCAGGAATCTCAGGATACAGTAACATTCTACTGGTGAAAGAATTTTTGAAACTGGTCCAGTAGTTTTTGATTTTATCCATTACAAACAAACAAAAATCAAAACTTTCCTCTTTATAATATTGTATTAGTATAGATAACTTTAGAAGTATCGATGGTATTGAGTCTCTAATCCCACACCAGCTAAGCTTCGAGCTGATAGAAGCGCTGCTAGTGCACATCGGCAACCTGGGGGGCGACGGGGCGGTGCTGGTGTTCCTGCCGGGCTGGAACCTGATCTTCGCGCTGATGAAGTATCTGCAGCAGTCGCGGCAGTTCGGAGACGGCAGCAAGTATGTGGTGCTGCCGCTTCATAGTCAGATACCGAGGGAAGATCAGAAGAAGGTGTTTGTTACGCCGCCGCCGGGGGTTACTAAGGTATGGAGGGCTTGAAAACGTTTTTGTTAAAAATGAGCTCTTTCCTTAAGTTTGCCGTATGTCATTACTTCTCAGAATTTGATCCTTGTGTGCGGCACTATCGAATGGTGTAGTAATAAAGGGCGTTTTTTATTAATGGGTTGTATTCCTGGCCAGAAATATTCATTTTTAAATGAACGGGTTGGATTCCTGGCCAGAAATATTCATTTTTAAATGAATGGGTTGGATTCCTGGCCAGGAATATTCATTTTTAAATGAATGGATTGGATTCCTGGCCAGGAATATTCATTTTTAAATGATCGGGTTGCATTCCTGGCCAGGAATATTCATTTTTAAATGAAGGGGTAGATTCCTGACCAGGAATATTCATTTTTAAATGAACGGGTTAGATTCCTGACCAGGAATGTTCATTTTGAAATGAACGGGTTGGCTTCCTGGCCAGGAATATTCATTTAAAAAATCTAATGATGCAGTTTTAGTTTTCATCAAAATCGACCCCGAGACTCCTTATCACTTTTCACTATTCCTCATAGTTTCTGATTTGATGCCTGTAGCCTAGTTGGTAGCGACCCTGCCTGCAAAGCGTGGGGTCCCGGGTTCGATTCCCGTCCGAGGCAGATATTTATTTATTTAACATTTATTGACCACAATAAAGATATTAATGTGACAGATAAATATTTGTACTCGGGTGCAGGGTGTTATTGTGATGTGTTATAATATGTGTCGTCCATGCCACCCGCGACACAGGTAAAAACCTAGTGTGGGAGTGTTGAGTGTGTAAGCGTTAAAAAAAAAAATTTGGTCATCCACGTCCACTTGAAATATTCACGCTGTATATCTCTGTTGTTTTCCAGGTGATCCTATCAACGAACATAGCGGAAACCTCGATCACTATAAACGACGTGGTGTACGTGATAGACTCGTGCAAGGCCAAGATCAAACTGTTCACGTCGCACAACAACATGACGTCATACGCCACCGTGTGGGCCAGTCGGACTAACTTGGAACAGGTTAGAAATAATTAATGCTTAATATGTTATTTCGATGGTCCCTATGTATATAAATTATTGCATATATGGGTTTAGATTGTCCATAGCCTACTACCCAAATAAGATTTTTATTTGAATACTAGCTGATCCGGCGAACTTCATATCGCCTGACAAAATATTTTTTTCTCTAAAATAAAAATAGCCTAAGTTATTACATCAGCTATCTGCTAGTGAAAGTCCCGTCAAAATCTGTCCAGCCATTCCAGAGATTAGCTGGAACAAACAGACAGACAGACAACAATTGTAAAAAATGTAGTTTTGGTATATGTACCGTGTATACATCCAAATGTACTTAGTAAAAAGCGGTTTTTTTTATATTACAAACAGACACTCCAATTTTATTTATTTGTATAGATTACGTATTTCGCTTGATATACAAATCGTATAGGAGAACAAATATAGTAATTAGTTTACAAAGAATAAGTGCCGTAGATGCGGATATGTAAGACAATTGCTTTGTACTAAAATTGTGGGTTTAAAAAAGCGCGTCACTCGGTGCGAAAGCGGTCTTGTCGGACTGTGAACTGATTTAACGTTATTGGTGGTTATTATAAACTACACAAATACTACTACACAATGAATGATGCGTTCCTGAAGAACAAGATTTTATTAATGAAATAAATAGATAAATCTAAAAAAAATATTAACTTTTAAAATATTTTCTTGCCTCCTTCGTAGAAAGAGGTATGAATGTCTGGCATGCTTTTATTTTTATGTTATGTAAAAACAGAAAGAGTCTGTTTTTTTGAGAAAATTGGTTGACAAATCTAGTGGTAACATAACGGGTTATGCATACGATCACTTAAAAAAACATCATCAGATATTTGGAAACGCACACATGACTCGTCCGCGTTTTGTTCATAAAACTTCCACACCTTATAATATTATAGTGTTATTTCCAGAACACACTTGTTTTCTCCAAGACACACATACAAAATGGAGTTTATTTTTATTTTTGTTTGATGTTTTGATACCATTGCCTCATGTCCAATATCCGTTTCAGCGTAAAGGGCGAGCGGGCCGCGTCCGCCCAGGAGTTTGTTTCACGCTGTGCTCGCGCGCGCGCTACAACAAGCTCGACGAACATCAGACCGCTGAGATGTTCCGCACGCCGCTACATGAACTGGCTCTTAGGTATAATGCGGTTCCTAGACGATCATTACACTCACACGCGGGTATCAAAAAATACAAAGATATGCATAAATATGACGTTGCATAAGGATGCAATGCGTTCGAGTAACACACATAGACATCTATTTTGAGCTCATACTCCCACTAGTATACCTTAATAGGTTGCAAACTTACAACTTTAATATAACTAAATATGACCTAGAAACATGTAAAACGTTTGATAATAATTTACATTTTTTTCGGGCGTACATTCATACTAACTTTACTTATAAAAGAATCATTTATCCATAATCCTGAACTTACAGATTTACTTACCCCTTTATTCATAAAAAACGAGTAGTTATAAAGTGTTTTGTTTTTTTCACTCTTATGAAAAACGATAAGATAAAACATATAGTTAAAATAGGTTTATAGGGCGTTTATGAATATGGCCGTTGAACTTTGAAGGTCCACATTTTACCAACATTTGCCATGGTAAAATTAATGGTTGTTTTCCAGCATCAAACTCCTCCGACTGGGCAACATTGGCCACTTCCTGTCCAAGGCGCCGGAGCCCCCGCCGCTAGACGCCGTGATCGAAGCCGAGGCTTTACTACGAGAACTGCGGTGCTTGGACCATGAGGATGCTCTGACGCCACTCGGGACTATATTGGCTAAGTTGCCTATTGGTAAGTAATGTATAATTGTACAATAGTAAATATAAAGCTGGCCACTCACGGTCACGCCATTTGGCGTGGCTCCAAAGGACTTAAGTCAAATGGCGCGATTGGAAATCCAGAGTTTTATATCACGCCATCAGTTTTTCACATTCACGATCAAAATTTGGCTGTATATCACGCAATTTGACGCGATGGCGTGATCGTGAGTGGCCAGCATTACATTGACTACTTTAGTTCCAAGGTAAGCTAGTTTGGCTATGGATTGTCATCATTGTCAGCAACAGTGCAATAATCTGCACATTACTGTGTATTAACATAAACACGCTTTGGAGTCCATATTGGCGAATTGGGATGAACCAAAATACTGTCTGCAATAGCATGCCAGCAGATCAAGGGCAATAGGCGACAGAAGCAGGACCTAGGAGAGACTAATTGGGACAATCAAACGCCGAAACTTAATTTGAGGAAATCGGGGGTATAGGGGAAGCATTTAGTATCCAAAAGTGTGACTATGTCACAGATATTGATGGGACCCCGCTTCACGGGGTTCCTTTTTCCGCATCAATAAAAACGGAACCTAACTAAATCAAACTTTCGTTCCATTTGAGTACTGTAGATTTTTTCTTGGTGAGGGGCCTAGCCCCCAAGACTCGATTTCAAACCCCTGAGATCAGATTTTACAATAACTATTTGGTCGAGCAATAGACAATTAAACTAGCTCGTATATTCCAGAGCCTCGTCTCGGCAAGATGATGGTGCTGGGCTTCGTGCTGGGCGTGGGGGACGCGCTGACCACGATGGCGGCCAACTCCACCACCTTCCCGGAGATCTTCGTGGTGGAGGGCAGGAGACGGCTGTCGGGCCACCAGCGCGCGCTGGCCGGAGACAGGGCGTCCGATCATGTCGCTATGTTGAATGCTTTTCAGGTTAGTTACACTATCTGCTAAATTATATCTGATACATAAAAATCTCGTGTCACGGTGTTTGTAGACGCACTACTCCGAAGTTGGCTAATTTTTGTGTTTTTTTTTTTAGTATATTTGGTAGATCTATACAAATAAATAAAATTGGAGTGTCTGTTTGTAATATTAAAATAACCGCTTTTAACGTAGTGTAATTGGATGTATACACGGTACATATACCAAAACAATTTTTTTTACAATTTTTGTCTGTCTGTTTGTTCCGGCTAATCTCTGAAATGGCTGGATCGATTTTGACGGGACTTTCACTGGCAGATCGCTGATGTAACAAGGAGTAATTTAGGCTACTTTTATTTTAGAAAAAAATAGTTTGTTAGGCGATACGAAGTTCGCCGGGTCAGCTAGTATGTAAATAAAACTATACGACCTGTATGGTGTCACCAACACCACTTGGATACCTGGCGTTCGTCCACAATTCGGTTCTCGCGTAGTTTTCTACCCCGCACGGGGCCGGCAATGCATTGGTGACGCCCCCGGTGTTACTAATGTCCATGGGCGGCGGTGATCACTTACCATCAGGTGACCCGTCTGCTCGTCGGGGAGGATGTTTTTCCCATCCCGTACGGGATAAACCCCGTTACGTATGCATTGGCCTTTATACTAACTTAATATCATGAGAAACTCTCGGGTGGCATGAAAATTTCCGACACTTGTGTTGACCACTAACCCCTTCACCAATCCGCACTGGAGCAGCGTGGTGGAATATGCTCTAGGCCTCCTAAACAGAGATTGTAGTGAGAGGGTAGTGGGCCATTAATTGCCATAATGGCATAATTTAGACGCTGAACAAAAGAAAAAAGTTGTTATAAAAACGTAACCAAACCAATGTTGCGAGGCACTACGCTTTCCATCTTTAAACTATAATTTATCGTTGTCAATTTAATTACACTTGTTTCATAGATGTGGGAGAGGGAGCACGCGAAAGGAGAAGAAGCGGAGGTGAGATGGTGCGAGTGGAAGGGAGTGCAGCAGACAACTCTACGTGTCACTTACGAGGCCAAGAATCAACTTACAAGTATGTGTAAATGATTATTCTATGATTTTAAACTTAAATTTGTTTTGGATTTCTCATGAATTCATCATTGACTAAACCAGTAAAAAGTTTCACCGCGCCACCGTCCAAATATCGGCGTACAAAATAAATATCGTGAGTACCCTTATCACCCGCGGAAGCAGCTAAAAGGTGTTATTAGTTCTAAACTCATCAAGTAATAATAGTAAGATCACTGTATGCTTTCCGAAAAAAAAATCATTCAAAAACCAAATACGATATAATGATTTCATTTCAAAATTTGTTTTTACTTTGTAGTTTCTAGAGCCCATAGTTAAAGAGCCCTGATTTAATATTATAACATTAAACGTGTGTTCCAGACATCCTGACGACAGCAATAGGTTTCCCCGAAGAGTGTTGTGTGCCGCAGCGATGGAACCCAGTGGGGCCGGATCCCGACCTGGATACTGTAGTGGCGTTGCTGTGTATGGGGCTGTATCCTAACGTCTGTCTGTACCAGGGGAAGAGGAAGGTAATAGAAACTTTGAGTAGGTTTTGATAATTATGTTACACGAGTAACCGCCCTCGCTTTGCTTCGGTTTTCTTGTTTTTTTTACACCTTATTGGATTTTAATTAAGGATCCCTAATTTTTTTGAAAATATAATATAGCCTATGTTACTCGGGGATAGTGTAGCTTCCCAACAGTGAAAGAATTTTTGAAATCGGTTCAGTAGCTTCGGAGCCTATTCAATGCAAACAAAAAATCAAATCTTTCCTCTTTATATATTAGTATAGATAAATTAATGGGACAAGATTAGTGTTCTCCTATAGGAAATTCGATCATGGTGATTATTGAAAAGTTCAGGAAAACAGAATTAGATTGATAAAAGATAAGATGTATTTTTACATTTTCATATGAGATTTTTCATGTGTTTATGAAAATTTTTCTTGTTTTTTCATTGTGTATCTGATACCATACATTTTTCTGTGTTTACCACACAAAGCAAACAGCTGTAGTATTCGGCTTGCTGGCCAGTTTTGTATTGTTCCATCTAGTCTCCTATTCTCTCCTCATAGTGATTCACCTCATCTGATCTCCTCGCTCCTACCTATATTCTTCCCTCTCCTTAGTACTAGCCACTAAACAAACATTAACCCCCCTCCCAGGTCCTAACAACAGAAGGCAAGCCAGCCCTGATCCACAAGACGTCAGTGAACTGCAGCAACCAGGAGCAGAAGTTCGCGTCGCCCCTGTTCGTGTTCGGGGAGAAGGTGCGCACGCGCGCCATCTCCTGCAAGCAGACGAGCATGGTCGCGCCGCTGCATCTGCTGCTGTTCGCGTGCAGGAAGGTGGAGTGGGTGAGTAGAGAGGGAGAAAGAGAAAGAAAATGTTTACACTCATACCTCCGTAGTAAGGTTACCTGTGTGGCGGTGGCATGGATGACACCAATTAGACATTTTTTTTTTTACATTAGATAAGTTAGTGCTTGACAACAATCCCACCTGATGGTAAGTGGCGATGGAGTCCAAGATGGTGAACGCACTAACTTAATAAATGCCTATTCACTCTTCTCTTGAAGACGTGGACGGGAACACCCACGCAGGCAAGCTATCCCAGTCCTTCGCGGCACGCACTATGAAAGATGAGGCGGATCGCCTGGTTCGCAGCGGTGGGATATTCACGACGTATGGATGGATGCTTGCCGTACGACGGGTTGTTCGATGGAGGAACATGATTATAAAACCCTTGACACGATCACAAATATTTATCTGTCACATTTATGCTTGTCGTAAGTGAGAAGTCGAAGCACGAGAGAGACAATAGAATTACAGTATGTAACGTACGATTTATATATCGCTCGTCACATGTAGCCAAAGTTATTATTTTGTAGTAGAAATTCATTTAACTCTTCATATTTTGACATATTACCACAGATTGTTTAAACCTTCACACATTTGACATGTTTGCCATAGATAAATAATTTCAAAATTTAACATAGCTTAACTAGTTACGCGACGTGTCGTGATGTGACGGGAGTTTAATGAAACCACGTGACTTGTTCTTAATTCGATTTTATTAATTTAAATACAAATAGAAATTTGATAGTGGTGTTTTTGGAAATAAAACTATTTATAAGACTTCATTGTTTGTTTATTTTACAAAACTTATTAAATTGCGCCTGGTAGAACTTATCATAGACATTGCCATATTTGAAAAACTAATTACTCTATGCGATCTTGCATAGACTTTGCGTATCTATGATACAAGCAACCTTATTCCTCTATGATCTATGATCTTTCTTTTTCCTGTTTGACAGCCGGCCCACTAATGTGTGTCTTGGCGATTAAAAATATAATTTTGGGGTTTTCTTTGTAAATTTGTTTCAAACTGCTTATTTCCATTTGTAAAGGGCGAGGGCCGCGTCGACCACGATGGGGGCGATGTGTTTTCCTTTTAAAGATTCGTGAAACCGGCATCACCTAGATGACCGCGTGTTTGGTTAGGTTATGGGAGGGCGCTTTTGCCGTGAGTATTGGTTAATTATGGACATTTCTTATTCGAAATGCGTAAAACAAAGCATTTTGCAATGTATTACATGAGGATAACGCGTAGATATTCATTGTTTCAGCTTTTTTCCCTATGGTTTAATTTTCCACCATTAGTTTTCACGATGGGATTTTTTTTTCCCGACCTTATTCCATCCGTTTTTTTTGTTTCCCTTAAGCTTCCTATAATTTTTGGACCATGAACAAGGACTAGATATCCTTTTCCTTTATTTCTCCCGGTGTTCTGCTTGAACCCGTGGTTTAGCCGTCACATTAGTGATGTCTTTATAATTATTATTCCACTGTAATCCCCTGATCTACGGATCTCCTTTTTTTTCTTTTTTTTTACTCTGCTTTTCGCGAGTAAGTTTTTTTTGATATAATGGTATTCTTGACCTGCTAGTGTCAATCCATTATCACTTTCCTTATTGAGGGCGAAGTATACCTTCTACCCAACTTCATTTGGAGCCTGGACTACGAACTCAAGATGAGGAGACCCTTACCTCGGAGAACACCATAACAGTGATGAAGCAGCATTGCGGTCCACTGCTGGGGACGGGGATCACATTAAGAGGACGTGCCTTTTATGCCTAAGTAATTTTATACAGGTACAAGTTTGTGATATTTTTCTACCATACAATACAACTTTTACAAACAATTTAATTTAGAATGTTTAGAATATTTGTAACTTAGTATATTTAATTCTACAGGATTTGTCTGTATTTGGTAACTTTTCCTTTTGTGCGTCTCATAACAACTTGATGCCAAGTCTTTGTTTGTTTTGAAGGAATAAAGGATTCTTTGGTACATATAATATTTCATTTCTCTCCTCAGCAAAATATCATGTTTAGTTTATTATGCTTAGCACATTTACTACTTAGATTTTCATACAACACTGAAGTATAAAGCCCGCTTTGAGATTAATAGTTCAATGTTTTATCCGGCTTTGTTATCCGTACTGTGAGGCAGGTGGATGGTCTCCTTGGCGCCCGTATTCTTGGTTTAGTTCTTTTCTTACTTATATTTATTTAGGAGATCATCAGCTCATTAACATCTGAGCAAGGTTCGCCTACTGACGGGTACATTTATTTGGTGGGTTTGTGTTCTATTTATCTTTAGTTTATCTATATATATATTGTAGGCAAACACAACACCCCACTTGTTTTTACCACCCCGTACAAATTCCCCGTGGCTACAATGCCTACAAAGCCTACAATGGCACCGCGGAACAGGGACTGATTTTTTAGACAGGACTGATTTTTTAGACCGACTTGATTTGTTCAGTTCGGACAGACTTGTTAGTTCAGATTTATTTAGATTTATACATGAGTAATTTATACTTGTGTTAATTTTGGTAACATACATATTCAGTGTTGTTATTTTGTTTGTATACATGATATATTGTTGAGACTTATTTGGCTTGGCTAATTATTTGTTTTGGAAGTAAAAGTTGTATGGTATTTTTGTATAATTTCCTTCCTATTTTGTTTATTGAACAATTATTATTGGTGTATACCTACTTATTTTGGTTCAACATAGAAGAGTACTTACTTGTTTTCATTAAAGCTGTGAATCTAGTGTTATTTGAGGAATTTAAGGTTTACTATGTTTGCTATTTGAATTGGTAATATTTGAAATAAAGTTAGAGAGTAATAATAAATTTAGTTTGATAACATCATTAATTAACATTAAATATTAACCTTGTTGAAGTTTGAAAATATTATAATAGTACTGAAAGTTATTCTACTTTCATTTTGAAGTTGTTGTTTATTAAAGTACATAATTTAGTATAGAAATATTAACTTACAGTTATATAGAATTAAATTAAATACTTGTTATTGTAATAATTTAGTTTGAAGTTTTGTCACTGTTGGTGAATAATCTTGTTCACATTCACATAGTTATTAACATTGGTTAAGATGGAGGGTACAGCCTCTGTTTCTAAGTCTGACAAGGAAACTATAAATATGCCTACAACCAGTCACGAACAAGAACCTGCACCTAATGTGTCTTTTCAAGTGCATGCTCAGACTCAGAATCAGGATGTGTTCTGCTCGGATGATAATATGATAACATTAGATAATGTGACAACAACACCACAATCAAAACTAGTTTCGAATAACAATTCAACTGCCTTAGATTCAACTATACCTGTTGCTAACTATTATTTGAGAAAACATTTTGACTTTTCAAAACTTAACTTAACTTTTAATGGTAAAACATGTCCAATGGAATTTCTTACTCGACTAGAGGAGTTAAAACCTGTTAAAGGGTATAATGATCATCAGTGTTTCTTAGCTTTGCCAGTATTATTAACAGATATTGCATTAAAATGGTACAGGGGTAGAAAACATTTTATTCTTAATTGGTCACAATTTAAAATTGAGTTTTTAGACTATTTCACCCCCAGAGATTATAATTATAAATTAGAATATGAAATTAGGACCAGGAAGCAGCGAGTTGGTGAAACTTTGTCTGAGTTTGTCGTTGAGTTGATGGATTTATCTGCAAAACTGCAAGTTCCTTTCTCTGAAAAGACCCTACTAGACATTGGTAGACATAACATGTTGCCGGAATATTCTGTTCATCTGATTGGCCGATGTGTTATATCACTCAATGAAATTATGCATTTGGGTAAAGAAATTGAATCTTTTCATTCACATCACCCGAATAATAGTTTATTACCAACTAATAGAAACTCTGATAATTCTTTATTGCCATTAAACATAAAGTCTGAGAAGTTTGTAAGATCAGAAAATTCGAAACATAATTCTTCACTTCAATATAAGAATAATTCTTCTGGAAATAGTATTGTTTGTTTAAAATGTAAAAAGATTGGTCATTCTTATAGGGACTGTAAGTTATTTTCAGGTGTTAAGTGCTTCACTTGCGGCCAGCCCAATGTAGTAACTAAGCAGTGTCCCAAGTGTAATCCTAAAAAGAATGTCTCTATTATACATCATTCATAAAAAAGGTACCAGCCACGCCGTTCCAGATGCTTTGTCCCGTGTAGAAATAGCTGAGATAAGTTTGTGTCCAGATGATATTCATGACCCTTGGTATTCTAAAATGTATATTGATTGTCAGAAATATCCTTCTAAATTTAAAAACTTTAAAGTAGATAATGAAACCTTGTATAAATATGTAAAACCTAAGAACGATTTATGTCAGAATTTAGCTTGGAAGATAGTAATACCTAGAGAACATACTTTAGAAACAATTAGAAATAATCATGATAATGTAGATTCAGCTCATTTTGGTATACATAAAACTTTAGAAAAATTAAAAACCCATTACTTTTGGCCTAAGATGTTTAAGGATGTTAAAGAATATATAAGTAGATGCGATATTTGTAAAGCATATAAGCACTCTAATTCAGCCCCTTTAGGACTTATGTCAAACCCTAAGTTAGTCGACCGTCCCATGACTATGTTGTCCATGGATATAATTGGCCCATTACCAAAATCTTATTCAGGTTATAAATATATATTGTCAATAGTAGATGTTTTCACAAAATACTGTTGGATTTTTCCTCTCTTTAACGCAACTACACAGTCTATCATAAAAATATTGCAAAAAGAAATTATTTTAAAATTTGGTTGTCCAAAAATTGTAATATGTGATAATGGTACACAGTTCACTTCAAAACCATTTAAAGATTTCATTAAGACCTATAATATACCTAAAATATTTTATAATACCTTATATACTCCTCAGAATAACCCAGTAGAGAGATTCAACAAAACTATAGAGACTTGTATTTCATGTTATGTTGAAACTGACCATCGGACTTGGTCTAGGTACTTACCCCACGTCCAAGCTGCTATTAACAGCACTATTAATTTAGTTACAGGTTATACACCAAATTTTCTTATGTTTGGAAGGGAAATTATTTTAGATGGCTCCTTATATAAATTTTCTTCAATTTCTGATCCTTCAGAATTGGTTATTAGTAGTCGTTCAGACTATTCTTCTTTACTTTCAACTTTGGAAGATATTTTTAGGAGAACAGTGGAAAATTTAGTTAAAAGTTATAGGAAGAATTCTATTTATTATAATGCCAGAAGAAAAAGCATTTCTTATAATGTTGGAGATATTGTATGGAGGCGTAACTTCGTGCAATCCAACGCATCTTACTTCTTTTCATCTAAGTTAGCACCTAAATTTATTAAAAGTAAAATTATAGATAAAATTTCTGATAATGTTTATTTATTAAAAGATTTTGATAAGAGTAGTAGAGGTAGATATCATGTAAAAGATATAGTTAAAATTTAATATTTATTTTGTTTATTAGGATGCTCAAAATTATACTTACCAACTTGTTTCTATTTGCTGGCAAAGGTAAAAGTGGCTATGTATGTGGAAGAATATTGCGTGATGTATGAGTGGAGCCACACTGGAAGGTGATGTATGCTAGGAGACCTAGCTTAGTAAAAGTGCTTGGAAACTATACTTACCATACTCTACTTATTTTGGAACTCTAAATTTATATAAAGAGAAGAAGTTAGTGCCAACAATGTTATAAGGACTCATATTTGTTATTTAGCCCCAATTTTTTTTTATCCCCTCACCAATTTATATAATTTATTAGTATTTTTTTTTGTCTTGAGGTGGATTTATTTACCTATTTCTAGGTTTTGTTTTGTTTTGTTGTACATTATTAGTTAGCTTCTACTTAGAAGTATTTTGTTTAAGCTTAGTCTTTACTTAGTTTTTAGGTCATACTTTAAGTACTAGAATTCCTAGGACCTGGACATGACATTTTGAGTTGTACAACAAAACCTCTTTTCCCAAAAGATAATTTACATCTTATGGGTGACTTTTGTTGTGTGTGAAACACCACACTCTCTTTTCCCTAAAGATTACTTATATCTTAAGGGTGACTTTTGGTTGTGTGTGAAACACCACACTTTCTTTTCCCTATAGATAATTTACATCTTGTGGGTAACCTTTTTTTGAAGTGCTAATTAATCACTTCGTTTTTTTTTATTCACTTTCGTGGATAATTTTCCTGGCATGCCATGTTCATTTGACATGTACATGTGCAGGGTTGCTTTGTTGGGTTTGTCATTACATAGCGAATGCTCACTGTATTGACCGGTTGCATACCAAACATAGCATTTTCTTTTGTTTGTTTTAGGTGTATTTATATGACACAACTTTAGAAATTTATTCTTATAGGTTCTTGGTTTGTTAATGTAGAGCGAGGGTGCTGTTACATTAACCAGGTGCATACTAAGTCCTATATTTTGTTTCGTAGCAGTAGGAGTTTATTTTGGAGATAGAGTAGGAGTTTGTTTTGAGATGAAGTAGGAGTTTTGTAGGGTTACAGTTCGTTAGTGTAAGGCGAGGGTGCTATTACATTAACCGGTTGCATACTGGATCCTATGTTAGTTTAGTATTTTGATGTAGAGTGGGAGTTTAGTATTTTGATGTGGAGTGGGAGTTTATTTTTTTTTGGGATCTTCAACCCAATTTAGATACCTGGATTGGTTTGTTGTTGCAAAGCGAGGGTGCTTATTGCAATAACCGGTTGCATACTAGTCCAGTGTATATTTTTTGATGACACTTGTTATCAACTTATTTTCGATTTGTTATCGACTTATTATCGATTCATTATCGATTTGTTATTAACTTCTTTTAGACTTATTGTAGACTTGTCATCAACTTGTTATCAATTTATTTTTCTTTGAAACTTTAGTATCAGGGTTGTCACTTTATACCATATCGTAGGGTTGTCAACACTTTAAAAAAAAAAAAAAAAAAAAAAATTTTTTTTTTTTTGCTAGAAAAGGGGGAAATGTAACGTACGATTTATATATCGCTCGTCACATGTAGCCAAAGTTATTATTTTGTAGTAGAAATTCATTTAACTCTTCATATTTTGACATATTACCACAGATTGTTTAAACCTTCACACATTTGACATGTTTGCCATAGATAAATAATTTCAAAATTTAACATAGCTTAACTAGTTACGCGACGTGTCGTGATGTGACGGGAGTTTAATGAAACCACGTGACTTGTTCTTAATTCGATTTTATTAATTTAAATACAAATAGAAATTTGATAGTGGTGTTTTTGGAAATAAAACTATTTATAAGACTTCATTGTTTGTTTATTTTACAAAACTTATTAAATTGCGCCTGGTAGAACTTATCATAGACATTGCCATATTTGAAAAACTAATTACTCTATGCGATCTTGCATAGACTTTGCGTATCTATGATACAAGCAACCTTATTCCTCTATGATCTATGATCTTTCTTTTTCCTGTTTGACAGCCGGCCCACTAATGTGTGTCTTGGCGATTAAAAATATAATTTTGGGGTTTTCTTTGTAAATTTGTTTCAAACTGCTTATTTCCATTTGTAAAGGGCGAGGGCCGCGTCGACCACGATGGGGGCGATGTGTTTTCCTTTTAAAGATTCGTGAAACCGGCATCACCTAGATGACCGCGTGTTTGGTTAGGTTATGGGAGGGCGCTTTTGCCGTGAGTATTGGTTAATTATGGACATTTCTTATTCGAAATGCGTAAAACAAAGCATTTTGCAATGTATTACATGAGGATAACGCGTAGATATTCATTGTTTCAGCTTTTTTCCCTATGGTTTAATTTTCCACCATTAGTTTTCACGATGGGATTTTTTTTTCCCGACCTTATTCCATCCGTTTTTTTTGTTTCCCTTAAGCTTCCTATAATTTTTGGACCATGAACAAGGACTAGATATCCTTTTCCTTTATTTCTCCCGGTGTTCTGCTTGAACCCGTGGTTTAGCCGTCACATTAGTGATGTCTTTATAATTATTATTCCACTGTAATCCCCTGATCTACGGATCTCCTTTTTTTTCTTTTTTTTTACTCTGCTTTTCGCGAGTAAGTTTTTTTTGATATAATGGTATTCTTGACCTGCTAGTGTCAATCCATTATCACTTTCCTTATTGAGGGCGAAGTATACCTTCTACCCAACTTCATTTGGAGCCTGGACTACGAACTCAAGATGAGGAGACCCTTACCTCGGAGAACACCATAACAGTGATGAAGCAGCATTGCGGTCCACTGCTGGGGACGGGGATCACATTAAGAGGACGTGCCTTTTATGCCTAAGTAATTTTATACAGGTACAAGTTTGTGATATTTTTCTACCATACAATACAACTTTTACAAACAATTTAATTTAGAATGTTTAGAATATTTGTAACTTAGTATATTTAATTCTACAGGATTTGTCTGTATTTGGTAACTTTTCCTTTTGTGCGTCTCATAACAACTTGATGCCAAGTCTTTGTTTGTTTTGAAGGAATAAAGGATTCTTTGGTACATATAATATTTCATTTCTCTCCTCAGCAAAATATCATGTTTAGTTTATTATGCTTAGCACATTTACTACTTAGATTTTCATACAACACTGAAGTATAAAGCCCGCTTTGAGATTAATAGTTCAATGTTTTATCCGGCTTTGTTATCCGTACTGTGAGGCAGGTGGATGGTCTCCTTGGCGCCCGTATTCTTGGTTTAGTTCTTTTCTTACTTATATTTATTTAGGAGATCATCAGCTCATTAACATCTGAGCAAGGTTCGCCTACTGACGGGTACATTTATTTGGTGGGTTTGTGTTCTATTTATCTTTAGTTTATCTATATATATATTGTAGGCAAACACAACACCCCACTTGTTTTTACCACCCCGTACAAATTCCCCGTGGCTACAATGCCTACAAAGCCTACAAGTACGACCAACTTATCTGTGAAATGGCGAAAATTGGAACTAATGCCGCCCCATTCTTGACATTTACTACCTCTCGAATTGCGTCCATTGATTGGTCCAATGAGTCCTACAGCGCCCCTCTTCAATTCACAGATAAGTTGGTCGTACTGTATAACTCCATATTCGACGTACCCGAGCAACGCACATATAGACACAGTTTGTGAACACTATAATTGGGATAGAACAGGATCAGTGTGAGAAGATCATCTCGTGTGCGTTTTGTTGGTGAAATCCTCCAAGGTCCATCCTTCCCGGAACCCTTATACAACATGGGGTCCTTTAGTTGATAGTGATCACTTACCATGTATAAGTCCAAAACAACAATAATAATAAACTTTGACTTTAAATGAAGTTTCACTTCCTACCACAGAATACTTAATACTTTGGTCGTTTGAAAACTCTAAACACATACATCCCTTGCAGGTGGACAACATGGTGCGTCTAGACAACTGGCTGAACTTCGAGATGTCCGCGCGCTCGGCGGCGCTGGTCACGGCGCTCCGCCCCGCCGTCGAGCAACTGGTGGAGAGGGCCGCGACGGAGCCCGACTCGGCGTTGAACTTCACTCCTACTGAGCAAAAGGTAGGAGTAGACAATATTAGACGTCAATACGGCTCCAATAAATTCTCCAAGTCAAAAGTTATACCGAGTAGAAATTATGTCATGCTGCGAAATTACCTAAAAAGAGGGGGCCCCCTCCCGATGTATGTGACGAGTGTGGTTTAGTTGCGAAATGTGCAGGTGGAACCATTTGAGAATGTAACTTTTTGCGACTAAAAAGTGTGTGTGTGGTTATGTAAAGACTTAACCTATTGTAGACATTCTATGATCATTTAGCAAACGCACATTCTTGCAGGTTGTAAGCTGCTTAAGAGCTCTGTGCGTTATGGACGCGGGCGATTACAATATTCGACGCGACACAACGACCCCGGCGTTCCGGTCCGACGGACCCAAGCGAGGGGCCATGCATCAGCGAGGCTGGGGGACCAACGGACCCCGCGCGGGATTCGGCGGTGGGGGATTTGGTGGCAACCGGGGTTTCGGCGCCAACCGAGGTTTCGGCGGCAATCAAGGTTTCGGCGGCAACCAAGGTTTCGACGGCAACCCAGGTTTCGGCGGCAACCAAGGTTTCGGCAATGGATTTGGCGGTAGAGGATTTGGTCGTGGTCGCGGAAGAGGCTTCGGAAATAGAGGGTTTGGCAACCGTGGCCAATGGTGATTCATTCCAGTATTAGTTTAATTTAGTTACAATTCCTGTTTGAATTTATTTGAGCATAACAGTAATTTTTTGTTAAATAAAAATAAACTGTTATTTTTTTTATTCATACAATTGTATGCCTTATATACAAGTTAAATGTAACTTTGTAATTTTTAATCAATTATTTGAATTAAGTTCTAAATAAAAAAGATCGTGATATCCAAGAATTTTATTTATGACTAATAATGACTAAAGAGAATTAAAATTAATAAGTAACATGATTAAGCAGATAAATTACTAAGAATAAACAACGATACATACAAATTAAAATAAGGATTGGCTGTAGAGCCAAAAGCCTTTGTCATTCAACAGGGTTCTGCACAACTATCAATATGAATTCTTTATCAGGAGCGACCATCACTTCACTTTTATGACTTCTGATTCGTAGGAAAGTTAAATCATTGGTCGGGTCAAGATCCCTTACTACAGCTTTCGCTTTATCTATTAATGCACTCATGAGTCCAGCGTATTGCACAGAGACGTGGTTGTCCAATGTAGTCTTAATCGGTATTCCTTCTCCGTTGACTACAACAACACCGACAACTCCCTTGTGGGTGGAAAGTTTGCGTATAGTTTCTTCTGCTTCGTTTGCCATGATTTATTTGAGAATTAACAACAATCAAAATTGCTTTTGGTGTAAAAGTACAATGTGACAGGAGATTGAGAAATTTGGCAATTCCAAATTTTAATTTATGTCAAATTTTCAATTTTTGTTCAAAATGCTATACAAAAAGGCTAGGTTTTTTAAATGAAGTTTCGTAGGTTCGTAATGTAGAGATAATGCATACGCGCGATGGCCGTGGTTGAACTATTCGTGATCGATAGGGGCCCCCTAGTTCCTGCCAGATCACTAAAAGACAACCGATATTTATTACTGAAAAACTTTTTTAATCCGAATAAATCGAACCTAAATTACTGACTACATTACCAATTTGCTTATTAGCTTTTACATAAAAGATGCTTGCGATCTACTTTCTTTGTTTAATCTAACAAAATAGTGTTCTGACAAAGTCATAGGGGCCCCATTATCCTAATATGCCCAGGGCCTCCCTCCAATAGGTTAAAGACGGCCTTGTTCGCTAAATGTTTTTTTGGGTGCTAATTAATTATTAAGCTGACTTCTATTTAATAACATTATTCTCCTCTAATAAATAAAAATCTGCACTGTCCTCTTTGTAAATTACTGTCAGTCACCATCAACGCGCGTCTAACGGATGTCTAAAAAGTACTATCTTAGCCACTATAAATCTTCGATGTAAACAACTAAATACAACTTAGCATGTTCATTAATTTTATTTGTAACAATATTCAAGCAGTAAACTTCTAAAATATTTAACTATTAAACCAATAAAGTAATTGTATCAACATCTAGTTTTATAACTCAGAATCTTTAAATTTTTTTGAAACATGAATAATTTATAACTCGTCCTATATTTTTAATCATCAAAATACTTAAAATTATTATCAAAAATACTTAATGGTCATCAAAACGTACCAAAAATTAGGATGTGTAATAGTATAATTGTCGTTCTTCATTTGACGCTTTCTTTGGAATATTCAAGGCGAATTAGTTTATTAGAAGCCTCATTTTCCCATGGCTTAGTTATAAAATCAGAGGTTGGTTTCCGTGGCCAAAAAAATCTGCAGCTTGACTTATTATTCTACTTTTTTTTACATAACTTTATAACCATGACTAACAATTTCATAGATACCAGCTGAGTGCAAGAAATCTAGCACAGTATGTGACTGTAGGAATTGAATAGACGATTGAATTATAAAAGAAAAATACCTACTTTTTCCAATTTAATTATTTTATTTTGTAAATTATTTCATACAAAATTACGAAATTTTTTTTCTATATAGGTACTTGTAGCAAATTACCTTTAATACATCTTCCATTTTATTAATTTAGTTATTTATTTGTCAAGTACTAAGTTTAAATGCAAAAAACCTAAAGCAGCATAATCCTAAGAATATTTCCTGCAAGACAAATACTATTATAGATAATTCAGTGCAATTCATAAATAAAACTAAAATTGAGACTTATTTGATAAAAATATAATGCATAGAATAGCTTATAGATTAGACTTCTTGCTGTTCTTTTGCTTCCTTAGCCTGAACTTGTAAATACAGGGGCAACCTCCCACTTCTGAGTTTCTCTCTTTTATGCACTTTCAACTGGTGTTTCATCATTTGTTTTCTATAACCAAACGCTTTCCCACACACATTGCACACATGGTCTTTGATACCAGAGTGGTCTACTTTGAAATGCAATTCTAAGCTCCGCTTCGTATAAAACCCTCTCCCACAATCCTCACATTTGAAATCATGATTTCCTTTATGAGTTAACATATGTTTGTTAAGATTGCTTTTATTCACGAATTTCGACGGACAGGCTGTGCATTGGTAAGGCTTTTCTCCAGTGTGAGATCTCATATGCATCTTTAGAGATTCCGTGAATCTGCCTCGATAAGGACATAGGGAGCATTGGAATGGCAAGTCGTAGAAGTGAGTTAATCTGTGACGAGTGAAATGATTCTGTGCTACAAATTCTTTACCGCAAACATCACACATGAAAGATTTATTATGTGTGTGTAGAGCAATGTGTCTCTTGTAATACATACTCGTATAAGTTTTATTGCACACAGGACAAGTATGCCTCATGTTTTCATGTTCCTCGGACATTCGATGATTAGACAAATCATCAAATGATTTAAATTCTAAATCACATGGCTTACATTTATAGACATCCTGTTTCAAAACCTTTATATTTTCATTTTTATAGTCTTGTGCTTCCATTTCTCCATGATCATTGTTTTCTGTGATTTCATGATCATTATCATCATCATAGTGATTGCTCTCTGTCTCTAACTGACACTGATAGCGCAACTTACTGTCAGACTGCTGAGCTGTTTTTCTTAATAATATTGCACCTTGGAGAAGATCATGGCAAGATTGACATAAATGCTTGGGATATTCATCATCGGCATAAATGTATATACCACAAAACGTTCTTATTGCTTCTGATAAGTCAGTGTCTCTAGTACCATAAATTGGTATTACACCTTGTTTGAGACAAACCCTACATGTTGGAGTTTCATCTTCAATTGCTTCTACTTTTACTGAAACACCTGCAGAGGATTCCTGGTATGGAGTATCATTTGAAGAGTGCCTCAGTTTTTTATCTTTGAGACGACGTCGACAGTGTAGCATTTTCAATAACATCAAACTACCAACCATTTTAAATGTGAATCAATGAAGTTACAAGATTTAGTACTCGATTTGTTTATAGGTAAGTAGTAGACAGATACAAATAACAACACTACGATGTTAAGTATATAATTAAAGTTTGTCTTATTTATTAAAAACGTTATAAAGCAATTTTAAATTGTAATATTTTTAGCGAGAAAGAAAGTGCCTGAAAATGTATTGAGTATTGTATAAATTGTATAATGTATTATTTGTATTGACAATATAAAAGTCAAACAATGACAAATGACTGATGACTGATCACTCATCACTGGATGACAATAGATTTGACAGTTACATGACATAGAGTAGCCAGCTGCCTGTATGTATTCAAACCATAGACATATACATGTCATTTAAATAGACTACTGTTATGGAATAGTTTAGAAGACGACATAATAAACATAATGTTGTCCTTGTCTAACGTATGAAACAAAAACAAGCCAACTCTATACGCAACAGTTTCTCTTTCTCTGACAATTTTTTCATGACGTCAGACGTGTGCCGTATCCGCATATTGTCATATCTCTTTACTACGGTGTAAACTGTGACTTATTACTAAGGGACTAAGGCAGTATTTACAAAACCCACTTTGACTAAGGTAATGTCAAAGTCATGTCAAAGTGGATATTAGCCATTGATTAAAGAAAAAGTAGAGGATATGCCCTAAATTGCATATACATTTTTTCATTATACATATATTATGCAAATATGACCCGAAATACCAAAAATACATCTGTCCTGTTCTTACACGCCACAATATGTACTTAAAGAAAGAGTACAATACATGTAGCATATTTCAATTTTCTGGCAACATTTTAAAGAAATCTATCTAAGCTCCGCCTTGAAGCCTGTTTTCGGACGCCATTTTATGAAAACAGTTGCTTCTAGGGATGTTCGATCCAAGTGCCTTGTATCGATACTTTAGATCGATATTAAATAAATAAATAAATAAATAACGCCACACACTCATGGATATGGATCGTATCGCAGTGTATCTTTCCAGGTATCGATCCTAGTGATTTGATAGGATACTCTGGATCGATCCAGTATCGAATGAGTTTTTTTTAATGGAAATAGTCGGCAAACGAGCTGATGTTCCACCTGATGGTGAGTGGCTATCGTCGCCCATGGATACCAGCAACACCAAAGGCATCACTGATGCGTTGCCGGCTAAGAAAGAGAGAAGAAGAAGAAAGTAAATTTTTAAATAGGAATGTTTAATCCGGGTGTTTTATGTATCGATACTCCGGTTCGACATGAATATCCCAATATAAATAATAGTCCAAATATCGATTCATATTATTAAATATACCTGTAAGTGGGTATCGCGGCAAATGAATATCAGCGACCAAAGCGTTGTCAGCCAAGAAAGAGAAAAAAAGAAAGAAATATGTTAACAAATAAAACATGATACATATTTTATATTTTATTTATATTTTATACATATAATTTAATACGATGTTTTGTATCGATTCATATTCGAATAAAATATTTTAAATATCGTTATATAAACTATCGACAAGCTTAATTCAGTGGGTTTCTAAATAAATATACGTATCTTTAAACCAATATTAAGGTTAATCGTTTTAGATTAAATTTTATATTAGATTTAATTTTATTCAAAATAGTGTATAATTAAATATTGAAAAAGTTACATAAGGTTTTAAAACAATGTTGTATGTAGTAGGAACATCATATAAATAATAATATCTCACTCTATAACATTATATTTCATTTAGAATTTTTGTGTTTTTTAAATTTAATAATCATATATATTCATATCATCATATATTTTTTTCTTAAAATATTATATCGATATGAGAAAAATACAACACTATTTTGTGGGCAGAGTCGACGCCATATTTGAGAAACTTTTTGGCTTCAGATCACGTGACCTTATTTCCTATCCTCTCTTTTTCTTTAATCAAAGATATTAGCAGGAACTAAACCGCCATGTTTCTATAGCGTAGGTATGCACGTTTTTTTCGTAGGTATGGCCATTCTACTATAGTTCCTTTTTTTATGATTCAAACTCTATGTCATAGACTGTGTAATAAATAGTCTATAATTTATGGTAACAAATTATTCTTGTCTTTGTCTTGTCAGTGTCACTGTCAAGTCAAATAAAAATAAATTGACTTGAATAATTTCTATGTGAATAATTGTCAGACGTAGAGGTTAGGTTAATTTAATCCAATATTTATAACATTTTAAAATGTAAAGTATTGTGTATAAAACTATTGACATTAAAAAGGTTTCTTATATACTGTACATTTAAACTTAACGCAAACATGAATATAGTCCGTGTAAGTACTTGCAATAAAATTTAGCTTAACATAACCTGAGTTACCTTTGAAATTCTTGTTCTTAGTTCTTTTTTGTTGTATTTGTAGGGTATTTTCCGTACGGCACCAGTCGTTCGTACTACATTTGCTCCCAATTTGGCGGTTATAAGACCTCTAGCTACTACCGTGACTACTATATCGAAGCCAGTGGAAGATGTTGTTCCCAGCATTGAATTGGACAAGCTATTCAAAAGAGTTGAGCTGGAGATGCGGGGCATTGACCCCGCTGTGCTGCTGAGCTATTCGTGGTTCTGTATAGCTGCAGCTTCACACTTAGGGATCGAAGTTTCTAAAAGGTTTATGGTTCATTTTAACTATTTGCTACATTGTCTTATTTATCTATTGTATATTTCAACTAGTTCCAATCAGAGCCGGCGTTAGGGGGAGGCGAGGTGGGGTGGCGACCTAGGGCGCCAGATTTGGAGGGGCGCCACATTTGGGGTGAGAAGAAAAAAAGGAAAAATAAAATTGTTAATAAACATTCCCAATGGTTCAGTAAAAAAATTTACAGGCAAAAAAAGCTCGATTTTTATTTTCTTATGTGAGTGCCACAATATTCTTGCCTAGGATGTCAGTGGCTCTAACGGTGCCACTGGTTCCAATTAAATAGTGGTGATTAAACGATCTAGAAATTACTAGATTTACAAACAATATTAAAAACATATATTTATATTTTACAGTTGGGCTCTAAGGAAAGCAGAGAAGGAAAGACACACATTGCTCAGATGTGTGCACATTTACAAGAAGCACAGGGTCCAATATGAAATCCGGACATATTTCAGATTCATCCACTTGGTCCGACTCACTGGATCTACTTGTGACACGTACTTGGAATATATTGAACGGAATCTTCCAGAAGGGTGTGCATTGAAAGTTACTAAGATAGAATGCCAGGCATTGCCAGATCACATAGTACCACCCGCTAAAGAATAGTTTTAAGTAGAGGTATATAGTTTAGAATAAAAGAGTTAAAAGTAATGGAATCTTTTATTTTATATGTGTCGGTACAAAATATTTAAGTTTTAAACCCTGCAATAGTTTTTGTTTGGCAAGTACTATATTAGTTACGTGACTTGGTGCATTATGTTAATGTTACAGTAATCATTGTATAATAATTTTAATTACAATAAAGTCAATTACTACTAACTTAATAGTAAGGAACTTGATATTTGTTTTTTCACAAAATATCCAGGTAAAACCATAGTTTACATAAATTGTATTAAGTACTTATCAATATTACTTAAGCCTTTGCTACTAAGTTCCAATAAATGTAGGGAAGTATTATAATATTTATGCTAACAAATAGCATGTAATGCGAGAAATTAAAACAAGCTTGTACTATTTTATAAAATCCCGTCTTTTCATTAATAATTAGTCCTATTAAAATTTTACAAGTGCCCTTCATCCCTTCCATGGAATTAGTATTTTTAATGAGGACGGAAATCATAATAGAATATTAAATTAGCAACATGTTTATTTACATTTATAAAAAGTTTCCTGAAGTAACATTCATAGAATAAAAATTGGTAGTTTGTTATTAATAATATAATAATTTATATTATATAATAAAACTATCAAATTAGCCAGTCCGTTTAATGTTTGGCATTTTATTTATATATTATTTTGTTTGGCAACTTACAACATCATTAAAAAAAAGTTTAAAATTATATTGAATCGGGGCAATTCTAGGGGGAATATGCCTACTACGAATTCTCTTCACTTCTATCAATTTCATCTAATGATGCATTAATAAAGAAATTGTCTAAAATTTGCGCGTTCTTGAGAGAGCAACCCTCCTAATTTTTGTTCTCTGCACACATTAAAATCGAGTGAGTAGAGTGTATTAGAGATTAGTATTACATCAGTCTATTTTCACTATCGTGCCATTACTTTTAGAGTGACCGTCAGGATAGAATTATTACCTATATACGTCAATGTCTTATACAGTGCCACCAACTTGTCCGTGAAGTGGCGAAAATTGGAACAAAGCAAAGCTTTGCTTTGCTTATACAGTGCCACCAACTTGTCCGTGAAGTGGCGAAAATTGGAACTAATGAAAATTCATTCATAAACTCTTTATAGTCATTCATCTGTCAGTTACTACCTCTCGAATTGCGTCCAATGATTGTCCAGTGTCCAGTGCGTCCAGTGGCGTAGCGTGGGCTCCCGCCCGGGGCCGACCGAAAATTTGCCGCCCCCATATTATTTAAAATATTTTTTTATTAATTAAAAATGCACTTTTCTTGTTATTTTCATAACACAATTTACATTAAAAAAATATAAAATAATTAATTTTAATACATATTTTTTTTTTATTTAAAAATCGAGTGGCTTGCCGCCCTCTTCATGTGCCGCCCGGGGCCAGGGCCCCCCCGGCCCCCCCCCCTACGCTACGCTTCTGAGTCCGTCCGACAACGCCCTCCTTCTATTCACAGATAAGTTGGTGGCACTGTATGTTATAATTAGGGCTGCCATCCCTGCGGGTTCCCCCACCAGATTTGTCTTACAATTAGTTTATGGGGTTTTCCAAGGGCGATGATACGTAAAGGATCAAAACAAAACCCGACAACTGGACAGTGCGCCCAGGCAGCGCGTCGACAAAGGGGGCGGGAGGCGCTATTGGACTACAAAATGTGTAAAAAGTCTAAAGGGTTTTTAAAATTTTCTGTTCGGCAGCGTCGATTTAGGAGATGGCAGCCCTAGCTATAATTATTCGAAAGCATTTTGTTTAAGGATAACATCTTCGTGCGCCAACGTCAACGATCTTAGGGACTCTTAGAATTAACAAAATTTTGCACTTCTAGGTACCTACATAGTCTTACAGGTAGAACTTTAAACCTTAATCGTACTTCTGAGATTGGCAAACAGTGAAAATGTATAAAATAGCAAATGCTAGTTCCAGCGCGTGGAACATTAGCATGACCAGGCACCAGATGTACTCCAGCCGCAGGATGTACGTCTGGCAGATGAGGAAGTAGCACACGGCCACAGCTGATGGTATCGTCAGCAGAACTGAGAACAGCACTGCGATCTCTGAAAATAATTCAAACAAACCAGAGTTTTTAAAGCTGTCATGTAAGTAGGTATGTGAGGCCTTAAAAAAATTTGGTTGGCCTCTAACCCTTCAACCAATTCGCAATGGAGCAGCGTGGTGGAGCAAGAGGAGAGTAGTGGGCCATTATTTAATGGGTTTAAGCCACTATGTTAAGTACCTACTCAACTCATTTGTCGCCCATGGATATCAGTAACATTAAAAGCATCACCGATGCGTTGCCGGCCAGGAAGAGAGAAGATAGAACAGGCTCTCAAGTCCTGGAACATCTGATCGAATGAAGTTGTGAACATCAGTCTATCAAGTACCTAAAAAATAAACATAACACATTTAAAAAAAAAAAGTAAAACTTACTTTTACTCGCCAAGTTCCCTCTTCTGCCGAGAAAAATACGCAGTGTCTCAATAAGGCACAGAGCGCAAAATATCCCAGCCTCCGTTGCTAGGGTGTCTTCGGGGTACGTTACATTAATCACCTTAAGAATCCCCATAGCTGTTTCGCAAACTATAAACATGCCTAAATAAAATGAGTTTAGGTACAGCAGTATTTCGTAGGCTAGACTGGAGTTTACGTTCACAACTTTCGACATGGTACGTAGGTTTAGGTAGGTTGCTTTTGTTTTGTTTACAAAACCTGTAAAGTACTAATGACACTGTCAACTGTAATAACACAATATCAACAGGGTAGCAGTAATCGCAGGGGTAAGAACTGTCAGTCAGACTGGGGCGCAGTTAGTTCGTTTGGAGCGGGCATGCGCGCTATCGATTTTCACCGAGTCATAGTACCTAACTACTGCCCGCAGGTTACTAGGGACTCTTGGCTGTAATCCAACCATCCCCTGAATTTTATGAGACACATTCTGCACTTAATCCGTAACCCTAAAAATTTGGCTGATAGTTTCCACTATGTTGTTATTAAGCATGCTTAACTTACAATTAGGTAGTCTTAACTCTTAAATCATGCGTTAGGCTGAAAATCCATTTGAGAAGTGCGAGGTAGTGAGGCGGTGCGTAGAAACAAAAACCATGAATATAATTAAGTACAGCATTTTCCTAGCCTCACATATTAAAGTAATCAACTCGCACATCTCTAAAAAACAAACGCTACACACTCAGAGCCTCGCACTAGGATTTTATGTGTTGTGGGAAGTGTGGGAACCATGAACAACACTTATAGATAGGTTCACCCAGACTGAGAACAGAAATTACGCCTCGCTGGAAATCGAATCCAGGACCCTTCGATTCGATGGTTCGACCATTGCGCCACGCGGGTCATGTCTGTCTGTTGGATTCTCAAACAAAGGATGAATTAACAATTCGTATACGATTTGTATTGGATATGTTTCAATAAATGATTTATAATGCTTGTACCAACCGTAAAACTTTTATAAATTATCCTATGTTAAGCAGTTAGACTATTCTCACCACCAATAACACAAATAACAGAACAACAGTGGCCTATATTTATAATTCAACCGTATCTTTATACCATTTCAGTATTGTGTGAATAGTGAGGTGTGAGTGGAAGGATGACTCTATTTGTAACAGATTCCTTGTCCAGTAGGGGCTTGTCGAGTGTTTCAAGTACAGTGGTGGCACCATATCTGTGAAGTGGCGAAAATTGGAACTAATGAAAAGTCATTCATTCATAAGTACTTTGTGGTCATTCATCTGTCAGTTACTAGGTACCTTTTTTTATGAAAATAGCCGGCAAACGAGCTGACGATCCACCTGATGGTAAGTGGCTATCGTCGCCCATAGACATCAGCAACACCAAAGGCATCACTGATGCGTTGCCGGCCAAGAAAGAGACCGAAAGACCGAAAGACCGAAAGACCTCTCGAATTATGCCCAATGATTGGTCCAATGCGTCCGACAGCGCCCTCCTTCAATTCACAGATAAGTTGGTTTTACTGTAAAGTTCTTATCGCTGCCATACGAATTGCATGGTAGTGAGATTAGCGAGGGAAAGTCTTACGTTCTCTTCAGGTCAGTCAGGTTTGATTATACGAATAAATATTAGGCAGTTAAAAGTTATGTTTTGCCTTTTTTGGAAGGTTCCAATTAGTAGGTAGATGGGCACGACTGTTTATTTATAAATTACCTACCGGCAAACGAGTTGACGATCCACCTGATGGTAAGTGGCTATCGTCGCCCATGAACATCAGCAACATCAAAGGCATCACCGATGCGTTGCCGGCCAAGAAAGAGAGAAGAAAAAGAAAGAAAGAACTGGCTCTCAAGCCCCCAGCCGGAACACGATGAGTCGTTTGGCGGCTGACTCATGCTTAAGGGTGGTAGCTATCCAGGCGAACCCCATGGAGAAATAATAATAGTAATAATGGTATTAACTAACAATTAAAATCAATATTACCAATATAATCCCTCCGAGGGCCATACCACCAGCGGGCCGGATTTAGTCGCCTTTTACGACTCCCATCCATAGACGTCTCCCATCCGGCATGGGATTGGGGTTAGTATTCTAAAGCCGCCCCAATACGGCTTATCGTTATAGTGGGACAAACATTAAATTTACAAAACAGCTGAAGAAAGTTAAACCACTAACATCTTTTAATTTATACTCGTATTACCCGAAGCAAAATGATGTCGGGTAACACGTAATACGTAATACATACATAAGTTAGTTTCTCAACTGCAATTTACGTTTCCTTTTGGAAAATTTAAAGACGCTTTAACTTACGCCGCAAAACCGCATCCAATCCAGACTTCAGATTCAGAATATTGAGGAAATCGTTTGTACTTAGAAAGGTAAATCATTTTCAAAATCAAATGTTAAACGATTTTATTTTAAGTAATCAAAAACTCATGTTCAACAATCAACAATCAATCAGCGATGCGCAAAAATAATAACGTCAACTAAGAAAAGATTTTTGGAAATTCATTCCTCAAAGGGTAATAAAAAACCCCCCCTGCTATCAAAAAAGCTATCATAATATACCTTTTTGAAATCCTTATGGTGAGCTCTTTAATTTGATACCCATAATATTCAAAATTCAAAATCATTTATTCATATAGGTATCATTGATACACTTATGCACGTCATTTTTTAAATCAACCAGCTTTTCGCAAAGGTGCTTTGTCATTGAGGAGAAGAAAAGCCGTAAAGAAATTCCTCAGCACATTTTTTAAAAATAAAAATACATTGGTAGGTATATTTAATACAAAAAAAAATTCACTAACTTGAACGGAACTGGTTGCAGAGCTGGTCATTTTCCTGCGTCTTTGTCATTTAAATACTCATCTACAGTATAGAAGTAACCTTTGCCTAAAGGTTGAAATTTTACATGTATTAAACAATTCCACTGGCAAGTCATGTAGGTATTAACTTCGGGATTTTATTATAGAATTGTACACCAAGCCCCATAAAAGATTATTGCACTTTAGAATCAAAGACGGTAAGATGACGTTACTAATTGATGCATTATTTTTGTTTGGCGATTATGAATAATCACAATTTTGTTTACTACTATTGCGTTATAAATTATATTATAATTTATTACTATTGCGTTATTCGATACGATATATACGAGGTAATAAAGAATATTACATGCATACATACAAACTTTGGATGGATTGGATAGGAAGTCAGTGAAAATATATATTATAATTATCTAAGCTGATACTTATAAAAAAGTTAACAAAATAGGGGTTGAAAGTATGTATGAAAGGTAATTTAATAAGTTCTATATGAAATTTGGTCATTTATGAAGCTCTTACATCATTTGCTCTACTCGTTATTGTGATCGATTCTTTCGAAACTCTCAAAAGCAGGCGAGCGACCTGATGGCCACAGTCGCCCACCAAAAAAATATATTTAGCGTAACCCTTTGAAGGTGATTCAAATGAGTATGAGTACGCTACATTAAGAAAACCAGCTAAAGTACGGCACTACATTTAAGGAATAATTATTTTTTGTCAGAAACTGGTAACAAACTTATAGTACCATAGGCATGTGAATTCTTTCTTTTAAATATTTTCATTGCGGTCAACCTTGGCCATGCTTTGTGTCACTACTGTTTATCTTTAGATAGGGCTGTCATCCGTTTACAGCTCATATTAATATCAAGATTGTAGTTTGCATATACTTTACGAGGCGTTGGCAGCCATTCACATAAAATGTAATGAATAAAAAAACACTTCATTTAGAAGTATTTCCTGCACAATAAAATATTTCCTGACAATTCAAAAACTACACACGTAATTGCTCAAGTTTTCGCTTCTGTCGGCATTACTCTTAATTCATTGTTTTAAAAAAAAAAAAAATATTTTTATTTAATAGTTTATGTACATGTATAAAATTGGTTACAAAAAGTTATAAAAGGAATTTTGTACATAGGCAATGCTTATTTCTAAAAGAAATCTCTTATAGTACACCAAGGACTGGAAAAGTGATATAAAATTTATTTAGCGTGCAGGTGCACTTGTATATATAAATAACGAGTAAGCTTTGCTTCGGTTTTCTTAGTTTTTTACACCTTGGGTTACATTATTTGAGTTTTATTAAGGATCCCTAATTTTTTTGAAAATATAATATAGCCTATGTTACTCGGGGATAGTGTAGCTTCCCAACAGTGAAAGGATTTTTCAAATCGGTTCAGTAGTTTCGGAGCCTATTCAATGCAAACAAAAAATCAAATCTTTCCTCTTTATATATTAGTATAGAAGTATAGATATGTAAGATACATATTATTATTATTATATTATTTAAAATATAAGACAATAAGTAGGATTTTTATGAGTACCTGTTAAACGAACCACCTAATGATTTATGGTCACCGTAGTTCATGAACATTGCGACACCAAATGTATCCACAACGCCTACCAAGAAAGAACACAGAAGAAAGATTAAACAATTGCCAAAAAGTTTTTTTTTATTCTTTTTATTTATTATAGCATCTTTTTATTTATAATAATATATTATAATTATATATTATATTATTTAGCCTGTATTAACGCCAATGGCGGTCATTTCGAAAACGTTATGAATTAATTACTGTTTTTTTTTAGTAAATGTTTTAAATTTGCACTTGTTTTTATTGTTTCCTTACATTTAAAATTATTCTATCAAAGGGCAAAAGGTATTTTTGATAGTAAGACACTTAAATGTTCCACTAGCCTGGTTTTAACAGTCTAATCTACTTATTTTCGAAAATAGGTTGCATATTTCAAGAATTTGTAGTTCGGTAAATGATTAAGATAACTACAAACATATTCATGAGATTTTGTAGCTAATATCATGCAATTTAATAATAATTGATAAAATAATAATATTCATAGGGCATTTTCCCAACTTTTTAGCGAAATTAAATAAAAAAGGGTAATTTTTTTCAAAAAAAATTCAGTTAATGTCTTTAAAAAATATATCCTATTTAATTTTTGGTAGATTTTATACCTCGAATAGATAAACTATGATAACAACTGGTAAATAAAAAAAAAAACAGAATGAAAATAAATGTAAAAACAAAAACAATATGTCGAAAATATTGTAGCAAGACAGGTTTCTTTCCGAAAAAATTAAAAAGCTAATAAAAAAAAACCAAACCGATTAGACCTATACTTTATTGGTTTTTTGTTAATAGTTTTGTCCAAATAATCAATAGACGCCGGGCGGTCACTTGGCGCTGGGACAGCCTGTATATTATTCATATATCATTATTTTCATACACAAACACACACACACACATGCACACACACACACATAATTATGTACATCACACGCACCCCTCATCCGTACAATCATTTATATCTATATATTTTTGTCTTTATTTTTATTTTTATTGTTTTGCTAAGTATAGGTAATTTTACATTGTTATTTCAAAAATAAAATTAAAGTTGCTATTGTTTGATTTGGTTTGAGCAGTAGTTATCATTGTCCGGGCGCCAGTAATTTTAGTGACAGCCCTATGGTGAAAATATTTCTGCAACTCACAACTGAATCGTCTGTACAAGTTTTTATAGTGCACGTATTGGTATTATTGCTTATTAGTATGTATAAATATACTAAAGTGGTTCGTCAAGCAATAAGCCGCAGCAACGAGAAAATACTTGTGAATGCTAGTGAGCTTATACAGGGGGATCCAACAATTGATTATTTTTGTTTATTATTTTATGCTTATAACGAAGATGACATAAATTTAATTGCACGTAACAATAGATAGTTATATAGGAAAGTGGATTTAGTTGCCACTTCAGCTGAGTGTGCATTTGGATTCAAGGGAATAAATAAATGGTGGCTTAAAGAATAAACGTAGCGGGTGATTTTTAATTAGAATCCTGACTCAGTATAGTAAGATAATTAAATTGTTCTGCATTTGTTTTTATTTTCTTTCGGGTTTAATATTCGAAAATATAGCAGGTGCGTTTCGGAAGTAAGTTTCGTCACGCTCAAATTGTCAGTTTCTTGAAATCTCACTTTTCAGCATTAGACTCCTAGTAATAAAATTGTACCAGTTGTCCTATGACGGGACACCAACGTAATCTGACGCGCTCGAATAAATCCCAAAATCCCGTCTTCGGAACCCCTACTACTATTCTTGAGTTCAAGCCAACCATCCCTGCTCTTGGAGCATCTATGTTAAGAACTGTGGCCTCTCAATTGAGACTGGAATGTTCCCCATATCTTGAAAACTTGCATAAGCTTCCACTCCATCGTCCCCATCCTTCGTGTCTACCTATTCAAGAGGTTTTTAACCCATAAAAACTTTTTTACCCACTTACGCTAAGTTAGAAGTAAGTGAAAGTTAAGTCAAAAGGTAGAAACCTTTTTACCCATCTTTTATCCAACTACTACCTATTTTGGAATACAACAACCGCTTTCCACTGAAGCAAGGTATATTAATGATCCACTGAGGCCAACAGGCACAGGCGTACCCAGACCTGTTTCTCGAACCAAAGCTACTATAATACGAGTACATAAAGTGAACACCCTAACAAGTGAGAGCTAGGAAATGCGCAAAGCGAGCGCACGCGATCATTACCTGTTCTATCCAGCAGTGAATAGCACGCGTAAGTTAGAGGATAAACTGTAAACTATTTTCAATGTGAATATCATAACTTTCAATATCAAAGTACAGAGTATAAATCAAAATGAGATCAAGGCCAGATCTGTCCATCTCGAAGTTGGACCCTGAGACGGGGGAACTTTTGGATAGGATGTTTGGGAAAAAGGATTGCATGGTGGAGATAAATCCGGGGCGCGTGATCCTGCCAGCTGATTACATGACCATCGGACAAGATATCTTGGATATGGAGGTGCTGGATAGTGATGTCTGGATATGCTCGTATCCTAGGACTGGTATGGATTTTTCTATTTATTTTATTATTCAAATAATGCAGCATGTATTAGTAATTATAACTCGCGCCATTAAAGAAACGAATCTTCGTACTTGTAATGATAGGTAGGACCGTCAGCAAAACATAGTTGCTAGAAAGTTGATATTTTAGACCTTCGTTATTTGAAAATAAATATTATACATATTTAAAAACCGGACCAAGTGCTAATCGGAATCGCGAACCACTAGTTCTGTATTTTTGTATAACGTATTAAACTTAACGCCCAATTAGGTTGAGTACGTGATTAAAATAGAATATTGTATTGAATACTGCTTAAAATCCTATGGGAGAGATAACTATTTAACAATGAATTTAGAAAGAACGGAGCGTGTTAACGTATAGGGAAATCCAGATTGATTATATTTTTTGCGCGCTGTACCGACGTGCTTGAGTAAAGACAGGAATAACGTGCGAGTGAGAGGGAATGACAAGTGTCGCAATTATAGATTCGTTTCTTTAATGGCGCGAGTAATATTAATATTTACAGAGTATTCTTATTAGTCTTAAATAAATGTGTTAATTGTATTAATTGTATTTATTAATATTACTTATTTTTATTTATTCATTAATAGCAATTTACGTAACATTAATAGTTATTACTTAACTGAACAAACTTATTGCATAATTTTAATATTCTCTTAAGTTGATTTATTTGTCTTCAATATCTATATTCTATAAATTATTTGATTCCAATAAAGGTAGATTTATGTTTGTGTTGTTCAAATTTGGTTGTGTGTCAATTGCCCATACGATTCTAAGAATCCCAATGCATCGTATATAATGGTCATATTATTATGACCATTTATTATATTACTGGTGGATACCCGGAGGCGTATTTTCGTACGTGATTCATAGGAGGCAGTACTGGCTCGAAACGCTCACGGGTTTGTCACGCTGATTTTCTTTTCAAACTCGTGCTCAATTAAAGGCACGAGCCCCCAATCACGCACGGGTTTGCGAAGAGCATGAGACCTGATTGGCGTATTTATTTCCGTGTTCAGTAGGAGGCAGTACTCAAAAACCATTAAAATTATTATACAAATATACCTAAAATTATCATCTAGTAGTAGATTATGGCAATTAAATATTCAATTTCAATTCAATTATGCAACAAAACGACACTTCGTCATAAATGTCGACGGAACCCCGCTTCGCGGGGTCCCTATTTCCGCGTGAAAAAAAAATATACGAACCTAACCCAACCTAACCCATTTCGTTTTGGATTCCTATAGCTTTTCATTGCGGGGGGCTTAGCCCCCCAAGCCTCCTTGTAGAGGCTTCGCTCCCTTTTCCCCCTTAGCGGGGGCTCTGCCCCCCGTACTCCCTGTCACCCCTGTAATCCCCTCCGTTGAGGTTTGCGCGCGAACTTCATGCATAAATTACATGAATCGCCATGAACACGTGATTATAATAACAGTTTGCGTTGCAAACCCGTGCGCGATTGGAGGACACGTTGAATTGAGCACGAGTTTGGAAAGAGAATTGGTTGACAAATCCGTGCGCGTTTCGAAGCAGTACTGGCTCTTATTGAACACGTAAATGGAAACACGCTACCCGGCGTGGGCAACTAGGTACCCTAAAATTTTATTTATGTGCTTAATGCATTGTTTTAGGGGTCTTAAACTATCTTGCATTATTGCCTTTCAAATGAAACCAGTTTGGGGCACATCACCGGTTGGACTGTTTCAAAGTCTATAGGGACATCCCCACAAACATTTTTTGTGTTTTATATTTTGCATACATTTTCTAAAGTTTACAATCTGTGTATGATATTCAATGATATTTAAAAATATAGATAGGTTATATTATATCCGTACAAATCACCAAAAAATCTGTTCCGAAAAGAGCTACAACACAAACACGTTTATCTTTTGTTTCACTACACTAATCACAATGGTTAAAATCCACGAAGGCATTTTAACGCTGTATGTCAAATGTCAAGCACTTCTGATACAACAACAAAAGCCTGCGTATCGTTTTGTACTGACAAAGCGACTACGTCGACAATTGCCTGTTCTTACACTTCTTACGCTCTTCATCGTCATCGCGCATGTTCATACGAGTATCTATGTAGGTACCTCTTTTTTACATTACAATATGATGATATTGTAATTTTATTATTACATATGTAACTCTATTTCGAACGTCTTATATGTATTCTGTGTTTAATAAATAAATACTTTTTAGGATCGACTTGGGCTCAGGAAATGGTCTGGCTAATTGGTCACGATTTGGACTACGAAGGCGCGAAATCTTTACAACAAGTATGTTTATTTATTTAAGACACACACACACACACACACAATTGTATTGTTTGTTGGAATTGCAGGATTAAAAAATAATATCTGGATGACCGAGCTTTGCTAGGTATTTTAATATTGCTTAACAACGCCATCTACTGAAGTAGCTCTGTGTCGTTAAAGCAGGTAGTTGCTCCCAATAATAATAGTATTATTACACGCCAATAGATATCAGGAAGGACCAATAATACTGTAGCAATTTTTCATTGCCTGAAAACACGGATAAAACAACATTTTCTAAAAATGAAACCTAGCTAGATCGATTTATCGCCCCTGAAACTCACTACATACTAAATTTCATGAAAATCATTGGCGCCGTTTCCGAGATTCCGAGAATATATTATATCTTAATATATGTATATGAATTACGTGTCACGTTGTTTGTCCGCGATGAACTCCTAAACTACTTAACCGATTTAATCAAATTTGCACACTGTGTGCAGTTTGATCCAATTTGAAACATAGGATAGTTTACATCTCCCTTAAGGCACACGGAAGGTTTTAATAAAAAAAAAATTGACAGAACGAAGTCTGTCCGGGCAGCTAGTAATATATGTAATACAAAAATTGCTCGTTTAAAGGTATTAGATTAATGATTAAGTAACAAACAATTCTGCCTTGCATGTTTTCTGCATATTTTCATCGATAAATCGCTTTCACTTGCAAAAGTCTGAAATAGTATGTTTCCTCAATGACGTCATATAAAGTTTTTATGTTGTATCCAGAGATGGCGCTGTATTCAATAAAACAGCGGATTTTTTTTTAATTTATCAATCGTTTTTGACCTGACACCAGACACGAGTAAACATACATTTTTGTAATTCGTAGATCCGCTGCCCACTTGTAGAGCTCTCCTGTATCATGGTGGATGGTCATGCTGAATGGCATGACGAGTCGGTGAAGGGCACATCTGTGGACCTGGTGAAGCATCGCCTGCCGCACCCGCGGTACATTCGCAGCCACTTACCCTGGGATCTGCTTCCACTTCAGATTGAAAAGGACGACGGTGCTGCTAGGCCTAAAGTAAGAACTTTTCTCTATTGAAACATAAGGGTATCCCTGCGCCCCTTACATGTGCACGTAAACACACAAGTGCGCTAATACGCAGCCATTTTTCACACACACAATTTATAAATTATGCACGCAGTCATTCCCATATTTTCCATATTCCGCACACGCACACATGCACATACACACGCACACGCACGCACACACACACGCACACACACACACACACACACACACACACACACACACACACACACACACACACATGGAAGACATTAGGTAGTAGATTTTATGTTATTTTCTGAGTCATAGGTTAACTTTGTAATAATGGTGTCTTCGGAGGTTTATCTATACTAATATATAAAGAGGAAAGATTTGATTTTTTGTTTGCATTGAATAGGCTCTGAAACTACTGAACCGATTTGAAAAATTCTTTCACTGTTGGGAAGCTACACTATCCCCGAGTAACATAGGCTATATTATATTTTAAAAAAAATTAGGGATCCTTAATAAAACTCCAATAATGTAACCCAAGGTGTAAAAAATAAGAAAACCGAAGCAAAGCGAGGGCGGTTACTCGTTATAAATATTTTTCAACAGGTGATATACACATCGCGCAATCCTAAAGACATGGTGGTGTCATACTATCACTACTGTACACTGGTGCATGGACTTAAGGGGACCTTCGAAGAGTTCTGCGACATCTTCATGAGAGATCGAGCACCGTTTGGTCCAGTCTGGAATCATATTCTTGGTATGGAACATGTAAAGCACCCTTAAACCGCTAATAGTTTTTTTACGTATCAATAGGTATAACTAGTAAATGGGAGATAGGTCATAGACGTCAGCTTTCCATCATATCGTTTCATCGACATAGAACGAAATTTCTTCGATATTGACTGGATTCGTGGTGATCTTCAGTTCGTTTTTCCCGATCGTTTCTACCGCGAATTTGCAAATAAAATTTTAGAATGCATCCTTCCGTGGTTTTCCGGAGCGCTGTGACATGGGGTTCTTCAAGAAAGGCGTTTAAAGAGCTCTCCTCGCAAAGCATTGGCGACTTCTTTGATGTTGCGCATGCTCATCGGCGACTCCTTTTGGTCAGCCCTTCAGGCAATGAAAAAATAGCTCTACTTTGTAATTGAATTGATAAAAAAATTTCACAAGAAAAGTCACGGACCTGAAAAAAGACGGACGTAACCTCGTCTCATCGAGAGTGAAGCATAGCAATGGCCGCCCGCTTACCATGTGTGCGTAATTTTTGATTCGCGATTGACGCAGTATGGTGTCAATGTGTGGGTGTATGTACTTGTACGAATAGAGAGTTGGTATTACTATGGGTGCTTCACTGAATTTGTTGTTGGGATTACGTCCGTCTTTTTTTTTAGGTCCGTGGGAAAAGTATATAAGGCTCGTAGAAGGTAATCGATGTTAGTAGGTTAGATTCAAAATAATAGTTGTAAACAAGAACACGGGTCGCTCCTCTCCTATCCTACCCTCTCACTCAGCTCACACGATATTTGAGTATCGTCCTGTGTAGACATTTTTTAAATTTTTTAATTTATTTTATACACATTTTACGTAATTTGTAATGTATGGGTCGGACCTTGCAAACCACGCAGGCTTTATTATGTCCAACGAGTCGTCGTAAAAAATAGATACATAGGCAATCGTTGTGTTAGTAGGTTTTGGTTTGTGTCGTTAGCTTTGAGTTTATTTTTATATATTTCACTATTAGTGTAGATAGATATCTTTATATAAAAACGTGTACCTACTCGTATATTTTAATTTATAGATACGTTTCGCTAAATACCTGTGCATGCATTGAGCACATGTCATCTCTCAACCGAACCATGACCGATCGCATTCCAGTTGCAGTATCACGCGCCGTTACCATTAGTAAAGAATTGATGATACTCATAAATAATAATAATTATACATAAAGTGATTTCTTCGATTTCTCTCTTAATTCAAATTTTCATTGCTTTTTTTTTGTAAATTGTATTTTACTTCGCTTTCATCCAAAGAGGATTCGCGACATCGCTATTGATAGTCGCAATAATTGTTAGTAATGTTTGCAGAATTAAAATGACCAAAATCTTTTGATAATAATGGAGAAAATAAATATTAGTATATTCTTTGAGCGATTATTCCTAGGATTTTTTCATCTAAACAATACGATCTCAGATATATTGACGAGTTTTAGTCGAAAAATATAAATAAGCGTGTTTCCGTCTTAACTCGTCGATTACCGGGAACGTGGATTCACGTTCGAACTCAAAAGTACCGCCGCCGCCGCGATTCTCAGGTATTAAAGCGCGTTTGGATCGTAAATAGAGTTTCCATTTGTGAAATATCGAAGACTTCAACCAAGTAATCAAGCCAAGCCAAGTAACCAAATAAAACAACTAAAGGTCGATGCATACGTTACGTGGACGGGACGGGGACGGGACGTGGACGGGACATAAATATAGTACGTGCGTGTCCCGTTCCCGTCCTGTGCGTGCCTCCGTGGCGTATGCGTTCTAGTTTACATTTTCTATGAAAAGATATACCCAAAACTTCACGTCCACGTCCCGTCCCCGTCACTTTAAGACGATTTTTAAAACAATTTTGAAGACTCATCCGTTTAGTGAGTTTAGATTTAAATAAATACAAAAAGAATGATCTTTGCATTAAAAATAATATCTTTTTGGTCCATGGCCGTAGTGAGTCAAATTCTATTGGAAAAAACATTTAACTTCACAAATTGTTATAGGTTTTTGGAACAGACGTCATGACCCGAATCTGCTTTTCATCAAGTTCGAAGAAATGAAGCGAGATCTACCCACTGTAGTGAGAAAAACAGCCAAGTTCCTTGGCAAGGATATGAGTGAGGAACAAGTTGACAAGCTCTGCGATCATTTGTCCTTTGCTAACATGAAGACCAACCGTGCTGTGAATCTGGAAGCCATATTGGAAAAGTCGTTTGGAAAGAGCTATTTGGAACAAACGCAGCTACGCTTTATTAGGAAAGGAGAAATCGGTGACTGGAAAAATTACATGTCGGATGACCTTTCCCGAAGATTCGATCAGTGGGCTGAAGAGCATTTAAAGGGGACTGAATTAAGTTTTGAGTAACAGTGCTTGCTTTATTGAAATGTTAACTTAAAGTATTAGTGTGCATTCTTAAATGTTTATACGTAAGTTACGAAGAATAGGAAAGAAGGCAAAGTTTAGAAAGAAGGAAGTAAGGCGGAAGGTAGTATCGTTATTAAACCAAATAAGTAAATGGTGCTTTGATAAGTATTAGTCGATAAAAATCTTGCCCCGTTACATTATTGTATAAAGCCATGAATGAAAATAAAATTTCTAATTTTCTTAATGTGTGTCATTGAAGTATTATTACTAGCATATAGAACCGACACCGCGAACACAATGTATGTCTCAATGAATTGGCGCCGATCGGCTTCAATTTTCAATGGATTCGTTCGATTTTGAAATGAGAACGGGGACTCAATTTTGAAAATAGAACCTCCCGGCGGGACACACATTTTGTTCGAGATGTCTGTTCTATGACATTATACTTTAATGATGTGTGTGTTTTTATTATTAGCCTCCTGAAGTGTATTGTTGGACTCTGTGACTCTGTCCCTATTTGGTGCAAGTCGGACGGGCCTTGGCCCTCTGAATCCAGTTTACCGTTAGTTTTATAAATACAATTATTATTCTGTATTGTTTTTATACCATAGCAAAGTGGCTGGATTTCGTTGCCCGTCCATTCGTTATATGAAAATGATACATAGTTTGTTTCCCCTTTCCTCTTTCTATCTTCGTTGTTTTCAAAACTTTGTATTCAATATTGAAATATTAATGTATAGCATAGTTTATAAATATAAGAATAAAAAAATATGTTTCGTATGGTAGTTTGTATTTTTTTTTTATGGAAATAGCCGGCAAACGTGCTGATGATTCACCTGATGATAAGTGGCTATTGTCGCCCATGAGCTTGCGTTGCCGACCAAGAAAGAGTGAAGAAAAAGAAAGGAAGAAAGAAAGAACTGGCTCTCAAGGCCCCAACCGGAACACGACGAGTCGTTTACCAGCTGATTCATGCTGAAGGGTGGTAGCTATCCAGGCGAACCCCATGGAGAAATAATAATAGTAATAATGGTATTAATTAGCAATTAAAATCAATATTACCAATATAATCCCTCCGAGGGCCCTACCATCAGTGGGCCGGATTTAGTCACCTCTTACGAGACCCATCGGCCATCAGACGTGGGATTGGGGTTAATATTCTAAGCCGCCCCAATACGGCAAAAAAAATATTTCTTTATAATATCATCCTATGTAATAACATAGCAGGTAATTATGATGATCAGAGTTCATCACCACTGACGTGCTGTACCTACCCTATCATAAAGGGCATCATCAAAAGTAAAATCAGCTGATTCACACTTCAACCAGATTTAATTCAACTTTTATAACTTTGTACCCTATCTGTAAGTAAGTTACGTCACTCAGATCACTGCATCTCTCCACGATAGATTTAATAAAGTGCTTGATACTTTTGTACCTTATTATACTTGACGTTACGTCACTATTTCCTGTTTAGTATTGTAGAAAGTAGGAAGGGAGGCAGCTACGCAAGAAGCGGTAGTTGCTTCAACAGCACGAAATGAAAGCTTCCTGGTTTCAATATTTATTAGTACGGAAATACAGTTTAATAAAAAGTTTAATAAAATAACTCGTCGTTTCAAGCTAAAAACTCAACAGGTACTTAAAATTTTACCTATTACCTGCTTCAACTTCGAACACGATACTGTTCAGATTTCAGGTAATTATTTAGATCGCCGGGCTACAAAGTAAAATTGTGATATTTATTATTTATCGTCATAGTTTTGTTCAAAAAAATATTGATGTTTTTTTTTTAAATCATGTCAACAACATGGGATAGACAAATACGTCACTCAGCCGTTTGTGGGACGTCATCATATATTTTTCAGGATACGGTTTAACGCCTAATATTAACTCACCTACTACCTAATCATAGCTATTATTTACACGTAAAAAATAAGTACGTACTATAAAGGATAGTTCATCACAAAATAAACACAAATTCACTTCATTGCTTTTTATTTTCACAATAGTGACACAATATGGTAAAATAAACAAATTTCATTAATTCCTAAACTCTCTAAGGAATTATTGTTCCGAAGTTTCTCTAGTGACGTTTTTGTAAAATAAATCACACATATTATTAATACTTAGGTTTGCAACAACAATCTTTTGAATCGTAAGTAGGTACATCCATAAAGTAACATTAAACAAAAATATATTAAGTACAACATTTATTATAATCTCAAAACGACTAGACAAAGTATTACTTAATTGACACAACAAATACATTTATTTTAAAAATATCTGTGGAGAATTTTAATAGTTTTCATTGCATTTAAACTTTAAACTAAGTATACACATGTACAGTTAAAATACGCAGTGAACCAAAATATTCTGAAAACAAAACATTTTTTTCTGTATTACATGAATTTAGTAAAAAAACTTGAATAACTACTACCTTCTCTAAAAAATACAATTTGTTAATAATGTCAAATAATAAAGGTTGTTTTGTTATCACAAATTAATCACAATAAATCTTGCAGATTGGTAATAAATGAACGACTTAATCTAACAAAGCACAGGAAAATCTTAGGTACAGTTATAATATTTGTGTTTTAGCGTAATAACATTAAATCACTTCATTATGTACCGTACTATTAAATATTAATTATGTTTATATTCATGATATTTTTGACTTATAAAGAATGTATTTAAAATACTAAGTTATATTTATTTTTCTGTATAATACTAGGATATACAATATACATATACATACAGAATGAATTCAAAATAATAGATAAATTGTAAACTTTTTATAAAACTAATGAGTATTACAACCACAATAAGTTTCGTGTTATTAATTTAATAACAAAAAAGTAATAATAATAATGTTTTGCATTCTACATCTCGTCGCTGCCATCAAATATTAAAATATTTGTATTCTAATAATACCGAAGTGAGATTAAACATCCAAATTGGATATCAATAAAAGCTGAGATTACAATAATACTAAAGCAAAACCTAAAAAATACTTTACTAATGCTTAAATTTTAAATTCCGTCACTAAGTAACGGTTCACTCAATTTAAATATTTAAAAATATACAATATTACATATTTTATAAAAATAACTAATAATACAAAAAATACACCTACTGGATATCTAAATTAAAATGTCGATACAGGATTGGTATCCTTTTCTTTCTAGAAAGGCTGTTAGACAGCCTTATAAATTACTTTGATAGTAAGTATAATTTTATTTCTATTGTCATAGCGTAACTGTAAAGCTCTTAGGGAGATATAAGTAGGCATTTTATTCGAACGTTGTTATTTTGCAGAGAACATAGATTTTTTGGAATAGTCTTTGGGATGCTATACTTAGTTTGAGATCGACGCTTAAATACTTACCTAATATCAGAAAAAATATTAAGTATAGTCATGGTCAACTTATAAAACTTAAGCTATTATGGTTAATCAAACTATAACACATGGTAATAAATATAAACTTAATCAATATCAATTATTTAATTATGGCCATTGGTTTCAACTTGATATTACCAAGTCTAATCGGTTTCTTTCCTTTGATTATCTGTAGTTTCCACCCATGAGATTCGAATATCACCTTTATTGATTACAGAACATTGTTACATTTTTAATCGACTTCAAAAAAGGAGGAGGTATTCAATTACACTGTATTTTTTTACATTTGTTACCTCAGAACTTTTGACTGGGTGAACCGATTTTCATGATTGTTTTAATCGAAAGCTGGTGCTTGTCATGTGGTCCCATTTAAATTTGAGCGAGATCTGACGAGTAGTTTTTGAGTTATCCCTAATTTTGAAGTCGGCTATTTTTTGTGAAGAATCATTTCTTAGGTATTTTTCACACAGACTAGATCGTATTCCGTTCATTAGTCTCTTTATAATAGAAGTGAATGGTTTCGTTCCACTTGTCGTCTGGAATCTTTACCATCACGCACGGTGATGCACATGGCATCTTAAGGCGCGGTGTGATCTCAATATACACAAAACTGAGTTTCTTTGGTGCACGAGTACGAGGAAACCCAATGAAAATATCGCACGCTAAAAGTACAGAGCATAGAAAAAGGTCTAAAGTAAAATGTTAACCGAATAGAATATTAAATAGTTGTTTAATATTTCCAATAAAAAATCGTAATTTGCTATACAAAAATAAATTTAAGCGTTCGCATCCTCTGTATTTTTAGCGGTAACAACATATTTTTTTTTTGAGAATATAATAGGTATATGGTTTTACTAAAACTTTAACTGGACAGATATTTAATTTAATGCGTATATTCTGAATTACCTGAGGAAAACCCTCAAATTAAATGTTTATTCGCAATCTAGTTACATTGTTAGCAAAAATATGCTCTGCAATTTTGAATCCTATTCAGCGTCACGTAAATGTAACATTAGATTAGCGCAGATATTCGGTTGTGTGAGTGAAATCAACGTTTTTAAATCGTAGTCATACCGCGCCTTAAGAGTGTCTAGAAAAAACCACTGCGAATTTAATTCGCGTTGTAATTTGTATAAATGCTGTAAACAGTCCGCGAATATTTACGCTTTTCACCTTCTCTTCAGTGTGACTACTTTAAGGGAATTAAATTTTGGTATTTTTGGTATACACTTTTAGCCGGTTATACGTTAGTGATGTCGTACTTTAATACTTATATTTTAAGTTATTTACACACTGTATCACTGCATGGGAGCGATTGCGGTGCGAAGGCCGTCTTTGTATTGTTCCAAATAGCATCAAGGACTATATACGCAATCCAGAGACGGGCAAAATCAAGGCAGTACACATCCGGGGTGACCGCACCGCTCTGCCTCCGATCCCGTACAAGAAAAAGAACCCAATGCGTACAATTTAAAAATTCTTAATTGGTAAATTTAAAGGAACCATTCAAAAAGATCCATTTAAAAAGATCTAAAAAGATCCATTTAAAAAGATCTAACAATATCTTAGAATATCTTTGGGTAAAATGTCTAGTTCTATTTCTATGAAGATCGACACTTCAAAAATGTTTTATTTCTAAAATCCGATGACTCTAGCGTTTATGCCACTTTTATTTATTTATGTTTATGATATAATATTAAGTATTAAATTTCATTACGTATGGTATACCAAGGGAAATATCTTTAGTCGCCGTAGGTAAGTATAGTCTTATAATTGAGCCAAAAATATTTCTTGAAAATTATAGTGACCTTTTTGCACCTACGAAAATAATTCTTGGACAACGTACCTTTATACACATGTATGTATGTACCATGTACCACATGAATAATGTCCCGTGGTTCCACAAACATATTTAGTTATAATCATATCTGTAAATTACAGTACAGTCATATATTTTACTTATTCATAAAAATACAGAAAACTACTCAGTTAGTTTCAAGATGTTGGTAATACTAAATTATAAAAATAGATAAGTTTTTCTAGAATAATCGTATTCAAATTTCTTGGATTAATATGTTTTAAAAACCTTATAGGTCAACAGATAATTACATCTAAAAGTCATTAATATTTACAAATTATTAAACTAAATATTCTGTAACGAGCCTTAGGCCAACGCTAATTAATTATAATTACCATTGAAGTTAAAGACATGATTTAAAATTTAAATTTGTCCTTATAACATCGAGTTTAAATTCGAAAGAAAATACAAACGAATTTATTTCAGTTGTTTTAGTTCTTAGTGGAAAATCCAGGGATGGATCAATTGGATCTATAGCACAATTTCCTCAAAGAAAAAGTGTAATAAAATCGGCAGTCAAATTAAATTTTCAATTGTTGAAGAAAAAGTTCGGTAGTTTGATTCGAATACGTAAGTATTTGTACAGTACGGACAAAGAATTCGTATGTAATGGGTTTGTACAGTGTTATTAGGAATTAAATTAAATAAGAATAAAATTACAAACTTCTATTTGCATTCCGACAAAATCCACATGCTGTCAGATAATATTAAAAACTGTGAATCCGAATTTCCGGAGGGGGTTTTAGTAAAAACCCTCATAGTTTCGTCACGTCCGTTTGTCCGTCCATCCATAACATTATAGGTACGACTGCACGTAGTTTGACACGCATGCACTGGGCCGTTTTTATGTTAGAGGTTGGGTTAGGTTAGGTCCCCAAGCGAGGGACTTGTGGAAGTCCCCGCCCCCTATTCGATGGACCCGAGTCGCAGGCGCGCGCGGGTGTCGGCGCGCGCCTCTGAGGCGATGCACGGGGTAGTTTAAAACCTCATTACCCCGTGCAGGAGACGGGGCCGGGTAGACTCGGCCAGCACTAGTGTGGGGCTGCGGAAGAATTTGGATTCCCGCGGCCCCGCGCGCACCTGCGAGGAGACACCGAGGTGGTTTTAGCCGGTAAGAGTCCGGCACGCCCCTCCGCCTTTCCCCAAGCGGAGGTAGTCCATGAGGATTTCTCCCCGTAAAAAAAAAGGTTAGGTCTCCAATCCATAACGTAAAAAACCGTGCAAGTGTGTGTCAGGCCACGCGCAATGTAGGGTTCGGAAGTAGGAGGTTTATCGATTACTCATTAACTACTTATGGTAACATAGCCGTGATAGTTTTCCTTGTAACTTCATCTTAATATAAACAATTTTGAGAATTTTTCACTTGTTCAACTTAAACCGTTTAGCCAGCAAGTGGGGGGGGGGGACACTTGACTCTAACCAAAATTAGCACTTTTATATATTTCGCAAACAGACCCCTAAACTCAAAAATGGCCAATATTATTATTTTTGAAAGACATTTTCAACGATACCCCACACTATTGGGTACGCAACGAATAAAAAATTCATCCTCACGTTACCTGTAGGGGAGGTACCCTAAAAAAATGTTTTTCACTATTTTATTCTACGATTCTGGAGTTTTAATAAATATTATGTATATCTATACATGCCAAACTACAGCTTTCTAGAACTAAGGGTCTCGGCGCTTTGCTTCGGACAGACCGACAGACGGACATAAAGAAAACTATAAGGGTTCGGATTTTTCTTCGGAACCCTAAAAAGGGTCATAGTTTAATAGGTTATATCACTTTTTTAAGCAGTTATTACCGTTCAGCAATTGTTTCAGGACTTGCAGTGTCCATTGTTTTTGACATAGGAAAGAAATCTATTACATAGGAATTTACTTGTCAATAATTATATCATTATCAACAAATTTTCTTTCCTAATTTTAGATTCATTTATAACCATTATTCACTCAAGATTAAATAATTTACAGATTAAATAAGGTGACAGCTAGAGTTGCCAGATTTATGTCTTACATGTGGATTTCCGAACGCGCCACAGCACTGGTGATGATTTACGTTTTTCGTATGATGGTGCCCATGTGGTTGCACATTGCTGGCTGGTAAAGTTTTTTCTTTCACAGAATCTTTATTGGAATGTTTTAATGACGAACACAGTTTGTATTGCCCCGGAGAGATGCGTGCTCGGAATCTGCCCACTTTTCCTTGTTTAGGATGGTTGGTTTCGACGGTTTCTGGCGGGCAAACGGGTGGTATGTCTGTGTGTGCGTCTTGATACTCTGTGTCCGTCTCTGGAATACAAATTGTTTTACTTGTTGTCTATCATTTTGTTTTTTTTTCAATACACAAAGCCACGATGTTCATAATAACGCATATAATATACTCGTAGATGATATCACAACTCTACCCATGCATAAATTACATTAGCAGTTAACTTATGATAAAAGCACTTATGTACATATTGATACCGAATTTACAAAATGCAAAGGTGTAAAGTATAATCATCTGTATTACTGATGATTAAATGAAGATTGTAATATTATAAAATAAAAATCAAATACTTCATAACATAATTATGAACAGAAAAGTTAAATAAAATTATGACGCATTACCGTACTAAATTTATGATCTTCCACTAAATAACGTAAATGAAATACTTAGAATTGAAAGAACAGTACAATACAAAACACATTCCATTTAATATATCATACCTAAATCCTCTGGTGTGTGTTGCGGTGGTTCTGTGTGAGTGGTCGTTTGTGTGTGCGGCTTTTGTGTGTCAGGCTTCTGTGGGTCAGGCTTATGTGTGTCAGCTGCTGCAGGCGCAGAGTGACTTGATAGGTGAGGGGTTTGCTGCAAAACAAAAAGAAATTAATATATTTACACACTGCCATACGGAGGTGTTCCCGAGGTCTACACATTGTAGGTGACGTACCTTGACTGTGCGTATATTTTTATTTAGCTGTAGGTAAGGCAAACAATAGTTATTCGTCACTTTTATCCGAGATGTTATTGGAATGTTCTACAGCTTACACACAGAATTACACATAGAATTAGAATTTATCATCGCACCGCCTCCGAACACTGTGTTTGTATGTCTGTCCTTCATATTATTTCGGACATAAAAAATGAAGTTTGATTTATCACCAGAAGTCAGTGCTTTATGTTCTATGAGTTGAAGAACTATTTCTTAGGAATTTGTTAACGAGTAGATACCATACTTACACCAGACTCCTGGTCACCATTCCTCTGCATGGGAGCGGTACCGACTCTGCAAGGGGACGTCGAACTGTAACTGATTTGGAAGTATTTCGTGTTTAGTTCGTGATAGGCAAAGGAATTTCAAAACGATAGGAACGTAGAAGGTGAGTTAGGCTGTTACCAGAAGGATGAGTTCAAGCTGTCAAGGGTTCTCGGCGGATCCAGAGAGTCCAGATCTGTCCATACTCCGGCTACACTGGTAGAAGTTGACCTCGACTCTGAAATAAACAATAATGATAAACGGTCATAGATAAAATACCCTGTGTTGAAGGTAGGATGAAAATAACTAAATGAAAATTATAAACACCCTGGCTAGAGAATTATCATTTTTCTATCAAATTAATGTCAGGGTCTCCGCTAATAGGCTAGATACTTATTTATACATACTTATTTCGCTCCCTAAAACGGCAACAAGATTTGCTTTCGAACCATCATGACCTAAGCCAGCGGGGTCTTAGCAATCTAAGCAAACCATGCCCCTGTAGACTTGACCTAAATAATTGTTCCTCAAATACGAAAAACTCACCTCGTTCCTTTTCTGTCCTATTCGGCGAATTAACTATACTCCGTCTTGCAACATCTTGAAAGGTGACAGGGGAATACAACCGTCTCTCTTCCACTGGTGACGTCACAGTGGGTGCAGTGGTCGACAGTTGTAGCTGAGAGTTTCTTGCTGGTGAAGGCTGGTATTTCATAAGAGTCCCAGTACCGTTCAGGAGGGAATTAGGTGCTGAAGTGATGGCGTTAGGGAGATGGGTGGGGAAGATACTGGCGATGTTCGCTTCTTTATTGTTCATTTGTTGTGCTGAGTGTTCTGCTATGGTCTCCCTCACGTCTGCCGCTCGTTCCCATTCCAACTCTTGTCCAGGTTGTATTTGAGGGGATATGGTTTTCGATAACGATGGTCGGGATTCTCGCCCTTCTAGCCAGTATGTTTTCATTGCCCCTGGAAATATTTAAGAACTTAATAGTAGTCACCATTTGAGATCATTTTTGGCATGACTGATAAAGAAGGAACAAACCATCAAAACCTGAGACAAACTATTGTGTCATCTGTCACTATAAATGTGTGTGCAGTCTGGAATTGATCACATTTATTGTTGGACTCGTCGTTTGCAAAACAGGGCTAATATTAAATCAAGCAATTCATTAAAATCGTACAACAATAATTCTCTAAAACAATTTACTTTCAATAACTTTTTGTTATGTTTCAAAAGAGATGAAATCAACAACAGTTTCTTATTTATTTATTTATTAGAACTTTAAATTTCGTCTTATTTATTTATTTGAACTTTAAATAAGTTCCACTTACTTTTATTATTGAAATCGTAATCACCTTTTCCTTTAACCTGTATCTCGCCTCTTTCAGTGACCTTATAAGATGGAGACAATAGCTCCTGCGTGGTCTGTGATATGTGGATCCTCATAGCCTCGGAGGTGGACTCCATGCGGGAGGCAGTGTTCACGGAGTCCCCGAAGAGACAGTAGCGAGGCATCTTCAGTCCTACGATTCCTGCTACTACAGCGCCCGAGTGGACGCCTACCCGTATTGATAGATGGGACCCTGGAATTGAGATTACGGTGGTCATATATTTTGGTAGATATTTCGTAATAGATCAGTTTTATTATAATTAAGTAGAATAGGATTATGATTTGGTTGGACATTAACCCTCCCAAAAATCACACAGCGTTGTGGATTATGCTCTGGACCTCCTCAGTTATGAAGACAAATCCGTGACCCTGCAGAATCATTAATAGGTAAAGCTTTAAACCCCATACCTGTGCTGGGATCCTTTAGGTCAGTGATGGCATCCACCATGTCCAGCGCCATGTCACACACCTTCTCCGCGTGGTTGTCTTCTTTCTCCGGCGCACCAGATACCACCATGTAAGCGTCACCTATCGTTTCCACCTGGAATATTCCATTCTTTTCTATACGTATGGTATCTATGTTACTATAAATTCTATACGGTTGGTTTTTATTCAACGATAGGTACATCTTACCTTTGGGTTGGTCCTACTTCTTGCGGTAACTATGCTAGACAGCTGCTGTTAGAGGTTAAAGTTAGTCTACACTAGTATGACATGATAGTTTAAACTTGTGTTTCACTTGTAGGTTATTATTTATATATACGCCTAGGATTGTGAAACTCCGTTCGGTCAGAAAAGTACATAAGTTCTTTTCAACAGTTACGACTTTACTAAGATTTCTCAAGTTTTGTTCTTTCAGTACAACTAACCTTATAGACCCGATTCCGCTCCGTCAAAGTATCGAAGATCGAGTACATAGCGTTGAGCATAGAGACCACCTCCATGGGCGTGATGCGGGAACAGATTTCAGTGAAGGTCACAACGTCGGAGAACAGGATTGACACACTGTTGAACATCTGGAACATGACATGATTAGTTATAACTTATAAGCTTAACTGATGATAGGGCACAGCTGTAACAGGAGAGCGACTACAATAGCAACATTTTAAAGTTTCCTTATAAGGCCACATTTATCAATGACGTGCTTGTTTATATTCATGGCGACCACGATGAGATGATCCATCTGATAAAAATCATCTTAAGCCACGGTTCACCGGCAGTTTAGCAGACTTAAAAGTTCGACAATATTACGGAGACCTCTTACACCACCTTCCCAAGGCTACTGGAATAGCTAATGGAATATTGGATAGGAATATTTATTGGTTAAACGAACTTACCTGTAAGTGAAGTTCTATCATAATTATGTGAGGTGTTTCGTTCGAAGAGATTAGATAATTTCAGTGCATAATGGCGACATTGTATGTGAGACTACATGTGAGAACGAAACACTGAAGCATAATTTCCTATCTTTGCGTGAAAGCTATTTTGCAGGATCCTGTTTATTTGTGAAAGAGTTTCCACACTAGCATTTACGAGAATGTGTTCGCAGGATTCCACATAAAGCCAATCGTGGAATATTGCAATTTTTACGTTTTTTATCGTCAGAAGATGATGGGCCTGGTCCATTGAACCATTAAGTATGTTTATTAATTAATTGGACTATTTAGTGTGCCATATTTATGCTGTGATACACGACCTATATTAAACGTTAAATCAATATTGATATTCAGTAACAATTTTAATATTGAAGCAAATAAATCAATGAACGAAGCCTCACATCGCTCATAAACTCAGTGAATATAATTTGCATACAAATATTATATTCGATATTGATACAATATTTCATATCACTGAATACAATTTCATTGCGCCTTCTGATTTGCAAATAGGGTTGGATTTATTGGCTATTTAAATAACACGATTTGCATCAAGTTGATCGTGTTGAAAGTTACAATGGGGATAATACTGTTATATAAAATTTGATAAATTAAGGGGTTAAATATTAACCTTGTCCAAATGAGGCAATAGATTATAAACATGTTTTCAGTCATACCTCACAAGTGTCAATAGGATTCTCTCCATTCCGTAATCTATCCGCCACCTGTTTAGGTATCATTTGGTACAAGAGCTCGTCTGTCCTCTTCATCTCTTCGTCCAACTTTCTCATAGATTCTTCTAACTTCTTGCTTTTCTGCTGTTCTTGATCTAACGCCAGCTTTAGCTCCACTGATTGCTGGGTTCCGGCTAACATCAGATCCCTTAGAAAGAAAGTGTTAGTTATTCATAGAAAAATATATTTCTAATTAATAAGTGTATAATTACAAAGTTTGACGACCGGCCAGCTCGTTCTCAGTATTTTGATATTTTTGATATATCTAAATACTATCCGTAATCATCAAGTCAGTTCCGAAGCAAATGTACATAACGTACTGAAGTATCCTTATTATCGATAGATAAATGGGTATGGAATGTGAAAACAATGTATACAAACCTGCTAAAGTCATGCATTGATAGATCGTTGATATATAATCCAGTGGAGACGAGCGCAGATAGATCAGGCATGACCGGTGTTCCGAGATACATCATCATTCGCCAGTTATCCATGTAGATCATTTGACCTGGAGGAAAATAGGGATAACAATGACAAACAGTACTACGATAGGTAGTTGCTGGTGTTGTGGAAGACAAATTCTTACTGATGCAGGTTGGTAAAGTATGTTCGGGTCTCACTGATTACGGATTTATTTTATGACCTACGGGTTGTTGTGATCGATATATGAAATGAAGAAAATCTAGTTTATTCAGTAAATAACATTAGTTGTTAGGTATGGGAAACCAATGTTTGCTTACTGTCAGTTCCACTGGTAAATCTTTAAAAAAATATAAAAATTTAAAAATTAGGTACTACCTGGCAACTTACCTTTAAAACTTTTAAAACTACCATAATTCAAAAAGTGACTGTACAGGAGACGTGGTATTGAAGTTAGTGATTTATAAAACATACTAAAATACACGTGAGTCTTTTGCATCTAAGGTGCTAGAAGATTTTTTTAAATCTATATTACATTTAGATACTTACTAATTGTTATTTTCAACTAATACCATTGTGGATTGTGCACATTGTTACTTACGGATAGGCACGATACTTACATTGTAAGCTACAATTTCGACTCAGTTGTGTAAATTGTGACCACTGCAAAGTTATATTTACGTGGGATCATGCCCACAATTCATGAAACTACAACAAAATTGTGATTAGGTATTTGTACCACGTGCATCCGTACAGTAAAAGTTATACATATAGGATTTTAAGATATCTTGTGCAGTTTTATCGTGATATAGTGCAGTTTGGCTACTTTAGCGTTCATGATTGGGGCTTAAAGCCGAGTGCCGATAAATCTACACTTGGGCTACCTTTGAGATGTAAATTTATAACGTCAGGCAAGGGTCTCCCATCGTATGCAAAACGCTTCTTTGGTTTCACGTCTGCAACACAATTCTTTTGCTTAACAATTAAAATTATGTTTCTATATTCATGAGTGAGTTAATTAATTTAGATGATTGGTCCCATGTTGGGCGCCAAACTAAATATTTTTATTATTGGCGCCCACCGAGGGACAGTCAAAATTATAAAAATCATCCATTATGGCATTAAACTGGCACTCTCACTTGTGGTTTGTCAATCTTAAATACGTACAACAACTACAAATTTTAAATAGGTATCAATTTACGTTCGTAAATATGAGCCAGTAAAATAAGGAATTATATACTTTTCACAAAAATCCCATACGTAAATTTTATGTTTATTGTGTAATTTTTTAAACACTTTGAAGTCTGTTTAAAAATTACATAATATTAAGTAAGTAGCGTGGTGAATGTCCGTCCGTTCTATGTAAAACACCCTAAAACTTTAAAAATAAAAATAAAATGTAACTTTGTTAGAAGATAATTAGAAAAACATTACTTTACCTAACACTACCTACGTTACTATTTATTTATACTGTACCGTTAAACCTAATCTATTCATCCTTTCATTCTTTAAAGTCATAAATGAAACTAATTTGAACTTTGTGTCAGCTAAATACGATTCATTTTAGATTGCGTGCAAGTAACCTTATAAAACTGTAATGATACGAAGCTGCCCCCTGTGATAAGATACTTTTCGTGTTTACTTTCGCGACAGTTTGCAGTGCCTTAATATTAGGTTTTATTTTATATACTCGTTGTACTAGAAGCGAACAAGCGGTAAATTTATATTACACTAGCTTCTACCCGCGACTTCGTCCGCGAGAATTTAGAATTAGATCCAGATTCTACTAAAATTTAGATGTTAGGTTTAGATGTTTGGATGTTTGTGAATTAAACTTACAATATCCTGCTTTTCATCCCAAAGAATGATGTCGACAACATGCTTATTATTTCGTGCTCTAGCAAGTTGCTAAAGATCCAAAAAAATCATAGGGCATGTCGTGAGGAAGAAGTTCAGCGGCAGGCTACCTTAAGAGGTGCTTAAATAGGCACATCATCGACACCAGCATCATATTCATTATTTGACGTACCAGCGAGCTGCTTAAGGGTCATAAAAATCAAAGGAAACGTCGTGAGGAATAATTTCAGCAAGCTTGAGAGCTGCTACGCCGGAACAGGCAGGTAAACGACGTTAGCAACATGCTCATGAAACAGAATGACGGAGATGGGCTGTTGTTAGATTATGAAGCGAGTCACAACACGCGAATCTCAGTAGCCAAAAGCTTATAAAAAGGGATAAAATTAACAAAGCGTGTAAATTTTGTGATGCGAGGAAACTGGAGGAAAAGTATAAAGTTATTCCGAAATTAGAACAAACAGCAGAACCATTAACAGAATTACGTTTACACAAACGTAACACAAACGAACCATATCATTATATAAATAACATCGGTATATTTAATGGATGCTTCCATATTATATGACATCTTTATTAAGGGCATTGAAACGAAACGAAACGAAGAGACTCAGTGTTTTATGTACTCCATAGAGTGGCAAGAGGGAGGTTGTCCCATGCATATCTTTTAGTAGCTAAAAATTATATAGCGTCTTAGCTATATCGATTATATCGCTAAAAAATTACACGATTCCGTAGTCAAAAATAAGATTTATTTGTCTATGGACCTTATTTACGCAGATGAAGTTGCAGTTTGTTATATCGTTAAACTATGATTTAAAATTAAATTATGCCAAATTAAGTATTTTCCTTGCAATCATCGCGGGTCATCGCGAAACATGATCATTATCATACTTAAAGTATGAATGGTATAAAAAAATATATGTATATTTATGTACTAAATAGATCCTTTAATAAACCAAGACTACATCGCTACTTACCATCAGGAGGAATTGTAGTCAAGCATTAACTTACAATTTAAAAAATAAAATGTGTGCTATTCACACATAACGTGGTAGAAGTGAAACCTTCAAAAATTTTGTTTTCAAGATAATGAGACGAATAAAATTTCGGGAAGATGATAACTGTAGGTTTTACTACTCCACTCCACTCCAGTCTCCACTCCACTCCAGTCTCCACTCCACTCCAGTCTCCACTCCACTCCAGTCTCCACTCTCCACTTCACTCCAGTCTCCACTCCACTCCAGTCTCCACTCAACTCCAGTCTCATTATTTTATCCCAATATTCATTATTTGATGTACCAGCGAGCTGCTTAAGGGTCATAAAAATCAAAGGAAACGTCGTGAGGAATAATTTCAGCAAGCTTGAGAGCTGCTACGCCGGAACAGGCAGGTAAACGACGTTAGCAACATGCTCATGAAACAGAATGACGGAGATGGGCTGTTGTTAGATTATGAAGCGAGTCACAACACGCGAATCTCAGTAGCCAAAAGCTTATAAAAAGGGATAAAATTAACAAAGCGTGTAAATTTTGTGATGCGAGGAAACTGGAGGAAAAGTATAAAGTTATTCCGAAATTAGAACAAACAGCAGAACCATTAACAGAATTACGTTTACACAAACGTAACACAAACGAACCATATCATTATATAAATAACATCGGTATATTTAATGGATGCTTCCATATTATATGACATCTTTATTAAGGGCATTGAAACGAAACGAAACGAAGAGACTCAGTGTTTTATGTACTCCATAGAGTGGCAAGAGGGAGGTTGTCCCATGCATATCTTTTAGTAGCTAAAAATTATATAGCGTCTTAGCTATATCGATTATATCGCTAAAAAATTACACGATTCCGTAGTCAAAAATAAGATTTATTTGTCTATGGACCTTATTTACGCAGATGAAGTTGCAGTTTGTTATATCGTTAAACTATGATTTAAAATTAAATTATGCCAAATTAAGTATTTTCCTTGCAATCATCGCGGGTCATCGCGAAACATGATCATTATCATACTTAAAGTATGAATGGTATAAAAAAATATATGTATATTTATGTACTAAATAGATCCTTTAATAAACCAAGACTACATCGCTACTTACCATCAGGAGGAATTGTAGTCAAGCATTAACTTACAATTTAAAAAAATAAAATGTGTGCTATTCACACATAACGTGGTAGAAGTGAAACCTTCAAAAATTTTGTTTTCAAGATAATGAGACGAATAAAATTTCGGGAAGATGATAACTGTAGGTTTTACTACTCCACTCCACTCCAGTCTCCACTCCACTCCAGTCTGCACTCCACTCCAGTCTCCACTCCACTCCAGTCTCCACTCTCCACTTCACTCCAGTCTCCACTCCACTCCAGTCTCCACTCAACTCCAGTCTCCACTCAACTCCAGTCTCCACTCAACTCCAGTCTCCACTCAACTCCAGTCTCCACTCAACTCCAGTCTCCACTCAACTCCAGTCTCCACTCAACTCCAGTCTCCACTCCACTCCAGTCTCCACTCCACTCCAGTCTCCATTCCACTCCAGTCTCCACTCCACTCCAGTCTCCACTTCACTCCAGTCTCCATTCAACTCCAGTCTCCACTCAACTCTAGTCTCCACTCAACTCCGGTCTCCAATCAACTCCAGTCTCCACTAACCTCCAGTCTCCACTCAACTCCAGTCTCCACTCAACTCCAGTCTCCACTCAACTCCAGTCTCCACTCAACTCGTCTCCACTAAACTCCAGTCTCCACTGGACAGTTTCGTGTCATCGAATTTCAAATCACCCCCGTACTAAAGAAGTTTTCACTTCAAAAAATCTATTTGTCTATGCGTCTGGTTTTACAGTGTTAACATTCATCATCATCCTGCCCATTTCCCAATTTTATTTGGGGTTGGCGCAATATGTTTTCCTCTTCCACACTTCCCTATCAGCCGTCATCTTTACACTATCTCTCTTATCTTTCATATCATCTGTAACACAATCCATCCATATTTTCTTTGGTCGTCCTCGTCCCCTTCGTCTATCCATCACATTCATATCCATCACTCTTCTCATCACATGCGTTTCCTCTCGCCTCATCTCGTGCCCATACCGTGATATTCGGTTCCCTTTTAACTTTTTTGTAATTTTTGCCACTTTCAAACTTTCTTCTAATATACTCATTCCTTACTTCGTCCATTCTCGTCACTCCACACATCCACCTCAACATTCTCATCTCTATGATATGTAATCGTCTCTCATCCATCTTCTTTGTAGCCCAACATTCTGATCCATACATTACGACAAGTCTTATGACGGATTTGTAGATTTTACCCTTAAATTTACGAACAACAAATATTTTTGAAAATTGTTTAGTTATTTGAATTGTTCCGTTGAGGAGGATATTTCGTCTCTGACACACATCTTGCGATGTCAACGATAACAACAGCGAACATATTTAAACACGATTCAGTTATTCCCTAAGACTGAGAAGCTCACTCTTAACATCCAGAATCCATAGTCTCACTATATTGACCAAGTTGAGTAAATTCCCAGAACAATAAAAAAATCATGAAAATCGCTTCTTAAACAACGAATCTATTCCTACCTAAACCCATTGTATACTAACGGTCTTGTTCATTAAAAACTTATTAAAGGTTTGTAGTGTTCGGCTAAAACACTGGTTATATGCATGCACAGCAATAAAAAAATAAAGAAATATTGACAAGGCCGAATTGACATAAGGCCGACACCACACTAGGATTTTATAAGCGTACGCGTTCATCCGACACACGTGATTAATGATTTGCTAAATAAGTTAAAAAAAATCTATATTTATTTCTATAAGGTAAATGAAAAAATATAGGCAGATATTTACGAATGTTCCATCCATCCATCCATCAGCCCTTAGAGGTCCACTGCTGGACATAGGCCTCCCCTAACTTGCGCCACTCTGACCGGTCCTGAGCCTTCTGAATCCAGCGGATGCCCGCTGTCTTCTTCAGGTCGTCAGTCCACCTGGTCGGGGGGCGTCCTATGCTCCTTTTTCCGAGACGTGGGCGCCATTCGAGGACCTTTCTTCCCCAACGGTTATCGGTCCTTCGCACTATGTGGCCAGCCCATTGCCACTTCAGCCGGCTAATTCTTTGAGCTATGTCGGTTACCCTTGTTCGTCTACGGATCTCCTCATTTCTGATGCGATCACGTAGAGAAATACCGAGCATAGCCCTCTCCATAGCTCGCTGCGCAACTCTGAGCTTGTGGATCAGGCCCACAGTAAAGCACCACGTCTCGGATCCGTATGTCATCACTGGCAACACACACTGCTCGAACACCTTCGACTTCAGGCACTGAGGTAGTGTTTTGGACGACAAGATATGACGCAGTTTCCCGAACGCAGCCCATCCAAGTTGGATTCTACGAGTGACTTCTTTCTCGAAGTTGGACTTACCCATCTGGATCACTTGTCCCAGGTAATTGTATTTGTCTACAACTTCAAGAGCAGCGCCGTCAACAACAACCGGTACAGGTGTGACATGGACATTCGACATGATTTTCGTCTTGTCCATGTTCATCTTAAGACCCACCCGTTGTGAGGCGCTGTTCAAGTCCCCGAGCATTGTACCAAGTTCTTCCAGGGAACCCGCCAGGATAACTATATCATCGGCATATCGCATTATTACGAATGTTAAAAACCAAATTTGATGATTTTTTGACGTGACAACGTCTATAAATTGGTTGACTCGGGTGTCATTCACGAAAACTGTGTAACGACCAAGTAAGATTTGCCGGAACGTTACCATGCACGCGCAGCATTAAAGAGAGAGGCTCGCGCGACCGGCGCGCGCCTTGCGAGCGTTTCTGGCGTCGGAGTTGAATACACTAATTAGTGAACTTATGTTCCAAAAACTTATACTACGAACAGACGTTGTCACGTTAAATCTCCGTCCGTATATAGACTTTACAGACAGCCATTTTGATATTTTTGCTATTAATTAACAGTTTTAATATATGTAAGATATAATATAATATTTCAATTTATATTTAGAGCTAGGAAAAACCTTGATAAGCTACGAATGCTTATTCAACGTAAAATTATTATTTTTTTATAATTCATCGATCAAGCGTCTAGCGCTAGGAAAGCTCGACAAACGCTGATGTGTAAGCAGCCTAAAAAATGCTGTGTTTGTTTTACTTGATTTTACACGAGATCGATGGTTACTAAAGCTTCCATTGCATGATAAAAATGATCACAATGTGCCTCACCGCAAATTTTTATATGTTTGTAAATAAACATAATAAAACAATGAACTAATTATAATTTAATCACTCAATCAGCTGTTTTGAGTTTTCTAATGTCACTGTGATGACAAACGTCAAAAAGGTTTTCCTATTACCATTTAGTTTACTTCTTCTCCCTCGGGAATAGATCAATATCTCGGGATAAAAAGTATCCTATATATTATTCTAGGTATTAAACTATCTGTGTGCCAAATTTCATCTATATCCGATCAGCCGTTTTTGCGTGATTGCAACACAAACATCCAAACATCCAAACATCCAAACATCCAAACTTTCGCATTTATAATATTAGTAGGATAGTAGGATTAATATTGTTCATATCAATAAAAACTTTTCTCATTTTCCTTGCTTACACGAATCTAATTCATCCACACCACTAAAATCAACCAAAATGATGTAGGTATCCCCTGTGATTGTGATTGGAGATTTATATTTCACTAGGTAAGGGGAAAGGAGTAGACATAGAATAGAAGGCACCCATGCACTGGACTGCCTAAATAGAATCTGTTGCGGGCCTTTACATGAGTTCACAAGAATGACAGCCAAAAGGGAGACACGGTGAAACATCGTGGGTCGAGTGACATCAGCGTCTAACTCTTCAACAACATGACCACAACACGTGTCAAGAACAGAATAATTCAAGAAAGTATCGACTGAGCAGAACCCGACATGATAAGTGTACTCACTTATCATTTGTCATTGTCATCATAAAATTGACACCAGAGGCCAACAGAAACCCTGGCACTATTTCCTTTTGGTTATTGAGCAATGAAGAAATGGAAGGGAATTGAGCTCTATTGGAAATTAAGTTTCGCTTAACTCCAGGATAAATCTACCACTTAAAACCCAGCCCTTTAGAATAGGGCTTTGTTAAGTCAGTAAGCACTACCCCTATACTGCTCCATTCTCGTTTATTACTGGCCATTACAAACTTAGCCTTTAAAAAGTTTTTGGTATCTTTACTACTTATTTGTTAGTAAATTATATTTAATGTTTTCCAAAATTATAAGGCAAGTCACATAATCTGACCGCGTTATTAAATTACTTTTTACTGTTAGGAAGGTACGAGTAAAGAAAATAATAAGTTAATTCAATCAATAAAATTTATGGGACGCGGTCATAGCACATCAGCATTTTTCTATCGTAAACGAAGGACAAAATAGCAATCTCGTCAGCGGTTGGAATCAAAATTCATGATATCTTTTTAGAGCTTCGGGCAGCTCGTATGTTGTATACAATTAGGATTAAGTTTATCTCAGTACGCCTAGGGTCAAAGCAAAGCAACGTCTGTTATAAAATACTGAGATAATACAGCCTAAACGTCGGGGTCTAGACATGTGAAATAGATTTTACATTGGAGTGTCATAATTATTCGATAGCACCAAGTTAAGATTATTTTAATAAAAAAAGGATAATGAGTGATTTGTATATTTATTATTTAGTTAGATACTATAATTCAAACGGTGACAACTGACAACCATTTATATTAATTTATAGACACCACAGTTACTCGCGAATCTCGCGTTGCAATATTTAAAACCTGCTTTTAGAAGCAATAAAAAGTTATTTTATAAGAAGCGCTCATAGTCTGACGGCTTGTCCCAGTTGTATTGAAGTGATCGATGAAGTGAAAAAACTTCTTTAAAAATTTTACAACACGCTTTGAAGAGGAAGCTAAAACTATCAAACCCAGCTGTTATTCTAAGTTAGCTGTAGATAAGACGAGGAAGGCTTGGGCCATTTTCATATTTATTTTCTTTATTGCTAATTATAATGGGGAATAATAAGAATTTCTAATACATGGGTTGGTGGATTTTACGAGTATTTAAACTGACAAACTATCAAAATGTCATTACAATTTTTTTCAAACATTTTTGACTTCATACGTTTTTTATCAATTCGCGTTTTATCATGCTCCTGCCTCCTGCTGCACCTGTGTCCTAAGGCGTTAATTACCATAGTGGCCGCATTAAAAATTAACAGTGTCACTAACGGGCTAATTACTTTTAATGTACAGTAGCTCGAGCACGAATATTTGCGAGAAAGTATTCGTATGGTTAACGTAAGCAATTTGTCAAATTTGTATGGCATTTTAGTACTATTTACGTACGATAGGGGCGCTTTTGAAAAAATGCCATACAAATTGCTTACGTTAACCATACGAATACTTTCTCGCAAATATTCGTGCTCGAGCTACAGAACTCCATTAATGTAGCCAATCATATAACACGTTAATTTCAAAGCCTACTTAATTACGAGAAGAGAACCATGGAGCTAAAGGTTGAAGTCAACCAATTTAAAAAATTTAGTTCAGATTCAACCAGCTCAGCGGTCGGATAATACCGGTATAAAATAAGAAGGATCAGTATAACTTAACCCTAACCCAGTATAATTGGTTAGTCAATAAATTCAGGAGCTTTCAATTATTTCTGCAGATTCAGGACCGAGAGATACGAATTATGATCTACTCTGACAGGGGTCTTCCTTCGGGAATAATCCTACGCTCTTATCAACTAAGGAGGCTGTTTAATTCCGAAAGAACTTGGATATCTTTTTTTCATTTTCGTGTTGGTAAAAAAAATATGGTAAGTAGCTATATTTTATAGAATTTTCTAGCCTTATTTGTAGTCCTGAATATTCTTTATTCAACGTCTGGTAATGGATTTTAACGAGTTTTGACAAGTGGAAAAGGTTTCAGAGTTAATTAACTAAACTATATTTAATTATACGCTAAACTACAATAGCCAAGTTGTGTACCTACATATTTTAAGGCTTATTTTATGTAAGAGTGAAAATCGAACTACGGAACATACGTTTTAAGTTTTTATTGATATACGAGGATCATACAGAAGTACCTTCAAGGTATAGGAAATTATTTGAATACTAGCAGAACATCATACTTTGCTTTTAGGTCTTCCAAGCACCTCACAATCTTCTATATAATTTTATAAAACCTAAAAACGAGCTGACAATCCACCTGATGGTAAGTGGCTATCGTCGCCCATGGACATCAGCGACATCAAAGGCATCACTGATGCTGATGATGATATTTATATACATTATATTCTTTATAATGTATTACGATGATGTGCAATGAACTGACGATCCTGTAGCCTAGTTGATAGCGACCCTGCCTGCATAGTGAGGAGTCCCGAGTTCGATTCCCAGCCGGGGCAGATATTTATGTGACAGATATCTATTTTTGTAATCGGGTCATGGGTGTTATTGTGATGTGTTACAGTATATGTCGTCCATGCCACCCGCGACACAGGTAAAAACCTACTGCGGGGGTATGAATGTGTACGCGTCTATTGAAAGTAATATTTACCTTTTAATCTCAAATTCTTCTCCGTGGTGCCATCGGATTCGTCTGAAAACCGGAGCAGCTCATTTCTCTTTTCAGGGACTTTCTCGTGCATCACGGCTTCCACAGTTACCAGCTCGAATATGTTATTTGTACGATTTAAGATCTGAAAATAAAAGGCACTCGATAGTTTTTGGTTTTTACTCTGTATTCTGTAGTCTACTTATCTGTACGCAGTTGGCCAGAGTGGCGGAAGATGGCCCGTGTAACCCCTGCTAGGCCACAATGGGATCTTATGATGATAACGATGATGCTGTACTTAAAAAAAATATCTAGCAGATTGCAACAGCTAAGTTAATAGGTACAATGAATTTTTTTTTCACATCCTATAATTAGATATACTGTTTTTCATAAATGTTTCGTCGGGAATAATTCAAAATTTCTGTTCTTAACTGTAGTAACACAGAGTTGGCCATTTATGCGTCATGTTAAAAAAATACCACAGGCAAGACACATTTATTTAAATAATAAGTTTAATACAGGATTTTATAATAAAAACTTCCGACACTTTTGTCAACTAACCCCTCCACCATCTGCACTGGAGTAGCCTGATCGAGTTTGTTCTAGGCCTCCACAAGAGGAGAGAGCCTTGCTCAGTAATGGGTTGTAGTCAGTAGTCTATACCAATTCGATAACAACATAAACAAATATTTATTTATTTAATATTACCGTCTGAAATTTGAACGCGATCAGCGGCCGTACGAGATCGAACCAGTTGGTTATCTTCTTCCCCACCAGGTCCGGCAGTATCACCATCAGCGAGTTGCCGATGCTTCGGACGATCATGTCTGATCTAAAATAATACAATGTATTTCATAATGTAGGATTTTATTTGAGACGTTAAAGACGTGGTCGTCAGTCAAGTGTAAATCACAGAGTAATTATACATATATGGGCTTATTCTAATACTTTATCCTGAATTTAATAATTACGGTTTATATATATATTTTTTATGATTTAAGCAGGCAAACGAGCAGACGCCCCGGGTCACCTGATGGTAAGTGATCACCGCCGCCCATGGACATTAGCAACATTAGGGGCGTCACCAGTGCGTTGCCGGCCTCGAAGAAAAGAAAAGACCCGCTTCTATATGTATGTGTAACGAATTGTTATACATTGCTGTGTTACTTGAAAAAGCTAACGTTATATTCTGCTTGATATAGCAATGTACGATGTATGACGTTCATTGCGCAAGGGAGGCAGTGGAGACCCACATCCCAATCCCACAACCTGCAAGCTCTTCTATCTTTTCAACGATTTCACCCTCGAGAAAAAAGATAGTAGGTTAACCTTACAGTTTCCACGCCCTTATTGTATATCATCTTACCCAAAAACGATGCAGAAGGGGAATATTTCAAACAGCACGGAAGCGCTAATAGGTAGATGTTTCTCCTCCCTGGTCATAGCCAGCGAGGCCAGGGTGAAGGCTCGGTTGTCGAAGGTCAGCTGGAAGGTCACGTGCACCGTGTCGAACAGCAACTCTTCACGGAGTAACTCTATCCTCATCTCTTTGTGGTAGAAATGACGAGCTACCTGGAATTAGTTCACATTTTATAAGATCTAAAAGGATTGGTCTGAGATCCAAAGGGCATCTGCCTTAACCCATGGGTCCCATGAGTGCTTCTGTATTATAGTTTGTATGTAATGGAATATGTTAGTATGCGTCCACAGTGAACGCGTGGTGACTATAATTAATTAATTATTATTTTTATTATTATTAATTATAGGGTCTCAAGCGGGCGTTCTGTGGTCACACTGACGTGTGAACTGAATCAGCTCAGCTGATATAGCGACGTATTGTCAGGTCTTGTAAACTATGGACGAATGAAGATGTGGTACTTTTACTAGATAGTCTCATCCTGAGATGGGAGGTGTTGAACACAAGAGATGGTGTGAACGAAATTAATAAAAGCAGATAAATAAATGGTGAATTTTTTAATTTATTATTGAGGAACTGAGATTGTACCCTACAAAGTTCTTTGAGTACCTACATTCGAAGTACACTCACTCGTGCAAAATTATCTATAAAGTATAAAGCATGTGACGCGACAGTTGCGATCCATAAAGAATAAATAAAGTTGGAATCCCAATCATGTTGGTTTTTTATAGAAAAAAAGGATTGGAAAATTTCTCACTATTCAAGGAAACTACTAGCGCCATCTCGTATCTAGTTAAACGAACTTTGTATTTCTATTACACGCTAAGAACTTTTCTTTAATATTTTCCATTCATTTCATTTTTTCTTTCGTTTTTAGATCACTTTATTTTTAGTAGGTAGAAGATTAAGTTAATTTCATACCTACAAATTACATAATTTGCTAAAAGAAAATAATAAATTTAATAACCCAAAGTTTTCTTCCGTTGTGAAATTATTGTAATAGTTGGAGACAGGAGAACCGATATAATTATATGTAATTTTACATAATATTATTATGTATTGTTCTAATTATAAATTTTGAATTCTATTTATTTTAAATTTAAGCGCCCCAAACTGCAGGATAGCACTGTCCTTTCGTCTATATCTGTACGATAATTTGTAGACTTATTTTTATATTCATTGTATTACAAGATTTATAATTTATTGGTATTAATTTAGATTAAAAACGATAATTTCGTCACTGTCACCATCGGGGGCGTAGCTCAGATGGTAGAGCGCTCGCTTAGCATGCGAGAGGTACCGGGATCGATACCCGGCGCCTCCAAGAGGATATTTTTTCTATTTTTTAACACCATTTTTTTTATTATTTTTGTTGTTTTTCTTATACACAATATTTTTCGTTAATTTAATCGAGAAGAAACCGTAATAAATGCAATATGTAGGTGTGATAGGTTTACTGTATTGGTTAAACTGCGAGTAGTCTTTGTTTAAATAAGTCTTGCATATGGCATACTATAATTATACCATATATTTTTATATAATATGCTATGCAGCTTTTGTCCTCGTATGGTTGTTGATGATAATAAACACTCATAATTTCTCACCTCTCTTATTTGTCCCATAGCGTAGTAAACAAATCCGCGCCTTTTAGATCTGTAATGCAACGTCAACCCCTGACGTGTCTCATTCTCGCAAATAAAACTGGGCGCACGCATTCTTGGATAACTGAACTTTAAATACTCGTGTAAGTTGTCCAGGCCGTTGAGAAAATCCCTCATATGCCGACCGAGGACTGATAGGACTCTGTCGTAGCCATATTGAGACACGAAGCCCACGAAGTATACTCCCATTTGGTCCATGAACTCTCTCTCTGAAATTCCCAGAACCTGAAAAATTTTTTTTTTAATCATTAAAACACAAATTGCAACATCCGCTCTGCGGTCGACATCTGACTGTAAATATTAAATGTTTAAATGTATTCGTATATTATAGTTATACGAAATGTATCTTTTTGCACTTCTTCGTGTACTGAACATTTCAAAGAATATATTATCTAATGTAGAAAAAAATGCTACTTTTAAAAATCTTTCTTGAAATATTTATTTTTGTTATAAAATAAAATCGTGATATTTGCTGCCCCCCTCCCGTATGCCGCCCGGGGCCATGAACGCTAAGCTACTGTAACCGACTTCAAATAATACAATAGCCGGACTATTGTGTACTTTTTTCGGGAACTGGGGTTATTTAAATACAAATTAAGTAGTGCCTGTAAGTACTAAGTAGCAAATATGTTATTAGCCGTTGTTGCATGTAACGAAATGAATGAGTCATCATGTTCATGACGCAGATTATTAATAGATATTCTATTTGCCTGCGGTAAGTAGATGTAAATTTTTGACTTAAAATGTCACTTCATAGATTAACGTTGTAGCTGCGCCCACGATATCGTTCGTGTGGGAGCATTTCCCGCGTAAACCCCGATCCCTGAGAACCCTAATCACCTAGGGGTACGAAATATACTTTACAACCTGATATCTATCAAATACTTATACACAAAAAAATTCATAAAAATCGGTCGAGCCGTTTCGGAGGAGTGACAACTACAATCACCGTCACATGAGATTTTTATATATTACGAGTAACCGCCCTCGCTTTGCTTCGGTTTTCTTATTTTTTTACACCTTGGGTTACATTATTGGAGTTTTATTAAGGATCCCTAATTTTTTTGTAAATATAATATAGCATATGTTACCCGGGGATAGTGTAGCTTCCCAACAGTGAAAGAATTTTTCAAATCGGTTCAGTAGTTTCGGAGCCTATTCAATGCAAACAAAAAAATCAAATCTTTCCTCTTTATATATTAGTATAGATATCAGATATTCATTATCATCCTATGATATTTCTACTTATTTTATAAAAAAATAACATTTATTCGAATATATATTTATTACTAATCCTCTTTAATATTTTAGCAACATAGGTTATCCGGGGGTGTAACTCAGTGGTAGAGTGTCTGCTTCGCATGCTGAAAGTCCTGGGTTCAAATCCCAGCACCTCCAAAGGTCTTCTGATACGTCTATTTTTTTAGCACAAAAAATAATTGAAGGTTACAGGGAAATAAAGGTCATTTTCAAATGTGATTCATTGGGAGAAAAAAAGAAAAAACTTTGTTTATTTACTAAAAAAAGTACTATAAAAGTTAAATTCGTAAAATTAAACGTTATTTTTAAGAATTTTTTGTAAATTCAACATTACTTCTAACAAAGATCGTAATCAATTGATATTGATCTTTTTTAAAATATATGTATTACTATTTATTTATTTTCAATTCTAACGACACAATTTAATTAATATATTCCAGGTAAGTGTCATTGAAATATTATTATTACCTAACATTTAAATGATAATACTTAAACTGACTAAAGAAATAAACAGAAAATTATTATCATATCACACACGAAAAAAAGATCATTGTCCAATAGAAAATGCTCTTTTTTCTGCAACAAGGGTGACATTGAACTTTCTTCGATGCAGCCATACAGTATTTTCTTGAGTCCTTTGTTCGCTCTGAACTTTAATATCCGTTTTTCATTAACATAACCAAGAAGCTTTTTTAATTTTGCACTAGATGGCATTGTTAACTCTTTTTGTGTGAAAACTAGACAATGACCCTTCTTCCCCTGTAACCTTCAAATGTTTTCTTAGGTTTAAATAGAAAATATTATTTCTTTCATGACACATTACTTTTTTCATATATTAAAAAAAATATGCTTTGGGAAAATATTTACGGTGACATTCAGTTTTCAGAAATTTATTTTTTCGTATTTTATGAACTATTAAAAAAACTACTAGATTTTTTTACATTACATGTGACATTACACCTAATGCCTTAAAATAACAAATAAATAAAAAAAAATTGTTAACTACAAGAAATAAATTCACAAAAGGTGGCAAAAGTGCACGTGGCCCATGAGGGGATCGAACCCGCGACCTTCGCGTTATTAGCACGACGCTCTAACCAACTGAGCTAATGGGCCGATATACAACTAATTGAAATATTATATAAGTTTATATATACGTAAACAAAAAAAATTTGCCTCAAAAATAATTTAAAGCGCAATAATTTCTTGTGACGGATAGTTCAGTGTGTTATTATTATAAAAGTAATAATAGCCGACAAACATACTGATGTCGTCGCCGCGTCGTCGTCATTTGCCGGCTCAAAAAGAAGTGACACGCCTACGTGATTACTGCTCTCCGACACTTCGACCCGGTAACAAGCATGAAACTGAGCTGCCCTGGCTGCCATGCTGAGAAAATACTATGGATATGATATAGGTGACCTTTTTTTATGGAAATAGCCGACAATCGTGCTGACAACCCGCCTGATGGTAAGTGGCTATCGTCGCCTATTGAAATCAGCAACACCAAAGGCATCATTAATGTGTAGCCGGCCAGTAAATAGTGAAGAATAAGATAAAAGAAAGAAAAAAGAAATAAAGAACTAGCTCGCAAGCCTCTAGCGGGAATACGACGAGTCGTTTGTCGGCTTACTCAAGGAAGGAGCTTCCTTTCCTAAAGGAGGGACCTATCACCATAGCCTCGCCTGCTATTATGTACGAGGTTGACTTTAATTCAAGGGTGGATGGAATCTCTTACATCCCATATTATCCCACATCCCCACATTTTACACCAAATATTGTATGTATTGTGAGAGTACAATCAATTTGACAAAGGAACCAAGCATAGAATATTATAAGATTAATAATAATTTTAACAAATAAATTTGCATGCCTAGTCTTGGCAAATGTGAGCGATATTTGACAAATTACACCATTTTGTAACCACATTTCCGCAAATAAATTATCATTTCATTTATCATTTCATTTCATTTCATTTCAATAATTTAAAAAAATTAAAAAAAAGACGAAAAACCCGACTGCGTAAAAAAACTAAAAAGAAAAAATCAAGCATAGTAGTTCAGAATGTTGTTAAAAGTAATACTGAACAACTACACCATAGAAAGATTAACAGTCGGGACCCATTCTACAACCAATAAAATCTTGTTTGTTTTTTCCCAAGCAACCCTGTAAAATATAAATGGGTCCCGATTTTCGACCCTACCTATTCAACGATACCCCACTTGACGTAGTTTGTAGATTTTTTTTTTCATTTAGATAATAATATGGCGTCTGGTTGTCCCTGTGGTGAAATTTAATTATTGTCATGTCTTTAATAGTCCTTGCAAAGTTAAGGCGAATCGATTGACGTAAGAATCATCAGAATCGGTCAACCCGTTTGGTTTCTACAACCCCACATAGGAACACATATACATACATTGTATACATACTTACATAGACCGATAACAGTGGCGTAGCTAGCCCTAAGGAGGCCCCATATCAATATTTGTTATGGGGCCCCCTCAACGTCAGCTGTCAAATATAAAAGGAGTGCCAACTGTAGCGGTCGTAGGCCGCTGGCGAGCTTTTTTTTTGGGAGTGTTAGTGGGGGCCCCTATACACTGGAGGCCCCGTATAATTGATACGGTTGATAGGGTGTTAGCTACGCCCCTGACTGATAAACACATTACCCTCCTTTGCATCGCGCAATCGGGTAAAAAGAACGAGCAACACGGCGATATATTGCAAATCAAAATCATCAGGCGTTCAAATACGCAACAAAGACATGAAAGGAACTTTTCCAACAATATTATTTATTTATTACACAGTGGAATCTATGACTCAGTACGGCAAATGTTTTGATGTCAAAGTCGTTATATAAGTTGAATCCTGAATAGTTCTGTTGTTGTTCTTGAATAGCTACAATCTAGGTGAATAGACATTTAAGTTTTGATTCGGTACCTACTTTAGAGCCATGATGAGAACTAATTATGTTTTAAGAAAGAAACCGATTTGATTGGAATAATCGTATCCAATATTTTACTCGAATTTATAAGTCAGTCTATATATTATCATTTCAATAAGCCTTAAAGGTATAGGGGAGACAGGGGGAATCGAAGCTACGGGGTAATGAGAGCCAGTATACGATGAACCAATAATGAATACCATAATGAATAACATTATAATAAAACATTAATATTTTATACTAATCTAAACGGTTGTTTTCGTACATTTAATATGTGTGTATGTGTGTGTGTGTGTGTGTGCGCGTGCGCGTGCGTGTGTGCGTGTACCTATGTGTGCATGTGTATGTATGTATATATGGATGGTTAAGTACCTGAGAATAATATAGTTACGAAAAGTGCATTTTTATTTATTTAATTTTTTTAATTTCACTTTTTAGTGAAGATTTACTAAGGTTAAATAGGTCTATATTTGAGTACTGATTGTTATATATGATTATTATGATAACGCCTACTCCTTTTGCATTGATATTGGCAAACACGCGACTTAGCGTCCATCAGTCCCGTTTGTATTGCTGTAAATGGTTGTCAAAGGTATTGAGTGTATTTGATCTAAAAATCGACAATTTTCAACATAAATAAAACCGGACAGGCGTGTGTCAAGGCCACGCGCAATGTAGGGTTCCAAAGTAATAAGTTAATCGACTATTACTCATTAACTACATAAGCTAACATACCCGTGATAGTTTTCCTTGTAAATTCATCACATACATATTATGTATTTTAAGAATGTTTTTACTTGTCCAACTCCAATCGGCAGAAGCGGGGAACACTTAATTCTAACCAAAATTAGCACTTTAAAGTCAAATATTTCACAAACAGACACCTAATTCCAAAAATAGCCTCATCCTCACGTTTTAACCTCCTCACCTGTAGGGGAGGTACCCTGAAAAAAATATTTTTCAATATTTTATTCTACGATTCTGGAGTTTTAATAAATATATACTATATCTATGCCAAATTACAGCTTTCTAGTACTAAGTGTCTTGGCGCTTTGCATCGGACAAACGGACGGATAGACGGACAGATGGACAGACGGTCGGACATGACGAAACTATTTTACTTCGGAACCCTAAAAAACTCCAAAATTATTTTTTACTGACCCCATTGACTGGCTTTCGATAGGATAGGAGCGAAACCTACTTTTTTGAAAAATTAATCCTTTTATCTCCTGCTCCAATTTACTAATAAAGGAGCTATATTTAATGCTAGTCAATTAGTTATAGAACATTAAGCAAAAAGTTGCAATGCAAAAACTGTTTCCTGTTAAGAATAACACTGAGTTTAGCTTAAGTGGTGCCAATTCCCCCGTGTTCCCCTAATGGGTTTCAATTTCAATCGCCGTTATACTTTTAACGACATTTTCAAAGTTCTAAAGTGGTTTTACGTGCTTCTCCGAGTATTGCGAGTCACTTAGAAATTATTCTGAAGTTCAATTTATGAGAAAAGCCGATCACTTCCTTTTTCTCAATAATTAAAGCAAATTCTTTCACGAAGGTATGATTCCAGCACAAACATAATTATGCAAAAATAGCACAGACTGTAGTCTGTAGAAAACGGCTAAGTAATAAAATGGATGGAGTTCTTTATATATGTCATAAATATGTCATCAAAAACAAAACTTGTAAAAAAAACCAAGTCTCGCAACTCAGTTCTTCTACCGTAAAAAGTTGTGAGATCCATGTAATACCAAGTCGGTTAATTTATTCAGTTCCTACTTAAGGGTCCTTCTGTTTTAAGTTATTACGTAATTAGCTAACCTAACAAGTAACAACATCTTATAGTGACCATATTATCAATATTAAAAATCTTTTATGTTTTAAATAAATAGATCGACTTGACCATCGCATGAAAACATAATGTATCTCACAAGTAATACCTACATATTATTTGTAGGTGTGTAGGTGTGTTTTCATGCGATTGCCAAGTCAATCTATTTATTTAAAACATAAAAGATTTTTAATATTGATAATATGGTCAATATAAGATGTTGTTACTTGTTAGGTTAGCTAATTACGTAATAACTTAAAACAGAAGGACCCTTAAGTAGGAACTGAATAAATTAACCGACTTGGTATTACATGGATCTCACAACTTTTTACGGTAGAAGAACTGAGTTGCGAGACTTGGTTTTTTTTACAAGTTTTGTTTTTGATGGCATCTCATTTCTTTTTGTAGATAGTTCTACTTTTTTCCTTTTACAAGTTACCTTTGAATATAATTATATCTAGGTACCTATCTACACCTATAATTCCATTATATTATATACAGGTACACTGATTCATTCACTGCAAATGTTACTTTGTTATACAGGTACAGCGATTCACTAACTGCAAATGTAACTTTGTAATCCTATATATTTATATGGGATTACAAAGTTATTTATGCAGTTGATGTATCTAGAAAACTAGACCGAAATTGCTAAATATTTTAGTTTTTCCTTGATCTATACACTAAACCCTAATTGTGTTCCAAATTTGAAGTTTCTATGTCTGCTAGAAGTGCCTTAGAGTTTTGATGATCGGTCAGTCAGTCAGTGAGTGACGAAATTAAGAAACTTTGACTAGTTATAATTCTTAAACTACTGGTTCAAATTGAATGAAATTTGAAATATACCGTGTTTATACAATGCCTGCTTGGTTACTAAAAATTCAAGCTTCTAGCTTTATCCACAACGAAGTTATAGGGGGTCGAAAATGGCCTGTATTGCTTCGAGAAAAGGATGGTACGGCCGTGCCGCTTTTTTGCTCGACTTGGCGGGGGCACTGCCGTGCCCCCAGATATCCGAGAATTCTGTTCACGGTAACAGGAATAATACTTTATGATTTTCTTCTGCTTTTCACAGGAATTAACAATTTAACTTATACATACCTATATGTAAGGTATTTTTAATAATAGTGGCGTATAGAAGGGCATTGTACCTATAAATTTTTTGAGAGGCCCCTGCTCCGGCGGGGGAAAAAACGTAAAATGTTAAAACATTTCACGAATTTCTGCATGCGCTGGGGCCCGCGTATTACAGGGGCACTAGTATCATTGATATGGCTGATAAGACTGTAGCTGTAGCGACGTCTCTGGTATATAATCTGTGTATAGGGCTCCATTTCATCTGTTTTCTATGCTGCATGGAAGATAGAGTAGAAGGATGGCCATCTCTGTGTATGAAAAGTGTCCGTAAAAACGGCGTCCAATTACGGGTGGCGCTGCGGCGCGGTCTACAATAGCTCATGTTCGAATATCTATTTGGCGGACACTAGCGCCATTCATTATGGGTGGCATAACTCAGCGAACTTCACTCCGTCTACAACAGCCATGCTCATATATCTATTTGGCACACACTAGCGTCATTCAGAAATGGCCATTATTGTAGGGTTGCCAACCTCAAATTTAAAAAACCAGGATTTGAAGTTGGAGAAACCAGGACAACTCAGTTTGAAAACAGGACGCAGTAATAAAGTTGCAAACTTGCGAACCGTGAGGCCACCCGTAACGTAAAAATTTTTACAAGAGGCGCGCGAATTTTAAAATTTAAATACCCAGGACGCTGCTTAAAAACTATCCAGGACGTCCCAGGACACTACAAAAACCAGGACATGTCCTGGGAAAACAGGACGGATGGCAACCCTACATTATTGGAACCTCTATTTTCTATAAACAGTTGGACACTTTTTCAACTTTCCCTTCATATGAAATGGCCCTCCTTCTACCAATACTCCATGCTGTGCTGTAAGTAAGGCTCGTATTGATAACCGTCTATTTCTCTCTCTCTAGCGTTACAGATCTTACAAATATTACTTTTCATACGATCAGTAGCTCGAGCACGAATATTTGCGAGAAAGTATTCGTATGGTTAACGTAAGCAATTTGTCAAATTTGTATGGCATTTTAGTACCATTTACGTACGATAGGGGCGCTTTTGAAAAAATGCCATACACATTGCTTACGTTAACCATACGAATACTTTCTCGCAAATATTCGTGCTCGAGCTACAGTTTGTCAAATTTGTTTGGCATTTTAGTACCATTTACGTACGATAGGGGCGCTTTTGATATAATGTCAGTATCTCAAACCGAATCTCGAGATCGCAGAGATTTTAAGATGGGATTATTAATACCTACTTACCTATGTCATCCTCTTTTATCGTTGTTGCATCCTACAGAGCAAATGACAAGACTACAGCATGAGATCCTATTTAAAATCGCTTTGTTCTGAAAACCCTACTTCATAGTTACCTAGACCTGTTGTAAGTGCCTTGCTATTTGCCACCGTCTCTATAAATTTAAACAGCTGCAGTGTAGGGTTTCGTAAATAGTTGGTCGACAATTACTGGTTAACTTATTAGCTGGCTGGAGAACGACTTGGCTCTAACAAAAATTTGCTCTTTAATATTTAGGTACCCGTTGCTTTATAACACAATTAAGGTTAAAAAGTACCTAATTTTTGCTCTTGGCTCTTAAATAATTTTATTTGTGATGTGTTAATTGCGTACGTCCATTACCCACAATGGCCACAATAACACACAGGGAGTCATAATAATATGTGTGGGCGGCCAGTATATGAGTGTTTATTTAATTTTGATACCTAACCTAACTATGTAAAAATACTTTTTAAAATATTCTATTTTATAAATATAACGTCGACTATACGATTACGTTTGTATATTCGTTCACTGCTAACGATAATAAACTCATCAACGCCAAGCTTTCTTGCTTTATTAATAAGAGTTTATTAATAAGTTCCCAAAGCGAGCCATTCAAGAAATTGGTCCAGGTTAAATAAATACCATACTTTTAAAAATATGCGTAAAAATAGATTCGCCGTTCAATAATGTTGTTGTATGGAATATAATGGTATGTAATGGCTACCGTAGATTTTAACATAGGTATTAATTGAAAACCATTAATTATATATTGGTTTACTACCTCGGAAGCGTGGGGCAGAAGTGTAGTGACGCTGACGCTTCAAGAAGGGCGATAAAGCCCTTTTGAAGAACTACAGGCCCATTCTACTACAGGCAACTACAGGAACTTCTGAGACACGTTTATAAGCTGTTTTGGAGGGTGCTCACAAATCGCATTGCAAGCAGACTTGACGACTTCCAGCCTCCCGAACAAGCAGGATTCCGAAAAGGCTACAGCACCATAGACCATATACATACACTGCGGCAGATTATACAAAAGACCGATGAGTATAATCTGCCGTTGTGTGTTGCCTATGTGGACTATGAGAAAGCATTTGATTCTATCGAGACCTGGGCGGTACTAAATTCTCTCCAGCGATGCCGTATCGACTACCGGTATATCGAGGTGATGAAGTGTTTGTACTCACTGCCACCATGTCCGTCAGAGTACACGACACACATGCAAGGGGATATCATATCCCCAAAACTGTTCACCGCTGTGTTGGAAGACGTGTTCAAGCTGATGGAGTGGAAACGACGTGGCATCAACATCCCGAGGCCGAGGGCCTCCAACATGGCTTAACGACTGTTATCTTACGATAACAACCGGGACCGACGGCTTTACGTGCCCACCGAAGCACGGAAGTGCTCAAGAAATTTTTGCCACTAGCGGTCACCCATCCAACTACCGACCGCGCCCGCTGTTGCTTAACTTTGTCGATCACATAGGATCGACGTAAGCTGCCGGGCTATGAGCGCTTCATGATCCAGATCCAGATGGGTAAGTCCAACTTGGAGAAAGAAGTCACTCGTAAAATCCAACTCGGACGGGCTGCGATCTTGTTGTCCAGAACACTACCTGAGTAGCGCAGCGGGCTATGGTGAAGGCTATGCTCGGTATTTCTATATGTGATCGCATCAGAAATGAGGAGATCCGTAGGCGAACAAGAGTAACCGACATAGCTCAAAGAATTAGCCGACTGAAGTGGCAATTTAATGGGCTGGCCACATAGTTCGAAGGACCGATAACCGTTGGGGAAGAAAGGTCCTCGAATGGCGTCCACGTCTCGGAAAAAGGAGCATAATATGACGTCCCCCGACCAGATGGACTGACGACCTGAAGAAGACAGTGGGCATCCGCTGGATTCAGAAGGCTCATGACCGGTCAGAGTGGCGCAAGCCGCGCAAGTTAGGGGAGGCCTATGTCCAGCAGTAGACCTCCAAAGGCTGATGGATTACTGCATGAGAGATACCAGAAAACTGTAATTACACTAGCTTCTGTCCGCAAATTCGATAAGCAAAGTGAGTGATTGTTAAAATTTCAATGCTTTAAGAAGCAGGCTGGACACGAATTTCTTATCTTTTTACGAAATTAAATAGATTTCTGGCATGAATCTATCCTGTAATCCATTATATAGTAAGCTATCTGATTTATTCGAAAGGTAACTTGATCGAGGGTCAATGATTAAAGAAATTCAGCTGTCTGTTAGATGCTTAGCCGTTTGGTAATTTCTTTTCTATATTAGTTCATTCAAAGTCAAAGTCAAAGTCAAAATATTTTATTCATATAGGTATCACTGATACACTTATGCACGTCATCATTTTTTTATCTACCAGCTTTTCGGAAGGGTGCTTTGTCACGGAGGAGAAGAAAAGCCGAAAGAAACTCCTCGCACATCTTTTAAAAAAAATATTACAAAAAAGAAAATATTACAAAATATTTACTAATCTGAGCGGAACTGGTTGCAGAACTGGTCATTTCCATGCATCTTTGTCATTTAAATACTCGTCTATTCTATAATATCCCTTGCCTAACAATTGTGTTTTTACACGTTTTTTGAAAGATTCTATTGGCAAGTCACGTATTGATTTTGGAATTTTGTTATAGAAATGTACACCAAGCCCCATGAAAGATCGCTGCACTTTACTTAGGCGGAACGAAGGCGTAACTAATTGATGCATTCTTCTTGTTTGGCGATTATGAATATCACAATTTTGTTTATACGCGCTTATATTCTTCTGTATAAAAACTACATTGCTAAAGATATACTGGGAAGCTACTGTAAGTATGCCTATTTCCTTGAACTTTTCACGCAAAGATTCCCGAGACTTAAGTTTATAAATAGCCCTAATAGCCCTCTTTTGGAGTATGAAAATTTGTTCTATACTGGCTGCTTTGCCCCACAGCAATATGGCATAGGACATAACACTGTGGAAATAAGCAAAATAAACTATCCTAGCAGTTTCGACGTCAGTATACTGCCTTATTTTCCTAACAGCATAAGCAGCCCTACCAAGTTTATTTGCGAGATTTGCTATATGTGGGCCCCACTGAAGTTTACTATCTAAGGTCACCCCTAAAAAGACCGTGGATTCCTCCATATGCAATGTTTCATTATTCAGTTTGAGAGTTTTGTTGACTTTTTTAACATTAGGTAGTACAAACTCTATACATTTCGTTTTTTTTGCATTTAGAAGTAAATTATTGATAGTGAACCAACGCGACACATGCGAAAGAGCACTATTTACGTCGTCGAAATTTACTTTATTCCTGTCACACTTAAATATTAATGATGTATCATCAGCAAATAGTACAATATCCGCTTGGTTTTTTACATAATGTGGTAAATCGTTAATGTATATCAGAAAAAGAAACGGACCCAAGATCGAGCCCTGCGGTACACCCAAAACAGCCGGTGACCCCGATGACTTAATATCATTTATGCTAACTTTTTGTATCCTATCACTCAAATAAGACGCGATCAAGCTAAGGGCCTTGTTTTTTATACCATAGTGGCCAAGTTTAAACAGCAATGTTTCGTGCTCAACACAATCAAATGCCTTTGATAAGTCACAAAATACACCTATGGCATTTTGTGATGACTCCCATGCTTCAAATATATGCTTTAAAAGCCTAGCCCCTGCATCGGTTGTACTACGGCCTTTAGTGAAACCGTATTGCTCAGAATGTAATAAATTATTATTGTTGAAGTGGGTTAGCATTTGATTCAATATTATCTTTTCAAAAATCTTACTAAGAGTTGGTAAAACAGAAACGGGTCTATAGTTATTAAGATCGGTTTTCTCGCCCGTTTTAAAAAGTGGTATAATTTTGCTGTATTTCATAAGATCTGGAAAGATACCTAGATCTATACATTTATTAAAAACTATGACCAAGTATGGAGCTATAATATCTATAATATGCTGTATTATTTTTACCGAAATGCCCCACAAGTCACCCGTGTTCTTTACCTTCAGGGACTGAAATGCTTTGATTAAGTCTCTAGTGGTTATATGTTTAAATTCAAATAAAATATTACATTCATTGACATGATTTTTTAATATAGAAAGTGCTTCCGTCGGTGAAGAAGCTAATGAACTGGTTAACGTTATAGGAATATTACGGAAGTGATTTTCAAACTCGCTTGCCACGTCTTTATCGTCAGTGATTATATTTTCATTAATCAACAATTCGTAATTGAAATCACAGGACTTTGCGTTACCGTTCTCACTACTAATTATATTCCAGACCGTTTTTATTTTGTTATCCGAGTTAATAATTTTGTCCTTTATGTACATTGATTTCGCCTGAATGCAAACGATTTTAAAGATTTTAGAATAATTTCTTACATGGTCCTGGAAAGTTGGAGAAAAATTGTATTGTTTCTCGGCATAGAGGTCGTACATTTTGTTCCTGCTTTTATAAATACCTACAGTAGCCCAATCACTAAATTTACTATTTTTAGCTATATCTATGTACCTAAACTTGAAAATTTGATTAAATTCATTATTTATGTTATTTGACAATGTGTTGTACAGTTTAATTGGATCTCTTTGTTGTAACGTTAAGGCCGTTTGTAGTTTTGATTGAATTTTATCTTTAAAAGTTGAAATCTTTTTTTTAGTTAATGGTCTACATTTTATTAATTGTTTTTTCTTATTGACAGAATTATACAGCGAAATTTTTTGTCCGCAGTGGTCTGACCTCAACTTACTGAATATCTCTTTGTTTAAAGTCTCACAATTGCAAAAGATATTATCTAAGCATGTAGCTGTAGTTTCAGTTATTCTGGTTGGCTCATTGAATACTGGATTTAAATTAAAACATTTAAACAAACTTAGTAACCTAGTAGCTATAGTACTATCTAATAAAATGTCTACGTTGAAGTCACCACATATCACTACTCCTTTTTTAGAGACTAACCGTTTAAGTACATCCTCCAGTGTATCTTCGAAAATACTAAAGTCCCCAGAGGGGGGCCTATATACACAGACTATAATAAACCGCTCCAGTTCCACACAGGCCAGTTCTATAGTGCGTTCAATAGATAAACTAATAATGTCTTTTCGGTCTTTAAAAGAAATATTATCCTGCACTAAGATTAGAGATCCCCCGTGAATAGCAGTCCTTCTAAAGAACGCACTTGACAATCTATAATTATTCAAAATAACATGACCTTGTAAGTATGGTATCCAATGCTCAGTAATACATAATACATTAATATTGTTATGTTTAGTAAATAATTCTAATTCTAATTCTTTGCCGGTTAAGCCTTGTATATTCTGATGAACTATATTTAAATAAGAGGGCTTATCCGTTGTCTTTTTATCTAGTTTAAATTATTACTTGTACAAATATTAGTACATTTGTCTAAAACAGAAATAGTGGTACTACTACCACACTCAATAAATGTGTCAATAGACTTTGTTACCCTACTTGTAACAGCATCATTCAAATTGTAAGCTAACAATTTAGCTAATTGTTTTTTATATTTTTTTGGCAGATAAATAATATCCCTATCATTGTTTCTAGTACATACTTTAAATTAGTTATTTTTTATTAGCTATTTTTAGTTAACTTAATATAAAACGTTTAAAAAGATACGCTTACCCCTACCCTGATTTCCAAGTTATGTTAAAGCATTAACTGAAATTGAGCCAAATAAAATAATCGTTGCATAACCCATTTCAAAGGGAAATGGTATTAGTAATTGTCGAAAGAATAAATTGAAGCCGGAATATTTGGGGGAAGCGAACAAATGGGTACCTATATCAATCACTAGGTTTTTTCAGGAGTTTGCAAGAATTTAATTGCTTCCATCCACGGTCTATTTGAGATAGGAGTGTAGACAGTATAGGAATGTATATAACTATGTATCTATAAGTATTCATGTGTAGTTCGTTCCCAATCAATCAATAAAATATTTTATTTGTGAAATAAGGTAAATAAAGATGTTAACAATACGATATAGTGCGCTTACTCTGCCAATGATTGGCATACAAAATTAATGAAGGTTATGTTAGGTTGATTATGATTAATATTTATGTTATAATGTTATTATATTCCAGGTTCGATTCCGGTTTGAGTAAGCTGTTACTAATAATGTCCATCAGAGGTGATGACTTACAATCGGATAGCTTGCATTTAAATAAATATGATATGACTTTCATAATCATACCTCTTGCGCCTTCTTAGCAAGTCTTGTGATGAGGTTCTCCGGATACACCTGATGGACGGAGAAGGAAGGTTGCTCCACTCCCGCCTGCCGTCGGATGTCTTCCCAGCGCTCTTCACCATACGTCTGGCGGATGTACTCCGCCATATTCTCAAGTAGCAACCCATACATTGTAAAACCTGGGGAGAAAATTGGAAATCTGAGTTTCTCGATGACTTAAAATAGAAGTTCTAAGAGGTTCGCGAATCAATGGCACCAGAAAAGGATCCGGAAAACTGCGGACGACCTCAAACATATCGGCGTCTGAGAGTTCTGAGACAGAATATTATGTCCCACAGGGAGAGTGGCTATTAGCAGGTAATTAGGAACAAGGAAAAGAAAAATAACTTGTGGGAAATCAAGTTGCACGCGGCACCATTTCGTATATCCCAAGATGCGGTCTGTATAACCGTCCGGTTGGTATGGCCATAGGAGGTGGTTTGCGTCATGAGTGGAAAAGGGAATTTAAAATACGGAAACTCTTCAATGATGGAGCCCTAAAGATATTTAATGTACAGTTTCAATCCATAGCCCCTAGACAGTGTGTACTGAAATGTACGAGGCCAATAAATACGTCACCAAGTCTAGACGCCTACGTACAGTTTCATTATTAGTATCGATGAGTCCAAACCATAGGTTTATTTATTTATTTAACCTTTATTGACCACAATAGAATATTACGGTACAAATGGCGAGCTTAATGCTGAAAGCATTCTCTACCAGCTAACCAACTTAACAACTAGGTTCTCAATCTTATTTCAACCACCCCGCCCCTATTTAAAGTCAACAATTTTCTGAAGCTCCACAGTAAAAAAACTGCAAGCAAATAATGGTTAGCATAGGAAAGATAGACTTATGACCTTTGACCTTGGATCATTTGACCTTAGATAACCTCAATGTAAGTGGTAACCCGAGCCCAGCAAGGCAGTTAAGGGTTGTAAGTCATAATGAAGATTGATGATTGTCATGTTTCGGGTAAGTAAAGCCAAGAATACAAACAAAATTAGACACTGGCCAGACATTAATTTCTCTTTTGTTCAAAGATCTCTATTTATTAGACCTACACGCCCGTTATTAGCTGGCCTTGCGAGTTAAGCCCTACGAGTGTTGGGTGGCTTAATTAGACCACCATTAATGTAGTATTGTGTCGGACACTTTACGAAGAAATACCTATGTCTTTCTCTTTATTAGAAGTAGAAGCTATAGAGGTTCCAGGGTTGACCAGTACAATATCTATGGTAAAATTGACAAGTCTAATGTTTAGGGCACGGATAATATTTTTAAGTGTAAGGTAGGTATTACGTTTAGTACCGAGTAATAATTGTCCCCCTTCACCCATGGACAGCAGTAATACCAATAGCTTTACAGCTGATTTGTGCGTTGCCAAAAAGGTCGTCTACAGAAAACTAATCGAAAACAATTCTTCGAATAGCAATTCGTCGGACAACAATTCATCGAAAGACAATTCTTCGAATCGTAATTGTAATTGTTTTCGATGAATCTTCCGCAAATCCAAAAAGGTAGCTCAACCGCTTTATTATTTACTCATTGCTATTTACATTCTATCACAAGTACAGACGGGATAAAAACCCAGGTCCCTGGGTGGCTGCTTGCAAAATAACTACCAAGTTATCTACAGGGTACTCCTGACTAACAGCTGCCTGAGATTCAGGCGGCTACAGAAAACATTTGATAAATCTTTTAACTTGACGGAAAGCAAAAATAAAATAAATGGTTTGGTTTGAGTATTGGATCTTGAAAAATTGCTTGAGGATGCAAACCGGAAAATAGCTTCCGTTTAACTTGGTTTCGAAGTTTGTTTCTTTCAGCTACACTTTTCACACATGTCACATTATTCGACGAATTTGGATATATGTTTATATGTGAGCTTAGGTACTCTTTAATATAAGGCCCTTAAAAATGCTGTAGTAAAATAAATAAATTAACGTTACACACTCATAGCCCCACACTAGGATTCCCTGTCTCGTGGGTGCCATGGACAACACACAGAGACAAGGACATTCTCACCCAGACCGAGAACAGAAATTCACACTCATAATTCTTTTTGCCTCGCTGGGAATCAAACCCAGGACCCCTTGAACAGCGGTCCAGCATGGTAAAAACAAAAAATGGATTTTATCGATTGTAAAATCAATTGTGGAATAAGGGTTGATAATATAAATAACTGCTATTGCTCTACAACCATTTTGTATTTTACGCATAATATTAATGGATTAAATCGTCCTCACGATATTCCGATACAAAAAAGCAAAAAGCCAAGCAACAACCCATAATTGTCCCACTGCTGGGCTCGGGGTCTCCTCTCACAATGTGAGGGGTATTAGGCCATAGTCTACCACGCTGGCCAAGTGCGGATTGGTAGACTTCACACACCTTTGAGAACTTTATGTAGAACTCTCCGGTGTGCAGGTTTCCTCACGATGTTTTCCTTCACCGAAGCAAATGATAATTAACTTCTAATACGCACATCATATTTGAAAATTAGAGGTGCGTGCCAGGATTTGAACTCGGGCCCCTTCGTTCAGGAGACCGACGTTCTAACCGCTAGGCTATCACTGCACCCGATACAATTCCCGTTGATGGCGTATCCCGTCACGTCATGCTTAATGATCTGATGATTAAATGTCTTTGAAATTAAATGAAATGAAATTATCTTTTATCCATGTAGGTATCACTCATACACTTGTGTTATACACTTATTTTTTAATCTACCACTTTTCGGAAAAGCTTTTTATCATGGAGGAGAAGAAAAGCCATAAAGAAACTCCTCAGCATACAAAAATAGATACTGTCTAACGTAAACAGAACTGGTTGCCTAGCTGGTCATTTCCATGCATCCTTATCATTTAAATATTCATCTATGTTATAACAACCCTAGCTTACGAGTTGAGTTTTTACACGTTTCTTGAAAGAATCCACCGGCTAGTCACGTATTTGCTTTGGGACTTTATTATAAAATTTTACACCGAGCTACATAAAAGAACGCTGCACTATAGAAAGACGGTACGAAGCGGTAATCAATCGATGCATCCTTCTTGTTTGCCGATTTGAAACGTCACAATTTTGTTTATATGCAGTTATTGTTAACCATGTGGAAGGCTATAGTTTAAACCTAAATTTCCTGACTAAAATGAGTTGCTTCAGGAGTACGGCTGGAAACTGGAAACCAGCTGGAAACTCGTTCCTATTGGATTGCCGTTCTACGAGATGTCTCAAAAGACTCATTAATCATGTTTTCATCGTAAATTATTCGAGGCCAAAGCTCAAATTATAGTTTTACAAATATCTCAATTTCTTTTTCTCTCAATTTCTCACAAACACACGAATGAATAAACTTAATATATCTGTCACACAAATGTCTGCTCTAGCCGGGAATCATACCTTAGACTCCTCGCTTCGCAGCTAACGCGCTATGGGGTCATATGGGTACTAACAGGGGACTATCTCTTCCCCATGAGACCACCTACTGTATCCAATGAGTTTACGACACTTATTTATGTCATAAAACGTGAAACATAAAAGCAACACGTCGTAGCTATAAAAACAAAACTGCAGTCTAATTTATATTCTATGAGTAGGACATATCGTTCATTATCCCGTGGACGCGTTCCAAATTCTTGTTTGTCGTAGTTGAATACACTTATTAAGTTATAAAATTTTTATAACGTAGAGAAAATATCTTTATATTGTTTTTCCTTTGATGTTAAGATTTATTAAAACAAAATATCAAATATTAGCCTATCTCACACAGAGATTTGAAATAATCCTATGGGATCAGTATTTTTTTTTCTTTTTGTATTTGTGGTATCCACAGACATGTAGTGGTAGTACTCTCGGTGTTGCTGGTGTCCATGGGCGAAGGTAACTACTTACCAACAGATGGCTCGTCTGCTCGTAGTCAGCTATTTACATACAAAAAACCTCGCAAGACCAGAATCCTCGTATTTTGAAAACTTCCCACTATCTTCATTGGATCACCTGTCTGTGTTGAATAAGTCAGCACTTTAGACAATTTATATGCAAAAGGTTTTCCTTATCCCTTCACTAACCTTCAGAGCATTCACCGACATTCGTTTAGATAAAACTCCTTTCTTTATGCTGTCAATACGCTCCCGGCCGTCACGTTTTTGCAATAGGACCCTAAAATACCCGTAAGGAAAGACGGCAGGAGATTTACTGCGCCCAAAGAAATCTGAATAAGGGCATCTACTATTAAAACTAACCTGTATAGAAGATACGTTCAAAAATTGAGTGTATTTTTAAATACAACTTGTATTTAAAACGACGGGCGCACGCACGAAAAAATGTAGCGTTCTGCGAGCGAGAGAGCGGCAAAAGCGAGAGAGAGGCACGATCGGCTACGATCGGGGTATCGTAGCCGATGCTGTAGGCGAGCCGTAGGCGATCGTAGTTGAGCGGAGCGGAGCTTTGTCATGACGTTGTCACGTTAAACTACCGTCCGTAAACCGACTTTACAGACAACCATTTTTTTGTGTTTTTAAGTGAACAACAGACAAACGAACAGTTTGTTCCAGCTTATCTCAGAAACGGCTTAACAAATTTAAATGCGGTTTTCACTGATATATTGTAACTTAGAGGTAACATTATTTGTTATGTTATTTTATGGTCATGAATAAAAAAGTTATCTCAATTTAAAGAGTCCTATCTTTCGAGTGTGGACCGTGTAGTATTAAGATAATAATTATGTATCGGTTTCTGCGAAGCGAGGGCAGTTACTAGTAAATATTAAATTTCGTGTTAGATCGCGCACGACTTCCCTCCCACGCTGAAAATATACTCTATTTCCCTAAATTTGCCATCAGAAGTATAACTTCAAAAACGATCAACTTCCTTTCAAATAAACGATCACATTTATTATGATAGAAGCCCGTTTTGTATCGTATAAAATCCAACGTATATATCTGACTAAATTGATCCTTGGAATTGTCCCTTTTCTATTACATAATTTATATCATGTATATCTTTGTAAGATTTACTTTTATCCCCTTGTAAAGCAAAAAGGTACAATTTAATAAACATGTTGTGTATTCGCACATTCTTGGAAAATTAATATAAAAATGAATACGACAATATACCTAACTAATACTTTATATTCCAATCAGACCCACGTTTGTAAAATACATTTTATTTAGTAGGTGCATACTACATAAGGTGATTGTAATAATTAGAGAACGTTTAAATACAGAATATGCCATTTTATTATTAATTTAATTATTGATAATAATATAATTAAATATTTTTGTTATTAATTAATTTTAATACCAAGTTTTAATGAAACTAAAAGTATATAGTTTGTACTACAAAATTGAATCAAGTAGTTTCATCTTTGCTCCAATGATAGACAAATAATGATCCAGACATTCAATACAATATTTCATATCGCAAGGTAATTATGGTGTCCCAATCCAGAGATTTTTTGACAGAACAACTTTTGCCGAGTCAGCTAGTAATTTAAAAATGTTTGAACACTGATGGTGATAAATTTTTTCGTGTGCCAGTTGAAAATGAGCTTTTTGAAGTGCAAACTTCTTCAGGCGCGTTGGGATTTTTTTGAGAGGGGTAAAACCAATCAGCTTGCGACACCGTCAGCATTTTAATCGACACCTACCTGTGGCGCCATCTCTGAGAGAAGTACAGAACTATAGATACTTAATTAACAGCTCGTATTAGTAAACAAGATTGTAGTTTACATATACTTTACGAGGCATTGGCAGCCATTCAGTAAAAATGTAAAAAAATAAAAAAAACACTTCATTTTAAAGTATTTCCTGCAAAATATATTATGCATGAATTGTTTAATGAAATAATTTAATCAACAACTCAGAAGTTCAGCTTTAATATTTTGTATTAATTAAAACGGTTCATTTTAATGCACGTAAGTTAATATAGAGGTCCGTGCTTGGAAATGGATGCGAATGACAGTTTTATTTTTAGTTTCATGAAAAAACTATTAAATAATCCTATAACATAAACGGTACTCCCCAAAGTCACTACGTTCCTAAATTTACTATAAATAATTATCAATAAATCATAAATTCACGATTGGGTACCTGGACATCCTTTTTGCACGAAACTACGGAATGACCCATATAGTTGTGATTTTGAGATAATGAGATTGGTTGATATGATCAAGGTTCGATAAAACGATATTACGCAGATAGCCCGACGGCTTGTGTAAGCGACCGTGGTCGATTCTGGTGGTCATCTTTAGATAACAGTATACAAATCGATGACAAGCGCTGAAGTAAGGTGGTGGGTTAAAACATGCTAGTGATTGGCCATTTGGCCGTACTTGGTCATACTTAGCCATACTTGACCATACTTGACTATACTTGGCCATACTTGGTCATACTATGTCAAGTATGGCCGAATGGCCACTCACAGGCACTGGCCTGATAGCCACTGGGCTATAGTGGTCCGTTAATGGGTTGAATGAGATTAGTATGAATAATATTTTTATTTATTTATATAATTAGACCGCTAGTGGCAAAAATTTCTTGAGCGTTTCCGTGCTTCGGAGGGCACGTAAAGCCGTCGCTCCCGGTTGTTATCATAAGATAACAGTCGTTAAGCCATGTCGGAGGCCCTCGGGCGGTTTGAAAACTTCCGACAATTGGGTTGGCCACTAACCCCTCCACCAATCCGCACTGGAGCAGCGTGGTGGGGTATGCTCTAGGCCTCCTCAAGAGGAGAGACCCGTGCTCAGTAGTGGGCCATTCATGGGTTGAAGCAAATATTTTTTTATCAAGTTACATACTTGAGGATTGATATTTCTAAGAATTCCAAGACCTGTTAGATCTCACGTAGGACATCGAAATGATGCTATAACCATCCTACACACGGTGGAGTGCGCCTTATTCGCAACCATTGACGTAAAATGTCGTCAAACATTAAGAATGAGACGGCCAATAAATGTAATTGACGCTATTTGTAGCACCTGAATGTCTGCATTGTTTGTAGATTTGACAAATGTTGTACAAGACTTGAACTTGCCAGTGAATATATCTTATATTATGAAGGTATGTAGCCTAATACAATCACTCAAAACTATTTTTAGGAATTCTTGAAACTCCCCTGGGATGGCCTTATTTCCGTCCTTAAATCATTGTTATTACAGCATTTAAATGTGGCACGTAAGTAAAATTATATTAATGAGATACGGAATAAAAAAGATGTAAGCTTTACTTTGAAACATTTTATCATTGCAGTAGTTTGTATACGTATACACTTTTCAGTATGAAGCAAAACTGCAAAACTGTACGAGATAACTGGGAAACCACCTTGCGCAAATCGCGCTTGACAAAAAAAAATCTGTTTATATATTTGTTTCATAAAATAAAATCAAATTTTTATAGAGTTTCGGTTTTCTCCATAGTGACCCAGTAATATGGAATATCCTATATTGAGGGGGTAAATATCACCTTTATACATTTTTGTGAGCGCACGAAAAACGGCACAAACCAATTAATATATTTTCTATCTGTATTTAGGTAGGTAGGTACGTGATGCGTGCACGGCAAGTTCCACAAGGTATGTTTTAGTCGCACCATTAAAATCTCCCAAAAATATTTATGTAGTATATATATATTTTATAATAAATAAATAAATAATACTCCCGCAGTAGGTTTTTACCTGTCGCGGGTGGCGTGGACGACACATAATATGTATAACAAATCACAATAACACACATGACCCGAGTACAAATATCTATCTGTCACATAAATATCTGCCCCGGCGGGAATCGAACCCAACTAGGCTACAGGGTCATCAATTTATACTGTTTTATATTTGAGGTATACACCAAGTAAATAGCAAGATAACATACCTACATACATCCCATCACAACAATCCTCGTTATTCTCTGGTACGTTAAGTCCCTGGAGAAATCGAGTTGTTTCGAGAAGTATGACGAAAATCTTAATTTTCCAATCCTCCTTACAACATCGCACGTTATTATTTTTGGAACGTATACATCGATTTTGATTTCTCTTGCGACTTCCCACGTAAGTGTACTATTATATTTTTTTATATAAGGTATTTCTTATATCTTATATTTTCAGTTTGTAATGTAGAATTTATTGTGACTGAAACTTCACGGTAATTACAAAACAACAACAATTAAAATATAAAAAAATTGTAATATATTTAATGGGTTTCTTACTATGAGATTCATCCGACTTTGCTACGCTTTGGAAAACTTAATGTTACTTTACATTTTTATGTACCATCACCCACAAATTAGTTTCAAGTTAACAGGTAAAGTAAGAGACAAATAAAGATCTAATAACTAATAAACAACTACTTACCTGACTACTTACTACAAGGATACAAACAGGAAATACAGTCCACAGATAACTGAGGTCAGTTAGCAACTAGATTAAAATGCAATTATGACACGCACAATGGGTTTGAGTCTAAAATTAGCCACACAATACTACATTGTGTTATGGCCACTTGGCCACCGAGTGGGCGCGCCAAAACTTACCAATAATTCTAATACGGTTGTCGTTAAATTTTATTACCAAGCTTCCATCACATAAATGAATCGTAAACGAACTGAACACCTCTTTAATATGATGAAATGGCTATACTCACTGATTATATTCGGGTGGGGCCGGCTAACTTAAAGCATACTTTAAGATCTAACGTGGAAGAACGATCACGTATATAGCAAGAAGAAAAAAAAATACCATAGACAATCACTGCAACAGCCTTTACAAACATTATCTAGATATTAGATACAGTAATGACGAGGTACAAAATAGCATTGAGAACCAATGAAAAACACCGCACTCAGCCTCTACCGCGGTAAAGTATCAACGTTCACTGAATTTCAGTGCGAGACCTTACACGTAATAGTTCAGGCCAGTGTAATGTATAATTATGCTAGACTAAATTACATTATAAAAGGAAAAATATTAATTTTGTATAACAATGAGAGCAAAATTTATATTTACATACAATGGCATAAATAAATTATTAATAAGTCCACGTGTATATACGATACACGTGGACTTATTAATAATTTGTCCCACACTAGGATTCCCTGTGTCGTGGGTGCCATGGACAACACACAAAAACAAGAACACACACACCCAGAACTAGAACAGAAATTCAAACTCATCATTAAAATTTCCACCTCTCTACAAATCAAACCCAGGACCCTTCACGGTGATCCGGCATGGTAATCATTGCGCCACATGGGTCGTCACTGCTATACTTATCGCATAATATGTAAATCTAACGAGATGAGAGGTCAGCAAACCGGTTCCGTTAAAATTGAGATTTCCATAAAAAAAATGATTCCTGTAACAGCCAGCTAAGTTGAATTAGGGATGCCCAGTAGATATGAGTAATTTGTATAAAATCATTGATTCTGATTTGTGACATAATTACGGCAATTTATTGCGTAAGTATCCTATCATCAATCTAATGAGCCAATCTTCTCTGCTCGTCGTGAACAACAGACAAGGATACGGCGCCAGGTCTCTTCAGCTGGCTCTTGTATCCAGCAGTTTAATCTCGGTACTGGTGAATGATGATTGGATTTCTTACTACCCTAAGTTCCTTAACAACTAGGCTAAGAGGGACTCTTCAAGAATCAACCGAGAAATATTTTATATGTGATGCGGTTGCAAAGTTGGAGAGCTACATATACTATACCTAAATTGTAATAAGCAGGTCCTCGATTTAGATAGAAAAAGTTCTGAGAACTTAACATACATGAAAAAATACAACCGATATAACCTATTCCTCTTTTTGAAGTCGATTAAAACAATAAAGATAAGTAGCTGTTATTACCTTAAGTGGGCAATTCTTAAATCCACTTTTTGGATTTGGTATTTTGGTACCCTTCCCAACATAGAACTGAGTTCGGAAAACAAATATTCAGTCACTCTCATTTAGTAAACTTAGGACATTGAAGACTTGTTCCTGTAATAGGATTACAGGTTCACAGGTAGGTAAGCTTTACTCATTAGTTAATGAGTTTATTTTGAAGTTGTACTGGTATGAGGTTTTATCGTTCACCTGCTGGAAGACTTAAGTTCAATATACTTTTAATCTGTCCTCCTTCCACTGTAGGTAATATCAAATATGCCGTTTATGCTATACTTATGCTCTATGGCAATGTCCTGTTTCTAGTATTTACTCGTATTTTATTTGCATGCAACAGGATTGTCTACATGAAATATGTATTTTTTAATGCGAATAATATAATTCGGGAATATTCCCAAAGTTTTATCCAATGAGATCTAAATAGTATTTTAAAAGTAACTGTGCTGTTGTTTACTTAAGGATTCTTCACTCGAGTTTCTTTTAGATAATAATATATTAGATACTGACACTATTACCCACAAACGATATATTTTGCTTATTTCAACATGGTTAATGTCATGGAAAGATACGATTAAGCAAACTTACAAAAGATACATTCTTAACGGCGAAGAAGTTGACACTGATGTTGGAAGGGGATGAAGATAAATCGTTTTATCGTTAAAACAATCTTGTGTTGTGGCTGAAGAGATTCCGAACACAAATACTGGAAAGGTCAAGATGTCACTCACGACCAAAATCCGATTTATTTGCGTCTGACCCGAGATGCGATGGATTTCCGAAACCAAAGATTGATTTGTATAATTATGCCGATGCCTGATACTAGTATGATAGGGAATATCTACTACATTAACCAAGATAAGCGAATTCCGGTGAGTGATCTTAATTGTGGTATTTTAAGAAAGTTTTCCAAAATGACAACTGATGTTGAGAATTTGGTTTTATTTTCAGAAGAGTTAAAAAGCGACTCAAAAAAAGTAATAACTACGCAAAATAGTATGTTCAAGTTTAGTACTAATATAATTTTAATATTATGATTTTTCAAGTTAATATTTTAACAAAATTTGTCCGTTCTCCGACCACACGCATTAAAATGTTAGATGTAGCCAATTTAATAGTACATACCCAGTTTTAATTAAACAATTAGCATTGCTTGAATACCGATGTTTAAACCAAAATGTTTATTATAAACTTTTTAATATCCTAACAAACTTACATCTGGCAACCGTAACACAATGAATGTCCGAAAAAAATTACGTACGGTATTTTCTGTCAAACAAATTCATCACGCACCATGTCCCTTTTTTGAGACAATAGCGAAAGTGATGCGGAATATTGATCAGGTATTTAGAGGCCATGTCTAAAAATACCCCAGGGGTACCGGATAAGCCAATGCAATGCCACTCAAAACGGCATTGTATTGTGGATACGTAGTGGGTATTAAATAACAATTACTTCAACCTTTTAAACCTTTAACAGACTTTTAAGTACGTAGGTGGCAGCAGGTATGAATATAATTTAGGCACTTTTTTTTAGATTGTTGATCTGCTATTCTAGATTGTTGTTTGTGACTGTTTGGTTGCTCTATCGTAAAAGTAATAAACGGAGCAGAGGTCTGCTTCCTTCTTGGTCGGCAACGCGTTGGTAACATCTTTGGTGTTACTGATGTTCACTGACGACGGTGGCCATTTACCATCTGGTGGCTCGCCTGCTCATTTATTGACCCCACATATAATTAAACAAAAAATCCGACCTGCTTAAATCTAAGCTGTAATAATAAAATGTAAGCTTTGTAGCTGTATTGGGGCAGCTTAGAATACTAACCCCAATTCCACGTCGGATGGGTGTCGTAAGAGGCGACTAATTCCGGCCCGCTGGTGGTAAGGCCCCTCGAGGGATTATATTGGTAATATTGATTTTAATTGTTAAATTATACCATTATTGCTATTATTATTTCTCCATGGGGTTCGCCTGGATAGCTACCACCTTGAGCATGAGTCAGCCAGCCGCCAAACGACTCGTCGTGTTCCGGCTGGAGTCTTGAGAGCCAGTTCTTACGTTCTTTTTCTTCTCTCTTTCTTGGCCGGCAACGCATCAGTGATGCTTTTGGTGTTGCTGATGTTCATGGGCGACAATCGCCACTTACCATCAGGTGGATCGTCAGCTCGTTTGCCGGCTATTTCCATAAAAAAATCTAAGAAAGAGCCGTATGTGGTATTGTTGAGATTAATTCTGATAAATAAATTACTCAACTACCTTCGACACAAGTAAATTGGCTAAATTGACAAGTAGTGGAGGAGGATCTTACACTGTGTTCAGGGTGAATGGAGTCATCAGGGTCAATACTATAATGTACTATAGATATGTTTGTAGTACAAAAACGTAAGTAATGTATTTTTTAGCGAATCACTACTTGCTTCAGTAAAGAAAAACATCCTGCGGAAACATGTCTGGGGTCAAATCTCCACAATGTTCTTAAGATAAGAATGGGTTTTTTATGTAAATAGGCAATAAACCTGCAAACAAGCTTAATAGGAAGTACCGCCCATGGACATCAGCAACACAAAAGGTATTATTGACGTATAAAGATAGAAAAAGATAGAAGATAAAAGACAAATAAAGAAGAGAGAAGAAAGAAAGCACTGACTTTGAAACTTGAAAAGTGATCGCGTCAGAAATTATGAAATCCGACGAACTAGGATAACCGAAATAGCCCAGCGAATAAGCCGGCTGAAGTGACAATGGTCTGGCCACATAGTTCGAAGAACCGATGACCGTTGGGGAAGGAAGGTCCTCGAATGGCGTCCATGTCTCGGAAAACGGAGTATAGGACGACCAGACCCCGACCAGATGGATTGACGATCTGAAGAAGGATTCAGAAGGCTCAGGACTGATCAGTGTGGCGCAAGTTAGGGGAGGCCTATGTCCAGTAGTGGGCCTCCAAGGGTTGATGGATGGATGATGGATGGACTTTGAAACTAAGGAAAGAGTATGAAGCCTAATACCTAATCCTTTCTTAGCCAGTACCGTGGGCAAAATTTTTCCTTCTATATATTTTCAAAAATCCAGCCGTGTTATCAGTATCAATATTTCTTAAAAAACAGCAATGATTTCAAAATTATTTTCTTTTCCAATTCGCATTATCTGGGGGCTAATTACCTTGATAAATGTTATAAAATGTTTATTAATGTATCGGGAGCCGTCCAGATAACGGATGAAAGCGCTAGGAAGACGCAGGTGTCTTCATTAATTTAGTCGTACGAACTTAAGCTGGGTCTCCACCAAGCAAGTTGCTAACTTTTGTGTTTCTATAAGAAGTTTCTATAAAAATCATGTTCAAAGTTTCTATAGTAAACACACGGACGTAAAAAAAATACGGACGTAATCCTAACAACAAATTCAGTGAAGCACCCATAGTAATACCAACTCTCTATTCGTACAAGTACACACCCACACATTGACACCATACTGCTATGACATTGATACCATCGCGAATCAAAAATTACAAAATTACGCACACATGGTAAGCGAGCTGTCATTGCTATGCTTCACTCTCGATTAGACAAGGTTACGTCCGTCTTTTTTTACGTCTGTGAATAAACATAAAAAATCTGATAGGGAAACACTCTTATCTGAAGCAGGGTATGTCGGGGCCGGGACTAAACATGACAGATAAGACAAAATAAACAAATAGTACCTATGTACCGGACATGTCATATTGTACCCCACTATACTATATTACAGTTAAGAGTGTTGCCCTATCTTATTTTTAAGAGTAAATTAAAATTGTACATCTCTTCACATTATCCGACAAACTATACCTTGTGTTGACTACAAAAATCCAAAGTAAAATAGTGTTAGCAACTCTTTTTAACCGACTTCAAAAAAGGAGGAGGTTCTCAATTCGACTGCTTTTTTATGTTTGTTACCTCAGAACTTTGGACTGGGCAAACCGATTTTGATGATTGTTTTTTTAATCGAAAGCAGGTGGCTGTCATGTGGTCCCACATAAATTTTATTGAGATCTGACAATGGCATCCATGAGAAAACCACATAAGTCGTAAATTTGTGTTAAGATGTGCGCGACAAATTGACGAATAACTCAATATCACGCCAACCGATTTCGATGATTCTTTTTTTAATCGAAAGCAGGTGCTTGTCATGTGGTCCCACATAAATTTGAACGAGATCTGAAAAGTAGTTTTTGAGACTTTGAAGTCGGTTATTTTTTGTTAGTAAAATTTAGATTATTATTCTTACATAACACCTTTTGACAACACAAAAGCTGCCAACTTTTTTGATGGACACTCAGCTTTAGGCGAGAAGATACGCTCAGAATTAATGTTTTTTTCGAAGCGCTTGGGGTCCCGGATATATTGTTTTTTGTATATTTTATATTCTTAACTGCGCCCTAATAATGAAAACGAAGTAGTGCCTTTTTAAATCTACGGAAATCCAAACGATATATCTCGTATATCCTGTTTATTTATCAGGGTCCTTTGGGACTCAATTTATAGCGATAGAGATCTCCTAGTTTTTCCCTGGGAAAGGGCTGCCTCTGTAAAGGCAGCCGAGGAAATCTCATATGACATTGCATCATTTGCATCCCTTGCGTTCCATTGATTTATGGCATGACAATGGGGTACTTCCTATCAGTTATGAACTGCGTACTCAATCAATACTTACTATCGATACTCTTGTATGGTTGTTTACTTGTCTGGCCAGCTATCATTATCACAGTCCTCAGCTCGATAGTTTCTAGCTGCTTCGTCTCTTCACTTACGGTAGGGGTTTTTGAAACAAGGACTTAATTTGACTTAGAAAAACTGTTTTTTAAAACCTTCCTTGATCATAAACATTTGATTTGATAAAATCAATTCTAATTTGTTATTGTGTCTAAATTGATCTCAACCATACCGAATAGACCGTCAAGTAGTTACATTAAAAAAATTTAATGGGCAGTGATGACCACTAAGTTTTTTCGCTCAAAATTTCCCTTAAGTTGTTTAACATCCATATGGGTAAAAGAAGATAAATCGTTCATAGATTATTATTTATAAAGGAAGGGTGTTAGTTTGATATATCTGGAAGAGACTATAAATCGGGAGGGATCATAAATCACTACGTATACAGACACGGAGTGGCTATTCGGGTCGGGGTCAAGTTGCCATTGAACTTGAGACGTTTTCAGAATAATGATACCTTAATGTCTTAACTGTTCACTTTCCAGAACCTAAATCCGATTTTTGAAGATATTGTTACCCTAAAAGCTTTTCAGCATTTTTTGTACAAAATAATCTTATTGGGCACCTGCGGCCTCAACTATGGATGTCTAAATAGATTTTCGTGGTTTATTTTATCGTAGACTTGCTGACCCGGCAAACTTCGTATCGCCTATTTTTTCTAAAATAAAAAGCCTAACTTACTCCTTGTTACATCAGCTATCTGCCAGTGAAAGTCTCGTCAAAATCGTTCCAGCCATTTCAGAGATTAGCCGAAACAAACAGACAGACAGACAGACAAAAATTGTAAAAAATGATGTTTTGGTATATATTATGTACCGTGTATACATCCAAATGCACTTAGTAAAAAGGGGTTATTTTAATATTACAAACAGACACTCCAATTTTATTTATTTGATGATTTGATGATGATGATGATGATGATGATGGTGATGATTATGATAGATATATATGATATGATATGATATGATATGATATGATATGATATATGATATGATATGATATGATATTATATGATATGATATGATATGATATGATATGATAAGATATGATAGATTATGGTCGCCTAGTCATATTTGGTTGTGGCTTAGAATATTAACCAGGACGTTACAAGAGGCGCCAGAGGCCTTTACACCAAGTCTAAGGGCTTGTTTCACAATCTTCAAGTAAGTCCGAAGTAAGCTATTCGTTGGTTAAGTTGACATTTCGTGTATGTAAAATGACACTTTAACGTCACTTTAACCGGCGATTAGCTTATTCAGGACTCTACTTGAAGATTGTGAAACAAGCCCTAAACATGGCTAGCCCTACTGTAACCAGGTGTAATACCTCGTTCAATATTCCTTGGTAGGTAGATGCATTTTTCTTCTAAATTAAATCAACACAGTTTTTGTAGACACATTGTTAGTATTTAAAAGGCAAATTAGATATTATAATATCAAAAAACTTTTTAAGATCGGCCTCCAGCTGATAGGCACAGATGACCGATCCACCATCATCAATGGAAGCCCAGCTGACAGATGCATTTTTTAAAAAACCAACTGTCATGATTTAAAAATTTATAAGAAAAATGCATCTGCCAGCCAAGGAATATTGAACGTTACACTGGTTGGTGGTAGGGCGCGCTTATCATAAGAATTACACGTCATTATCGATATGATAAATAGAATCGCGTAGATTAAATCATATAGTAATGCTACGCGAATAAAGATATTAGTTACATACAAATACAATATCATTGGTTACATAATATGATATTCTACGAGCTTACTACGCAAACATAATAATGATTTTATGTTATGTCAGCTTAAACTAAGAGCAACATGTGACGTCTTAGAAATACGTATTTGACTGGATTTGGAGCAAAGTCGTAAATCCTTAATGGCTTTATAACTTTACTCCATTATAAATATCGTAAATATGAAAATATCCTTTAGTATAAATCTTCCAAACAAATTAAATTTCGATTTACCTACTTGTATTGTTCACTGAGGGAGATCTTTACATATCTTTCTTTTCTCATCTGTTTTGCCGACAACGCATCGGTGATGCCTATTATTGATGACCAAAGGCGGCGGGAAGCATTTATCTATCATCATGTGGCTCGTCTGCTATTTTGTCGGCTAGTCACTTTTGAAGTTATACTTCTTTAAAACGCGCGTTATGAAAAACATATTATTATTATATTGTTTTTTTTTTTTATTTTAATATTGTCTTTTTAATATTATTTTTTTATTGATTTTTTTTTCACTTTTTTTTATTTTTTTTTTATTTTGTTGTATTTTGTTTTTAGCCAGCTCACGATCAACCTAACTCATGCAGAAATAACAATAGTAATTATGTCACATAAAAAATAAATAGCACAAAAATACAAAGCAATATTTAATAAAGAAAAACGTACTTCCTTTACCACCCGAAAAGCTCCCAAAAAGTAGCTAATACCGGTGGATTCACGAACGTATCGCTTGCTTGAATAAAGTACATAAAACCCAGGAAGAAAAGGACATTCGTGACGTCACGCCGCCTTTGTAAAGTCTCATGACTCGGCAAACTTAGAGGAATTCATTACCTTAATTTTCTTAAAGGATTTTCTTATTATATAGGTATGTTTATTCAAATAAACCTTTAATATTTATTATAATAATATACTTATTAAAATGACGCGATTTATTTTTGCGATGTACCTAAATGGTGATTTGGCACACAATTTTCAAATTTCATTATCAGTTGTATGAAGAACTAGTTTTTACCCGCGGCTTCGCCCGCATGTTCAAAGGGAACTAACAATGAGTTGTTTAACATGCATGCCACATTCCTGGTGCAAGAATAAATAAGTCATAGTTCCAAAATTTAAAAGATACTAAGAGGAACCAACTGTAAAACCTATGACCCTTTTTAACCTTCCAAAAGTTATATCAATATTTATATACAATTATTTTTATAGTAAAATACATTTATATACCTACAACATTGAAATATATAAATAAGGACAACACATTGTTACTTTTAATATGGAATGTTTCAAATACGCATCATAATGGATATTCCGATGGGAATGAGATGTTTTACCGCGGTAAAAAGTAGCCTATGTTGCTCTCCAGTCTCCTTACTATCTTCACACAAAAAATCATACCATAACATCGCTCCGTTACGACGTGAAAAAGGGACAAACAAACACACTTTCGCGTTTATAATATTATAGTATGAACTAGTATAGATTTTAGTATGTGTGTATAGATTTGTTTATTTCCTGTTCTACCTAGCACGGACCTATATAGGTGAAGGTTATCGGCACCGACGCTGACAATGAACTTGATACGAACGCAGAATACAAATGCTGAGATAGAATATTCTTGAAAATGGAAATCGCTTAGTCAGCTGTCCGGCTGGGTCCACGGGGGTTACGAGGAAAATAAAGGAATCTTTTCTGATATTATCTTTATTTGGGAACAAATATTTATGAAGCCACGGATTGCGTAAATCTATACTTCTATACTAATATATAAAGAGGAAAGATTTGATTTTTTGTTTGCATTGAATAGGCTCCGAAACTACTGAACCGATTTCAAAAATTCTTTCACTGTTGGGAAGCTACACTATCCCCGAGTAACATAGGTTATATTATATTTTCAAAAATTAGGGATCCTTAATAAAACTCCAGTAATGTATCCCAAGGTGTAAAAAGATAAGAAAATCGAAGCAAAGCGAGGGCGGTTACTCGTGATTTATAAGGGTAAGGTAAACAAAACTAGTTTCCGCCCTCTTATAAAACTTTCGGCACGCTCCCTAATTTGCTTGGAAACAGTTAAGCGCTTTTTTGTGCCTTGAGGGACACGAAGAAGTTCATACCTACATTTTATCATTATCTTATGAGTCAAAAGTTTTTAAAACACACAGGGATTTTGGAGCTACATACCAACATTACACCAAGCAATAATTCGGTATGCTACTGACATTTTCAATCCTGATTTTTTGGCATGTTTTTGTATGTAAATAGCCTAATGGTAAGTTAACTTCGTTCATGATGTACGCTTCAGTAAAACCAAAGCCCGTCGCCGGCAAAAAAGAAGAGTGAAGAAAGAAAAAAGACCCCCTTGATTACGATTGAGATACGTAAACTGAGATAAAAACCAGCAATCTTTGGGGTTGGTACTGAAGGTAGGAGAGTCCTGTCGAAGAGCGATCAAGAGAGCCAAAGTGGATTGCTCGCTAAAGACTCCCTTGATTACGATTGAAGTACGTAAACTGAGATAAAATCCAGCAATCTTTGGGGTTGGTACTGAAGGTAGGAGAGTCCTGTCGAAGAGCGATCAAGAGAGCCAAAGTGGATTGCTCGCTAAAGACTCCCTTGATTACGATTGAGATACGTAAACTGAGATAAAAACCAGCAATCTTTGGGGTTTGGTACTGAAGGTAGGAGAGTCCTGTCGAAGAGCGATCAAGAGAGCCAAAGTGGATTGATTGCTCGCTAACTGAAATTAGTGAGTAAACGGTATTTTATTTTTTATTCAGAAAACAGTGAAATGACGTCATTTTATTTGTAAATTTTAACTTTTTTTTATAGCCTGAAGGGCAGACGAAAAAGCATACGGGCCACCTGATGGTAAGTGGTCACCGTCACCTATGGACATGAGCAACACCAGAGGAATCGCCAATGCAACGCCGGCCCTGAAGGAGAACTCTTTTTACACCCTTTTTGAAGAACTCCATGTTATACTGCTCCGGGAATATCTCAGAAGGAAGTTCATTCCATAGTTTGCACGTACGCGGCAAAAAAGTTCATGAGAATCGAACCGTAGAGGTTCTCCACGGGTCCTATTTTGTATCTCCTAAATAAACATATCTTGGAACAACACCTTCTAAGTTAGGTATGTCTCTATGTAGGAAGAGCTCTTCGTGTTTATGGTGTAAGTTTTTTCCATACTCGTACATAACGTGAGATCGTAAGTAATCCGTAATTTCCTCGAATCGACAACATCTAGTACATAACGATGTATTTCTTCCTTTATATTATAAAATGGGATTTTTCCAACTTTTACGCAAAAGGCGATGTCTCAATCCTATTATAACGGAGTCTATGAGGATGTTTCTTACTCTTTCACGCAAAATCTACTGAACGGATTTTCATGAAATTTAGCACACAGATAGACCATGACCTGTAATAAGATATAGGGTACTTATTAACCCGTAAAACTTAGACAAAGCCGTGGGCAAAGTGCTAGATTTATATTTTTTCGGAAATGTAGCTTTATGGTAAGTATCTCCTTACACCAATAGCGAGGCGACAGTACTACAGTATCACGAAATCTGCGGCATCACACAACGCATTTCCTTGGATGTACGATGCCATACTGATCATCTGAATTGAATATTATTGATGTGCAAGCGAGAGAAGCAAATAGGAACGTGTGTTAATGACATGATTGATATCGTCACACGTATGAAAAACAATGACCATATTGTGTTATAATGACAGGCTTCAGCTAGATACATAAAAGTTTTCGATGGGTTGTTTACATTATAATTATATCTTTATAGAATTTAATGTTTCTTCTAAGATTGAGCACGACTTGACGGTTCAGACGGAGATTTTAAGTTAAAATACATGAATATTAAGTATTTTATAGATTTTCGTATAAAAATACTAACCTTTAGGTTTAGGTTTAGATAGACCGGTTTCACAGAAATCCTTTTTACATATTGTCGCTTTGTGGCTGAATATTTTGAATGTGCTACGTCACGACAAAACACCGACGAAGGAGATTTGAAATCTTTCGTAATCTTGCTAAGAGGTTTTCCACTCTTTGACGTCATTTTGTTATTTGGAAATGAGTGAATATAGATAAAAACTTAGATTTAATATTCCTATCTGAATTAATAAACTATTATTACTATTAGGTATGTATTACATTTTTTTTATTTAATTTACTTCTTAAAGAAATAAATTTGCTAATATACGCAGGCGAATTCGCGCAACAGATAGGTAGTCCGAAATAAAATTTGTTGAGAAAACTAAATTCTTTCAAATATGATATTTTTGATGGAAGCAATGTTACAACCAATTAAAAATATGGGTAAGGCCATTGAGGCCGTATTGTCCTTAATTAATAATCGATACAATCAATTGCGGAGGACAATCCAGTTAGAGGGCGAAAATGTCACGTTATCAAATCATTCCTACAATAAATGGATTCCACCAAAATCATTTCATGCGCTAAATTTTACCTGAAAACTTTTTATGCATATAATAATATCATTGCCTGAAAATCACGTTTAGACACAGAAGATTCTTGGTTTAAATTCAATTTTACTTTAGTGAAGCCGCGGGTAAAAGCAAGTACAAATATTCAAATCAAATCAAATCAAATCAAAGGTTTTTGGTCAAAATTGATTTGGTTTACAAACGCTTTTTGAAAGTCATGCAAGCTACGTTAATGCTTCAATGCCCTACTGTGAGAGGGCCCGGGAGAAGAAGCAGCAAGAAACTACCGGGTTTGTTTTTTCCTGCTCACAGTTACAGATAGCACTTATCATCTACTACAATCTATATTCATAAAACTCATGTCCAATTATTGTACCTACAAAATAATGTTTCAAGAGAAAAATATGTGACTATAACACATTATGTCTGATAAAAGTTGTAAAAGTAAAAGATAAATGAGATAAATAATAAATTACGTGTACGAATACGAAAAGTAATAAAGTACGCCTAGATTGTTTTAGGGTAATAGATACTACTTATAAGTACTATTATTTCTTCTGTGGTAATACATATTATATACCAATATTGGACATGACTCGTTGAGTTCACCTACATTAATTTATTGGGATAGTTAGAAGTTTCATTGGCCGTAGCAATAAAATATTAGTTGGGAAAATTATCTGCTATGTCCTCATATTATTTGTCTGGCTGTGGCCCACGGTTATTCTTATTATTATAAAGATTTCTTCAAGAATGGCTTTCGAATTCAAAGTTATTTTTGCAAATCCGACTATTATTCCAGAAATAAGCTCAAAAAAACAAACTCTTCAGTAGATCCCATTACAGCGATTTTTAGGATTTTTGTCTGTTTGTCGGCGCGTTTGTTTCCATTTATCACAGAAATGGCTTAACCGACTTGGATGGTACTTTCACTGATATATTGCAAGGATAACTTATGATGTTTTCCACGGTCTTAACATAAAAGCAAAAGCAACAACCCATAATTGTCCCACCGCTGGGCTCGGGGTCTCCTCTCACAATGTGAGGGGTATTAGGCCATAGTCTACCACGCTGGCCAAGTGCGGATTGGTAGACTTCACACACTTTTGAGAACTTTATGGAGAGCTCTCTGGTGTGCAGGTTTCCTCACGATGTTTTCCTTCACCGAAGCAAGTGATAATTAACTTCTAATACGCACATAATATTTGAAAATTAGAGGTGCGTGCCAGGATTTGAACTCGGGCCCCTTCATTCGGGAGACCAACGTTCTAACCGCTAGGCTATCACTGCTGCTTAACATATAAACATTTTTTAAACATAGGTTCCCTGACTTCCCTGAAGCGTACTGACGACGGATATCTACTAGTTTTGATCAATGCATTTACAGCTACTATAGAATGGATATGTCAACAGAACTATCGTAATAACGTGATAGGTTGTGATACCCTTAATAGCCAAGACATCCACTATCCACATTACTCTATCTGTGATTACAATCAAGGAAAATGCTAAAGCCACAAAGTACTGCCCTATTGATTTTGAATCTCGCAATCTTAGATTAAAATCTTAGCTCTTTCCGCAGGAACACACCAGCTGTGTTAAGAAAATAAAGTTAAATACGTATAAATGCAACGGCTACAGGCTCTTCTTTGTCAGATCAAAAATTGAATAGAATTTTATTTCTACAGCCATACACATGCACGAACAATTAAAAGTAAATAAACATACAAGGGAAAATATACAAACATACCTACTAAATATACTCGTATATAGGAAATAAATTCACTCATTTCATTTGGAATCGAATGTCACTATAATATACTGAGGATGCCAGAAACAAATTGGTTTACGGTAGAATTTGATGTGGTAAAACTAGGGTTGCTAGTTGACCGGGATATCCGGGATTATACCGGAATTTTACGTCTTGTCCCGTAATTAATTTGTGTCCTGTAACTCTCTGTTCCAGATTCCACGTTGACTAAGGGTCGCTGAAACGAAACGTAAGGGGCACAAAAATGAATTGCGACACAAAAGGAGCGCTTTGGGCTTTGGGGGAACTCCTACCCCCAAAAAATCTTGGATTCACCCGTAGAATTGTTCCTAAAACGAAAAGCCTAGACACCCTAGTTACAACTATGACATGTTATTAGGTATATACCTAATTATAATTCTTAGTTGATGAAATGTAACAAGCTCTGTCGAGGAATGCCGACAACATTTCAGTCGTAAAAGTTAGCGAATACGACGTAAGTAATATCACACAATAGATAATGTAATAATGTGAACTGTGCAGTAAAATGTGCTGCAACCGATGAGTAATACAACTTTATGTTATTTCCCAATGTAGCATAAAACTATCTCGATATTTGTTGGGTGAACGCGCTGATTATTAAACTGGTTCAAGAAGATTCTTCGTCAATATATTTAGTTACAGCAGAGGGTGCCACGAGTAGAGGCGGCTTGAACTAAGAACACCCTATCTCTGTAAAAGTTGTTAAACACAATTTAAACACACCATAAAAAGTTATATCCCGTATGAAACTGAGGAATTTCCCGTGTAAAAATAAAACCCCTCACAGGAATGTCTATGAATAAAAAATGTGTTTGCGGAAAACCGGAAACTTTTTAGGGTTCCGAAGTAAAATCGGAACCCTTATAGTTTCGTCATGTCCGTCTATCCGTCCGTCCGTCCGTCCGTCTGTCCGCCTGTCTGTCCGAAGCAAAGCGCCGAGACCCTTAGTGATAGAAAGCTGTAAGGCATGAATCTACATATTTACTAAAACTCTAGAATCGTAGAATAATATATTGAAAAACATTTTTTTTCAGGGTTACTTCCCCTACAGGTACCGTGAGGATGGTTTTTTATTCGTCGCGTACCCTACAGTGTGGGGTATCGTTGAAAAGGTCTTTCAAAAATATTATGGGTCTTTTAAGACCATTTCTGGAATTAGGAGTCCGTCTTCGAAATATCTGATTTAAAATGCTAATTTTGTTTACAGTTGGACAAGTGAAAAAGTTCTCAAAAATAGGTTATATGATGAATTTACAAGGAAAATTATCACGGCTATGTTAGCATAAAGTAGTTAATGAGTAATAGTCGATAAACTTACTACTTCGGAACCCTACATTGCGCGTGGCCTGACACGCACTTGCCCGGTTTTTTTTCATTATTTTAACGAGACCCTAACAACAGCAGTAATAAAAGCCTAATTTTTGCATGAGTAAATTATTCGTTCGTTACTTAACCTAAGTAGAAGCATAATTTATTCGATGTCTACTTTTAAATAAACGATTATTCTCTCTAAGTCCAAGTTCTTAAATCTAATCATTGTTCAAAAGAGGAAAACATGAATTTGCATATTTCGAACGTATCTTTTCTATTCAATCTGTACAATAGTACATTCGTTAATTGTACATGAGAGACCAAAAAACTTTTTAGTATATGTACTATACAAAACAATTCAGTAGGCCGGTTGTTGGTTACTTATATGGTGAATACTTTGAATTTCAATATCTATAGGGTTTATTAAGTATTCATTATAAGATATATAAATTCCGGGAACCATTTTCTCAATAAACTTATTGAACTTCCTCGCTGAAACCTGGGTCAAACAGATAGCATGGCTGGGCGTGATCGCGCTACGCCAACACAGAGCGTGGCGGGGCGTGACACGCTACGCGATGCTCTTATGCTCTTGCTTCTAGAACTGACACAACAAACCGCTACGCTAAGCTTCGCGTGCCTGTGTGTGGCGTCTTCTATACAACGTCACTGAATCTGGCCGCAGCCTAATGTCAACAAAGCTAGGTAAGGTAAGGATTTAAGTTTTGACGTGATAACGTCTATTAAAACGATGAACGCCGGGCGCATGCACGAAAAAATGTAGCGTTCCGCGAGCGAGAGAGCGGCAAAAGCGAGAGAGAGGCACGATCAGCTACGATCGGCCGTACGTCAGCTACGAAGCCGTAGGCGATCCTAGTTGAGCGGAGCGGGGCGGGGTGGGGTGGAGCGAAGCGGAGCTTTGTCATGACGTTGTTTAATGTACCTAATAAGGACAGCCAACGAGCTTGCAGTGCCATCATCATCTCCTGCCGCTCATGGACATCTGTGACAAACTTCGAATAGGAGTAGGAGTCCTGTTAGTCCTGTTAGAGTAGATGTTACTAATAGGAAGAATGGGATGGGTGTCGTAAGAGGCGACTAAATCCGGCCCGCTGGTTGTAGGGCCCCTGGAGGGATTATATTGGTAATATTGATTTTAATTGTTAATTAATACCATTATTACTATTATTATTTCTCCACGGGTTCGCCTGGATAGCTACCATCCTTGAGCATGAGTCAGCCGCCAAACGACTCGTCGTATTCGGGCTGGGGGCTTGAGAGCCAGTTTTTTCTTTCTTTTTCTTCCCTCTTTCTTAGCCGGCAACGCATCAATGATGCCTTTGGTGTTGCTGATATCCATGGGCGACGATAGCCACTTACCATCAGGTGGATCGTTAGCTCGTTTGTCGGCTGTGTCCATAAAAAAAAATGAATGCGATAACACCTGCGTGGCTGCGGCTGGCTAGCTAACACTCTCTTGCTCGAGTCAATCAGTGATCATTCCCCGCCATGTTATTTGTCTGAAACAGCCCTAATGCTTCCACTTTGAATTCAATGCGCGCAACTTCCGTAGTAATTTGTGTTAATAATATTACCGTGACCCTTCGGAACAAACACGTAAATGGCAAACGGGCCTTATTAGACTGAGTCAACCAAATGGCTATTTAGTTAACCGACTTCAAAAAAGGAGGAGGTATTCATTTCGACTGTATTTTTTATTTTGCCTTAAGCAGGCAAACGAGCAGACGGGTCACCTGATGGCAAGTGATCACCGCCGCCCATGGACATTAGCAACATTAGGGGCGTCACCAGTGCGTTGCCGGCCTCGAAGAAAAGAAAAGACCCGCTTCTTGAAGGACGCCATCTCATATTTTTTTTGTGTGGCAAATAAGTGGTAAATAAGCTTGTGAAATATGTTTTGGGTTCAATATTAGCAGAACTTTGTATTTTTGTGTTGTGTGTCGCCCCAGTGGTCGTGAAGTAAGACCAATATGCTAGGAAGTGCTAGGTTAAGATTTGTTTTGGTTCTCCACTTATAGATATCTTCTATGTGTTGTCTATGCCCCCCGAATCCTGTGTCGCGGACAGGAAACCTACTGTTGGGGTATGAGTGTGCAAGTACTTATCTATCTTCTATCTATATGTAATTCGACGCTAGAAAGCAAACATGTAGCACCCGCAAATATCAAATTGTTCATGAGAGCCGAAGAAGTTTTTGATCTCTCGAAAAAAACTCATAAATTCTCTATTTAGTAGAGAAGTTATGAATTTTTCTCTGTTTTAGTTGAAAACTTATGATATTTCTCGAGAAATCAAAAAGTTTATCGGCTCTGATCAGCAGTTTGATCTTTGCGGGTCAAAAGTGATTGATTGATGTATCAACGCACAGGCCAAACCTTTAGGGCTAAGAACTTAAAATTTCGCACGCGTATTCCTCTGATGACGTAGACATCCACTAAGGAAGGATATTTCGAACTTCAACCCCCAAGGGGGTGAAATAGGGGATAAATATGATAAGCATAATTTCCGCGTACGAAGCTGCGAGCAACAGCTAGTTATACATATAATCGCTATTTTCTGCTGTGCCCAAATGTTGGCTGGTAGAGAATGCTCTTAGCATTAAGCTCGCCTTTTATACCAACCATCTTAGGTATAATAAAGTTTAAATAAATAATTAAAATGAATATAATAAAAAATAATATTTATCATTTATTAAAATAAATATAATATATGATATTTATTATTTATTGTAGATACTTTATAATCTTAATATATGTTTGTCACTTCGCGTTCCAACAATAACGGGGAACCCACAACCTGTACTTAAGAGAGATTAATCGTAATAGGCTCGTAAATTAACATACAACAAGCCTCGGCTCGGTTCGGAATCTGTAAAATTCGAATATGAAAATTAGTAGATATGTCACGTATATGGCAAGTATGGAGAAGAATACAGAGTCAAGTGAGTATCCTGAGAATATACGATAAATATAAAATATATAATAATTTCAGAAACTAAAAAACTCCCTTTCTCTTGTCTTGGTTTTCATCGCTGTGAAGATTTTTCTTATGGAACTTTCCTTGGAAGCTAAGGTTTTATCCATGCTTCTACTAACGAACAACGTAAGTTATAAGCTTCTAAAATTGCATTAAATTCAAAAGATCCTAAGATGCATACTTTAGCTGCATTTGGTAACGTAGTTAACGTGTTAAGTTTAATAATATTACTCTTAATAATAAGTAAATTTATCATTACAAAAAGGTATTTAATCTTTATTAGCCACGATAATCGTCGTGATAATATGTTATAGCGCAAAAGATTTACTTCAGAAACAATATAAAACGCTAATTACTTATTATAAGTAGGTACTATTATTTCTTCTGTGCGCTAATGCGATATTAATGACCTCTCATCTGTTTCCGAGTGGTTTAACGTATGAGTTTTATATGCCACTTGAATGGTGTTTTATTATCATTGACATTTATTTCAATTTAGTTGGTACTTTGGTATTACCAACCTTGTATTATGTCATGTTATTTAACATTTCGTAGTGATCAAATTGATGAATTTTCCGATAGCATCTCAAATTGTCTTTTAAATTTCCTACTAATGTTATGAAGGAAAGTTTGTGATAATAATATATTTAGATTCTCTTTCATGCAAAAACTATAAAACGGATTTGGATATTTGGCATTTTGAAAACAGATAGATTATCATGCATTGGCACAGGATACTTTTCATCTTGCTAGACGGAACTATTCTCATGTCGCATGATGGTCGACTATTATGCTTATTTTTTTTATTGCTTGGTATAAATCATTCGTTAGGGTGATTATTTATGTATATTAGATCCTTTACATGTTATGAAAAAAAAATTTGAACATAGGTAATGCTTCTTCTAATTTCTTAAAGAAATCTCTTTCAGCATACCTGGGAATGGAAAGGTGATATAAAATTAATTTAGCGTACACTTGTTTGTAAATAATATTTCTACTACTACTATTTTCGTGGTACAATAAGTATGAATAAACTGCAAATTGCCTAATAAAATAGCTGTTGTATCGTGTAAGCATACTAAGCATAAGTTTCCGAACCGAAGCAAGGGTGGTTTGCTAAATTTGATAGTGTTTATTTTAGATATATGAAACGCAATTTCGTCTGCATCGCGATTTATATCCAACAGCCGGGAACCAAATAAACATAAAACAAACAGGTAATTAGCAATAAGCAGTGATAGCCTAGCGCTTAGAACGTTGGTTTCCCGAACGAAGGGGCCCGAGTTCAAATCCTGGCACGCACCTCTAATTTTCAAATATTATGTGCGTATTAGAAGTTAATTATCACTTGCTTCGGTGAAGGAAAACATCGTGAGGAAACCTGCACACCGGAGAGTTCTCCATAAAGTTCTCAAAGGTGTGTGAAGTCTACCAATCCGCACTTGGCCAGCGTGGTAGACTATGGCCTAATACCCCTCACATAGTGAGAGGAGACCCAGAGCCCAGCAGTGGGACAATTATGGGTTGTGGCTTTGCTTTTAAACAAGTAATTTACCGCTTTGAATAAAAGTTTAGATTCGAAAGTAGCGATATAAATTATCCGTTATCGCTGGTAACAGTTAATTGTGAAAATTAAAAGAAAGCCACAAAAGTCAGATTCAGTGAATTGCGAGATAAACTTGTAAAACGTATCTTTATGCCTCATATAATCAAAAAAAATATTTATAGAAGTATAACCCTTTAGAGTACACTGAATATCTAATATCACTCTGAATGAATTTTAAACAAAAATAGAAAATAAATTTCGTCTTTAAAGTTTGTCAAAAATATTTGATATTGCTAAATTAAAACAACCGCTGACACAGATTAACTTCTTACATTTCTATGATAGTTATAATATTTTTAAAGCTAAGAGGAAATGACTGTGTACAATTTACATTCACCCCTTGAGTCTTGAACAAGTTATCACTTTCACATTCCGTAGTAAGTTCATAACATAGTCTATCATGTCGGCAAACTGCCGACTGGCAAACTTCATTATATCTTTAAGAACATGCATGATGGAGAACTCTTAGGAATGCAGGTTCGACACAATGACTTCATTCACAATGGATGCTTGCGCATGTCAGGTCGAAATAGTGATCGACTTTAATTTATAATGATACCTAATTATATATTTCCGGTGGAAATATAATGTTAATCTGAATACAATATTTTAGCTGGAAGATAAATTTCCTTGATGGTATTTTGAGGAAATTAAGTTATGGAAGTTAAGTTCTGGTTATTCAAAACGATGCTTTTCATTCCCGAAGACAAAGTATATTGAAGGAATACTACCGGATCTTCCGAGTCAGGTTGATAGGTTTTGTTAATGATCAGTCTCTGAGAAAAAGGAAAGTTACTATATTGTAACTTACAAAATAACGTACAAATCGTAAAAGTAACAAACGGAAGTGATTTAAAATTTTGCTAGTTATTATAGCGTCTATGCTGCCTGTTACGCTTTAACAGTCCAAGAATTGGGCTAATTGAGATGAAATTTTTATATTAATATATTTTGAAGCCTATCGGGGAAGGACGTAGGTTACTTTAAAAAACTGCAGTTCATTAGAATAAGAATTCGCATTTTTATAATTTTAAAATTTGCATGCTTCAACCAGCTAAATCTGCGAATAAATTGTATTGTATTACTTACACATACCACTACTTTATACAACATTTATAGAAAGTAAATACCTAATTATGAATTAACTATGAAAAGAAATACCGTAGTGCGTAGAAATCATATTGATCATTATCAAAAGCTCTAAGTATTTGTTGACCTACTCGTACCAGCTCCTGATTCCCAAGAATAATTATTATAACATTCTGTCTTCACATGCATGATAATTTACATATTCTATGCATAATTTCATAGCTAACCCATAGCAAAACATTATGTTTTATTAATATTGGTGACCCCGAAGTACCCTAGTAACGGGACCCAATTAAAGTTGCTTCCGGTAACATTAGTTCCTCAGTCACTAATAGAAGGAAAACATTAAAATTTAAAATGAAATTATTATTAGAATTCACACTCTTAAATTAAGCTTGTCGTGGATTTGATAGAGTAATGTGATCTATGTAAACAAGAATCATCGTGGTAATTATCACTTCATTAATTTATGAAAGTGAGATTCTTATATATACAGGATATCAATAATGCAGGAATATACAGGGATATTTTTCGATCGGTAACTTAGAAACTTGAAACTTGAAAAGGCTCAACCGAGTAAACATTTTTTGCAAAAAGGGATAGCTCCCTTTTCCTATTTAACCCTGACGGTAAAGTCTTACTTAACCCTCTTCGAGAAATAGGGGATACGGCTGACTTAATGACATCTCCTTCGAGAGTCAGTTCCACGTGTTCCGTGGTCAGTTCTTTTATTTACCCATCTTAAATACTAGACTTTTATTTTGATCCACAATTAAGAAATAATGTACATGTATTTGTACCATTATATTTTAGAATCATCCTTCAGCCGTCGACAACGCAGCCCAGATAAAACAAAGGCCTGACAGTTTATCGCCTCCACACATCTTTAGCCAATCCCAGAGAGACGCAATAGACTGGAAAAATAATAAGATCGATTGACTTGGGCCTCGTTAGGTTCCGTTTGTTAGTGTCACAGATAGCGTAGACAATTTTATTTCTAGTGTATGATATAAGATATAAGATAATAAAATATTATAAGTAAATATAATTAAATATATTGTAGAGTTCAGTAGGAAAAAAATACCTTATTGTAATAATACCGTTTCTTGTTGTTTCTTCTCGCGAGACCAATCACGGTAGGGATTTTTTGAAATGATGAATAATTCATCAGATCTTTTTTAAGTAGTGGAACACGCTGTGTACCCACTAGTATACATACAATATAATCCCAATATACAATACCTTTGCTATCATCGACAGATTATTTAGTAGGCTGGAAAGGCTCTCAAATACATACCAACTTTAATGAGACTCCTTTACGATAAAAAATAGGTTCATAAAATAATAATGCTTGTGGTTAAACAAAAAAGTTTTAAATAAATGGCTACTTAATTACGTAAGCAACTGTTGAATAAAATTAATGGAATAAGTTTAAGTGTAATCTGTACACAATTTATCACGACGACACGGCATCATTGCCTCAATGTACCTACTCGTACATTGTGAAGAAACCAAGCTCGATTATTTATCGTGGCAAGTAATGTCGCCGTTATTTCTGACTTATTGTTAAAATTTAAATGAATTGGCAAGGTATATTCTAAACAATCAGTTAGTACCTAACAAAATGCTCGATTCATAAACTCAATTTTATTCAAATTTAGTTCTAGGTTTTGTCCTCGTTTTCCGGGATATAAATACCCTATATGTTATTCCAGATAATGATCTACCTGTGTGTGAAATTTCATGAAAATCCGTTCAGTAGTTTTTGCGTGAATGAGTAATAAACATTCTAACTCACAAACTCAAAATCACTCACATTTATATAATTGTAGTAGGATAATATTATAGTAGATAGCAACTGCTGCTACGATTACGACTGCTGCCGGATCCCTTGGACCGTTCGGACCAATGTCTCGACCTTGGAAGAACTGAAAATTAAAGAGAGACCGTACAAAAAATCCTCAAATTCTTCGGACACATTATCCGGCACCAACTGGAGTGCAAATGGAAGGCAAGTGGTTACGCAGCCGATCGCCTACGCGTTGGACAGACTTGATAAAAGCTGCTACACAAACATCAAGTGAATCAACACGAACATGAAGTGACGTGTGATCGAGTAATAAAACACAGCCGATCGGGAGAAGATATATTTTATTACTAACTTAAATCTATTACATTATAGCTTAGCCTAATACACATACACACACAGACAACATACCTTATTACTATTCTTACGTACACTACACCTCCAGGGGTGAAAAGAAAAAAAAAACATTAGAAATGGTTTTTTTTTTTACTTACAACTAATTTCAACTAATTACGAAATAGTTTGGTTCTATCTTTATGAACTATTTCGTGTTTGTTTCTAATGGCTATTTTAACATTAGGGTCCATATCTTCTAGCACAACATACGGACCTTCAAAAATATTATGTAATTTCTTATTTATTCCTTCATTTTTAAGTAGGACTAAATCATTTTTCTTATATCTAATAGGATTAATATTCCTATCATATGCTACTTTTCTTTTTTCTTTACTATCAATTAAATTATTCCTAGCGTCCTTAAGAGCTATCTGTAACCTATATCTTAAGTCTAATGCGTAATTGTCTACGTTATATAGGGGATTCACTATATCATTCTGTAAGTTGTTAGGGATATTACAAGCTCTGCCAAAAACAAGTTCAAAAGGCGAGTACTTGGTTTCAGTATGGACTGTATTATTATAACTGAAACACCAAAATGGTATCCAGTGAGCCCATTGGTAACCATTGTTACCGCAGTAAGTCCTTAAAAATGCACTTAAATGTTTGTGCGCGTTTTCAAGCGAACCGATTGATTGATGGTGGTAAGCCGTAGATGTTAACTTTTCAATTTCGAGTAGCCTACACACCTCTGTCATAGTAATAGAAATAAATTCAGATCCTCTATCAGTTGCAATAATGTGAGGAATTCCGAAACGTAATATAAAATTTTCCACAAAGGCTTGTGCAACAGTCACTGCTTCCTTATTTTTAATAGGATAAGCTTCAATGAACTTAGTCAGTTCACATTGAATAGTAAGAATATAACAGTTTCCATTCTCATCCCTATCCATGGGACCAACAAGATCTAAAAAAATTTTTTGAAAAGCGGCTGTCGCTGTCGTAGTTAAAGTCATAGGTTGTTTCGTGTATCTACTATATTTTGATTTTTGGCACTTAGGACATTTGCTAACAAAATCTAGTACATCTTGTTCAAGTCTAGGCCAGTAGAATCTTCTTTTAATATTATTTACCATTCTACGCACACCGGCATGTCCGCTAGTTGGTAGAAGATGGAAATCGCGTAAAATAAAATCTCTAACATTCATATCGTCAATTCTTTCCACTCCTCTTAGTATGCATACTCTTGGTCCTGTCCATGTAGTTAATGATTGTAGTTCCTTACATAAACCTTTTATAAATTCTTCATTTCGAGTATCTTTTATTATGCAAATTTCCTCTATTTTTACTTTCTTGCAAAACTCTTCTAACTTTGTCACAAATTCGGCTCGCGAAAATTGTGCCCTAAAGTTAAGATTCACACATAACATCATTTTACTAGGAATATACGCAAAACACTCTTTTTCTTCTTCTACTAATTTCTTCTTCTTATACTCATTTACTTTATCTTTTTCTACTAAAACCATCTCAACCAAATCACGCGGTTTCCTTAATAACTCTATGATTCTTGGCTGGCCAGGCCTGTCATCAGTAGGTTTATTAAGTCTTACCGGTTCAACCACACTATTCTCATTCATTCTTCTCTTTTGCGCTCTAGTCATAATATTCACTTCCGAATTTTTTTCATTCATTCTTTTTAGTTCATCCGATGTCCAACACACTCTAGATAATGCATCCGCTAATACGTTGTCCTTTCCTTGCACGTATACAATTTTAAAATCATACTCCTCAAGAGTCAAACGAAACTTCAACAACCTACTTGAGGGATCTTTCATTCCAAATAAATATACAAGCGGTCTGTGATCTGTCATTATAGTGAATTGTCTGCCATACAAATATGGTATGTAATACTTAACTGCCCAAACAATTGCAGCAAGTTCTTTTTGGATTGTAGGGTAGTTTAGTTCACTTTTATTGAGGGGTCTACTAGCATAGGCCACGGGTCTTAAATCCTTATTACATAACACAGCGCCAATAGCTATACCTGATGCGTCGGTTTGTATAATAAATTCGTTTTCGTCAGAAAAATCTGGATATTGGAGAATTGGTGGAGTAATTAATGAATTTTTAAGAAATTCAAATGATTTTTGACACTCATCTGTCCAAGTAAAACAAGATTGTTTGCGGCATAATTTGTTCAATGGTAAGGTTATTTCGGCAAAATTCGGGACAAATTTTCGATAGTAATTACAAAATGCTACGAATCTTTTGACTTCATCAGCATTTTTGGGGACGGGAAAATTTTGTAAGATTTTTGTTTTATCTGGGTCAGGTAAAACACCTTCAGCCGAAACAATATGTCCAAGATATAAAATTTCCTTCTTTAAGAATTGACACTTTTGTGGATTTAATTTTAAATTAACTTTTCTTAGCCTCTCAAACACATCAATCAAATTTCTGTTGTGGATTTCTAAATTTCTGCCGAAAATAATTAAGTCATCCAAATAGATAAAACATTTTTCATATGCTAGACCAGACATAGCTATTGACATCACTCTACTGAAATTACTACAGGAAGTTTTCAGACCCATAGGAAGACGTTTTAATTGATATTGGCCTGTGTTAGTAGTAAAAGCAGTATATTTACGACTATCAGGGGACAAACTTACCTGGTAATACCCTTGATTTAAATCTAAATGAGTATAATAGATGGATCCAGAAAGTGAGTCTAAAATGTCGGTGATGTTTGGTAGTGGAAACTTATCGTCGACTATAACATCATTAAGTTTTCTATAGTCAACTACCAAACGCCATTTCTTACAACCATCTGACTTTTTAGGTACAAGCAATACCGGGCTAGACCATTCACTCGAGGATTCCTCTATTACATCATCTTTAAGCATTTTTTTAATTTGTCTATCAATTTCTGGTTTCATTGATTGAGGTAATCTGTAAGGTTTGACATAAATAGGACTAGTATTTGGTTTAAGTGTTATAGATTGCTCGTAAATATTCGTTGTTGAAAGTTTGTCACCTGGTAAGAAAAATATGTCGGAATATTTTGAACAAATAGTCGCGATTGAACTTTTTTCTTCGCTATTTAAATGATTTAATTTTAATAATGAAAGTAAATTGTCAGCTCTAGTAACAGTTGATTTATGCTTAGGAAAAGAAAATGTATCATATTCATTTAATAAATTGAGTTCAGGCATAAAGTTATTTAATTTTACTTCGGTTTCTTTTACGTTTAGTATTCTAACCGGTATTCTACCATGTTTAGGACGTACTATGGCGCCTGCTACAAAAACGTCTTTCTCAATTTCACTAGAGCAAATAATGTAATCATTATTCCTGTCACCGATGTTGTTCAAATATATATAATGAACTGATTCACTTCTGGCTGGTAAAACTAGATTATTACTAAAATCAGTAATATTAGAAAGAGGAAGATAAGTTTTGTAACCATTGTGATTTATTGTTAGAATGTTGGCAGCTAAATCTATATTACAGTTAAAAATTGATAAAAAATCTAGGCCTAAAATTCCACTAGCTTTTAAAGGTAACTTGTCAAAAACATGAAATTTATGAAAAAATGTTTTATGGCTCTCTGTTTTGAGGGTAAGAGTCACATATCCAGAAGAACGAATTTGACCTCCTATACCGTTTATTATTGTATCGTCTCTAAATACACGGATAGAATTCGGTAATTCACTATTTTTAAATACTGATATTGATGCACCGGTATCCAATAAAAATAAATATTTTCTATTATTGACGTAAAATGAAATGTACTTGCACTGTCCCTCAAAAGTCATAACGTAATTTTTAATCCCGAAAAAACTGCATAGACGGATTACAGTTTTGAGAGTCGTTATTATTATCATTCACATTATCAATATTACCGTTTCCGTCCGTTGGTTGGACAGAATAAATATTTCGCTTACTTTGACCACGCCTCGATGATTGGCGAGGGTTATATGCTCTAGTATTATAATAATACCTACCCCGATCTGGACGAAAGGTAGCAGGCTGGTGCGCCTGCCCACGAGAGTAACCCCTAGAATAACCCCTAGGATAGGAGTAGTTGTAGGAGTATCGTCCCTGATATCCTCGTTGCCTTGGATTTGACGAAGATCGGTACTTACCTCTACCTCCTCGTGAGTACTGAAGGACGTCCGGTCGAAAGCATGTGGAAGGCATTGCCACCTCCTCATCCTTCGCTGCTTGAATGGCGTCTTTAAGGTTGTCGTAGTTTCGGGCGGCTACGATCGTGCTTGTCCTGGAACTTTTTAAACCGTTGGAAAATATTTTTACAGCCATTTTTTCGTTTAATGGTTTTAAAACTGCGTATTTCGCTGAGTTACCATCAGCTTGCGAGATAGTTAGGTCTGTAAAAAGTTTTTCAATTTCGGTACCATATTCGTCAACGGACCTCCAACCCTGATTCGTATTTTGTAAACGAGATTGAATAGCGGTAAAAGATTTGGTAGTCAATAAATGTTTTCTTAAATCTGTTATTAATTCGCTAACTTCGGAATAACTATTCGACAAACGTAATTTTGCATTCTCAGACAGTCGACCTTTCAAAACAAATTTTATTAAAAGCGATTTTCCTTCACTATCCAACATTTCGGCATACATATCCACGGCATCAATCAATCTTTTAGTGGTCTCTTCTTTATCGTCCAATAAAGGAATTAAGTTACAGGCGGTACGAATATCGAACTCCATTTTTAATTTTATTTTTTGCTCGCTTGGAATAGTACACAATTGAGATATTTCTAAATATAAAGCATGGATTTGATCAAAAGTAGCAGTAAAAGACGTCACTAATGCAGGATCCCCATTAGCCTTAATCTTGGATAACAATAATTGCGCCCTATTATATAAACGCTTAGCATCTTCAAATTTATTTAAAGTTACGGAACACGTATATCTACTTTGTCCTTTCTTAATTAAATATTTCCGAATTACTAACAATTCATCATATATTGTAGTTAAATCATCTGCCATAATCTATAATTAGAACAAAGAATTATACTAATGTATTTTACCATTTAATAAAAAGAATCATTGCACAACCCAATTAACATCTCTAACTAATAAGGTAAGGTATGCGAAAGCATGCCATATACGTCCGCGGGTATCATATTCGGTGAGCCTCTGTGCATGATTTAAGATTAGATACTTACGCTCTGAATAAAATCTTATTATGACGATTACACTTGATTACATATATGCTACTTACTATCATAGCTTTATTTCTTATTAATAATTTTCTAATGTCACTGCATACTAAATAATATTAATGTCACTATAGTCATTGTCACTTTTAAATATAAGTTATAGTCGCGAACGTATGTTTTATCAAACTTTTACCGCAACACAAAAAAAAAAAAAACTAAAAACTTCACCACACTACACTGACTGGAACCGGGGGGCTGGACGCTTGTCCAGGGCTGCTAGGGCCTGGCTTCGACGTAGGGACCGACGATTCATCTGCTTCTCGATCCAACTTTCATGCATCTTTTTATAAAACCGACAAGCGATGTATAAAACTGCTGCCAAGACCACGACGACGATCACCGTCAGAAGAATATTGGTGATGGATGTGCTGGAGTAACTGGTATCTGCAGTTGCAGAATTTTTCCCGTTGCCAGCCGCTGTTTGCGCGATGATTGTTTCCTCTTTTGTTTGTGTTGAACCCATTATTTTCGAGAGTGAAATTAATTTTTTAATTTATAATTATACGTATACACTTGCGCCTAAACGCACCGCGACGCGACCGCGCTATTCTCATTTTACTCAAGGCAGGGTCGCCATGAAGTGACGTGTGATCGAGTAATAAAACACAGCCGATCGGGAGAAGATATATTTTATTACTAACTTAAATCTATTACATTATAGCTTAGCCTAATACACATACACACACAGACAACATACCTTATTACTATTCTTACGTACACTACACATAGTCCAATGTTCCCGCGACGCTGAAGACCGCAGTGAGTGGAGACACATCGCGAAAGCTGCATTATCCAAATAAGGTCATCATGAAATACGACCGACTATGACGATAATACGACGACTAATACGACTGACAAGAGCGACCGACTAAGGAGGAGGATTATAGTAGGATAAATTATGGCAAAATCTACTTTATTATTGTGCCTGATTGCGGATTGATATGAATCTGTAGATTATGCGGTGTACTTCACAAGACTTGAACTTTATGACACTCGGGCTAGAATCCGGCACAAAACAGAGGCTAAATTCCTCTGTGATTCCGTACTTACGTTAAGTCACATCGAATGCCTTCAAAAAACATGAAAACTTCGACTTGGTCATCCCCTTAACCATTCCGCACCGCAGTAACGTTAGTCGTGTTACTGCTTAGCTCATTTATTTGCTTAGCCAGCAAACAGGCTTTCTTGAAGAGAAAAGTGTTCTGCAATTATCTGCCATAGGGTTTCAAATGGTTGAAAAATTTTAAAAATCACCTTCAAAGTCAAAGAGCTCTTTTTTAGTCAAAAAGTCTTAACAGCTAAGTTGAGACCTACAGTGGTAGATTGTGATTATGATGATGATAATGAAGAAGAGGATGTTAGTGATAATGGAGCAGATGAAGATTATAAAGGTGTTCATGGTGAAGGTAGTCATGACAATAACGATCATACCTTACGGTAGAATGGGCTGTAAAAGCCACTTACAAAGTTATAATAGTGAAAACCTAATGTTGCACTCGACGTTTGGTTCAAATTCACATCCGTTAGACTGAATTTCGGGAAACTACAAGTATATAATATAGTATCGTTTTGCTTCGCTATAGAAAAATACCTGTATACTGTACATAAAAGTAGTCTGCACTTGAAACAAGTTAAATGCCCATTTTAACATGTAAGCTCTATTAGTACAATGAATCAATACATACATATAATAAAATTGTAACTGATCGATTTCCGTACATGGAAGATTTGAAAACGGCAGTATATCCATCACACAGCCTACGGACAAGTTTTTGTAATGCAATTATTTTTCGTTATTGTATTGAATACGTAGTAAGAACAATCTTGCGAAACCGCACAATGCTTCATTCTAGTCATTTCTAGTAGATATATATCTGAAATTGTTAACAAATTACCGCATAGAGCAGTACAGTTTACCCGTAAAATGAAAACCATTTCGCAATCATATCGGTGACTAATTACTGTCATAATGTCGTCAGCTAATATCGATAGCGCGTCAATATTTACTCTGTGCCCGCTTTGAAGTACTAGACGGCTACCAACATAAACAAATCGACTGAATAAGACATGTGAGCAACCTATATTGCGATAGTCGTCTTGCTCGTGCCCGGTATGACAGAGAGAGATGGTCGCGATAAAATTTCCTATAAGGTACGTTTTCATCGTGAGCATTTACGTGGTTATAAGCTTTCGCTCTTCCAAGGCATTCTTTAGAAACAGACTTTCGGTATTCAAATTTTGACTGTGTTTGAATGAGTACATGAACGAATGGATGTAAGGACGTCATGATGTCAAAAATTATGCTAATCCCACTTTTTACTGTCATCCATTGAACTAACCTCCTATTTCGTTATTTACCACCAGGTGAGGCTGTAGTCAAGCATTAAGTTATCTTTACTAATAATATTAATTAAAAAAAGAAAAAAAAAAAGAAAAAACCCGACTGCGTAATAAAAACTAAAAAGAAAAAAACAAGCCCAGAAGTTTAGATTGTTGTTAATAGCAATACTGAACAACTACACCATTAACACCATAGAGGGAATTCTTCAGTCAATCAAATCTTGTTTGTTTTTTCCCAAGCAGTCCTGTAAAATTTAAATGGGTCCCACTGTTATTCCTACTATGGTGTAGTTGTTCACTATTAGTATTAACAACATTCTAAACTACTGGGCTTGTTTTTTTTCTTTTTAGTTTTTATTACGCAGTCGGGTTTTTTGTTTTATTTTACACTTTTTAGTTAGGATTCATTAACTTCTTTAATAGGATTATAAGACGGTAAAATCGCAATGTTGTAATTTTCATTAAGGGAGTTAATAAATTAGCGAGAATTTTAAATCATTTTATATTTAAACTGTTACTTAAAATGAAAAATGATGAAAGAAACCTAAAAATAATTTTAAATATCTATTCAACAATACCCCACTTGACTTAGTTCGTCGATATTTTTTTTCATATTGACAAAATGACGTCTGGCTATCGCTGTGATAAATTTTGATTATTGTCAGTGATAGTGTTTAGTGACAGTCGCAAAGTTAAGACGAATCAATTGATGTAAGAATCATAAAAATCGGTCAACACGTTTAGTCTCTACAACGCCACATAGGAACATAGGTACCTGGACTGATAAACACATTATCCTCCTTTGCGTCACGCAGGCGGGTAAAAAAGTCACAATGCGATTTCTGTGAGCACAACTATGTAGTAACTGATCTCCAGAATCACCGCAACTATTTGAAAATAATCCTACCATTTGAAAAATTAAAAAAAAAATTAAAAAATTAAAAATGTTTTCAATAATTCAAGTTTATATTTTGCTAGTTGCAAGAGCCACTATACTAGATGTAGACCTGTATTAGTGGGTACCCCGCTCATTCACCTAGCTAGACGAAATACTATGAATCATTTAAACATTCTATCAAAGAAAAATAAAAGTGGCGTGTGTGTTTATGTATGTAAGACGAGTAACTGCCCTCGCTTTGCTTCGGTTTTCTTATTTTTTTACACCTTGGGTTACATTATTGAAATTTTTTAAGGATCCCTAATTTTTTGAAAATATAATATAGCCTATGTTACTCAGGGATAGTGTAGCTTCCCAACAGTGAAAGAATTTTTGAAATCGGTTCAGTAGTTTCGGAGCCTATTCAATGCAAACAAAAAATCAAATCTTTCCTCTTTATATTTTAGTATAGATGAACGTACTAACAATATATGGATGGATTCAATCTGAAATAAAGAATATCTATAGTGGTGTGTGTGTGTGTGTGTGTGTGTGTGTGTGTGTGTGTGTGTGTGTGTGTGTGTGTGTGTGTGTGTGTGTGTGTGCGCGTGCGCGCGCGCGCGCGTGCGTGCGTGTGTGCCTATGTATGTGTGCGTGTGTGTGTGTTCTTTTTTTCCGTCAACACTTTTTTAAATTATTTTTTTCTTCTCTATTTTTCCTTAGCCGGCAACGCATCGACAATGCTTTTGGGTAATCCATCTAAAGCCCACATACATAAGGAGGCTCGCTTGTTCGTTTTAGCTATTACCATAAAAAACTACACTTGAAATAAGATTCGTCGTCGATGTGAAAGTCTGAAAAAAGCTTTTGAAGATTCAAATGGAAGCTCCAGACAGATTCAATTTTCATAAACCAACGAATGACATTAGTTAAAATTTAGAAGAAAAATACATCAGCCAGGCAAGGAATATCAAACGAGGTTACAACCTGTTACTCTCCAACTCCTTTCTAAGAAGGTATTTCAGTCCAAATAGAGGTATCCTATCTCCAATCTTCCTAATAACTTAACGCCCAATTAAGATACAAATGAAAACAATTCGCGAGGCTTATTGAACCATTTATCTAGTTGTAAATGCTTTCTATTCCTTTTAATTGGACGGTGGGAAGTGACAAGTGTTGATTGTTTCTTTTACCGTTAGTAACAAGTTTATTAAGAGAACGACGTCGTTACAATGGAATGTCTTCGTGAGTTGAAAATTATACGTATGACCTTGTTGGGTATTCTGTTGCCGGGCTATTTTTCTATGTGGTTCCTTATTTTCTCTGCGCGTATAGTGTTGCTAGGATGATGCCATCCTAAGGCAAATACTATTGTGAATCTTATGAATATTGAATTAGTTACCTAGTCAACGCAACCACGTTTCGCTTTGGCATCTGTTGCCACAGTCAAAGTGTAAACACAGTCAAAGTGTACCTAAAAATCGGCCTCAGTCACATATAGACATAAATAAACGCTTTATACAATCATACCCCCGCAGTAGGTATTTACCTGTGTCGCGTACACCTATCACAATAACATCCATGACCCGAGTAAAAAATATTTATCTGTCACAGTAATATCTGCCCCGGCCGGGAATCGAACCCGGGACCCCTCGCTTCGCAGGCAGGGTCACTACCAACTAGGCTACAGGGTCGTCTTATGCTAGAAATTAATTAATATGCTAGCTTAGCACACATGCATACATTTTTGAATATCTACATACACAAGCACACACGCTTAACGCTTACCCCCTTCCACCCGCACCTCAGCGGACTGAATTGTCCATGCCCGTGTGCTGCAAACTAGCATGTGTATCATAGACAACGGTTTTACCAATAGATAGAGTAACTCTAAAAGTTACTAGGGACTGTATGAACCAAAATTTATTACCTAACTGCTTGACAAAATAAGTAAGTTGTTTCTCGTGCGAGTCCTAGTACTAAATCTTATATATTAAATTTTCATGTCACGGTGTTAGAAGTTGAACTCCTTCGAAAAGGCTCGACCGATTTTCGTGAATCTTTGCGTGCATATCGGCTAGGGTTGAGAATCGGACAACATCTATTTTTCATCCCCCTACCCCTAAAAATTTTTTGACAGAACAACGTTTGCACGGTCAGCTAGTATTATATAGGATATTGTTATGGCTATTATTAAAGTATCACTACAATACTAGTTTCATAGAGAGCTGCAAATTATATAGAATACAAACCCTGGAATAGTTAAGATCGATACTGATTAAGATTACCATCTTTCAAAGCTACGACGATAAAATGACGCAGTAATATTTTGTTTACCAAAAAGCTATTCAATGCTCAAAGACAAAGGAAGACTTCCTGGTATCTGTGGTGCCAAATTACACAGCTTTGGAAATCTAAATTCCGAGATTATACAATTATCGGGGCGCAGCGCACAACATGATTTTGATTTTAGCAAGCCAACCTTTCTTGATCGTGGCGAAACCTTCTAAACAATACAACATGGATTGAACTCGCCGGCTCGTTTGGCGGCTTTTCACCTGAACAGAAAAAAAGCGGCCAAGTGCGAGTCGGACTCGCCCATGAAGGGTTCCGCAGCAGCAAGTAAAATTTATGATTTATGACGTATTAAAAAAAACTACTAACTAGATTTTGTTCAAACCAATTTTCGGTGGAAGTTTGCATAGTAATGTACATCATATATTTTTTTTAGTTTTATCATTCTCTTATTTTAGAAGTTACAAGGGGGGGACACACATTTCACCACTTTGGAAGTGTCTCTCGCGCAAACTATTCAGTTTAGAAAAAAATGATGTTAGAAACCACAGTAATATCATTTTTGAAGACCTATCCATAAATACCCCACACGTATGGGTTTGATGAAAAAAAAAATTGAGTTTCAGTTCTAAGTATGGGGAACCCCCAAAATTTATTGTTTTTTTTCTGTTTTAGTGTGAAAATCTTTTTCAACCAATTTTCTATAGTAGGTATAGTTCTTATAGTTTCGGAAAAAAGTGGCTGTGACATACGGACGGACAGACAGACAGACATGAGGAATCCATAAGAGTTTTTTGTCATTTGGCTACGGAACCCTAAAAATGGTGGTTTACGCAGCTATCTAGCTTTTATCGTTGTACCAGAAAGTTGCTGGCTACAACATATAAACATCAACCACACACACCCTTCTTCTACGAGTAGAATCAAATGTTTATTTTATGATGGTTCAGTTGTAATGCTATTAATATCGAATTACTTAAATTCGTAATCTTGTATATTATATTTATATTTGTAGTTATTCCTTGTATATGTAATTATTATTTTAAGTAGTTTATCTTACTTATTGTATTGTCTGTGCACCCTACCCTTTTCACACTGATTTCTATGTCCTCTGCCCAAAGGTTGTCTGGATGAGATCGCTCTATAGCAATAAGACCGCCTTTTGTATGTTATTTATAATTTATGTTCTAATGTATTAACTTATTTGGTGTGTACAATAAAGAATTATTCTATTCTATTCTATCTATTATTATCATTGAAAAGTCATTGAATTGTAACATCTTTTCAATTCCATAACAAGAGAATTTGATAAATGAATTCGTTAGTTCATTTCTCATAATGCCGCCCTGAATATTTCTAAATCTGAAAAGCCTAAATTATTTTGCGACTTTTCTCATTAAGCACGACCCCTTTGTTCCATTGTGCTCTTTAAGGATCAATCTTCGTTGTTGCTTCTGAGTAGCTTTCCATGTAAATCGAGAAACATTCACATTCTGTTAAATTTTTAACTTTAACCAACTTCAAATAGGAAGAAGCCAGCTGCAGTTAACGCGCTAGAGGTGCTCCAATTTCATTACACGTTAAGCGATAACTTGTGTTAATGTCATTGTTGACAACAACTCGAGTGACGGTTTATTCAACCATTAAAGGATTTTAATGCTGTTGAAAACATAAGTAAGGCACATTCCGCAGCCGTTAACGCCAACGTTAACGCAGATGTAGCAAACTTAAGGCATTAAAACGTCCAAGTTCAACTCTCTTCTCGGCTGAGTCTCACTCTCTGTCCACGTGACGTTGTAAAGGCCTCTAGAGCCAACATCACCTATCCTCCATACTACTATATTCGAAAAAATAACTTCAACTTTGCCTTTTTTACCGACTCCAAAAAAGGAGGAGGTATTCAATTCGACTGTATTTTTTTTATGTTTGTTACCTCAGAAATTTCGACTGGGTGATCCGATTTTGATAATACTTTTTTTAGTCGAAAGCTGGTACTTGTTATGTAGTCCCACATAAATTTTAGCGAGATCTGACAAGTGCTTTTTGAGTTATTTTGAAGTCGGTTATTTTTGTAAGTAAAATTTAGATTATTTGATACTCTTAATTACGTCGATAAATAATAGAAATTTCATTTAAAAATGAACATGTTTTCCCAACTTTGTTAATTAATTCTATTATACTACCTACTCCTATTAATTAATTTAATTCAGTCGCATTAACTACCCAATAAAAGTTCCAGCCAAAATAAGTAACTAAAACCTATCTTTCCCTTTACAAAAGAGGGTCAAGTAAACATTCGTATATAATCTGTGCGAGTAAATGAATTACATTAGAGATTAGATTCTCTAGATAAATAAAGATTATAAATAATAGATTGTAAACCGCAACTAATGCGTGATTATACAGGTCGATAAATAACGGGTGTAACACGATGCGATTATCTTTAAATATTCACATGCCTTCAGGACCCGAAACATGTTCAGACAGGCCGTTCATTATTTAGAGGCTCATTAATCATTACTGATTTTCGTTACAGCTGTCGCTTTATGTGCGTGTAGTGAAAAACCCGGCCAAGTGCGTGTCGGGCCACGCTCAATGTAAAATTCCGTAGTTCAACGACTGTTACTCTAACTACAAGCTAAACAAACACAGACACGTCCAACTTATTACAACACCCCTCTTTTTGCGTCGTGGGTTAAATTATTATTAACGAGTAACCGCCCTCGCTTTGCTTCGGTTTTCTTATCTTTTTACACCTTGGGATACATTATTGGAGTTTTATTAAGGTGTAGCTTCCCAACAGTGAAAGAATTTTTCAAATCGGTTCAGTAGTTTCGGAGCCTATTCAATGCAAACAAAAAATCAAATCTTTCCTCTTTATATATTAGTATAGATAATAATAATTAACAATAATAATAATTATTAATAATAATGATGAATAATAATAATAAATAATTATTAAAAATAATATTAATAATAATAAATTTAATAAATTAAATAGACCTGCGGTCCAAACAGCTTTATAGACCGCGGATTCCTGATAAGACTGTCAAACTTGAAACAACTATTTGTATTTAAATCCTTAACAATGTGTTGCATTCTGAAAAGATTAGTAAATTATGTTTTACTTTACAATACAATACAATACAAATACTCTTTATTTGCACACCAACACAATTATTACAGAAATTATAAACATAAAGTACGGTATACAAAGGGCGACCTTATCGCTAGAGTAGCAATCTCTTCCAGGCGGCCTTTCGATAGATTACAATAAAGACAGAATACATGAATAGAGAACTTTAATTATAGTTATTCCAAAAATAATATCGTTGGGTTCTCACTATCCGAAGGTTGACTGGGAGAGAATGCTATTAGCATTAAGTCCGCCTTTGCTATTGTACAAAATTGTATGGTGCAAAAAGTTAAATAAATAAAATAAATAAATAAAATCAAAATTGACACCTAAAAGAATAAGATGACGACAGTGATATGACGTGCTTGCGATAAATGAATAACAAACTTTTAGAAAAGATATGATTCAGATTGTATTACGAAGGGAAACAAGAGCGGGTAAATAGTCCAATTATAATAACAATAGGAATAAAAGTGTAAGGAAAAGAAATGCCAAAAATAATTCTAACAAGTCGGAAATCTGACCGTCGCGGCGTCGCGACACAAATTCGACGTAGACTTTATCAGGGAACACTCTTACATAGGCACTTTGTAAGATACATACTTATACACATAATTAAAACCGTAGAAAATAACAACTTTATTCAATAATCGTTAGAATTTGTTTGTGATTACTTATCGACACAATCAAATGAGATTTTTGAAATACTTAAACAAAAATAAAAGATTCATTCCTTCATTCATTCAGAGTTAAAGTTCTTGCGGCTATAGCAATGCGCTATACAACCAATGAAATACGAATAGAAATGGCAAATTACTACTACCTATTTATATTCGAGACATGGATAAAAGCTTTCATACGATTACGTTATGTTAAAATATGTATATCGATAGGGATAAATAATTATTTGGCTTATTTTATTTAGTTTGGGAGCCAGCCTAGGTCATTCTTTCTTTGTCTTTCTTTTTTCTTGGTCGACAACGCACTGGTGATGCCTTTTTTTGCCGATGCCCATAGGCGACGGTGTTCACGTACCATTAGCGACTGGTTACATTAAAAAAACTAAACTAATTAATTTCACTTAACTAAGAACACTTGGACCATCAAGACAAACGATATCTTAATTATTTAAATCCGTTCAGGGGTTTGGAAGATATGAGGTAATAAAGAATATTACATGCATACATGACATACATAAATACAAGATACCCGTGAAAAACATAACCCTTCCTGGCATTCGAGTAAAAATATACCTAATGCTAGGCAGGTCATTTATTACGATATATACCCGTAACGAGCGCATATGATACGGCGCGCGGAGTAATACATATATGTACATATACGTATGTATGTTTGAAGCCCAAATAACAATTTTTCATGTCATGTCTGTTTAAAGACTTATTTAAATATACTGTATTGATCATTGGAATCCACCCTCCTTTCGCTTCGAAAGGCTTTGTTATGCCACACTCTAAAATAACAGTTTTTTTTAATTGAAATATATTTGTTTCATTTGGGAAAACGTGCCATCGATAGTATATTATCATTACAATAATTTCATACAGGTCAGTGAATCATCGTGGTATATCAACTCAAGGGTAGCACTAATAAAACTAGAAAAAAATCTGTTACCTAACCTCACAAAATGATTGATTTAATTTTAATGGCTTCAAACCATTAATGGCCCACTACTGGGCACGGGTCTCTCCTTTTGAGAAGGCCTAGAGTATACTCCACCACGCTGTTCCAGTGCAGATTGGTGGAGGGTTTAGTGCCCAAACCGAGTGTCGGGAGTTTGCAAACCGCCCGAGGGCCTTCGACATGGCTTAACGACTGTTATCCTATAATAATAACCGGGACCGACGGCTTTACGTGCTCTCCGAAGCACGGAAACGCTCGAGAAATTTTTGCCACTAGCGGTCACCCATCCAACTACCGACCGCGCCCGCTGTTGCTTAACTTTGTTGATCACATAAGATCGACGCAAGCCGCCGGGCTACGAGTATGAGCGCTCCAATGAAGCGATTTAATTGAAATCATCTTTATCTTTACAGCCGTTTTAGAGTCCACTGGTGACATATAGGCATCTATTTTTATAATGCAGATTTCAAACAGTTCATTTGAAGCATCCAACAACTCAGTTGTTGCTAATTGCCTTCCAGAGACGTCGCAGGCACAGCGTAGCCTAGATGTATGCAAATTGCTCCCTACCTACGTAATGACTTCTTCAATAGCATTCAATCAACATTATTTAAGATGTGTTTAAAGCTTAATCAGTTTTAATGAAGATTTGTGGGAATTGTAGTATAAAAAATAAAATTGCTACAAATTAAAGTACATACCTATACAGTGACTAATTAATAAGACCTATTTTTGTTTAATAAATAAAAAACACTAGAAGCTCATTTCCCCACCCTAGGATTCCCTGTGTCGTGGGTGCCATGGACAACACACTTTAACATAGTTTATAAATAAATAGAAGTGTTTTAAAATATTTTATTGCATTATTACTATTATTAGTCCCCATCCGTTGTGTGTCGTCAATAATGTAGTGCAATAATTACACATTTTTATTCAAATCTTTTTCGTGATCATTCAAGCTAGTGAATAATGAAATGAAGGATGCTTTTAAAGAAGCACTTTTAAAATAAGAATTACTTTGTGTATTTTCTTAGGAAGTTTGTTCATTTTATGTTTAAAGGTGACTGAACACCTGCAAGCAAAGAAGTTAGAGACGGGTAAATTACTCTTGTAATAGTGACACGAAGGGCAAAATAATAACTATAGTGTAGAGAAAGACAACGCGCACAAAGAGAAGAATTCTAATATAATCCACTCTTGTCACGATGATAAAATAGTGTTTTAATTAATCGCCTAGCGATAAACGGGTTAAAAAGGTACATAAAACGTCACCCTAAACTTACGTTACGAAAATAAGGTAACATTCATCCAGACATGCTTTTAGCGAAGCTGGAAATAAAGTAATATAATCCTTTAGGGCAGGTAAAAATGGTATAAAGGTAAATAGGACCATGATAGATCATGCGTGTTATGAAGGTAAACTGCTGGGTTTTATTTGTTGCTCCGTCGAACCTTCGTCAAACGGTGAATGAATACAATCTAATATGAAGGATTGTTGATGGCTTATGTCCATGGGCGACGATAGCCACCTACCATGAGGTGGATCGTCAGCTCTTTTGTCGGCTATTTCCATAAAAAGGGCCCTCCAATTTCCCTAAATGGAATATACCGATCCTATGCTAAACCTGTATGTAACTTATTAATATTTAGAGCAAAATCTACTGAGTTTCTTTCAAATTATAATACGAGTAATAACAGGAAAAAGTATTTCCCTAAATCGAATATACCAATCCTATGCTAAACCTAACAGGAAAAAAATATTTGTTCATCCTATTCATAATTATCTATAAATGATTTTATTAATTCCATTCACAAATTGTATACTAACTTACACCAAATTGTATTACCTGATAATATTATTTATTTGTTCTTATTCATTTAACTGGATAGCCAACAGAAAGTACACATTATTTATATTGACAACTTAATTTAATAAACGCCGCCCGTGTGCCTTTCTGTTTATTAATATAAAATTATATCAAACTAAAATTAATTTACGATTATACTTATACTTATACACCCTTTGTTTCTCGATATATTTTTATTTCCTTCGTTAAGAATTCGGTCAATTCACGCGAAATCCCCACGGGTCGAATCGTATAATTGAATCCAAGTGAAAATACGACCAACTCCTCCAACTTCTAAATAGTCAGAAAATACAAGCTTTCAAGACGATTGGACGACCTTAAACGATTTAAATCTGTAAATGTAGTTTAAAATGGGATACTTACTACTTAGTGAAGCGTATCCCATTTTCTTCTAGCACCTAGGAGGGAATCGAAGATTGTTCTTTGAATAGTCTGCTATGCAACATTTACTCCAACATGTAGATTAAGTAAAACTATGCAGGGATTTAAAGGAAAATACCAGCATTAAAATGCTGGTGTAAAACGAAATGGGAACTAATAGACAAAGTTGTTTGAGACAAGATTTTTAAAGTACATTGTTTCATATCAACAGTTACTTGTTTGCCTTTAATGTTAAAAAAATCTAATAGATAATAATATCACTTACTTTCTAAACATAAGAGAATCCCAAATTGGATTGTATCTCATATATAATAAAGTTTATTGTTAAGTTATTTAGAGGTTTATTGAATAACTCTCTTTATTCCATGTCCCGTAGATATTTAAGGACGGGTTTTCCCTTTTTCTTTTCGTTTCCATTTTCTCTTAAGTGACAGATTTCGTATTTATTACGTCAAGATTGAACGCTCAGTAATCTTTGAACTGGAAATAATGATAAAATTTCAAATTCAATATTGTAATATTTCCCTTGTAACGAGTCCTTTTACTTGTTATAATATTAATTCATAAAGCATTTTTTCTGTCTTGATCCCAGTGTTATTCAACAAATGGTAAAAAAGTGATCTAAAACTAATAGAATATGTTATCGTGTTGCGAAAAATTAGTAGGGGAGACCCACGGACCTGAAAAAAAGACGGACGTAACCTCGTCTAATCGAGAGTGAAGCATAGCAATGGCCGCCCGCTTACCATGTGTGCGTAATTTTTGATTCGCGATTGAAGCAGTGAAGTGTCAATGTGTGGGTGTGTGTACTTGTACGAATAGAGAGTTGGTATTACTATGGCTGCTTCAGTGAATTTGTTCTTGGGATTACGTCCGTCTTTTTCTTAGGGCCGTGGGGAGGCCCCTGAAAAAAAATTGTCAAAAAAATTTATTCTACCATTTGAAGTTTTATTAAATAAGTATAGATGAATCAACGCCAAATTACAGCTTACTAGGTCTAGATTCTCTGCGCTATGCTGTGTACAGACGGACGGACAGACATGACGAAATTGTATCTAAGTAAAGGAATTTTTCTTCGGAACCCTAAAAAGGAGTTTCTCAAAGACTGTATTTTTTATGTTTGTTTTTTGTTTTGTTAGCACTCAGTCATTTATCAACCGATTTGGAAGAATTTTGTTTCTTTGAAAGGATACAATTCCAGGAGGGTTCCATATTTTTTTGTATTTTTCTGATGATGGGATCCGTGAAAAATTGATGGAACTTCTTAAATATTATAGGCACATAAGGTTTCTTGAAGCAAGCAAGCTCATCGTAACATGATCTCCTTCAAGCTAAAGTTATCTTGTTATAAAATACATCAATAGTTACTGGGACACACTAACAAGAACTATTACTTCAGACAGTAAAGTTTTTATTGCTTTTATTATGACTTGTTTTTAACCGACTTCAAAAAAGGAAGAGGTTTTCAATTTGAATGTTTTTTTTATGTGTTTGTTACCTCATAATTTTTTATGGGTGTACCGATTTTGATGCTCCTTGGTTGGTTTGCTTATGCGGATATTATTGATTATGCGGATGGGAACGGGCCATATGCAGTTATTCCAATGTAATCTATGTTTCAATCCTTCGAGGTACACATAACGAATGACGAGGCGAACCGCGTTGTCTCTGCCAGCTCTTGATGCTTCAAAACAAAAGATGTACTAATATTATATTAACCGAAATGCTACCACTAAAAAGTTGCATTAGTAAGGTGTCTCGTACCAACCGAACTACTGCTACTAGACTCATTAATATTTACGTTCTATTATTTCTTTATAACAGCATTATAAAAAGCGGCATGATTTATGCAGGGATCATGGGATACTGTAATTTTACGTAATATTTAACATGACACCTACGTAACTACGAAAAAAATATATTTTCATAGAAGAAACAATACCGTGGTAGCCTAATATATTTAGTTGCAGTTATACTTAATCTGTCGTAAACACGTGTCGTTGATATAACTTCGTAACTTTATGAGACGTTACCAAAGTTTATCTTTGACGACCTTAGGTTACGGTCAAAGTCAAAGGTCATCCAGTGATCCAAAATGTTCCAGCCCCAGGGGAGAGGAAGTAGTCTAGCTCAGCTTGCGAGATTTGACCCGAACAAATTAATAAGGAATGCAAGTTAGCTTGTATTCAACTCTTATATTAAACACCTTATTAACCCGTTTAAACTCTTCGTATACTGTTTAACAATAATGCACTCCTACATTGTGAGATTTTGTATTGTAAAAGTATAAATGGAGAAGAAAGCTAAATTTTATCTATACTAATATGATAAAACTGAACAGTTTTTTGTTTGTTTGTTTAACAAGCCAATCTTCAAGCTGGCAGTCGGATTTGAAAAAAAAATCTTTGTGTTTGATAGCTACATATAAGAGGGAGGCTATAAAGCAAAAAGTTGCTTCAGGGGTAAGGGTTAAACCTTAGGTACCCGAAGCGACGCGAGGACGGCTTATACCTATAATTATGTTTATACAATAATATCTATTCATACAAATAAATAAAATTGGAGTGTCTGTTTAAAACATTAAAATAACCGCTTTTTACTAAGTACATTTGGATGTACGAGTATACACGGTACATATACCAAAACAACATTTTTTTTACAATTTTTGTCTGTCTGTTTTTTCCGGCTAATCTCTGAAATGGCTGGACCGATTTTGTCGGGACTTTCACTGGCAGATAGCTGATGTAACAAGGAGTAACTTAGGCTTACTTTTATTTTAGAAAAAAAAATACTTTGTTAGGCGATACGAAGTTCGCCGGGTCATCTAGTTACAAATACATTTATAAGGTGTCAATATGAAGCAATTCTCAGGAAATATTTTATATTAATTACATTGAATTTCGACACCAGAAATTATCACTGCTTGTAATAAAAGCTTGCAAACAGATAGTTATATTATATTCGTTCACATAATACGACTATAGGAGTCCCCAGGAGCACACATTACTATGGGAGTGCCCCAAGGATCAATATTAGGACCCCTGTTATTTTTAATATACATCAATGATCTTCCTTATTTTACAAGGGACTTGTGTGAAACTGTATTGTTTGCAGATGATACCTCATTACTTTTTAAAGTTGATAGGAGAAAAAAATGTTTTGACGATGTAAATAATACTGTTTCCCAAGTATTGCAATGGTTTACATGTAACAACCTAATGTTAAATGCTAGTAAAACGAAATGTATGAAATTCACTTTACCAAATGTAAAACAGGTACCCACTCAAATAGTTATAAATAAGGAAGTACTTGACCTTGTAAATTCAACAAAATTCCTTGGCCTTACCATAGATTCACGATTACAATGGAGTCCTCATATTGAAGCCTTGTCTGGGAGACTGAGTTCAGCTGCTTACGCGGTTAAGAAAGTAAGGCTCTTAACTGACGTAGAAACAGCACGGTTAGTTTATTTTAGCTACTTTCATAGTGTTATGTCCTATGGTCTGTTGTTGTGGGGCTCAGCTGCAGATATTGAGTCTATATTTATTTTACAGAAAAGAGCAGTCCGTGCCATTTACAACCTCAGGCCTAGGGACTCGCTTAAGGATCTCTTTAAGGAAATTAATATTTTAACTGTGGTGTCACAATATATATTGGATAATGTTTTGTATGTTAAGAAATATTACGATAGTTTTCTTAAGAAGAGTGACATCCACAATATTAATACGAGGAACAAGACTAAACTGATTGTACCAAATTTTAGACTATGTAAAACTAGTGGCTCGTTCATGGGTACATGTGTAAAGATTTATAATAAAATTCCATCGAAACTTACAGAAATGCCTTACCTTAAATTTAAAACTCATATTAAAAGCATTCTTATGACGAAAGGATATTACAAATTAGATGATTATTTTAAAGACAAGACTGCTTGGAGATGAGTTTTATGGATATAGATTTTAGTAGATGATAAGTGCTATCTGTAACTGTGAGCAGGAAAAAAACAAACCCGGAAGTTTCTTGCTGCTTCTTCTCCCGGGCCCTCTCACAGTAGGGCTTTGTCTGAAGCATTGGCATAACTTGCATGACTTTCAAAAAGTGTTTGTAAACCAAACCAATTTTGAATAAAAACATTTGATTTGATTTGATTTGATTTATAACTGCGTATCCCAGTAATTGGAATGGTAACCATTAGTTGCTAATGTCTACAATGTTAGGTATACTGATACAAAGTAAAGACAGTAAATCTGTGAAATACGATATAGGATGGACATATAACATCACGTAATGTGATTGTACAATGTACGCACATTACATTTAAATGATTTCACACTTTGTTATATAGGACATCAACCAATCTCTTTGAATGATTCAGATTTCAGCTATATTTCATTTAATGGATGAATATGTGTCAGATTTGAAATATTTATAGGGTAAACTAGCTGACCAGGCAAACGTTGTTCTGCCAAAAAATTTTTAGGGGTAGGAGGATGAAAAATAGATGTTGTCCGATTCTCAACCCTAGCCGATATGCACGCAAAGATTCACGAAAATCAGTCGAGCCGTTTCGGAGGAGTTCAACTTCGAAAAAGCGTGACACGAGAATTTTATGTATTAGATATTATAATCAGAAAATCTTAACAGTTATAGGTTTAATATTAAGGAGAGGAAACCTATTATTTCGTTTATTTTGTCCTTGTTATGTTAATATCCGTAACAACTGCCTCTAATGAGTACCTGGTCTACAAGTTATAATAATAGGTATCTGATGTCGCGGGAAATTGATCGAATATAATAACAGCTTCGTTGGCTCATTTCTCTGGAGAATTACAGTTATTTCATCAAATTTTTTGGAATGATCACTTTTCGTCTTTAATTTTCGTTCTTTCTTGAATAATTTTAAAACGATTCATTGCAGAACTATAACAAAAGTATATTTGAGATCCCTACAGTAAGCCCTTTTATTTGTTATACTACCATTAGGTACTATTATTCTGCGGTTATTTATACCTTCGCCTTTGGGTCATAAAAAGCACATGAGTACCAAATTTCAACTTATTTGGTCCAGGAGTTTCGGAGTAAAATTGGCCGTGAAAGGCGGACGCCCCGACACACGAGTGACCCTGTAAGGGTTCTGTTTTTGAAGTTATAGGTACTTCTTTAGGCGCGTTATGAAATAAATGGAAAAAATGATGACAGTATAATTTTAAAATTTGTGACACAAAAGGTGACGAAAATTTTTCGTCGATTTTTTAACGCACGTTTTGAAAAAAAATTTTTTTTTCTTTCGTATGGAACCCGAAAAATCGACTCATCGGCGTGTTCCAGCTGAGAAGTGATGCCTTTGGTATCGCTGATGGCCATGGGTGACGATAGCCACTTACCATCAGGTGAATCGTTAGCTCGTTTGTCGGCTATTTCCATAAAAATACATTAAATTTTGCTGAAAAAACAAAAGATAACAATAGTAATTGATACAATAAGCTCCAAAGTGAAAAACTTTTTCGACGAAAGCAACAAAAATGGCTCAAGTAAAGTATAAAGACTATTTCGTAGCAGGAATATAAATTTCTAAATGGCAAACAACTCTTGACAAAAGAAAGTTTTCCTTTTACCAGCTTTTCCATTGTGTTTAACTCAATACACAATAAATATAGATTAAAATTCATTTAAAATAATAGATGTATAGTGTATGTATTATGATACGTTTAGGACAGTAACGAACATAATCTCAACCATAGATGTAACCCTATTGGACGTAAATTTTTGCCTACCCATGAAATTTTTACAGAATTGAAAATCAAAGACAGACATAAAAGACGTAAATACTTAGATAATTACCTACACCTATGCGAGGGGGCAGATCCTCGACAGTAGTAATTGTAGGTAGCTCAGGGCGGGGTAAGAGATTATTCAATTAGGAACAACTCAGATTCTTCAAGGTATAATTATTTTGCAAGGTATAAATATCCTATACAATCACTATCAAAATATTTACATAATTAGGCACTATACAAAATTTATAAAAGTGATAAAAATATCCAAAATAAAAATATCGTACATATTTACATCATTCCCGAAGGGAACCCAGCTGACAGTTGATTTTTATTTTCAAGCCAAAAATGACAATATTTAAAAATTTAAAAGTAAAATGAGGTGTACTAATACCTCGTTCAATACTCCTTGGCTGGCAGATTCATTTTTTGTCTAAATTTTTAAATATTGACAATTACGTTGATTTTTCAGACAGGGTCTGTCAGATGGGTTCCCTTCGGGAATGTTGTACATACATTATTTTATTTTATTTTGAATACTTTTATAACTTTTTATAGCCTATTTATGTAAATAATTTGATAGTGAGTGTACAGGATATTTTATACCTTGCAATATAATAATACATATTTGAAGAATCGGAGTTGTTCCTCATTCGATAATTTCCTACCCCGCCCTGAGAGCCTACCTATTACTTCTTACTTGTCGAGGATCGGCACCCTCGCACTGGCAGTACACCTCGTTACACCTATTATAATAATGTAGAATATTCCTGTTAGGAGTTTTGGGTTAATAAATGTTAAGAACTGAGTGGAATATTACGTTATCTTGCGGGCGGCCGGCTTCAAGATATACCCTAGAGACAATCTTTTATGTACCCTTTGGGTATTCTTAGTTCAGTAGATACGGAATCTGCATAAACAGCTGAGGAAAGCTTTATGATTATTTGTTGTCAGTGCGGATGACGCCGTCTAATTAGCGCAGATTTTCTATCAACGGTTGTAGACAAGTAGATAATTTGACTTATAACACAAATTAACGCTCGGAAGTTTTCCGTGTTGTTAGGATCATCCCCTTTTTACCCTTTTTGGAATGAATATCCAAAAAGAATATAGTACGTCGTACTGTTGTCTCAAAACTCATTTAAATCAATTATTATATTATTTCTAATTTAAAAACTGACGAAGTTTTATACAAACATTCATCCCCTCCTTTTTACCCCTTAGACGAATTAAAAGGTAAAGAAAAAGTGACAATAATTTTGTCGTTAACCATAAATTCATATTTGAATTTAATCAATCGTAACTTCCAATATAAAGAAGTTTCAAATAAACTTTCATCCCTTATGCCATCAAAAACAAAACTTGTAAAAAAAAACCAAGTCTCGCAACTCAGTTCTTCTACCGTAAAAAGTTGTGAGATCCATGTAATACCAAGTCGGTTAATTTATTCAATTCCTACTTAAGGGTCCTTCTGTCTTAAGTTATTACGTAATTAGCTAACCTAACAAGTAACAACATCTTATAGTGATCATATTATCAGTATTAAAAATCTTTTGTTTTAAATAAATAGATCGACTTGACCATCGCATGAAAACACAATGTATCTCACAAGTAATACCTACATATTATATTAAATTTGATTGTTTAGTGCGATTGCCAAGTCAATCTATTTATTTAAAACATAAAAGATTTTTAATATTGATAATATGGTCATTATAAGATGTTGTTACTTGTTAGGTTAGCTAATTACGTAATAACTTAAGACAGAAGGACCCTTAAGTAGGAACTGAATAAATTAACCGACTTGGTATTACATGGATCTCACAACTTTTTACGGTAGAAGAACTGAGTTGCGAGACTTGGTTTTTTTTTACAAGTTTTGTTTTTGATGGCATCTCATTTCTTTTTGTAGATGGTTCTACTTTTTTTCCTTTTACAAGTTACCTTTGAACATAATTATATCTAGGTACCTATCTACACCTATTATTCCATTATATTATATACAGGTACACTGATTCATTCACTGCAAATGTTACTTTGTTATACAGGTACAGTGATTCATTAACTGCAAATGTAACTTTGTAATCCTATATATTTATATGGGATTACAAAGTTATTTATGCAGTTGATGTATCTAGAAAACTGGACCGAAATTGCAAAATATTTTAGTTTTTCCTTGATCTATACACTAAACACTAATTGTGTTCCAAATTTGAAGCTTCTATGTCTGCTAGAAGTGCTTTAGAGTTTTGATGATCGGTCAGTCAGTCAGTGAGTGACGAAATTAAGAAACTTTGACTAGTTATAATTCTTAAACTACTGGTTCAAATTGAATGAAATTTAAAATATACCGTGTTTATACAATGCCTGCTTAGTTACTAAAAATTCAGGCTTCTAGCTTTATCCAAAACGAAGTTATAGGGGGTCGAAAATGGCCTGAATTGCTTTGAGAAAAGGATGGTACGGCCGTGCCGCTTTTTTGCTCGACTTGGCGGGGGCACTGCCGTGCCCCCAGATACAAGAAGCGTGGGTTTCTGTACAGTAGGTAAAGCACTAAAATGTACGTAGCAAGTTTACATTATCTAACAGGATTACTTGCCGTTTAGAGAGAAACACGTACAAAGGATAATGTCTGAAAACCCACAACTTATTTCTATACTATCATGAGTATCTTATTGTAAATCTGTCAACTAACCCTTATCCAAAAGGATCATGACTAAGTACGCGGCCTTATGTCCATAATAGTTGGATTTAATAGAAATTTACTAAGTGTTTCTACAGTAAATGTAAACAGTAAGTAGGAATATATTATACAAATATATTATACAGTTTTCAGAAAGTTTTTTATAGACATTCTGAGAATTGAACATTTTGTGAAATAGACTTTCTAAGAATTGGACGTTTTGCGAATTTCACTATCTGAGAATTAGACCATTGGACATTTCGCGAATTGGACCATTCGTGCCTAAACCATTTTAAGTTCGATAAATGAGTTACAGGCTATTCCATGCTAATATCGGTTAATGGATATAGCACAAACATCTGCTTTGATGTAATCAGGGATGTTTTGCCCCAAAACTATATTCAAAACATATAAATAATATGGATAACTTAGTATGGAGCTTTTATTATTTTTTCAGTGGTAAATAACTGTTGATTTCAAGACAAAAGTAGTTATAGAAGAGTGGTTATACTTATAATGTTTTTGATTTATTATATCTACCTACTATGTTTGCCTGGTGGTCGATTATAATGATTTTTATTGATAACATCAGTGGTCATCAATTTTGTCAAGATAAAAATAAATAAACAAAGTTGGTTAACAAACGAATGGGAAATTTTTTTCCTTCGGCCAATTTATATGTAAAATATTATTGCTGAATCATTTTGGAGCTAGAAAAATTACTATTACCGTAATTTGTTTCCAATTTCTCAAGCTATTACACAAGTTGATGGGAAATTATCCGTTGCCAGCTGGACTACTCATAATTAAGGGATTTATAATGGTTTGCAATATAAAAGATAATTGGTGTTCAGTGAAAAATTTAATACGTATCTACAATAATGACAGAAGTGACATAACTTTTTACAAAAGACATAATAGAAAAATAAACTAATGAAGTAGGTTCTATTAGGCATGCATTTTGCCTAAACATGCCCCCGGGCGTTGGAAGCCTAGCTTTCAACCAAATCAGTCTCTGGAAGCGGACATATCTGGATGAAAGATCTGCGAAGCAAACCGCCTGAAGTCTTGACGTCCGCGACTCTGACAATACCATCTGCTCCAGGATGCGCAGCAATGATCCGACCCAGTTTCCACTTCAACGGTGGCAAGTTGTCTTCTTTTAGAAGAACAAGGGAATTCATCTTGAGAGCAGGACCCTTGCTGGAACACCATTTCGTACGAAGTTGGAATTCCGATATATATTGCTTACTCCAGTGAGCCCAGAAATGTTAGCATAATTGCTCCACTCGCTTGAACCGTGTCAAAGAAGGTGTGGAACGATATGAATGGTCATGTGATGGCAGAGACGTCAATGGTCTTCCAATTAAAATGTCTCGGTGTAAGCGGCATCATGTCTTCAGGGTCTGACGATAGCGGAGTTAGCGGTCTGGAGTTTAATATCGCCTCAATTTGTACTAACGTAGTGTACATTTAACTCCTCATACATTAAATGACAATTGCCTAACACTTTGAATAAATGATGCTTTGTCGACCGCACACCAGCTTCTGCCAGACCAGCGAAGTGAGGGAAATATGGGGGATGAAATGAAAATTAATACTTTCATGTGCCATCTCCTCGGATAACGAATTGCAGTTATGCTTCAAGAACTTTGACAACAAACGCAGTAACATTGTCAGAATGTTTGTTTGACGGCTTTCGTCTGCGTGCTATGAACCGGCGCAACGCCATTTAAACGTTGCTGGTCAAATCACCTACTAGCTCTAAATGGACAGCTTTTGGTGCAAACACACACAAAAATGGCGATATAGACCTTAACCGTTTTGCATCCACGACCTACCTGACGTGAAACAGCTAGCATAGGATCGGCGTAATCTAAACCTATGTTTTCAAAAAGATAAGTTACTTGAAGGCGCCGCTGCGGTGAGTTACCCATGACAGGAGACCCAGTTTGTCCCTTCATTCGACAACACATAACACATTGTCTACAGCAATTCCTAGCCAAATTCCGACCTCTAATAGGCCAATACGTTTCTCGGATAGAAGCCATCAATAACTGCGACCCTGCGTGCATTAACCGTTTATGTTCAAATTCAAATAATAATTGAGTAAATCGATGAGCGGACTGTAAGAGAATAGGATGTTTATTTTCATAAGGATGTAAAGAATTTAATAAACGATCTCCTACATGCATGATTTTATTCTAATCCAGAAAAACGTTGAATTTTAGCAAGGAACTTTTCGCAGGCAAAGGAATTGAATGAATTGATGACAATTATTTTTATTCTCAACAACTGTGCGATAAAAGTAAATAATAAGCGTAGTGAGCGTCTTAGACCGTTAGACTGGTAGCTAACCATAATGACCCAAAGCTTCGTATTCCAAAATAAACTTTTTAAACATTTCAAATAATTTGGGTTTATTGGCAAGCCTGCGTTCTAACGAAAGGATACGCTGCTTTGCTCGTGGCAAAGCATCACCTAAGAATTCAGATGACCGTTTGAAAGGTATCCTAACACAGAAACGCTCATCGGCCGGACGTGTGGTATTCTTAACGAAATGATCCTCACATGCCCGTTCCTCCGAGGAATATGAATGGCTTACACTAACCTTCTCAAGTTGGCAAAACTTACTGAGTTGAGTAGGAATATTATTTATTTCAGCTCCTGAATCAGAGAGAAGATTAATAAAATTACAATTAATTTGAGACGACGATACATGGCCACCGTTAATGGGACCTGATACGAGCCATCCCAGCCTCGTATCACAGAGTATCGGCTGTCCGTCTCCTAACCTAAGTCGTTGCGTTCCCAAAATGTCCCAAAAGACATCAGCACTGATTAAAATATCAACGGGGGCCGGCGCATGAAAATGGGGATCTGCAAGACAAATATTCGAAGGGATTTTAAGATTAGTTAAGTCGACTTGCCTGCTAGGTACATGATTAGTTATTGACGGAAGAATAAAACAATTAATGTGTGTCAAATAGCTTTCATCTAGCGATTTTATTTGCAAGCGACTTAATTTATGTATATTAGACGTACTGTTGTTAACACCTAAAACCGAGTTGTTTACGTTAATAGCTGACAGCTCCAGCTTCTCATACAGGGACTCACTCATTAGACACGAAGTACTGCCACTGTCCAACAACGCGCGAGCCAAATATTGCCGGTTATTTTTACCATATACTTTGATAATTGCAGTAGACAATAACACATCTCCATGGTGAGACTGAGAGCACTGCATACCAGCGATACTCGCCGACAATGACAAGCGGTCACCTATAGGCCCCGTAGCGGGCTGTTGCATTGCTAGCTGCTGCGAATTCTCACTGGAATGATCAATATTATTGTCTAAGCACGGCGATGCGCTCGATGTCGTAGAAACCGATTTGTTATGAAGGTCTGATACGTGAACCAAAGTATTGTGTTTACGACGACAAACTTTGCATCCCGGTTTCTTGCATTTGTTGGCATAGTGTCCGAAGTTTAAGCAATTAAAACATACCTTAAACTCGGGCAGTAACTTAAATCGTGATTCATTATTGAGTGATAAAAATTGAGAACAATTGAATAATGTATGATCACCGCTACACTTAGGACAAGGCTTTGTGTTGGCACTGCTGTTGACACTGTTATTAGAGACCGAAACCATAGTTTTTAGTTTAGTGTTTGACTTGCCTGAACTAATAATAAGCTGTTTATTAGAAGACAGTTCGAGTGTTTTAAGCAAGTCGGCTCGATTTTTAATAAATCCGAGCAACATGTCAAATGTAACACTTTCGTCACGGTTTAAAGACTGCTCCCACTCACGATAGGTGTTACTATCAAGCTTGTGCGTAATAATGTATATAAGAAGTGTATCCCACTGTTTGATTGGTTCTCCTAGTGATTCTAAGGTCCGTAAGTTTTTCTTAGTGTCATCTATAAGACGGTTTAAATTGGCAGACGACTCGTTGACGATTACCTTTAAATTAAATAGTGCAGACACGTGATTATTAATTAACATTCGTTTGTTCTCGTATCGATCACACAGTAACTGCCAAGCAATTAAATAATTAGCAGATGAAAACTCAATAGACTAAATAACTACCGCAGCAGAACCCTCCAATGACGCCCTTATATAATGAAACTTACTGATGTTGTCTATATCGGCATTGTTGTGTATGAGGCTAGAAAATGTGTCGTAAAATTCTAACCAGTGGTCATATGAGCCTCCAAACTTTGGGAGATGAATAATAGGCAGATGTACGCCACTATTCCTAGTAGTGCTGGAACGAACGTCAGTTGCCGGACTTAGTAAACGTTTGCAATCCGTAAGCAATTTTCTCGCAAGCGAAAGTGATCTATAGTATAATTTTTCAAAATCATTACGTTCCGACAACTGGGATTCAGATTCCTCTCCCGAACACTCTATTGACAATTGTATTTCGTCATACTGGTCAAACATTTTCTCTAATCTCGAGATACGTAACTGCAATTCGTCAGCCTCAGCGTCACCCATGGTAGACACATCCAGGATCTTATTAAAATTGGTGAATGAAGTTAATTGTCCTTTGTAGGCTGCGCGTCTTCTTATGAGTTTATCGATCTGTGTGGTCATTTTGGAAGCTGGTATGTGGTCAACCTGAATAAGAATTTACAATATTAATTAATGAATTATGAATTTGGTTATACAACAGATACGTTACAGATTGATTTAATTTCTCACACCTTGCATGAACCTATCAAGCTAATTATCCTCGCTGCGGCCCGTGTATGAAACACGGCAATATGAATTCCCTTTGGTTTTCTTCTTAGTACTTTTTTACATTAAATCCGGCTGAAGTGACCAAAATATGGTGGGAAATTATCCGTTGCCAGCTGGACTACTCATAATTAAGGGATTTATAATGGTTTGCAATATAAAAGATAATTGGTGTTCAGTGAAAAATTTAATACGTATCTACAATAATGACAGAAGTGACATAACTTTTTACAAAAGACATAATAGAAAAATAAACTAATGAAGTAGGTTCTATTAGGCATGCATTTTGCCTAAACACAAGTAATTCGAGTGATAAGTTGAAAACGGCACAATAATTTATTTTGTATCATCTTTATCATCTTAGTTTGAATCTGAAAGATAGGAAAAGTATATTAAGTTAATAAATATACGAAATTCAATTATATTCTAAAACAACGTCAGCTCTGACAGAAAGTTACTAAATAGAATGGATTATCTTATATCCATACTAACAAAAATGACATACCGCTTATGGCCAATTCAATATGACAATATCTTAAGTGTTTCTCGTCATTTGACAAGGGTACGAATACGAATAATTCTTTCCTCCGCCTCTTTCCGGGAACATATAGTTTTTCTATTTCCACGAAGTAATTGTTTGTCTATATTTTTCTTCCAATACGCTAAGTTTACATACACGCTTGCGAATACGTTTCACGTATTCTTCGCATTGCCGACACAATATTTATTTACTGACAACCAACAAGCAAGTATTTTCCAATGTAATCTTTCCGAATCGTAAATTAAACATAAAATTTTCAGCAGAATTTTTTTGATTATGTGAATATCTTTCAATACTTTATGAATCTAATTTACTATTCAAAACGGTTTTTGTCATTGAGGAGAGAATAAAGGCTGAAAAACTACGAAACATATTTTTACATTCCATCCACCCATTCAGCCCTTGGAGGTTCACTGCTGGACATAGGCCTCCCCTAACTTGCGCCACTCTGACCGGTTCTGAGCCTTCTGAATCCCGGATGTCCGCTATCTTCTTCAGGTCGTCAATCCACTTGGTCGGGAGGTGTCCTATACTCCGTTTTCGAAGACGTGGGCGCCATTCGAGGACCTTTCTTCCACAACGGTTATCGGTCCTTTGAACTACTTATGTGGCCAGCCCATTGCCGCCGGCTTATTCGCTCGGCTATGTCGGTTATCCTAGTTCGTCTATATATTTTTAAATTAATAATAAATAATGGCTAATATAACTAACATTATTTCATATATTATGTTCTATACTTTAGATGGGTTGCCTGGAAGAAATTGCTATGTAGTGATAAGGCCGCCTGTTGCTTTGTACCTTTTTTCTTAGTTTAATATCTTTGTGCGTTTTTTCGTAACAATAAAGAGTAGAGTTCTTCTATCTAGGACCTGGATACTGATGGTAAATATTAGTACTAGTATTTCCAGGCATCTTTGGCATTTATAATACATTCTTTCCTTATCGAATTATAATAGCTATTATCCCAAACAATCGTATGAACTTATATCACATGGGACCCGCTACCGCTTCGCTGAACTCCAAGAATAAGATAAAAATACTTGGAAAATAACTTTCCTCTTTTATAACATGTTCGATATCGTGGTCTCTATATAATATATGTATTTACACGCATATAATTGTAATGGAATCTTCAAACTTATTTTCATTATTTTAACAAAATTTGGTTGATCACGGAAACAATTATCTATTTACACGCACATGTGTAATTCAATCTTTAAACTTATTTTAAAGTGAAACTTTTATTCTATCGCCCCAAACTTTTTCGTCCATCTATCGCATGTCGCATTACAGCCGGCCTTGGAGTAAGAATAATAATGGAGATTCAATGATTTCAATAAATATTGCTCTTAGTTTTTAATATGCGCCTATCATCTAAATTATTGTATTAATTATGTATTCCGTACTCTAATATGCAAATTGAAATTAAATTTTATAATTGAATATTTTGTCTACTATTGATATCCCAATATCATTCCCATTTTTCAATAATTAAGTTAAGATTAAAAACGCAATTTTAATACCCCATATCTAATAATTTTCTAAAAATTTTTAGTTAAATGCCTACAAACCGAAAAAAAGTCTCACTTGCATCGTGGTTTCATAAAACCACACTTTTATGTTTTCATTATTTTAACAAAATTTGATTAGTGGTGGAAATAATGAATGGTGGAGCATACATTGAAAACTCACGAGCAAAATTCTTTGAGAAAGTAATGTCAGTCACCGTCGCTCTCTGCGATGTGGAGTTATGTAATTGGAATGTCGTAGCGCATTCCACACCCACGTAGCTACATGCTACGCGGCTGTAAGGCTAAGATTCCGGTTGTAGGATTTCTTTTCTAGGTTTACCGTAGTCCAAAGATATCCTTCGCACAGACTGAAGAGTAATTACTAATGTAGGTTCTCGATTGTAATGTCGTAGCGCATTCCTCTTAGCTACATGCTACGCGGGTGTAAGGCCAACATTCCGGTTGTAGGATTACTTTTCCAGTTTTACTGTAGTCCAAAGATATCCTTCGCACAGATTGGAGAGTGACAAATAATGTAGATTCTCGCTTCGTTTTTGGCTAACAACGTATCGACGATGCTTTTGGACCGACTTCAAAAAAAGGTTTCTCAATTCAGTATTTTTTTTTAAGTTTATTAAATTAAACAGGCATTTGTTATATGGCTTAAGAGTAGTTATATACTTTATAGATTTACTTTACTGTTTCAAATTCCTAGCAATAAAAAAATCCCTGTAGGATCATTACAACTTTGTATCAACGTTTAACGTAGTTTGGGGTGCCCAATTCGACTATCTACTCTTTTATTAAATGCTATAAATAGTTGTTATCGAAATCCTAAACATAGATTCTGATCGAAGATAAAAATAGGGTGTTTTTATTGGCACTCATTTAAAGCGGCGGTTGTAGGTATAATGTATTTTAGCAGTTTAAAAATTCAAAAGTGATTTTTTTTTAATAACTTCGACGGTGAAAATTGGGCAGTAATATATTTAAATGAGTAAGTTAATAATATTATAGGGGCAATAAAATAAATCAAACAGTTCCGTGTGGGCAGTTAAAAAACCAAAACTAGTCGGTAACAAATCTTTGCAAGCAAACATACAAGCAAACATACAAGCAAGCATTCAGTATGCAGCATGCAAGCAAGCATGCAACATGCAGCAAGCATGGTTTTTGTCACGTTTATAATATTAGTACGGATTAACTCACTTCTACTTCAAAATAAGAGGAGGTTGTCAATATTTTTTTAATTTTTGTTACCTTAGCACTCCATCATTTATCAATCACTTAAGATTTTTAACCGATTTCAAAAAAGGAGGAGGTTCTCAATTCGACTGTATTTTTTTATGTTTGTTACCTCAGAACTTTGGACTGGGTGAACCGATTTTGATGATTCTTTTTTTAATCGAAAGCAGGTGCTTGTCGTGTGGTCCCACATAAATTTGAGCGAGATCTGACAAGTGGTTTTTGAGTAATTTTGAAGTCGGTTATTTTTTGTTAGTAAAATTTTGATTATTTTAAAGGTTTAAGAATGGTCCCATATTTACCAAAAAGATGATGTGATCTATGAGGAATTTCGGTCAAATGTTCATTTTTTATGGGGATCACTATGCATTGTCATATTTGGGATCGTTTTAACTCTAGTTTAGGCGAAGGAAATTTTTAATTTTCTTTTGTTACCCGAAATAATTTACGTTACGCAAATAATTCCGGAAAATTTTCTTAAATTTAAACAATTAGGAGCGTACCTTTGTACACAAAGGGACAAATATTACCAGCCCTTGCCAGATAAAATGAAAATGAATGTGATGAAATATGTAGATTTTTTCACAAATTTTTATACGGATACGTACATTGCCAAAAATTTTCTTAATTAATTACCCAAATCAATTACTTCGGAGCATCTATTATTATTATACACTGACTGTATGTATATTTTTATCACGATCATAGCCAGATTACAAAGACTTGACAATCATTAACCTTATCAATCATATTTATCATTTTAAATTATATTGTGGCTGGTACAAATGCCTACGTTCCGCATAGCAACCACAAAGACACTGTTAGCCCGGCGCGGCGGCTTGACTCATGTATATCCTAAGTGATGGATAAATCCAAGCAACAGTGGTCACGGTCAGTAGTTTGATGGGTGACCGCTGGTGACAAATATTCTTGAGCGCTTCCAAGCTTCGGAGGGCACGTAAAGCCGTCGGTCCCGGTTGTTATCGTAAGATAACAGTCGTCATGTCGGAGGCTTTCGTGCGGCATTAAAACTTCCGACACTTGGGTTGGCCACTAACCCCTCCACCAATCTGCACTGGAGCAGCGTGGTGAAGCATTCTCCAGGCCTCCTGAAGAGAACCGTGCTCAATATTGGACCATTAATGGGTTGAAGCCATAAATACCAACAAATTCACTTCTACGAGAATATCTCTTGTAATCCAATATTCCCGTTTCCCTTTTTTATGCAAATAGCCGGCAAACGACCTGACGATCCACCTGATGGTAAGTGGCTATCGTCGCCCATGGACATCAGCCAAAGGCATCACTGATGCGTTGCCGGCCAAGAAAGAGGGAAAAAAAAAAGAACTGGCTCTCAAGCCCCTAGCCGGAACACGACGAGTCGTTGGGGGCTGACTTATGCTCAAGAGTGGTAGCTATCCAGGGAAAATCCCATGGAGAAATAATAATAGTAATAATGGTATTAATTGTAAATTAAAATCAATATTAATAATATAATTCCTCGAGAGGCCCTACCACCAGCGGGTCGGATTTAGTCGCCTCTTCCGACACCCACCTGGCGTGGGATTGAGGTTAGTATTTAAGCCGCCACAATACGGCAAAAAAATTTATTCGTGTCTCTATTTTCCCGTCTTTCAAAATTTTTCCCCCAAAGTTTTTTTCGAATAAACGTAATGATACACAGCTGAGTACAGCGCGAGGAAACTTTAAGGATATTTTATTGCATGCTGCATGACTGCACAAATGGAATTGGAATTCCAGAACATTTTAATATAAAAATGTGTTATGTGTTAAAATCATTCTTTTCGATATGAAAATGGCGTTACAAAAATAAAAACAATCAAAAATCATAATATTCTGTCAATTTGCTCTCATTTTTAACCGACTTCAAAAAAAGGAGGAGGTTCTCAATTTGACTGTATTTTGTTTTTTTTTTATGTTTGTTACCTCAGAACTTTCGACTGGGTGAACCGATTTTGATGATTGATTTTTTAAACGAAAGCTGGTGCTGGTCATGTGGTCCCACTTAAATTTTATTGAGATCTGACAATGGCATCCATGAGAAAACTATATAAGTCTTAAATTTGCATTAAGTATGTGCGCGACAAATGGACGAATAACTCAATATCACGCCAACCGATTTCGATAATTCTTTTTTTAATCGAAAGCAGGTGCTTGTCATGTGACCTCACAAAAATTTGAACGAGATCTGACAAGTAGTTTTTGAGTAATTTTGAAGTCGGATATTTTTCGTTAGTAAAATTTAGATTATTATCCATTTGTTTTGTAAATCTCTATGTCTAAGAACTCTGTACTCTTATATTATTATATTATTCATCTTTTTATGTTATTATCATAACATCCATGGTTGATTCACTGAAGTTTACATAGTAAACATTAAAAATAACTTTAACATTCAGATGTGATATTAGAGAACGGTTACATGACTAATAGAAAAAAATTAGAGCCTGGTGGTGTAGGTACACTAGTGCTAATACTGAAAATAAGGGTTAATTTATATAAGCGCCATCGGGTTGGTCATTCGCAGGCCACTTTAGAATGTAATTTGTATACCCTCTCATTCTCCCTGAATACCATGACATCACCCGCTTGTAAGAGCGGATATTATTTTTAACCAACTCCAGAAATAGGTGGAAATTCTCAATTCTCACACTCAATTCTCAATTCAATTCAAACACTTGACCACTAACACCTCCATCAAACTCGACCAGCGTGGAATAAAGTTACAACCTCCTCAATCATGAGAAGAGATCTGTTACCCTTATCGATTGAAGCCAAGTTCGGAAACTTGCCGCTCGATCTCTATTCACGTTAATCTATCGGGCATGAACCTCACATATCCCTAGTTCACGAAGTTCTTTAACTCCTAACCTCGATCCACAGTCGATAGCTCGAAGCTAGTCTTCCTTTGACGATGTAATTGGGGTCGGCACTGGCAATTGATTCCGATTGCTCTGCATTTAAATGGTTTCACTGCATCTCAAGAGTATACGAAGTGATTGAGCTTAGTTCTTTGCACTTGAACAAGTCTATAAAAAGTGGTGAATGTTGATCAAGGTTCAAAAGTAGCTATGAATCTAGGCGTTCTGCTAAAATCTGTTTCTGGAAACACTGGTTGGATGATACATATTAGGTATTTGGTGAGTAAGTTAGAAGTTTGATTGCGTGCGTGCTCTTAAACAAAATACTTGATCCTCATGCAATTCAGGATAAAGAAGTAAATTGTTTAAAAATTAATTACACAGTTTTATAGGGTCAATCTATACCTATACTAGTACAAAAAAATGGTTACATGCTTATAAAAAATGCATTGTCATCTGAACTAGGCAATGTACCTACGGAGGCAATGTTAGCCGTATTGGGGCGGCTTAGAATACTAACACCAATCCCACGCCGGATGGGTGTCGTAAGAGGCGACTAAATCTAGCCCGCTGGTGGTAAGGCCCCTCGAGGAATTATATTGGTAATATTGGATAGCTACCACCCATGAGCATGAGTCAGCCGCCAAACGACTCGTCGTGTTCTGGCTGGGGGCTTGAGAGCTAGTTCTTTCTTTCTTTTTCTTCTCTCTTTCTTGGCCAGCGACGTATCAGTGATGCCTTTGATGTTGCTGATGTCCATGGGCAACGATAGCCACTTACCATGAGGTGGATCGTCAGCTCGTTTGCCCACTATTTCCATAAAAAAATGTTTAAATTCCTGAGGATAAGAGTAAGTAGGTAAAGCTTGCAAGATTTGAATAATATTAAAATAAAAAAATGTAAAAAACAGGGTAAAGTAAGTAAATATAAAACCGTATAAAAAATATTTTAATGGTAATAAATAGCCACTTTCGAGCCGAAATTACGTCTGTACAAAATTAAATAGCCTTATTCAATTACGTTTTCCTGTTTTCTTTGAGGCTACGTGACATGGTTAAGGAAAATGCTACGAGTGATGAATCCATCGACGTTAATTCATTCCATGCTTGCTGACAGAGGATCTATCACTATAAGTCACACTGCAACTAACACCACGCTAATATATCTGGCGTCCGATACATCCATTAATAATATCTTCCTGTCATTGAACATCAATTAACCAAGTAATGATTCCAATAACTAATTAATCTCTTAGTGTGCGTACACATTGTAGTTGCTGTTTACAAGGCAAGGCTTCCAATTACACGCAGGTTTAATAACAATAATCAAAATTGTAAAAACAAAACAACTTGTAATGTTTCCCAACATTAAACCTGCATTTGGACAAAATTGGGGAAAATAAATAAATAAAAAAGGGTGCGTGTACTTTTGTGAGAAGTTATACTTCTTTGACATAATTAAATAAATATTTAATTTAATAACGTGTATCAGTTTTAACTACCCTTCAAAAACTGTTTTTGTACTAAATAAAAATAATAAAATATTACTTGTGTACTACCCATGTTTACACAAGTACAAACTAGATGGCATTGTTCATGAACCTGAATCACGCTGTTGAGACTCTGTGAGATTTGTATAAGTAATAACATTAAATTTTAAAAGAGGTAAAGATAATAAGAAGCTAGGGCCATCTAATCAGTGCTTTCATACCTACTCCATGGTAGCGCAAACGTTTAACGCAACCTTTTTGCAAGTCGCATAAGAAGTATAACTTCAAAAATGCAACCGAACTGAAATCCTCTTTTTATTCAGTCTCAAGTGTCCCGGTCTCTGTCTGTCTATTTGTAATTTTTGAAGTTGGTTATCCGATTGTTTGTTGTTTGTCAGTGTTGCTAGAAACATGTTAAAAACATAATTCTCCTTTAGGCTTCGCGCTAGTTAAAAAGATTAGATGTAAATTCAAAATCGAGTATTCGATTTGCAAAATGTCAACGCTCATTTAATCTTACATCTTAGTGAATATTGCAGTTGTCAAACGGAAATGAGATTAAAAGTTTGAACAAGATTTGCAGTTTTCAAAGGCTTCGACGGGAACTGAAATGCTAAATTTTATTTTAAAGCTAGCTTATCCGACAGACGATGCAGATAACCTGAAATATAATTTAATATGAATTCCAAGTTAATATGTTTGCAGTGTTCGTATATTTGTGTTATTTAATTATTTTACTTTTGTAAGGAAGTATATTATTATACAAAATAGTTATTTTTTTTATAGCCAACAAACGAACCGATGATCCACCTTATGGTAAATGGCAATAATGATATTGCCGATGCGTTGCCAGCCAAGGAAGATAGAAGAAGAAAGAAAGAAAGTAAGAACTGGTTCTCAAGCCCCCAGATGGAATACGACGAGTCGTTTACCAGTAAAATTAATGATTTAATAATAGTAATAATATCCTCATATAAGGCCTTATTTCCAATCAGGCCGGCTTATGCTATGCTAGTATGCTCTCATAGAATTGGGGTCAGCATTTAAAACCATCCCAATACTACTACACTCTACGGCTGTTTTTTTGTATAGCGGGCGGATAGTACAAGCTCGCGGTTGAACTACGTAGTACGTACGTAGACATGTTCTAGAGAGAAGAGAACTGAGCTGATACATTATCGATCCGATCACAGCCATTGTAATGGAGTTCTCAATAAACTTTGCTCGGTTTTAGTTGATGAAAGCCTGTGGTTTATTGGAAATCGCACATTTAATTAAGTCAAACAAGTATAAATAACTAGCTGACCCAGCGAACTTTGTACTGCCCTCCCTCTCCCTCTTTATATCCCTCGACACAAATTTGACAGTTATAAAATAAAACAACCGGGCAAGTGCGTGTCAGGCCACGCGCAATGTAGGGTTCCGAAGTGGTAAGTTTTTCGACTATTACTCATTAAGTACTTATGTTAACGTGATAGTTTTCCTTGTAAATTCATCAGTTATAATATAAACTATTTTTAAGAACTTTTTCATTTGTCCATCTCCAACCGTTTAGCTAGCAGGGAGGGCAGGGCGGTTTTTGAATAGAGGCACATAGGCACTGCCTACCCTGGTCTCGAGGCCCAGGACCCAGTCGGAAATTCTTTACGCTTACAACATTACATTAGAATTACGTAGTAAAAGTATAGAATCCTCTTAAAATATCTAATATGTGAATATCATTACGTAATAACAACACACTATTAATGCAATACACAAATTGTATGCACTAAATAATAAAATTCATTTATAATGGATTATACACACAGCGCCGCCATGCTGCGGTGCGGTAAAGGCAGGAACTAAACGTGCCTCTATGGGGATTTGGTAATAATAAGAATTATCTCTCGATATGCAAAGGAATTCTATCGAGCGCAACAGGCGGCGTCAGGCGCGCAATACAGGCACTGCCTAAGGTAAAATATTCTTCCAAACTTAGCCTTGAATAAAAGTTTTACAATTTATATTATATAAAAACAATTTGAAATTTTAAGTTCATTAATATTGTATGGATTTTCTTTAAAATTGAATGAAAATTATTGTATATAATATTGTAAATATGGAGTCTTGTGATGTTAGTAAAGGCTCCGTATGTTTAGTTAATTTACGTGATACATTTTCAAAAGAGTCTTATGAAATTATGATGATAAAATGAAAATTATGAGTAAAGGCGTGTACCAAAATTAGACTTAATTATTAGACTGAAGGCCACTTTGGATATCCTATAATTGACTTGTCTTCTATCAATCAATTACTGGATATTTGACGTGGTCAGACGAAAACAACACGGCGATCAAGACGGCCAATGCAGGTGAAATTATCAAATTATATTTTAGTTAGTTCCATGGGTTTACTAACTAAACAAATGTTATACGTTTAGTGATGTATTATTACTGTAGCATTAGATTCATATGACGCAAAATCATTCACACATTCATTTATTCACATCTCGAGTAGGTACTCAACCCATTAGGTGTTCTACGCGATGTTCAGTCTCGTTCACCGATATTTAAGTCCGTCAGATAAGCTGCGGCGGGTGGTGTTAGGTAACTTACTGATGATGACAACAATTCCGCGATTGGGCGCGATCGTCTTAGTAGCGCTTGAGACCATTGTTGATATTCTTTTGAATTATTTTTTGAACTTTTTTTTTATTTTTTTTGTGCCTACCTTCTAACCAAGACCTGTGCCCGCCACTGAGGGAGGGGGACACTTGACTCTAACCAAAATTAGCACTTTAAAGCCAAATATTTTGCAAACGGACCCCTAATTCGAAAAATGGCCTTAGAAGACCCATAATATTTTTGAAAGACCTTTTCAACGATACCCCACTGTATAGGGTACACGATGAATAAAAAATTCATCCTCACGTTACCGGAGAGAGTAGGGGAGATACCCTGAAAAAAAAATGTTTTTCAATATTTTATTCTACGATTCTTTAGTTTTAAAAATAATTATGTATATCCATGCCAAATTACAGCTTTCTAGCGCTAAGATTCGGATAGACGGACGGACAGACGGACGGACAGACAGACAGATGGACGGACATGATGAAACTGTTTTGGGTTCCGATTTTACTTCGGAACCCTAAAAAGGTATGTTAAGGTTACATTAGAAAAGTTAATATGGTCGTTAAGTTTTCTTAATTTTTTTTTTATTTTCCACACAACTTTCTTAATATTTTCTTTAACAAACGCCACACAAAAAAATACCGAATTGCTTGAGCCGTTCTCTTCGTTGTTATAAAGTTACACGATACTTTTCATTACAATAGTGCAATGCAAGTAAAATATTAAGTACCAATCTACAAAACATCCGTCCATCCTGTATTTCTTATTCCGCGGGAACAGGTTCATTTACCGGGATCAAAGTCTCCTACATAAAGACTCTTCATATAAATAAATGAGTGAAAATCTAAATCAGTTTAGATCGATTACGACCGAACAAACAAAACAATCAAATCTTTTTTTTTTCTCGATTTTCCCATAGAATACTTTAACATACATAAATATTACAATGATGTTGACAATGAGACACAAACGTATACACAAAATAATGACATCAAAAGGAACCAAGGTGCCAGAATAAATGTGTTTATCCATGTCACACATTTTGGCCAAGCATCAAACCTGGAACGTTTTGTACGATCACGTCACTAAAACTGTACAGAGATATGATAGACGTCATATTAATAGTGTATTTATTGAGATTTCCGGTTTCCATATACTTATCAAGACAATGAATCATTACTATTCTATTATATAACCGACCTTGACAACCCACACTACGTGTAATCGAAGTGGCACATCACTAACGGATACCAAGCGATTTACATACTTCGTTTTCTATCGTCATAAGTCCGAAAATTCCGCGATAAATTCTTAGTAAAATGGTCTTACACTCATACACACGCAATTTTGAACTACCTATCCAACTCCAAGTGATAACCTAATGTGTGGGGAGGAACAGTATTTTTTTTTAATTCTATTCTACTACTTTGTCGGCGTTTTATACTAAGACTAAACCGCGGACGGACGAACGGAAACGGACGCCGGGGAAATTATTATAAGACTTCCGTTTTGACTCCATAAAAATACACCACAAAAATAATTATGCTACTAATATTATAAATGTGACAATTTGTGGGGATGTGCTACTTTTTCACGCAAAAACTACTGAACAGATATTCGTAATAATCTAAATTTTAGTAACAAAAAAAAACCGACTTCAAAATTACTCAAAAACTACTTGTCAGATCTCGTTCAAATTTATGTGGGACCACATGACAAGCACCTGATTTCGATTCGAAATCGGTTGGCGTGATATTGAGTTAGTCGTCCTTTTGTCACGCACATACTTAATGCAAATTTAAGACTTATATAGTTTTCTCATGGATGCCATTATCAGATCTCAATAAGTGGGACCAAATGACAAGTACCAGCTTTCGTTTAAAAAAACAATTATCAAAATCGGTTCACCCAGTCGAAAGTTCTGAGGTAACAAACATAAAAAATACAGTCTAATTGAGAACCTCCTCCTTTTTTTGAAGTCGGTTAAAAAGCGCAAGGGTAGACCATGATCTGGTATAAGATTTTTTTTACATGAAATAAGTTAATACTTGACAGCAACCTCCTCCTTTTTTCGAAGTCGGTTAAAAAGCGCAAGGGTAGACCATGATCTGGTATAAGATTTTTTTTACATGAAATAAGTTAATACTTGACAGCAACCTCCTCCTTTTTTTGAAGTCGGTTAAAAAGCGCAAGGGTAGACCATGATCTGGTATAAGATTTTTTTTACATGAAATAAGTTAATACTTGACAGCAACCTCCTCCTTTTTTTGAAGTCGGTTAAAAAGCGCAAGGGTAGACCATGATCTGGTATAAGATTTTTTTTACATGAAATAAGTTAATACTTGACAGCAACCTCCTCCTTTTTTTGAAGTCAGTTAAAAAGCGCAAGGGTAGACCATGATCTGGTATAAGATTTTTTTTACATGAAATAAGTTAATACTTGACAGCAACCTCCTCCTTTTTTTGAAGTCGGTTAAAAAGCGCAAGGGTAGACCATGATCTGGTATAAGATTTTTTTTACATGAAATAAGTTAATACTTGACAGCAACCTCCTCCTTTTTAGGGTTCCGTAGCCGAATGGCAAAAAACGGAACCCTTATAGATTCGTAATGTCTGTCTGTCTGTCTGTCTGTCTGTCTGTCCGTCCGTATGTCACAGCCACTTTTTTCCGAAACTATAAGAGCTATACTGTTGAAACTTGGTGAGTAGATGTATTCTGTGAACCGCATTAAGATTTTCACACAAAAATAGAAAAAAAACACTAAATTTTGGGGGTTCCCCATGCTTAGAACTGAAACTCAAAAATGTTTTTTTCATCAAACCCATACGTGTGGGGTATCTATGGATAGGTCTTCAAAAATGATATTGAGGTTTTTAATATAATTTTTTTCTAAACTGAATAGTTTGCGCGAGAGACACTTCCAAAGTGGTAAAATGTGTGTCCCCCCCCCTGTAACTTCTAAAATAAGAGAATGATAAAACTAAAAAAAATATATGATGTACATTACCATGAAAACTTCCAACGAAAATTAGTTTGAATGATATTTAGTAAGTAGTTTTTTTTTAATACGTCATAAATCGTAAACCGCAAAAAACATTGATCAAAGTTACAACGAACTACAAGAACTTTTATATTATGTTACTTGCTGCTACGGAACCCTTCATGAGCGAGTCCGACTCGCACTTGGCCGCTTTTTTTTGAAGTCGGTTAAAAAGCGCAAGGGTAGACCATGATCTGGTATAAGATTTTTTTTACATGAAATAAGTTAATACTTGACAGCAATCCCACCTGTTTATCCCGAAAAACTCGGGCAAGACCATGGGCAGAAAGCTAGTTTAAAACAAACACGCAATAAAGAAATTTTGTTTAAAATTTTGTTTATATTGAATTCTATACGCTATCGTATTACGCTCACAATGAAACGCATTCCTATAAACTCGTAATAAGACATTAATATAGAAAGTTTATTCAAAGTTACAGCCTCTCGACACTGGTAATAACATATCGGCTACCCTTTCCTTCGCAAATCAAAGATCAAAATCAGCAAATTGTTATCTCGTAACGATATTTACCAAAATATTACAATTAATCTCTGCGTTTGCAATACCCTTAATTATCTTAATCAACGGTGGTTATAGCAGTAGTTAAACACAAGAAATAATTAATTGGTATCTCATTAAAAGGTGTTTTATATTATTCACATTATTACACTTTCTGTTTGATCGGATTTCTCGTAATTAAAAATGGTTGTCTGTAAAGTCGGTTTACGGACGGTAGTTTAACGTGACAACGTCATGACAAAGCTCCGCTCTGCCCCGCTCCGCTCCGCCCCGCCCCGCCCCGCTCCGCTCCACTCAACTACGATCGCCTACGGCTCGCCTACGGCATCGGCTACGATGCGCCGATCGTAGCTGTTAGTGCCCCTCTCTCGCTTCTGTCGCTCTCTCGCTCGCGGAACACGACATTTTTTCATAGATGCGCCCGGCGCTCATCGTTTTAATAGACGGTATCACGTCAATAATATAATTCATCTATGTAATCTCCACTTACCATAGTGGGAATAATAATCACAGTTAAGCTTTAACTATAATCATACCCGGCTTGTTTCAGTTCTAAGTGATCGACAAAGTTAAGCTGATCAGTCTGTAGTTGGATTGGTGACCGTTAGTGACAATTTTCGTGCTTCAGACAGCACGAAAAACCGTCAGTTCCGGTTATTATGGTAAGATAACAGTCGCTTCGGGTGACATAAAAACATCTGACACTTGGGTTTGCCACTAATCCATTCATCAATCCGCACTGGAGGAACGTGGTGGAGTATGTTCAAGGCCTCCACAAGAGGAAAGACCCGTGCTCAAGTGAGCCATTAATGGTTTGAAGCTATAATACTAATCTAGTACCCATTCATATTTAGAAAGTACTTCTAATTTCTTAAGGAGCTGTGAGCGGTTTCGTAGCAAGGGTCTGTAAGATTGACTTCATATTTCAGCTTTATACGGAAAACTCGAGGACGGCAAAAGTTTTCAAGTTCTGGCTCGGCCGGATAAGAGAATTACCATAATACCTTTTCTAATAAATACGTGGAAGAAACAATAATACAAACACTACTGAGAAAGGAAGTGACTGAAAAATAAGAGAGCGCGGGCCTATTGTTATCGTTGTACTATAATAACATTATTATTTATTATACGTATAATTTTGAGTTGTTTCGCGTATATTTAGGTATATGGCAGCATATAAATGAAATATTAATTGCATGGAAATTTAATTGTAGGTATGATTAAAGATGTGCTGAGAAGTTTCTTCCGCGGTTTCTTGGCCTCGATGATAAAGAACTTTTCGGAAACGATGGTATAATCGAAGAATGACGTATAATAAATTAGTTTAGGTCCAACAAGTAGAGACTCCGTTGAGATAGATTGTATTTTTGGAACGAAGTTCCTTATCGCGCGTTGCGAAAGGGGGCTAGGTGGAAAATTTGGTAACGAAAAGTTGTAACGACACTTTTTGCCGTCGTTAGTCGTTACAACTCGTGCGGCGTCGTTGCAGTAAGTACTAGAATAGCAAAAACATGCAGCAAGTGTGCCAAAACAAATCTGGGGTATAAAATTTCTCATCGGCTTTGTTCACCTAGTAGCTTGTGTATAATTAATTAGCATGTTTATAGATCTGTAAGAATCCTAACTTTCTCCTGTGAGGGCATATAAATATGTTTAATGACCGGAGAATAAGTGAAGTGCCCCATTATGTAGTCGCTACTGGCTATGTATTTGTAATACCAGTTTGATCCTGAAACGCTGCCAAGAAAATCACATATGGCAGTATTTGACGCCATTTTTAGTGGAAGCGTACTGGTATAAAATGATACACTCACTTTACAATACCACCGAGAATAGAGACATGAATAATAACTATAAATTTAAAAGTTTAAAGAAACCCCGACAGTTTTATGTACACTAAACATGCTAAGAACTTTTTTGCGTTGGGGTTAAAAATAAAAAAAAATCACGTAAAAAGCTCAAAATTAAAAATACTTTTTTCAACATTTTGCTAAAAAAAAAAATATTTTTCCCATTCCTACATTAAAGGTACAATTTATTTCAATTTCCCTGTTAAAAATAGATAAAAGACCGCTAATTCCATTAAAAGTTGTTAGGAGTTTAATCCAGCGAATTGAAATTCGGTTGTTACCGATTTACCAGGGTTGACTTAACATTGTTCTCCTAATCCTGAACGCGTCGTTAAACTTTATACATATAACCGTTTATTATCAAATCGCTTCAAAAATAATGGCTTACTTTTTTAATGTTATCGCTTGTCATTAAACAGTCAAAATTCTGGATTAATTCGAGCGTGTTAAGTTATGCAACAGATTATTTGTTATAGGTGTGCCCTGTCTGATTTTTTAATTTTTATTCAAATTTTACATGTATCTATTTACATTTATTCGAAGTATATGTTCTAGTCAGTGTGTCATGTTCCCAACATAGGTACATCCTACTAGAGAGCATAATAAGCGACTTTATAACGTCACATTGAAAAATATAAATATATACAAATGAAAAATTTCTTTAAACTTAAAATAATTTTCATTGCTCTTATTTCTGGACAGAGCGAATTATTAGCACAAAAACTAAACGAAAAAATATGAATTAGTACTTGCATCCGTGCTACAGAGGGCACGCTTAAACGCTTAGATAGGAGACATCAAAGACCTCGGAATAAATGGCACTCAAAGGGACGTGAAAAAGCCATCCAGTACTCAAGTTCCCCACTTAACCCTTAACTAATCCTGCAAAATTCGTTTAGTATACCCTAGGCTCCCGTAATTACAAAGAAACATGCTACTAATGGGTTAAAGCCAGTTATAATACTAGATATTATTACTAGGTAGTGTAAAACCTAGCTTATTCCGTGCTTAACTAAGATTTATCGCAAGACACGTCCAACATATTATTTTCCACAATAAGCTCTGCCCCGAGTGTAAGTGACATTAAATGGAACAAAGGACAAATGTACCTAATGTGAACGCATATTCTAAATAAGAAATAATGCTATTCCCCCGTGTCCTTTTTGAGTTACTCTAACGGAAAAAAAATCCGTAACCGTTACTGAATCCGAAATAAAGGTTTCGGATAATTTCGGTCAAAGAGGAGTCAAGCTCATGTCAGACTTTTGTTTCTGCTCGGCAAGCCGACATACAAGGAGATCAAAGTTATTATGAAGGTGAATAGTGAATTTTCAAATTAGATATATATTTCGGAACTAAGTCACTAGTTTTCTTGAAGCAACTTTCTCGTCGTGAAGTTTCTGTGTGCCAGTCATTGAAGTGTTATTACTTGCATATAGAACGGACACCGCGAACACAATGTATGTCCCAATCAATTGGCGCCGATCGGCTTCAATTTTCAATGGATTCGTTCGATTTTGAAAGGAGAACGGGGGCTCAATTTTGAAAATAGAACCTCCCGGCGGGACACACATTTTGTTCGAGATGTCTGTTCTATGTTATTATACTTCAGTGGTGCCAGTCAAACTTTTGTGTGTTGGCCAGTGTGGTGGTACCTCTTTTGACCTCATCTTTCAAGGAGACTACAGCGGAATAGTTAATTGAATTGATATTGCTTAATTGTTAAGTATATTGTTTAATTTTAGTACAATAATACATTTATTTATTGTATTGTATAATGAAACATTATTTTTAAAATCTTCAACGACAGTTTCTCATTCTATGACGCTCCAAGTTGTAATCATGCGAATTGTTTTGCGAAACGAAACAAGTTTGGGTTACTAGTCTAAAAGCTTCTCTAATATTATAAAGAGGAAAGATTTGATGGTTTTGTTTGCTTATATTTTTGTTTGTTTGTAATGGATAAACTCAGAAACTACTGGACCGTTTTCAAAAATTCTTGCATCGAAAGGTTACTCTATCATTCCTTTTTTATGTAAATAGCTGGCAAAAGAGCTGACGACCCACCTGATAGTAAGTGACTATCGTCGCCCATGAACATCAGCAACACCAAAGGCATCACTGATGTGCTGCCGGCCAAGAAAGAGAGAAGAAAAAGAAAGAAAGTAACTGGTCCTGAGTAACTTGGACTATATTTATTGAAAAAAATAGGAATCTATAAATCCGAAACAAAGCAAGGTTGGTTACTAGTCTACTTTAAGCCGCTTAAGATAAGATTCTTAATAAAGTATAATCACTCTGACAGACAACCTAAGCCGGTGAGCCAAGAGGCAAGTTCAGAAATTTCTTACGTAACGTAACGTAGGAGATCACAAAAGACCATAGATCATCTCTTTGTGGATATGTCTTAGTGCCTAGCTGTTCATAAAATTATTACCAAAAGCTCACTTGACCTTAAGACCTATTGCGGTACCTACTTACTACGCACTTAATATTTTGTTTACTTGTTAGGTCCTAATTTGGTTATCGGTTCATAGGTCAAGGGCCCATGAGAACTTTTATAGTAGAGGTAATCCCAAGAACAAATTCAGTGACCCATAGTAATACCAACTCTCTATTCGTACAAGTACACACACCCACACATTGACACCATACTGCGTCAATTGCGAATCAAAGATTACGCACACATGGTAGGCGGGCGGCCATTGCTATGCTTCACTCTCGATCAGACGAGGTTACGTCCGTCTTTTTTCAGGTCCGTGGCCAGGTATTACAAATTTTGTGTTACGAATATTTTAAATTTTCCAAATCCAGGTGGGAATAACTGCGACAGAAGTTCTTACTTTATAAAGCTGCTGAAAGTATAAAATGCAAAGAAAAAAGGCGCAAATGTCACGTAAATTGTTGAGCCTCGTTTATTACAAAAACTTTCTCTTTCAAGCAAATTCCTTGTAACTCGTAAAGCTTTTGATGTTAGTACTCGTAATATAATTTTACTTAATTTAATAAGTATATCTTAAACTTAAGTTCAAGTGGGTATGAACGGTTCACCTTTATAAAATTAATAATAATGTTATGATTAATTTATTACCTAAAACTATTTAATAATAATAAAAAAATGTGTGCGTGTAATCTTTACCCGCGATTGAAGTAAAAGTTCTTTGACGTTGGTGACACATATCGTCGGTGCGCTTGCCAAAAGCCGTATGTGCATTTTGTCGATTTTTTTTTTATTTGATATTATTATTACCAAAAAAAATAAACTTAATTTAAAACTAGCTGACCCGGCGAACTTCGTATTGCCAAACAAACTATTTTTTTCTAAAATAAAAATAGCCTAAGTTACTACTTGTTACATCAGCTATCTGCCAGTGAACGTACTTCAATTGCCAGTGAAAGTACTTCAATTTTTTTATGGTCTTGTTTTCATTTTTAAATATAGGAAACAGCTCAAACAGCGTCAACAGACTATAGAGCATTATTTCCATCCGGTATCCGAAAAATAATCTGAGTTACTCTCAAGTCGTGCCTAAAGAAGTTTTACTTCAATAATAACGACATATTTCACAATTTATAGGAACGAGTAAAAGTACCTAACGTAAATTATTTTTAAATTTCATTTTTCCCAAATTAAGATAAAACTAATTCAGGATAAATTAAATAAATAATTGTTGCCATTTTTCACATTGAAATACTTAAGTGCACGTTATGTAAAAAAACCTACTTAAATTCTTAAGAAATGTTATTACGAATTTTGCTAAAATGTAAAAGCCGCGTAATATGACTCAATTAGTCTTAATTAGCCACTGTGTTCATCCAGCAGCGGACATCCAAGGGCTGATTGATGGATGGATGAATGGAAAGATGGGTGGAAGATTATTTATTCAAAAACGTTCTCTTATCCGTTATTGCTGCTATTGCATGGTATTTAATCCCTGTTGCTGTTATTTAGACGTAATATTAAACCATTTGTTAAGCCGCGCATTAAAAATTCCTTGCGGAAATTGATGACATAATGCTTGATGAGCCTCGTTTCTTTTACAGCTTTATATAATTAAAGTTTGTCATAACACTCCTTTATCACGAGGAAAAAAATAGTTCTTCAATATGATCGTTTGAACTTATACCTATCTATGTATGGTGTACCAGAATCTTACGGCATTTTTAACAAGCAGAAAAATGGGTTTTTAAATAAGGAAAAATAAATGAATTCCGATTTTCTTTATATGGACACATCTATATACAGGAGGTACCCACATGTGGGTATTTTTGTCGATAAAATTAGGTAGGTATATATGCCTAATAATAAATATATTTAATGCCCTTAAATTATCACTAGTTGGTTACTGGACAGTGGACACACAGTACGAGTATATAAAATATATTTTTTTTTGTTTTTCTTTGTTTATACTCTATACGGATATCCTTTATAGACTTTGAAGATATCCAACCGATGTGCCCCAAACTGGTTTCATTTGTAAGGTAATAATGCGAAGATGGTTTGAGACCACTAAAACAATGTATTAGATATAGATACATTCGGTCCATTCATGAATAATTTTTTTACTTTTCCCGTACAATTTTTTTTCCGAATTGAAATTAATTTCTTTATTTTAGCGTGCTAGCCGGGTATCCACTAGTAATTTAATAAGGACATTTTTGTATAAGACATATTCGTAGGCTCAACGTTACGCCTTTATTAAGGCTCAAATTCCATATTTTACGACGGTATAAATTTCCCAATTTCTGTAGCTGACATTGGACCGTTTTAGCTGAACAATACAATAATAAACCTAACCCAACGGCTATCTTGTAGAATATTTTAAATCGCTAAGTTACCGATAATATTTAATACTAATAATAAATTGGACCTATTCCTACAATTATGGTCGACAGTGGATTAATATTTTTATTAACAATAACTATGAAGTTTAAAATATTGTGAAACTTCCTTAATAATATATTAGAAAAATGTTTCGTTAAATGTTAAAACAACTTTACATAGTTCTAAGTATAATAAACAAAACATAATAAAAATATTGCTTTATTTTTTACCTTAGATATATTTCTCTCCACCAACTGAAAGTTAGGACCGCAACAGTCACTTAATCACATTCACAAACTTAAAACGAAAGCGTTAACAAACGTATACCGAAACTAAGTTTTGCATTTTATTGCATTTTTTTTACTGTATTACAAATAATCAAATCACCTGGCTGTAAATAAAATAGTAAAAAAGAAAAAATATTTGAAAATAGAACACTCGCGTCACGTTCGCGCGGGAACAAGGATGTCGGTGTTAATCTGTGACATCGTACGCAGGAGTAGCGTCACGTTGTGAGCGAAGCGGCCGACTGAGTGCTTACAGCTGACTACAGCTACATCTGGACCCGCAGGCGCGCTGCATCCCTGCTGCCATGTAAGCAAAAAGATCTAACAGGGGCACAAAGGGTTTTATGGGCGGATTTGAGTTTTTAGGCTTCCGTAGACAAATGACTGTTACGTCATCTTCGTCCTATGTCAGAACCATTTTAAGGGATAAGTAGTAATTTGGATTACAAGAACAAAGTAAAAGAATCATAACAAAATATTTCAGCAGAGTTATTTAATTTATTGTAATTGAATAAATAAATTAAAAGCAAGGTTTTTATTTACAAAAACAAAATCTGTTGAAGTATAATCACAGAAGACTTATAGTACTGATATGGTATAATGTAGGTAGGTACTAAAGTACCAGAACAGACATCGCGAACAACATTGTGTCGCGCCGGAAGGTTCTATTTTCAAAATTCTCAATTTTCTCCCTTTAAAATCGTTCTCCTTTCAAATCCCCCGTTTTCCTTTTAAAATCGAACGAATCCATTGAAAATTGAAGCCCATTGGCGCCAATACCGCAGAAGAAATAATAGTACTATAATATACTTCAATGGTTTTTGTACAACTTTGCACGGTCTCTTCTTATGGTTATGTTGGCATTTTACCATCCTTTTACTGGCCATTTACTAGTATTAGAAATGAATATTGTCGAGTGATCATTTTGTACGATAATTCTTTTATAAAAGAATTAAAAAAAAATTGACCAACTTTATAATGATCCCTCTGGTGATACTTTTCTATCTCGTAATCATGATTTTTAGGATTATGTATTAAAAACGGAAAAGTTTCGTCATATTCATCTGTCCGCCCACGCTTTAGCTCAGAGACTCGTAAGTAGTACTAGAAATCTGTAATTTTGGATGGACATACATACTTATCTCGCTGATATAAAGGTAGAATAAAGACTTAAAAATTTAAAAGGAAAATTGTGTCAGCTAGTTTGGCTTCGCATGTTGTTATTAGTCCATCGACTTACCTACAACTACGGAACCCTAACACTACGTGTAAACTTGTCATGTAGTCCCACATAAATTTGAACGAGATCTGACAAGTAGTTTTTGAGTAATTTTGAAGTCGGTTATTTTTTGTTAGAAAAATTTAGATTATTACATCAATTATTCTTAAATAAATAACAAATTAACAAAGAAGCCACATCGTTTAAATACTTAATACCTCGACTTAAGTACTGTAGAAACGCGACAGCTCGACATTTTGTAAATGAGCAATTTGTCTAAATGAAAAAGAAAGTGCTCCTATAAATGAAAAGCTCTGGAGCGTTAGAGAAATATATGTAATTTTTATTTGACAAGGGTCGCTTTAATTTCACTGTTGAATAATAAGAGAATATCAATCAATTAAACAAGGATTACCCTGTACTTGCATTGACACTATGAAACCTTGTATTTAGTTTTTAAACTATTAAGTTTTTAACTTAAGTCTGGTTTAGACGTATTAAGTAGTTAAGTAGATAACTAAATTTTAACTAAATTTTAAGTGAATAATTTTTAGTGCGCGTCCACACGTAATAATAAATTATTTATTTACTTTTTACTAAAGTAAAGCTCTTTAGTTCATACAATTCTACTTAATTACTTAAGCATTTTACTAAATTTTAGTTAAATTTCAACTAAAAAGTGCCTGTCCAAACGTGTTAACGTCTGAGATATAACAATTCAAAAACACGCTAAGTACACTACCATGAGGTAGCAGGGTAAACGTGTGCATATTATGACGATAAAAACTTACAACTTTTTGAATCCTTGTATCTCAGAAACGGTGGCTCGTAGGAAAAAAGTATTGATACATTTTTATACATAATTTTATGATCTACAATTTTTGTCTGGGGTACTTATGATAAAACTTACCATTTTGCTGAAAATCACGAAAAACTCATTTTTTTGACCTTTGACCTTGAATATTTTTTTCCATACACGGGAATGATGGGGAACTTAAAATTTTTATTTATAATTATGTTTTGAACAATCTTACTGATTTTCAGCTTGTTGGGAATTTAAGCACCTTCACTATCATTTTTTTGTCTAATTTGACCGGACTATTATCTATGTTGTCGATCAAGAAAGAAAGGAGAAGAAAGAAGGTACTGGCCCTCAAGCCCCCAGCCGGAACGAGTCGTTATACCATTCTATCATGTAAAAGTGGAAGCTTGCCAGGTTGGCTACGCGAAAATACGCCAGTAATCATAATAATAACTTAATAATATTAATAATTTTATAATAATTAAATAATATTATCCTTATGCGAAGCCCTACCACAAAGAGGCCTGAGTTTTCTCGTGAGGGTGTCTATTTCGACACCTTGGATACAGACATGGGATTGCGGTCAGTATCATGTTATCTCAGTGCAGCCAAGAAAAACATATTTCTTACGTTGAGTAAGACAGCTGCACGTTGATAAACATATTCTTATTTTTTATCCGGTAATAGTGGATACCCGGCGTATTCCTCAAGGCGAAAAACCTTTTCCGATGACAATGACAGATCAGTGTTTTTTGTTGCTTATCTTCAAATTGTTGTATGGAAAAAGTGGAAAATCGAACTTTATCAGTGGATCGGTCGTAATGCATTGTTTTAGTGGTCTCAAACCACCTTCGGATTTCGAATGAAACCATTTTGAGGCAGTATCGGTTGGTACAAACATTTTTTGTGTTTTGTAATTAATATACATAGATAGTGTTCCCAGTTCTGTGAAATGAAATTGGTAGCATAAATTACTGTTATAACCACAATTTACTTTTCCTTTACCAGTATACTTTAATTGGAGACATAATTTTATTTTTATCATTATTTTATTTAGCAATGAAAACCAAAACACAAACTTAAATTCTGCCAAACTGTAAGCCTGTTTGTCGGCAGTTAAGTTTACATAAGTACTATTTGAAACTCCATTTCCCGGGGTGAAAAGTGTCATGAAATACGAGTACGAGTACGAGTATCTACGTCAAATATTATTCAGTTGTTCGGTGTTATTTGAATAAAAATGTAAAATATTGAATTTCGAGAGGGAATAAATATTATGAAATTGCACATAATGCAGTATGTATTGCATGTCTTTGAATTGCATCATAATAACGAATCTTTATTAAATTTATTTTTACATTTACTGTTCTATTTCGCAATTATTTTAGCATGGAAAATCAAGAAAAATAATGAAATGTCGTGTGACCTACTCTTCTAGATTTTCGAGGCGTATGGATTTAAATAATACAAAAATTAATACCCTTAACAGCCTTTGTTCTCCATTGTAACCCATAGATTTGAACTGTTTATTTAACTCTACACACACCGCGTCACGGGATCTTGTAAGACAGACTTATACTTGCTTCCAAGTGAATATTTATATAAAATAAACATATATAATATTTATCATCACACAAAATATTTTATTTCCACCCAAACCTCCTATAGTTAATACCCTGTCACATTGTAAACGAGTAAAAACAAAAAAACTTTAGAGGTGTCAAGGGACACCCGGATGGAACGAAGTTCCTTGCAGTAAGTAGGTACTAGGATAGCAAAAACATGCAAGCGAGTGTGCCAAAACAAATCTGGGGTATTAAATTTCTCATCGGCTTTGTTCACTTACGGCCGGTCTCAATAATGTACTAACAGATGGAAGACTGTGGATAGGGCTACCATTAGTATGTTATCTGTCATACTTGTCAATTTTTCAGGAAAAATTGACAAGTATGACAGATAACATACTAATGGTAGCCCTATCCACAGTCTTCCATCTGTTAGTACATTATTGAGACCGGCCGCTAGTAGCTTGCTACTATCTACTTGAAAATATCTGGCTTGCTTTCTATAAGAGAGAGAGAGAGAGAGACAGAGAAACATGCGCACGCCGCACGACATGTAACGACGCCGCACGAGTTGTAACGACTAACGACGGCAAAAAGTGTCGTTACAACTTTTCGTTACAAAATTTTCCGCCTAGCCCCCTTTCGCAACGCGCGATAAGGAACTTCGTTCCAAAAGTTGCATAGTAAAATTATCCCGTCATGTCATTTATTAGACGACGCGTACATAAGTAAGTAGTAATTTGACACTTGATTTCCTGTAGATTACTCATTCTGTATGTAGATTTCTGTAGATTAGTCATTAAGTACCTACATAGGCGAGAAAAAAATCACTCATTCCTTGCAGCCGGGTAACTGACTAGTAAAAAAAGTAATATACCTATACCTGCATCTAGGGTTGCCAGGTCGGCCAACCAAAAAGCCGGACAGACCAGCCAGTTTGGCCGGACATTTGGGTAAAAAGGCCGGACACCCTAAACTATCAAATAAAGTTATAATAATCTTTAAACGTCAAATATTTTAAATTACTTAAGCCATCTGGACTTCTCTCATCGATTTAAAATAGGCTACTCATTTCTTGTATACTAACAACTTCTTGAAATCAACCATCAACATCCCCATTTTTGATCAGAAAATATTTAAAGTTTTGTAATTGATCAAAACCTTTGCTATCGTCAACTTTAACGTTTTCTTCGTAGATACTAATAGTTTCGGAAACTTGATTACATGCAGCCCATGCAGGAACGTCTTTTCAGTCATCAATATAAATTTTTTTGTGTCCTTATATAAGTTTCTTATAAGTTGGTAAAATGTAAAAAGCCTAACAAAGCCGGACAAGCCGGACACCGTTAAGTTTGGCCGGACACGCATTCAAAAAGCCTAACCCTGTCCGGCTTTATCCGGACGTCTGGCAACCGTACCTGCATCCCTGCATGCTTAAGTGTTCCGTTTTGACTACGTAACCCTAAAAAAAGTAAAACGGACTCTGCGTCTCTGTTAGGCAATGAAAGTTCATTATTTATTTACAGATTATAAATATATTTTTATACAGATAATTTTACAGATTAATTATCTGTATAAAAATATAGATAAAGGCAGGCAGCATATATCACTCACCTAGTTTAAATAAATCATTTAGTAGTTTATAGTTTGTTGGGCAAATATCAAGCCCGTTACTTAGTACTAAATAGACCGAACGGCCTTAGAAAGACGCAATACGATTGTTTCATTTTAGGCGCGTACATTACTTGACAATAGCTGCGCAAGCGCTATACTCGATACTCATTAGAAATTCAAGTCGTTTGGACAACAAAATTAAATTATTGCTTTTTGCCTTAGCCAAAAGCTAATGAAATCTTTTTGTTTTCGCTTAAGTAAAGTTTGAATTGAATTGAAATTTGAGCTGTAAAATCACTGCTCAGTGTTATAATGTAGCAGCCCCGAATATAGGGGGGGGGGGGGGGCAAACTGGGGCATCCGCCCCGGGCGGCAGTTTCAGTATATAATTAAAAATAAAAAACTTGATCCACAAAGCATACAATTCACGAAAAGTGCCAACCATTATATATTTGTGAGATTTTTAAGTAATTTATCTCAAACGCTGGAGAGAGGGGCGCCACTATCAAGTTTCGGCCCCGGTTCGAAAAAATCGTAGATCCGGGGCTGTACTGTAGGGGAAAAACTTGACGAGGCGGGTCTAATAACCTTTGATATCAAATATTCAAACTAAAATTTAACTAATTCGCTGTTATTAATTTTACAAGGATCCATGAGCTAATAACTGTTGAATCGAAATATTAGGTAAGGGACAAAGTATGCCACTTTTGACCCTTTTCACTAAAAGTTATATTAATTTAAAACTAATTCAATTAACCTATTTTATTTGTGTAAAACTAATAGATTTTCAAATATCGTTTCGTGTGCGAAGATAAAAAAAATTATCAGTTAGTTATCTATTTTAGAGTTCAGAAATTTATCACATATAGGTAATGATGAATGGTGATGACGCAAGTATTATGGATCAACAGTAAAATATATTTTTAAATATAACTATAACCATTTAGAATCTAGACACTGCGTAATGATTTTAATTCTGAGACATCACAGTCTTGCCGTATTGGGTTGGCTTAGAATACTAAGCCCAATCCCACGCCGGATGGGTGTCGTAAGAGGCGACTAAATCCGGCCCCCTGGTGGTAGGGCCCCTCGGAAGGATTATATTGGTAATATTGATATTTTATTTATTTATTATTTCTCGACGACGATTAGATCTGTCAACTACTTTGTCAAGGGTAAATTAAAATTTTGATATTGATTTGATTTCAATAGAATATAATTAGAATAATTAAATTAGTAAATTATTTTAATAATTCGATTGTATAATTGTTCATTTTAATACTCTTAATACGAGTATTTATAAATTACATGTCACGTTGTTTGTTCGCGATGGGCTCCTAAACTACTTAACCGATTTTAATCAAATTTGCACACCGTGTGCAGTTTGATCCAACTTGAAAGATAGGATAGACGGAAGGTTTTAATAAAAAAAAACTTTTGATACCCCATTTACACGCGCGCGCGAGCCACGAGACAATCCGCGAGACGCGCGCGTGCGCGCGCGTTTGAACAGGGCGCTCGCGAACCAGACAGTGGCGCGTCTCGTGGCTCGCGGGCTCGCGTCGGGAGCGGTTTACTAGGCGCGTGCCAAAGGGGCTCGCGCGAGCGCTCGCGCTGTGTTCACACGCGCGTAGAGGGCGTGGCTTACGGACGCGCCACGAGACGATCCGACACACGCGCGTGTAAATGAGCGGTGACAGAACGAAGTCTGTCCGGGCAGCTACTTACATTATATAATATTGTTATGTTCGACACTATTTCATACCATACGTGGTAGAGTGTATTGTCTTCCTTACCAATAACACCTTTGTACAACTATATTCTGGCAATAAGTGATTTGATTTGATTTGGTAAGCTTTTGACAGATGACACTTACGGAGCCCAGCCACAGAATTGGTACGCCAGCTAAAGATAGATGACCCTTACAATTTAAGAACCCGCAAATATAATACTCTAGATCTAGTAAGTACTTTTTTTTTAATACGTCATAAATCGTAAACCGTAATTTACCTCGATCAAAGTTACAACGAACTACAAGAACTTTTATATTATGTTACTTGCTGCTACGGAACCCTTTATGGGCGAGTCCGACTCGCACTTGGCCGCTTTTTTATCTTTCTTCTTCTTTTTAATTTCCATTTTTTAATGTCAGGTTTCGGACTTTGCTATTAATTATAGCGAGGAGTTATTTGCTAGGTAAGTATATAATTATGTCCTTCAAAATTAATGTTGACCTTTTCACTAATATGTTATTAAGTTCACCTATTCACTAAGTAATAAATATATATTAAAATTAACTACTCAAAGTTATAATAAATTTATTAATGGTTATACAGAAATACGTACCAACTAATTCATTACTCAATTCTTAAATTACATTTAAGTAACCGCCAACTTTAAATATATGTATAATAGTAGAAAATTTTAAACTAAGCCGTAACATGTTAAGAAAGACTAATAAAAATAAACCAAAAATTTCGTTTTTCATTAAATAAACGGAACCCTAAAAATCCATTTCCATTTGACTGAGAACCCAAAGTTATTTCCAATTTTCATTTAAATTTCTTCATTATTTACGGGAGCAGCCTAGGTTAAACAACTGTGTTTTTTACATTTTACGCAACGTTTTACTTATTATTGGCATAAAGTTATACAGTAAGTACAATGAAATGAAGTGAAATAAGTTTTATTCGAAGTAGGTTTGTTACAAACACTTTTCGAACGCCACTCAACGCCATCGTTTCAACAAATCCCTACCGTGAGTGGTCCCGGGAGAAGAAGCGACAAGAAACTCCCGCGATATTTTTTTTCCTACTCACAGTTACAGACAGCACTTAATTCTACTTATTGTAACATTTAATTAAAAAAAAAACTCATGTCCAAGCAGTCTTGTCATTTAAATACTCATCAACTTTGTAATATGCTTTTTTCATGAGAATACCTTTTACATGAGTTTTAAATTTACAGTATGGCATTTCTGTTAATTCTAACGAGATTTTATTATAGATTTTTACACATCTACCCATGAACGAGCCACCAGTTTTGCTGAGTCTAAAACTAGGCACAATCAGTCTAGCCTTATTTCTTGTGTTAATATTGTGAACATCACTCTTTTTAAGAAAAGTATCGAAGTATTTTTTAACATACATAATATTGTCCAAAATGTATTGTGAAATAACAGTTAGTATATAATTTATTTCTTTAAACAATTATCTAAGAGAGTCCGTAGGCCTGAGGTTGTAAATAGCGCGAACTGCTCTTTTCTGTAATACAAAGATTGACTCAATATCTGCAGCTGAGCCCCACAACAACAGACCGTAGGACATTATACTATGAAAGTAGCTTTAATAAATTAATCTTGCTGTTTCTACATCAGTTAAGAGCCTTACTTTCTTAACAGCATAAGCAGCGGAACTGAGCCTCCCTGACAAGGCTTCAATATGAGGACCCCATTGTAGTCGAGAGTCTATGTCACACAGTCTACACTCATAATAAATATACCATATAAAACAACTAATTAAATAAAGTAGTTATAAATAAATAGTAGATAGAGGGTATCGTAATAGTGAGAATACATGTCACTCACTCACGCACGACTGGAGTTTAACACCATAATGATGATAAAAAATTGACATAAAAAGAAATTAACAAAATAATTGTAAAAAAAATTGCGTAAAAAATTTACATAAAAAAATTAGACACAAAAATTGCTCTGCATAGGACTCTGCATAGGATCAACATGTAATTAAATATACTCGTATTGTTTGTTAAGCGAATGGGCAACGTGTTTTCTTTTCTTCAATTGCCAAATTCCGATTACCCAGGTTTTCGATTGTAACTGTATTACTTTAGTGTTAAGAGATTTGAATTAGGGAAATTGACCATTCAAAGATATATATGAGAGCAATAATCGATTCATTCGATTATTTTTTTTACAACTATCGTCATCCCTAGTGATGCTGATGACACTACGATACCATGATATACTGTCAACAAGGTCGACTACTTAACATTACTTTTTAAGTAAATAAAATAATAAATAACACTTCACACTCATAGCCCCACACTAGGATTCCCTGTGTCGTGGGTACCATGGACAACACACAACATAGACAAGGACATTCACACCCAGACAGAGAACAGAAGTTCAAACTCATCATTCAAATTTCCGCCTCGCTGGGAATCGAACCCAGGACCCTTGGTGCGGCGATCCAGCATGGTAATTGGTAACCATTGCACCACACGGGTCGTCAAGTGAGCAACTGTTTACTAATCTAATACATTTAAACGAGCAATTCTTGTATATTATTTACATAACATATTCTGAGTCTCGGAAACGGCTCCAACGATTTTCAGGAAATTTAGTAGGCATGGTTTCGGTGGCGATAAATCGATCTAGCTAGATTCGATCTAGCATTTTTAGAAAATGTCGTTTTATCCGTGTTTTCAGGCAATGAAAAACTATTACAATAGACTTCCTGACATCTATGAGCGAGTAGCAACACTAAAGTTACTTTAGTAGATGGCGTTGTTAAGCAACACACGATTTGCCAAAAAAAATACTGAGCAAAGCTCGGTCATCCAGAAAGTTCTATAATTAAACAACTTTGCGTTAAAATAAACAGGTGCGTTACATTTTTAAATTTCGAGCACATCAAAACTTATTGAATGACTTTGGCCTTCTGTCCACGTAGACCGTAGACGCATTATACGCACGCTATCATCAATTGCAGCTTGCTTGCAACTGGTGTAGTAAAAGTATGAAATATTTCCACGGAGCGGCATCATCGTGTTTACCTTTTGCCTATGTTTCATTATGCAGCTTACATGCAATGGTCAAATGAAGCGCCGACCAAGTCCGTCCGTCTACTGTCCAAGTAGGCCTTAAAATACTTAGCTGCGATGTGCCAACATTGTCTCGTACGTTCAGAGTACAGCTTCAACAAGGAAGATTAACTTGTACTTAATGGACAAATGAAGCCTCTGTCAATGGCTTAAATCCATCAAAGGCGTATACAGAGAAGAGAGACCTCTTCTTGACGACTAGAGCATTCACCAAGCTGCTTCAATGTGGATTGGTGCAGGGGTTTGTGGCCAACCATAGTGTCGGAAGTTTTCGTGCCACACGAAAGTCTCCGACATAGCTCAACAATATTTACCCTGCAAAGCACGGAAACGCTCAAGATTTTTTTGCCACTAGCAGTCATCCATCCAACTACCGACCACGCCCGCTGTTGCTTAACTCCGCTGATTATTTAGATTCGAAACAAGCCGCCGGGCTATGAGCGCTTCAACTCTCCCAATGTCCCAACTCAATGAACTGATTTATTTATACATCTACAGACATACAGAGTTGTTATTATTCCAGCTGTTTCTATTTTCTCCTTTAAAAGCCGTGACTTTTCATGAGCAGAATTTATAATAAAAAATATTCATAACGTGTCTGTAACTGGCAGACGCGACTACTTAAACTGGCAATTACATTTATAAAATGAAATGTTTTAGACATGACAATTTCTGGCTAGAAATTCATGAAATAGTCGCTATAATTTGACTAATATTTTATTAATGTAAGACGTGTCGCTGCTGTACGCCATGTAGGAAAAAAGTAGTCTTAATAAGTAAACCCAACTAGACCGAAAGAAAGGTTCGATTGAGAAAAGGTTAAAAAAATAAAAAAAGGGAAAAAGTTAAATATTAAATTTCATTTGAGAAAATACTGTTCCAACAGCTGATGATGAATTTAAGGAACACGTTTTAGGCACGTTGAAGTCATAAAAAAAAACATAATAATATTTATCAATATGCGAATTCTAAATTCTAAAATTTTTATAGCATATCTATAATTTATTAAAATTGAAAATACTTTATAAAACGTCAGACGAATTTATTGTTTCAATGTTATTAATAATTATTGCCTGACGCTAAGTCTAAACCTAAAAGATGGTTATGTACCCATCTTTTAGGTTTTACCACAGTCAAGTAATATTTTATCCTTTTATTTGGTAATTTAACTGAATACGATTATGAGGGCTACTTTCAAGGCGCTTATATATACTAAATCAGCCTAATTGAGTCGTTTAGAGACCCTAAGCCTAAAACTGATTACTTCGTCGTATAATTTAAACTTGAACTTGAGGTGTAGCAATATCTAATACATAAAATAACCAGGCATAAAATGCGATTTGTTTTACATTTTACGGCTTTTGAAGTGGAACTTCTATGATATCGACGTTGAGGAGACGGGGTAAGAAAAAAATGTGAAACGTTTTAGCTTCACGGCTGTATATCGAAAAATGACAAAAAAAATCAAGAAATGACAAGGAAGTAAAAAACTGGCTTATTACCCTGGCTCTTGGAAGAGCCTGGCTAAATTAAGCTTAAAAATAGATGAGTCACTAAAAGTTTTTAAATAGTGAGCTAGATGGCTGGTGATTTTAATAACGCAGTTAAATGCAAAACTTGCAGCTACGTATAAGTCAAACTTTTCATATAGGACTTTTAACATAATGATCATTAAAATTTTATTTATTACGTATTACATTACTCGTCTCCCACAGTAATTACATACTCTGTTATTATTGATCGTACAGGCTTTATCAGCAGCCTCAATTAAAACTTAACTGCTGAAAGCCAAGCGGATAGCTAACCTTCTACCAAGATTAATGAACTTTAACTTTTTTAACATAATATGGAAATTTGATAATGTTATCAAAAACAAATATCCCACCAAAAACATTTTAAGATAATATAAATAAGTTGCCAGGACTCACAAGGTCGTATTTATCAAATCTCTTGAAGGGCTCCTAAAGCAAGGATGGACTCTTAAAAGGACTTATAGTAAGAAATTAAATTTTATTATGTCATAAATGCCTCGTAGTTATATTTAGTTCTACGAAATACCTAGCTATAAGAAATGCGTAAAAAGAGTTCTTCTTCAGAAACAACTTTGATGTTACACTTGCCCGTGGACGACGGTGACCACTTACCATCAGGTGGCCCGTCTACTCTACGTTCAGACCATCAGGCTATAAAAGTTATATTTTATTAACGGTGAAAATAAATACGCTCACACTCTTTGCAACCATTTTATTCAGTGACGTTTACAAATATTTTCTGTATCTCCTTTTTCAAAAACCAATTTATTTTTCTATACCAACCAGCCAACCAGCTCTGTGTACTGCTCTGCTTACTGAATAGTACTGCTCTAACTACAGCTCTATTTAGAGCTTTGCCCACAGCCCACACATTCCACCAATTCTGCCCCTCTCTCGCCTTTATTTGAGGTATAAAACTAACTTGTTTTTCCGCCTCGATAGCTTATGTAATTTATACCTTTAAACGAGCAGTTCTTGTATATGCTATATACCTATACAATATATAATCTGAGTCTCGGAAACGGCTCCAACGATTTTCATGTAGGATTTATTTTTAGAAAATGTCGTTTTATCCGTGTTTTCAGGCAATTAAAAACTGCTACAATAGACTCTTCCTGACATCTATTAGCAAGTAGCAAGGCTAAAGCTACTTCAGTAGATGGCGTTGTTAAGCAACACTAAGGGCTTGTTTCACAATCTTCAAGTAAGTCCGAAGTAAGCTATTCGTTGGTTAAGTTGACATTTCGTGTATATAAAATGACACTTTAACGTCACTTTAACCGGCGAATAGCTTATTCAGGACTCTACTTGAAAATAATAAAACAAGCCCTAAGCCAAATATAATTTCCGAAAGACACAATTTACCAAAAACAATACAGAGCCAAGCTCGATCATCCGGGTACTTACATATGCCTCATTTATTTTCAAATCAACCACAACAAAGGCAGGTCTATTTGTGATCGTTTATTATAATTATTTAGTTATTCAATCAACCAATTTCTTACAGTTAATTGCCCAAATAATTATAAATCATATGAGAGTTTTTGGTTTTAAAAAAAATTGCGTACTTTCGCACGTATGCGATGACAATGCTTTGCTACGTGTACATAATATCACATTTTCGTTTTAAATTAAAGGTGTTTTACTATTTACTCCGATTTACTTAACTTTAACAGTAGTCCTACCCATAACTCGAACAATAGCAATTATGTACTATTATGTCTTCGGTGACTATAGTAATAACGTAAACTTTTAACTTTTCTACTTATCATAATACTTAATCAGTCGTGACGATGAAATGTTACAAGGAAACGTTTGGTACCCCGTCGATTAGAAGTTACAATTACTTTACTTTAGTATAGAATGTATACCTACCTAGTCTTTATACCATACTTTTAGTTAACAACCTATTATTACTACACTCTAAATTATAGGGATCATAGGTTCAAATACTTCGTAGTACTATTCAAAATGCAAATGAACTACAAGAGAAGTCCATCAGGTGAAGTGATTTGCGACGTGATCCCCATTTGGATGATGTTGTGGCGCATGGCGGATAGAATTGTTATAGACCATTGGGTATCAGCCATCGTGTAGCTCTTAGCTTACGGTGACCGTAGCGGCTACGGCGTAGCCATAGCCAGGAGGATATGGGGGTTCAACTCCCCTTCCCCCAAAATGTCAAGCAACTCACAGTGATTATCTTAATTTGTGTCAAATAATATACCTACCTATTTTTATTCTCATCGGGTATTTTAGAGGTCAACCAGAAGTCAACTACCCCTCCCCCTGTTCCTCTTGCTCAAATTTCCCCACCCACCTCCTTCCTCTTGCAAGTAATAATATTATGCTTGACTATTTTATCCATCATGATTTGCAATTGCTGACAATACAGCTCTGCCTTAATCGTCTGGCCAGATCTAAGGAAGCTGTAGTGTATGACACCAGCACTAGACCACGAAACACTCACTATTACTTTTTTCGGGATCAACTTTCGCTTGGGACATGATTTTCAACCATTTTGATTTAATCCTTTCAAAAACGAGGTAAAATCTTAGCAAAAAGCAAAGCAACAACCCATAATTGTCCCACTGCTGGGCTCGGGGTCTCCTCTCATAATGTGAGGGGTATTAGGCCATAGTCTACCATGCTGGTCAAGTGCACATTGGTAGACTTCACACACCTTTGAGAACTTTATGGAGAACTCTCCGGTGGGCAGGTTTCCTTACGATGTTTTCCTTCACCGAAGCAAGTGATAATTAACTTCTAATACGCACATAATATTTGAAAATTAGAGGTGCGTGCCAGGATTTGAACTCGGGCCCCTTCGTTCGGGAGACCAACGTTGACCGTAAAATCTTAGGGAGGGGTCAAAAATGGTAATTTACCTTACGTAATCAATGAAAGGCTCCTAAGGATAGACCTATAGTCAAAATTATCTAAGATGCCCATAATGATAGCTGCTATTTATTAATATGAACTAACCTTGTATGGGTGTCTTTGAGCGAAATGGAATATTCATTTTACTTGACATCAATAGTTGAATACTTACGGACAAAGGATTTTGCCAAAATTTGTTAAAAATCCCTTACTCATTTTCATAGGCGTTAAATATAAATCATATTATACGTTAAAATGTAGTAAAAATCCGATCACATCATAATTTATGCAAAATTTAATAAAAATATATGACGTCGAAACAATCTTATATGAAGAATCCTAAATCTAATCTGACGTAGGGTGACGTGACGTCTTGAAACTGTTTATAAAACCAGTCATAATCGATACATTACTATAATCGAAATTTAAAAATGAAAATTGATTAATTTATTTACATTATTAAAAATTATTTCCTTGCATTTGAATTTAAAATTAGGTACCCAATAATACCACGATGAATTAGATGCTAACAAAGGACATTTTTCATTATGTATGGGCACTTCGCCATCCATGGACAGTAACTGCAGATAAAATGTTATAATTATGTAATTATGTATTTAAGGTTGCGGCACGGACATAAAAAAAGAACGGACGTAACATTGTCTAATCGAGAGTGAAGCTGACAGCTGACAGCTCGCTTACCATGTGTGCGTAATTTTGTAATTTTTGATTCGCGATGGTGTCAATGTCGTAGCCGTATGGTGTCAATGTGTGGGTGTGTGTACTTGTACGAATACAGAGTTGGTATTCCTACGGGTGCTTCACTGAATTTTTTCTTGGGATTACGTCCGTCTTTTTTTACGTCCGTGGGTTGCGGTAAACATTTTTTTTTCAATAAAATAATAATTATCTATACATGAATGTGTCTTACGAAATAAGCAAGAATTTATTCACTGTAGTTTTTTCCTGACGCTCATAATATAATATTATGTCAAAATATTATTATGAAACTGAGCGGGACTTTCATTCTATCATGATCTATCTTTCTTTCTTTTTCTTCTCTTTCTTGGCCGGCAACGCACCAGTGATGCTTTTGGTGTTGTTGATGTTCATGGGCGAATGGATAAAAGAATATTTTATTGAAATCGTAAATAGGTACATATTAAGAATACGCGGTACGAGATAGCTCAATCGAGGTAGTAGGTAGGTAACTAGGTACCTAAATATTACGGTTTTTAGTTTAAAATTTAATTATCGAATCGATAAGAAGGTCTTATAATTTTGAATCGATTTGTTGTAAAAATTGGTTTCTTTCGTGAACCGATTTTATTGTACATCTCTAATGTCACTGTGATGGCAAACGACAAATTGGGCTTCTTAGTTCGCGGTGACTATAGACGGATACATTATCAGACATCAAAAATATGACACTGACAAACTAAATGACAAGATTGAAATGTGTTTACCTGTTACAATAATATGAACAAGTGATAAATGATAAAACGAATAAAAGAATGAATGAGTGAGTGAACGAATGAATGAATGAATGAATATGTAAATGAATGAATGCTTTAATGAGTGAATGATGGGGAGGGAGAGGGAGAACCAGACACGCACACACAACGTTTAGTTATAAGTTAAAATTGACGTGACATTGATTTATTGGGCGGTACAATGTTCGCCGGGACAGCTATTATTATAATGAAAATGTTGAAATAATTTCACAAGAAAAAATCAAGAGCATGTTTGGATGGATGGATACTGGATGGATGTTTACACTTGTACGAATCGAACTTGACTGGTTTTTAAATAAGCTTTGTTTTTCTTTATTTTATTATAACCGTTATTACGATATCATGTTTTATCGCTAAGCTACTATTAAGACAAATTATCTCATAGGGTTGAGCTACACGACAGTACACCTATTATTACGGGTAGCTATTTTAATTGTAGGTTTATTGAATAAAACTTGTGGAAAACAATTAGTGGAAAACAATGTAAACACTTTTTAGGGTTCCGAAGTAAAATCGGAAACCTAAGGCTACGTCCACACGGACAGGCGGCTTGCTTAGCGCCTAGAGCCTAGCGAGTAGCTTCGTAAAACAAACTTTCTAGAGTGTTCGCGACTGGCCGCACTACGTGCTTGGCGCCTAGTAAGTCGCTTAGCGTGTATCGAAGTAATCAAACGTGTTGGTTTTTTGTCACGAAACGTGATGATGAATTTTTTATTTGTCGTGTACCCTATAGTGTGGGGTATCGTTGAAAAGGTCTTCCAAGAATATTATGGGTCTTCTAAGACTATTTTTGGAATTAGGGGTCGGTTTGCGAAATATTTTGCTTTAAAGTGCTAATTTTGGTTAGAGTCAAGTGTCCCCCTCCCTGCTGGCTAAACGGTTGGAGATGGACAAGTGAACAAAATTCTCAAAAATAATTTATTTGGTGAATTAACAAAGAAAAAAAAATGAGAGGTGTCAAGGGACACCCGGATGGAACGAAGTTCCTTTCGATTAATACTAAGCGACCAGAAGTCTTCGAGGGTGCGACATCAGTGATACCGTACAACCATAGTATGTGGCTGTCTTATTCACTCTTCGGTATTTAGCATAGGCACAACAAGCACGTCCATATTACGATCATGCACATTAAGCTATTATTGCCATTTCTCCCGTCATGCCAATCAATATGCGGAAGAGCGACAGTTTTCAAAATTCAAAATTCAAAATCACTTATTCATGTAGGTATCATTGATACACTTATGCACGTCATTTTTTTAATCAACCAGCTTTTCGCAAAGGTGCTTTGTCATAGAGGAGAAGAAAAACCGTAAAGAAACTCCTCAGCACATCTTTTAAAAATAAAAATAAATCGGTATATTTATTACAAAAAAGTATCACTAGCTTGTACGGAACTGGTTGCAGAGCTGGTCATTTCCATGCGTCTTTGTCATTTATGTACTCATCTACAGTATAGTAACCTTTGCCTAAAAGTTTAGATTTTACATGTATCTTAAACAATTCCACTGGCAAATCACGTATTAACTTTGGGATTTTATTATATTATTATTATTATTATATTATATTATCGTTGATACTTTAGTTCTATACCAATGTTACTAAAAATCGATTTAGCTGTATCAACCATTCCACACCACTAAGCAAACGAGATTCAATTCGTATAACGCATTCAACTTACTATACGGGTCAATTCACAATTCCCTAGCGAATTGTGGAAAGCTATGTTAAACTCATACCAGCCAACAGCGTTGAGATAGGTATATACTTGAATTTCACAGATCAAAATGAGATCAAAGTGAGATCGATACTTAGAAGTACACTCGAAAATCGAAATAATCGAGACTGCAATGCCTTGTAGACCTTGTAGTCCTGGAGAGAGGCCACTCAAGCCCAATTGTGGGACAATGGACATGGACTGTGCTGACCCTATCATTCAAGGCTACAAGAAGACGTTGAAAGGAATAAAGAAAGAAACAAAATATACTTATTAATATGCCATTCGGCACATGGAAATGATGTACCTATCAACATTGAAGTATAATGTCATAGAACAGACATCTCGAACAAAATGTGTGTCCCGCCGGGAGGTTCTATTTTCTAAATTGAGCCCCCGTTCTCCTTTCAAAATCTAACGATTCCATTGAAAATTGAAGCCGATCGGCGCCAATTCATTGGCACATACATTGTGTTCGCGGTGTCGGTTCTTTATGCTAGTAATAATACTTCAATGCCTATCAATGACATTTTTAAACACACAAAAAGACAAGACTATTGTAAACACAACATGGCTATAATTTTAGACACTGCAATGTGTGGTACATGTGAATAGCGCCTAAGTAAATAAACTCGCAGCCGCATATTAACAGGTTCACACCAATAATAATTTGAAATTGTTAAAATGGTTTATTAAAGGAAAGAAGGAAATAATATATATTTATTTTATTTAGAACGCCATATTTTTATCAATATTTCTCAAGCAGTGTAATAACGTTACCATGGGGATACAACAACAAACTTGCGCAGACAGATATAGATTATAAATTTACAATATTAGAACACGCCTCCTTAAATTTATAATCTTAATCTTTAACATAATGTTTATTCTAAACACACCTTAGATAGTTAAACTAAATTAATCTCAACTCTAATCTGTTTTTCAAAAAACTTGTCTTATCTACACTTTTAGTTAACATGTCTGCTAAGTTAAATTTTGTATCAATTTTTACAATATCAATTATTCCCTTATCATAGTTCTCCTTTATATAATGATACTGCACTTCAATGTGTTTTGAATTTTTCGTAAAGTTACCGAATTTAGCAATCGCAATTGCACCTGAATTGTCCTCATACAATTTTATTGGTTCACAAAATTTTATATCAAATGACTCACTTAGCAAATTTCTTATAAACAGTACTTCTGTCACTGCCTCTGACATAGCAATATATTCTGCAAAAGTTGAACATTTAGTTACTGTATTTTGTTTACGTGATTTCCAAAAAATTAAGTTTCCAAATAATCTAATTATAAAACCTGATGTAGACTTTCGATCCACATTATCTCCGGCATAGTCAGAATCTACCATACAATCTAATACTTCAGTGTCTACATTATCATAGTATGTTAACTTTAAATCCTTAGTCTTATATAAATATTTTAAGACTCTCATTGCATATTTGTAATGTGTTCGGTCGTAACAACTCTGATATCTACTCAAATAATTAACACTGTACGCTACATCTGGCCTCGTACCTGAACTAATATATAATAATTCACCTATTATATTTCTATACTTTATACTTTCATCTACTTCTGTAGCTTGTTCTAATTTTAAATTTGTTTCCATTGGAGTGTCATATAACTTAATAGTATTTTCCAGATCATATTTTGCAGCCAAAGATTCAATATATTTTGTTTGATTTAGAGTCATTATTTTTCTATCGTCGCTATAATCAACATCTATGCCAATATAGCTTTTAATTTTTCCCAAGTCTTTCATTGCAAATCTTTTCATTAAACTAGTTTTTACCTCTTCTATTTTATTTTTATCTTTACAGCAAATTAAAAAGTCATCGACAAATATTAATATATAAATTTGATCTTTGCTTGCTCTATTTACATATAAACAATAATCATAGTTACTTCTAACGAAATTCAACGTCTTAATATATTCATCGAAACAATCATACCATACTCTAGGACTTTCTTTGAGACCATAGAGAGCCTTTTGCAATTTGTAAACTTTATTGTCTCCATTTTCATAACCTTTCGGTTGATTGACATAAACTTCTGACTTTACATAACCATTTAAAAAAGCTGTCTCGACATCCATTTGTTCGATAAATAAATTATTTTTACAACTGTATGACAATAAAATTTTCAATGTTTGCATTTTACCTACTGGTGAATAAACATTTTCAATATATTCCGTTTGCTGGAATCCTCTTGCAACTAATCTAGCTTTATAAACGTTATTGCTTTTCTTTCTAAAAACCCACTTAACATCTATAACCTCTTTATCTTTTGGCCTTTCAACAATTTGCCAAGTATTATTTTTATATAAGCTATTTATTTCTGAGTCCATTGCTATTTGCCATTGATTATGTTCATGGGAGTTCATCGCCTCCTCAAATGTATTTGGTACACTTGCATCAATATAGTTCACATATATAAAATGTGAAACTGGATTACCATATCTAGAAACTGGAGTTCTCTTTCTTTTTGACGTTCCTACTGCTACATTCGTGTCTCTATTATCATTTAAATTATCATTATTCACAAGATCTTTCACAGCATTATTAGAATTAGTCTCACTTGCATCCACATAGTTTTCATCACTTTCGTAATCAGTTTTAAATATTTCATTTGACACATTTGAAGTTGGATCAATTTTTAAATCTTTATCTTTTTCTCTTTGATCATCAAGTTTTTCCAGGCAAATTAATTCAGTATTTTCTTCAACTACCTGTACATGCCTAGCATTAATTATTTTGTTATTTAATAGTACTCTATAACTATTTTCATTATAACCCACTAAAATTCCTTGTTGGGCTTTATCATCCCATTTACTTTTTCTTAATACTTCAGGAACCCTGACAAAGACTCTACTTCCATAAATTTTTAAATGCTCTACATTTGGTTTCATCCCGAAAAATATCTCGTAAGGAGTTTTATTTTCTACTGTATTTGCTATAGTCCGATTTTTTAAATATGCTGCTGTTTTTACTACTTCTGGCCAATACCTTCTATGAATTTTAGCTTCTCTCATCAAACACCTACCAATATCCATTACAGATCTATTATATCTTTCCGCTACTCCATTTAATTCATGAACATAGGGTGGACATGGTATTAACTCTATACCCTTCTGCCTTATAAAATTATAAATATCTTTATTTAAATATTCCTTGCCATTATCGCACTGCAGTTTCTTAACTCTTTTGTTAAATTTATTTTCTACTAAATTTACAAATTCTATAAAACAACTAGCAGTTTCAGCTTTACTTTTAATACAAAAAATTCTTGTACATTTACTATAGTCATCGATAAATGTCAAGAAATACTTTTCTCCGCCATAACCAGTTGTGTTATGTGGACCATTCAAATCAGTATGAATTATTTCTAAAATTTCAGTAGTCTTTGTTCTATTATTTTCAAAAGGTACATTAGTCATTTTACTTTTAATACAATTCGAACACTTCATATCTATGCTTTCAATCTTATCTGGCAAACCATCTACTAACTTGTTATTTATTAACTTATTTAAATATTGAAAATTTACATGACCAAGTGCTCTATGCCATTTCTCTTTATGAGTTAATTTTATTGAATGTGCATACATTTCATTTCTATAGTCATTCAATACAAAACTTTTTATACAATACAAATTGTTTATTTTATAAGCAACAGCTATTAGTTCTCTAGACTGATTATAAATTTTTGCATTTTCATTTTTGGCTACTATTGTGCAATTTCTGGTTATCTTAGAAAAACTTAACAAATTTTGCTTCATGCCTTTCACAAAATAAACATTTCTTAAATCCACATGTTTTTCATTGTAGTAATTTTTTAAATAAATTTTGACAGTACCTACTTTTGTTGCTTTTAAAATGTTTCCGTCTGGTAGTTTTACATCGACAGAAACTTTCAAATCTATAAAGTTATGAAAATAGGTATCATTATTTATTATATGATCTGTACACCCACTATCTAAAAGCCAGTTAATTTCATTGTTATTATTGTTATTACATTCTTTCTTTTCAATACACCCAAATACCTGTTTTATTTCCGGATTACATACCTCAGTTGTCCATGACTCGGATGAAAAATTGTTTGATGATTCACCTCTGGAATGACCTTGACCTCTGCCTCGGCTACGACCTCTGTAAAATCCACCTCTGTTGTAACCTCTATGTAGTCCTCGCTGACCTTGACTGGACTGATATCTTCCTTGGTAGCTTTGTTGTCCTTGGTTATTTCTCAGTGCGTGCCAACAATCCTTTTTGAGATGACCGGTCTTTCCGCAAATAAAGCATTGGGCTTTAGTTTTAGCTGCAAATATACTCACATTGTTTTTCTTGTCCGAGTCACTAGTAGTCATATTTTTCTCTTTTATTTTAGACTGTACATAATCAACTGTTCTTTGTTCTTCTGGAATTACATCAAGAAAATCTCCAATATAACTATAGCTTGGTGGAAGTGCTCTGAGCAGGTATCTCAACTTCTCGGATTCATCTATCTTTCCACCAGCCACTTTAAACTCATTTATTGTTTTTTCAAAATCAACAAAAAAATCTTCTACTATATTATAATTATTTAGTTTTATCTCTTCAATTTTTCCTCTACATATTATTTGCATAGCTGTAGACTGTGTTAAATACATCTTGTCAAACTTTTGTATCATTTCATATGCTGTTTTACATTCACTAATATATTCTAGTTGTTTATCTGAAATCGTACTCATTATTATAGTCCTTGCTTTTAAATCCTTCTTTTTCCATTCCGCCTCTGCATTTTCCTTTTTACCAGATACAGGCATCATGCCAATAGCTGGCTCGTTGCATTCTTTATATTCCAATAAAGTTACCAACCTTAATTTCCAGCTTGAATAATTTGCACCATCAAATATTGGTAACATTATATCTTCTATTCTTGCTTGTTTCGCCATTTTTTCCGTTGCCTATGTCACAATGTATGTAGACCTTTATCGTATTTTTATATACTATCGTATCTTGATATTTTACATATTAAACTGTGTTTTACTTATTAACCACGCTCTGCTACCATGTTAAAATGGTTTATTAAAGGAAAGAAGGAAATAATATATATTTATTTTATTTAGAACGCCATATTTTTATCAATATTTCTCAAGCAGTGTAATAACGTTACCATGGGGATACAACAACAAACTTGCGCAGACAGATATAGATTATAAATTTACAATATTAGAACAGAAATAATGTCTAACATCATACTATGATTCCCAACATTGTCTTTAAAAGAATTTAAAGACAATTTCACGAAGTCACTCGCAGTTTAACGCTTTAGCTGAACAGACTGATATAGGAGCTTTGTGTAATACTAAAAAAATTGGAGTTTATTTATTCTCGAAACACCCAGTGAATTAAAATGCCGATCTTCAGAAAGAATGCAAATAAATCTAAAATTTCAAAACTAAACCAGGTATTATGCATAGTTATAAAAATTGAGAATTAAGTTTACTTTATCAGAATACCTAATATAGAAATTTGAACAAAGGAGTAACCTTTGCTTGCCGAAAGAAGGAAGAGGAGAGAGAGAATAATGAGAAAGACAACTAGAAACTAACAAAGGAAGCGTCAGAACTGGTTCCCCGATTCCTTCTTGATTGGTAACGCGTCATTGATCAGTGCCAAAGATGTACATGAGCGTCATGTCAAAGCGTTATCATCTGATTTTAGCCAGAATGTCTAAAAAGAAAATGTTGAAGATATTTATTTGTTTTATTACGAATAAACTTAGGTTTGAATAGTATTAATTCTTAAGTAGTCCGTCAGTATTAAATTACAGAGGTAGTTTTTAAAACAATTATTAATAAGCCGTCTTTTAGGTTCCGAATTCAAAGAGAAAAACCCTTATTAATTTTCACAATCTATCTTAGGTCTAAGGTTCACAAACAACATTATTAATTTTTTGCCAAATTCATCCATTTGCTTTCCCAGACGACAATGGCCGTTTTCAATCTTTTAGCAAAGGAAGGGATCTTAAGATTACGTGTTCAATTCTCGTCGGGGTCACCAGTTTATCAAAGGGAGATCTTCCACTAGACTAGGTACTAGATTTGCAGTGGCCGTTATGGTGACCTATTATATTAATGCGAATGTTCTAGAAAACTTCTATAGGGTGATATGATACAGGTTTGGAGTGACGTCACTGTGTAACGTATATTTGAAGTAATAAGTGTTTGATGACAATCATGTTTAACCATAGCACCATTTTTAACCTTCGGTACTCAGGTAAATTATCGGTTAAATTTTATTCGGAATATCGTGCAGTAATAAAAAAAATTAATTAAAAAACAAAAAACTTGAGAGGTGTCAAGGGACACCCGGATGGAACGAAGTTCCTTGCAGTCAGTACTAGGATAGCAAAAACATGCAGTAAGTGTGCCAAAACAAATCTGGGGTATTAAATTTAATTTGTTCACCTTGTAGCGGTGCTACTAGGTGAACAAAACCGATGAGAAATTTAATACCCCAGATTTGTTTGGCACACTCGCTTGCATGTTTTTGCTATCCTAGTACTTACTGCAAGAAACGAAAATATCTGGCTTGCTTTCTAAGTATAAGAGATAGAGAGAGAGACAGACAGAGAAACATGTGCACGCCGCACGACATGTAACGACGCCGCACGAGTTGTAACGACTAACGACGGCAAAAAGTGTCGTTACAACTTTTCGTTACCAAATTTTCCGCCTAGCCCCCTTTCGCAACGCGCGATAAGGAACTTCGTTCCAAAAACCCGACTGCGTATTAAATACTAAAAAGAAAAAAACAAGCCCGGTAGTTAAGCAGTCGGGACCCATTTAGGTAAATTTTACACAGAACTAGACTATGATCTAAATAAGTTAAGGGCAAGTCAAGGGGTACTTATATTATCATGGAAAACGCAGGCAAAAGCCGCGAGTGCTGTTCTCTTTTAAATACCTACAAGTATCTGGTACATGTTGTAACTATTTATACCTAGCTAAAGATAAAAATGTAATTGTTTTAAATTTTTAAGTGTATTAATTTTACGTTAATTATCTTACGTTATTTACGTTAATTATATTAATTTATTTTTAGCTTTTATTTTGTGTTTGTACCTATTTGATTATAGATGCAAATATAATATTATTTACCACTGTAATGTCAACTGAATAAGCAGTTTTAATTTTGTAAAATGGAACGATTCGATATTGAACTATTCAAATATTATTATTCAGGTATTCAAATATGACCTGAGCAGCTACGAGGAAACACTGACCATTCCGAAGCTTGTGTGTAAAGTTATTGGGATTCGTTTTACTAGGGAAGATTCTAACATTAGCAGGTAAGGCTAAATCTTATATATAAAATTCTCGTGTCACGGTGTTAGAAGTTGAACTCTTCCGAAACGGCTCGACCGATTTTCGTGAATCTTAGCGTGCATATCGGCAAGGGTGGAGAATCGGACAACATCTATTTTTCATCCCCCTAAATGTTAAGGGTGGTCCACCCCTAAATTTTTGGCAGAACAACGTTTGCCCGGTCAGCTAGTGTTCTATAATATAGGATCACAGCCTCTATGTTTGTGCATCTCATTGTCAAACTAAATTCAAGATGCAGAAATATGTAATATCGTATCTATGTATCTATCTATCTAACAACCTGTAAAACTCCTGTAGGCCTCGCCTAATTGGCGCCACTCCCACCGGTCCTGGGCCCTCTGAATCCAGCGGCTTCCCGCTATCTTCTTTAGGTCATCAGTCCACCTGGTCGGGGGGCGACCAGTGCTCCTTTTACCGAGACGTGGCCGCCATTCGAGGACTTTGCGACCTCATCGGTTATCTGTCCTTCAAATGATGTGGCCTGCCCATTGCCACTTCAGTCGGCTAACTCTGCGAGCTATGTCGGTAACTTTTGTTTGCCTACGGACTTCATCGTTACGAATCTTATCTCGTAATGAAATACTTAACATAGCTCGTTCCATAGCGCTCTGTCTGACTTTGAGCCTTCGAATGAGGCCAACAATAAAAGGCCACGTCTCGGATCCTTATGTTAACACTGGCACATTGCTCGAACACTTTCGACTTCAGGCACTGAGAAATTATAGATGAAAAGATATATCGTAATTTCCCGAACGCTGCCCAGCCGAGTTGGATTCTTCGGGTGACCTCTTTCTCGAAGTTGGACTTACCCATCTGGATCATTTGTCCCAGGTAAATATACTCGTCGACAACTTCGACAGCAGTGCCGTCAATTCCGCTACAAACATATCATCCACTGATGAATCTGCGTTGTCCGATGTCAATCTCCGAATGTCAGTCTCCGTTTGAACGTTAACTCATCTGCTTTCGCCAGATTTTGGTGGAACGTGCTATACTGGTTTGAAGCCACGAACATCTTCGTAGCAGCTTGGCTGGAGCTGATCAACCTGACACAAACTGCCATGGAAGGCTCTCTCATAGATCTTTTCAAGATGTTGCCATGTATCGGATACTTGATTTTAGGTAATCTATAGAAAATTAACTGAAGCTATTTTAAACGTATATCATCGAAGACACTGAACATTTTATGCAACGGGTACTCACTATTGGTGTTTTATAAAATACCTCCCGATATTTAAAGAGTTTTTCCGCAGTCTCGCCGTGACCATGATCCATGTATTCGTAGTCCGTGGACCCGAAGAATCCGTGGAATCGAAGTATCGGTATTATTTACTAAATACGAATCGTACCGTGGCATTTAAAATGTCAATTGAAGTTAGCACTGGTTAGTATACGAAGCGAAGAGGTTATGGAAAATGTAAAAAGTACCCACGGACCTAAAAAAAGACGGACGTTGGACTCAAGAACAAATAGAGTGAAGCACGCATAGTAATACCAACTCTCTATTCGTACAAGTACACACACCCACACATTGACACCATACTGCTTCAATCGCGAATCAAAAATTACGCACACATGGTAAGCGGGCGACCATTGCTATGCTTCACTCTGTTAGACGAGGTTACGTCCGTCTTTTTTTCAGGTCCGTGAAAGTATCCTAGTTTATCCTCGAGTCACTTATATGTAGACTGAATCCACTTTTGAAGTATTTTCTACTTTAGCATTGGCGAAATCCTACAAAATAGTGTACTACCGACCGGTGTTTGAGCACCTGGTGAGAGAACTGAGGGACATGTGGCCTCAGCGAGAGGTCACCGCGGAGGAACACCGCGTCCTGAGCCAGGCCTTGAAGCAACTACGATATGTTACTAAAGGTTACATTTTTTACTTTTGTTTTTTGGCTTAATTAATATAAATTATTACTTTAAAAGTAACTAATTTAAAGAAGTAGGCGGTAGTGTAATAAAAAAGGTACAATGTTAACTTTGACTAACTTTGATTTTGTCATGTACTCGTGGTTAAGAAACCTAGTTACTGTTGAATTGAAGATGTCTATCGAAAAGAAATACAAAGGTTACTCAGCAGAAATCATCAGTTGCCTTGGGTTCAGGGATGAATATTGTGATGTACAACGCACCACGGGTTGGTTTAGAATAAACCAATAATATTAACAGGCACACAACCGTAGAAACAATGTTCACTCAGCCAAGCAGAGACTGACTCGTAACTGAGTAAATACTAAATAGTGAGTTGTGTTGTGACAGAAGCAGAACTACTCTCAAGCAAGGCGCCATCTATCGACTCTGACGCAATACTTTATTAGAACACCACAAATATAAAAAGGAAGCTCTTAGGAGCCCGTTAGGTAGGTAGAAGTACTCACACGAATGAGAATGGGTTTTAAATTCCTACCATATTACATTTTTGATTTTAGGGTACTATTGGTGCAACGTGGCTTTGAATTTCGCATTCACTTTACGTCCCTACATACAAATCGTAAGGCGAATTAACGGGCAAGATGTACCCTTGATTCTATCCTTCTTCTATTGGTTGCCATTCGATCCGTTCCAGAGAGGGTATTATGAAACATTGCTAGCATTGCAGACTTGGCATTGTAAGTATTGATGAAGTATTTTCCAAAAAAAAAAATATATTTTCCGAGACGGATTTATTTATGGTTTTTATAATCGATCCCATAGTGGTATGATGTCCTCAAACACCAACAGTACGCACTGGAAAAGCCAGGTGGTGTATAATATGCTCAGTATGCTCTATAATCTCCTCAGTAAAGAGGAGGGACCCGTGAAATGCACGGGGCATTGTAGTGAGCCACTAATGGGTTGTTAAAAAAGAGTTCTACATTTTTAATGCATTTACTGATATACTTACTAATATATACTTACTAATAATATACTTACTAATATACTTACCTTCCTTTAAACACTTACCGATGCATTTAATACGGGGTTATCAATTGTCCCATTCAAAAACCGCTATCTGGTTATCTCACGCCAAGGCAACACTAATTCTTCTAGCATAAATTGAAGCATGTAATATTTTTGACACCAGGTTTCCTAACAATATGCTTAATGTTGTCCGGTGATCTCACATTCTGCGTGATCCTGAGCCATATAACTACACAGTTTGATCTACTCTCGGTTAAAATATCCAGCTTTATTGAAGTACCCGTTGACAACCAACTTGCGGAATCATATCCACTGGGTAAGTTTCACTTTTAATGCTAACTAGGTACTGGTAAATAAGTGTGTATTCATACTTTAGAAAAGAGAATGGAAAAGAAGTGTAGAAATCTTTTTGATGTCAAATGTGATTTGAATTTAAATACATATTAAAGAATAATTTGTAAATAGAACATAAAATATTATTCTTACAAATTATAATAGATGTCGCTACAAATTTATATTGTGAATCACGCTGTTGAGATTCTTTGTAAATTATATAAGTATTCGGCCCAGTGCCAGAAATAAATGAGAAAGTTTACCTGCACAAAGTCTTTACTTATTCATAGTAAATAGTACCTAACCTACCTCCGTGGTTATAAAGTCCGTCGGTCGGGTCGAATCGGGTTTCTTCATGGTCCTTCGAGCCGGATCCTTGCCGGCAGTCAGTGTAGTGTTCAAGACCGGATCTGTGTAACTTACCGGAAGTCGGTATTCAATTACGGATCTAGGGGAATACCTACCTGTTTTTTTGGGACTCGGTCGATCAACCAGAGTCTACGGCAGAGTTCTTGTCACGCGAGTGAAGTGTCACGCGAGTGCAGTGTCACGCGAGTGCAGTGTCACGCGAGTGGAGTACCACGCGAGTGTTGTCTCCAAAGTGTTGTCACCAAAGTGAATGAATGTGGAGGAAACTGTCAGACCGCCGATCTGACGGACGCGGATAGTGGTACGGATAAACAACCAGGAGAGTTGCCGACCACACGTTGCAGAGGTGCCGCAACGTAAGGCCACGGAAGGGGTGTGACATAAATGTCATGTCACAAGGTGAAGTGCAGTGTATCAGTGAGTAATTTCTCCATTGAATAACAATTTTGAACGTGGAACTTGAATTTTTAATTTTTTAAACTGTCATTTAACGTGTTTGGGAACTTCTTCCTATTTTGAATTTTATCTTGCATTAACTTTAATTTTTAATTTGAATTTGTAACTGTCATTTTTCGTGTTTGGGAACTTTTTCCTATTTTGAATTTTATCTTTGCTATTTGAACTTAGAATAACTTTTTAAAATTTTGTTTTTTGAACTTTGAAATTTTTTGATCAGAATGGAGGCTTTAATTAATTTACAACTAGATTTGCTATCAAGAATATACAGAACTCATACTACTTTTAAAAAATCTCCAAAAGATAGAATTACCAAGGAATACCTTGAAGGGAGATTAGAGATTCTTGATGCATTGTGGTTAAAGTTCACAGAAGGACATAATGAATTAATCTCCAAATATTCTGCAAAAGATTTAAAAGTTTCAAATTACAATAAAGATGAAATATATGATAAAACTGAAGATATGTTCATAGAATATAAAAGTGACTTAAAGCAAAAATATTTTATGTTGTCTAACACACAAGGTGAACAAACTAAGTCAACGAATATTATTAGCACGAGTCAAAATCACGTAAAATTGCCTAAAATTATTATTCCAACTTTTTCTGGGAACTATTCCGAATGGTCTTCATTCCAGGATTTATTTTGTTCACTTATAAAAAATAATAATACGTTGAGTAATGTACAAAAATTGCATTATCTTAAATGTTCATTGGTTGGTGAAGCCGAACAACTAATCAGACATATTCCTATACAGGAATCTAATTTTGACCGATGTTGGGAATTGTTGACTGAACGTTACAATAATAAAAGATATGTTTCTCATCATGTTTTAAAACGGTTGCTTAGTCAAAAGAATTTGTTGTCTGAATCTGCAAATGGGTTAAAGGAACTCATTAATACAACCAATGACTGTTTGGCTTCACTGAACAATATAGGTATTGATACAACCAGTTGGGATATTATGATAATACACATCCTGACACTAAAATTGGATGCAGAGACTAGACGTCAATGGGAATTTCATGTAACAAAACCTACCAATGATTTGCCCACATATAATGATTTCAAAGAATTTTTGACTAATCGATTTCGGGCCATTGAATTTTTAGATAACAAACCGGCTTTGCGATACAATCAACCATTTAAATCTTTGCATGCCAAAAGTGTCAATGATGTCGTTTGTCCACACTGTAAATCTAATCACAAATTGTCTTTGTGTAAAGATTTTTGTAACTTACCAATTGACTTGCGTCGCAACTTTGCGTTACAAAATAATATTTGTTTCAATTGTATGGGTAACAATCATTCGGCAAAAAATTGTAGGTCTCAGTTGAAATGTCGCAATTGCAATCGTAGGCATCATGTACTACTACATTCCAATGACAGTTATAATTCTGATGAAGCTAATAATGAAACTAGTGGATGTACTGTAACTGCTTCAGAAGCAAGCACATCTAACTCAACGCAATTGGTCTCCTGTTTTTCTACGGACAATGTAAAACAACAGGTCTTACTCGCCACTGCGATTGTGAAGGCCATGTCCCGAAATGGAAAAGGATATGATCTTCGGGCACTGCTCGATCAAGGGTCGCAGTCTTCCTTCATTACCGAATCAACAGTTCAGTACTTAGGATTGAGGAAGATGTCAGCAAGGAATATAGTAACTGGCCTGGGAGGAAACAAGAATATTGTATCAAAGGCAATTGTACACTTCAATATAATTTCCCGGACTGATGCTAACGTAGTCATACCGGTGAAGGCATATGTAATCAAAAACATAACCTCTTTCCTTCCAACAAGAAAAGTAGAAACACTAGAATGGGAAGAAATTAATAATTTGGTATTGGCCGATCCAGACTTCTCTACACCCAATCATATTGACCTTCTGCTGGGCGCAGAAGTCTATAGTCAGATACTTCAAGAGGGAGTAAAGAAAAGTCCAAGTGGTACACTGGTAGCACAAGCCACCAGTCTTGGATGGATATTGTCAGGAGTGGTAAAGTCAATAGCCGATTCCTCTTCACAGATCCAAGCGATGCATTGCCGTGCAGTAGGTAATGAAATGTCAAAAAGATTAGAATCTGACATACAACACAACAAAGAAAAGATGTTTACGGAGGAAGAAAACAAATGCGAAAAATACTTTGTTGAAACGACGCGAAGGGATAACAATAGCAGATATATTGTAGGTCTTCCTTTCAGGAATGGGACTCCTGAAGTGACAGATTCCAGGATAATATCAGAAAAAAGGTTGAAGTCTTTAGAAAATAAACTAGATAATGATAGACTTCTATATCGGTGGAAAAAGTACAAATGGACAAACCATAATTTTCAACCTGCCATTGGAGATGTAGTAGGTAGTTATAGAGGAGGATAACTTATCTCCGTGTCAGTGGTTATATTGTCGAATTATTGATACTCATCCTGGAGACGACAAAATATCTGTAATTTTACCAGTAGATAAATAAGAATATGAATTGTATTTAATTTAAAACTTAAGTTGTTATTTTGTTCAATTGATTGCTGTTTTTTGTGATACATTTTATTTAGTTTTAAATATTCAATTAATAATTTAATTTTCAATGTATCAATTTGTTAATATTATGTTTTTTTGCTAGAAAAAGGCAAATTTCAACTTTGCCTTTTGGCTGGCAGTATGTAGAAATCTTTTTGATGTCAAATGTGATTTGAATTTAAATACATATTAAAGAATAATTTGTAAATAGAACATAAAATATTATTCTTACAAATTATAATAGATGTCGCTACAAATTTATATTGTGAATCACGCTGTTGAGATTCTTTGTAAATTATATAAGTATTCGGCCCAGTGCCAGAAATAAATGAGAAAGTTTACCTGCACAAAGTCTTTACTTATTCTTAGTAAATAGTACCTAACCTACCTCCGTGGTTATAAAGTCCGTCGGTCGGGTCGAATCGGGTTTCTTCAAGAAGTAAGACATAGCGAGTAAGATTTTTAGTTAGATTTCATAGATTAATTGAGCCTAGTGATCCTACTTCAATAATTTTTAGTCCTGACGATTCAAACAATACATACGTAATTGTTCAAGTTTTCACTTCTGTCGGCACTCCTGGAGTGCATTTTTTTAACCGACTTCAAAAAAGGAGGAGGTATTCAATTTCACTTTATTTTTTATGTTTGTTACCTCCGAACTTTTGACTGGGTGAACCGATTTTGATGATTCTTTTTTAATCAAAAGCTGGTGCTTGTCATGTAGTCCCACTTAAATTTGAGCGAGATTTGACGAGTAGTTTTTGAGTTATCCCTAATTTTCAAATCGGTTATTTTATATCAAGAATTATTAATGTAACTATTCATTAATAAACGTTATTGATTATATTCTAATGTCTCCATTCTTAGTGCCACTGAATTATTTGTTTGAAATTGCTGTTTTCTTTGTGTCGCCAACACTACCACGGGAATGGTAGCAAGTCTATTGCGTAATTTTTAGAACAACCAATTAAATTAAGTAAGGAACCTATATTTTATTTAACTTTTATTCAAAATATGAAAACATTTTTAAAACCACTAACAATACATCATTTTAAAATGTTACAATACATTAAAAATGGCATGTTTTAGCCGAATACTCCAAACACCACTCAGAACACAATGGACATATGATGGATGGTATGGATGACGCAGGGGAAACCAAACAGCTCGCCGAGATAGCAAATATGATAAAACATCATCAGGCTTTGATTAGGTATTGTTTTATTAATTACGTAAGTGGCCATTCATTAATTATGTAACGATCCCGATAGGGTTCTCAAAATCTCTACATGCGTTTATCTTGGATATTCTTACGTAATATTTTACAAGTCAAAAAATAAAGACTAAAAATCTTTTATTTACCTCAAGTTATAAGTTCTAGTGTAATTTATCCTTTTTTTAAACCAGATAAAATCTTATGTACCTACCTAAGGAGGGGGATGGAAAGTCTCTAACATGCGGGTAGGGAGTTCAATAATAGCCATTTTCCTTAAGTAATTAATGCAAGGCCCTTAAGCATGCTAGTTTTAAGATAACAACCAAGCGAAGTAAAGTGCAACTTGTGATGAGATTTGCCACCTTTAATACCTTTAAAAACACATACTTAGTACTTTTGGAAATTCGAGGAAAGCACTACCTAATTACTTACGGTATGCGGGACGATAAGATTTATACATTCATTTTAATTTTCAACCCCCGACAAGACTGCCGCAAAAAGAGGGGTGTTACAAGTTTGACGTGTCTGTGGCATAGTAGCTCCTAATCGAATGGACCGATTATGATGCAGTTTTATTTTGAAAAGCTGACGTGATTGAGATGGTTTTAAGCTATTATATTTGGTGAAAATATAATTCACGGGAATTTCTTAAATTGTAAAATTTTACCATGTTTTTTATTACTTGCCATCTCGATCTGTCACCATGGGTACAAAATGTGTGTGGGAAAATCTCTATAATAGCTTCATGGGGAAAATAAATCCACGTGTTTTGTGACCAGGTTATCCCGCAAAATGGAGGAAATGTACTCTTTCTCACTGCTGCTGAACTTCGTCAATAGCTCTATCATCATCTGCTTCTGTGGATTTTGCTGTGTTGTAAGTACTAAGTACTATCTAATGTATAAAATTCTCGTGTCACGGTGTTAGAAGTTGAACTACTCCGAAACGGCTCGACCGATTTTCGTGAATCTTTGCGTGCATATCGGCTAGGGTGGAGAATCGGACAACATTTATTTTTCATCCCCCTAAAAGTTAAGGGTGGTCCACCCCTAATTTTTTTTTATTTCTTTTTTTGACAAAATTCTTTGTTTTTATTTTTTATGATACAGTATACAAAAATAATAATATGAAAAAACTTTTGACAGAACGAAGTTTGTCGGGGCAGCTAGTCTACCTATATAATTATGTTTCATAATTAACTGAAGACAATTCTATGAAGAATATTTTAGGTATATCAACTGGTTGCCACGTATCTACGAGTACGTGCGCAAACAAATTAATTAAAGCTATGTTGGTTGTCTAGTTCCTTCCTAACGTATAATGTGTTAGTTTATCTAGTTAGTCTAGAGTTAGACAAAAGTCGTACCTAAAACTATCGTTATTGCGTTGGTCATTAATACTTCGTTATTTTTAAAATTAGGAAACAGTCATTGTCATCAGTAAATTTATTATTGTAAGTATTGACCACACAATTTGGTGGTGCTGTTTGAAATAAAGTTAAAAGGTTAACATTAATTAAGTTTTGTGGTTTCCCTTTGACGATTGTTAAAATTGAATCGTAATTTTATTGCGTTCTGTTGCCACATTTAACACATTCGTTATTTATGCACGAATCAGTTAAGCGACAAATAAAGGGTCAAAAATAAATGTATCTATATACATTTTAGTTTACAAAGGGGTAATATTTTTTTATTTTTAAATCTTAGTTAATGTTTTAAAAAAACGTCCCAGTGCGAGTCATACTCGCACACGAAGGGTTCCGTACCACCATGCAATATGGATGCAAACTTGTCTTTTGTATGGGGACCACTTTTACTTTTTTCAAACTTATTTTACTTTTATTATTAGTTGTTGTGGCAGTTAAAAAATACATATTTTGTAAAAACTAGTGTCTACGCCTATTACTATTCAAGAGATAAATCCCTGTGACAGACGGACGGACAGACAGACAGAAGGACAGACGGCGGAGTCTTATAAATGACGTCCCGTTGGTACCCTTTAGTTACGGAGCCCTAAAAATAAATGACTTGATGAGATATGTATGTTTGGATTGACAAGTTCAGATTAAAAAAATATTGATCTGAGTTGACTAGATAATTGTTATTTTGACACGAGTTATCTCTAAAAGTCTAAATATTTAGTTTGTAGAGAAATGGACTGAGATAGAGTACAAGATGTTTCTGGCGACGGCGACTGCCCAGATCTGGCTGCTCTGCTGGTACGGACAGAGACTCATCGATGCCGTAAGTAAAAAAAATATTCCATATTTTAATTAATTCTAATTAGGTCCTTACTTACCGACTTTTATACCTTTGTGTTATTTTTTCTAAACATAAATTTCAATAATAATAAATTTCACTTACCTGATCTATACAATACAAATTAATAAAATTGGAGTGTCTGTTTGTAATATTAAAATAACCGCTTTTTACTAAGTGCATTTGAATGTATATGTTACCAGCAAAACCGATTACAGGTTAAACTAGTTTGGCCTAGGCCAGACTAGTTTGGCGCGACACGATTAGGTAAAACTAGTTTCTCGTCAGTCTAAAACTGATTAGAACCGAATTGTTACGGATTTATATTTATTCGACAAATCTTTGTGCTTTAAACCTCTTAAATTACAGCTATTTTAGTCACGACTGCACTTCAAATTGTATTCGAACACCAAATATAGTAAATGATCACCAAATTAACTGCTCGCGTATATATTGTTTCTTTTGGATTCTTTTAATTTCCAGATGTAGGTCGAAATGGTTACAAAACCGACTTAGTCAACCCCGACCCCACGTGGTACTAGTCTGCCCTACCCCTAGAGTGAATGTAAACCCCGGAGGCGCGGAGGGAGAACAGCCCCCGCCCGCTGTAACCAACAGCAGGCACCATGTGAGCCGAAGCGGCTGAGGCTGGTCTCCGCGAGCGACCAAAAAGCTGAAGCCGCGTAGGCGAGCATGGAGTGCCTGAAGTTTGTTACGCGAGGGCGGAGGGGCTGCACTTCCCGCAGCGCCGGGAACACATTTTTTATAATTTTTGTCTGTCTGTCTGTCTGTTTGTTTCGACTAATCTCTGGAATGGCTGGACCGATTTTGGCGAGACTTTCACTGGCAGATAGCTGATGTAACAAGGAGTAACTTAGGGTACTTTTATTTTAGAAAAAAAAAATAGTTTGTTAGGCGATACGAAGTTTGCCGGGTCAGCTAGTTATTCACTACATGTCGCAAAACTCGAAGCTCAAGCAACTCGGCTGAAGCGAGCGGAGAAATATTTATACTTATGTAGTAATAATATAATAATGGTTTTAATAAACTTACGACAATCCGGCATGGGATTGAGATTAGTATTACCGCCCCAATACGGATCAAAAGTAAAATAAGTTTCGGAAATGGAAATAGTGTAGGAAGGTATCAAATACTTTATTTTTAAAAATAGATGCCAATCCATGGGACGGGAAATGTCTGGAAAATATAAAAATAAAATTGTTGTTTGTTCCTGCTATGTATTATTGTATAGCAATTTTTTCGGTTGCGGGTACTAAAACACAAGTTTCCCAAAAGAAAACGGGGGTGGATCTATACAAATAAATAAAATTGGAGTGTCTGTTTTTTATGTTAAAATAACCGCTTTTTACTAAGTGCATTTGGATGTATACAAGGTACATATACAAAACAACATTTTTTACAATTTTTGTCTGTCTGTTTGTGTGTCTGTCTGTTTGTTCCGGCTAATCTCTGAAATGGCTGGACTGATTTTGACGGGACTTTCACTGGCAGATAGCTGATGTAACAAGGAGTAACTTAGACTACTTTTATTTTAGAAAAAAAAACAGTTTGTTAGGCGAAACGAAGTTCGCCGGGCCAGCTAGTTTAAATATACACACGTTTTAAAATATTTTTCAATTATAGTTTCTACACATACGCGGCATTGCGTTTCGACAGAGACAGGGGCTTAGCTACCTCCGTATCAGTTATATCGACTGTTAATTTAATAGCGCCCCTCTACTGACAAATCAAGCGCCCTCATTTGCCATAGTTCGGCACATTTCAAAACGTGGCGCCCCTTTTTCTCCCAAAATTTGGCAGATAAAATTTGAGCGGGGGCCCCTCAACAAATACTGATACAGGGCCTGCTTAAGGCTTACGCCCAAACTCAGAGTCACTAATGGTTACTTTAATCGCTCCTTAGTAAGGAATCACCATACAATTTCTGTACTAAGGAGCGATTTAAGTAACCATTAGAGACTGAGTTGGGGCGTTAGTCACTGACAGACCCACAGGCCACAGGGTATATGGTCTGTGGACAGACCGATGAGTAGGTAGACCGAAGACACAGCAGGTTATTGGGATTTGCGAATCCCATATCGCATATCGAGCACATAAAGATCAATTTATTTTTATTGACATCCTGTTCATCATTTTCCTGCGCCATAAAGTCAATGATTTTTGATCTATTTTTTTCCCCCAACGAAAAAAGAGGGATGTTATAAGTTTGACGTGTCTATGTATCTGTGGATTTGTATGTCTGTCTGTGGCATCGTAGCTTCTTGGATGAACCGATTTTGATCTAGTTTTTTTTTTTGAAAGGTGATTTAATCGAGAGTGTTCTTAGCTATGTTTAGTGTAAATAAAACTGTCGGTTTTTTTTAATTTTAATTTAAGATTATTATATGTATTACAGAGCAAAGGAGTATCCGATGCGCTCTACAATAGCGGGTGGTACTTATCATCACAGAAAATAAAAAAATGTATTCTCATCATGATTCACAGGTTATATAATAATTATATTTTTAATAAAATATATCATTTTTTACGTTTGAAATATTTATAACATCGAAGTGCTTATAAAAACTTCGTAAAAAAAATTCTCACAGCATTTACAATTTCTTACAATTTCTCCAAATACAATTTACTTATTACTACAAAGTACAAAGTCCTTTTTGTTTTTAATTTACAGATCTCAATCTGAGTTGCATGTAACGACGTATGGCTTTTCTGTTGTTTCTTTAGCAAGTTTTTCTACAGTAAGTATTGTCTAATTATTTTATTTTATTTTGAAGTATAAAACGTACGCTCGTAATAATAGTCCAATGTTAAATAACTCAAATGGTGGCAAAGATAAGTTTGAGAACCTGTGTCAAACCCCTCCAAAAATCATGATATTGAATGCAGCATTGTAATGTACCTACTTAGCATTATTTTTTTGTAAATAAACGTTATAAGAGCAGACGGCCACCTGTAGCTCGAGCACGAATATTTGCGAGAAAGTATTCGTATGGTTAACGTAAGCAATTTGTCAAATTTGTATGACATTTTAGTACCATTTACGTACGATAGGAGCGCTTTTGAAAAAATGCCGTACAAATTGCTTACGTTAACCATACGAATACTTTCTCGCAAATATTCGTGCTCGAGCTACTGATGGCAAATGGTCATCGTCACCCATTCACTTCAGAAAGGTGTTACTGCGTCATTAAAGCCTTGCTAAGGCCCGTATTTTATAAACCGATCTTAAAATCTCTGCGATCTCAAGATTCAGTATACGATGCTGAAATATCGTCAAACCGTTCTCTTGAGCCGCGATCGGTTTATTTATACGGGTATAAGAAAGAAAAGAAGATAGAAAGAACTGGCTTTTAAGCCCCCAGCCAGAAATGACGAGTCGTTTGGGGGCTGAGTCAAGCAAGAATTCCTATTTAACTAAGTTACTGACGCCCCAACTCAGAGTCACTAATGGTTACTTAAATCGCTCCTTAGTAAAGAATCATCAAACAAATTCTACACCAAGGAGCGATTTAAGTAACCGTTAGTGACTCTGAGTTGGGGCGATAGTAACTTATAAAATTATGGGCTACCTTTAACATTGAACTGTAATGTCAGAACAGACATCTCGAACAAAATGTGGGTCCCGCCGGGAGGTTCTATTTTTAAAACTGAGCCCCCGTTGTCCTTTCAAAATCGAACGAATCCATTGAAAATTGAAGCCGATCGGCGTCAATTCATTGGGACATACTTTGTGTTCGCGGTGTCGGTTCTATTATTCTATATGCTAGTAATAATACTTCAATGACCTTTAATGATATTTTTTATTTACTTTCAGATAATCAAGACATCTTGGTCGTATTTCACTTTACTCATCAACGTGTACAACTAAATATTTATAATTCACTATGTAACTATAGGTACCTACCTATCTACCTACTATATTTACCAACAGATAGAACGTTGAAAACTTTTGACGTGCGTTAACACAAAAGGGACGCTCAAGGGACCTAAATAAAACAAAACAAAAGCAAACTAAATAAAAGTAAAACAAAAATTAAACATCCCAAAAATTATAAGTCTGTATCTGCGTAAAAACCGTCAATCTCAGAAGGAAGTTTGTAGCTAAAAGCTCTACCACCATAAAACAAAACCTAAATACTCTACCACCATACAAAGAAGAGTACCGTCAACATTAACTTGAGGGTCTAGGGGTTATAGGGCCCTGTCACCTCCAACAGGTGAAACCAGGTGCTATAACCGTTAACCGCATCCGTGATTCAGCGACCAGGGCAGATTGACTTGAACAATGCTCACTTAGTTGACAATAAATTCTGAAACCATAGGTCCATTTGCAAACCAACATGGCTTAGCAAATAATAATATTGCAAGCTTGGACTCAAGATTAGACAGTAATAAACAATTGCTATACGGCACGGACCTTAAAAAATACGGACGTAATCTCAAGAACAAATTCAGTGAAGCACCCATCGGAATACAAACTCTCTATTCGTACAAGTAAACACGCACACATTGACACCATCGGCCGCCATTCCGGCGCCGGACCGCACTCGAGTCATACGGACAACGGGAGTTGATAAAAAATAATAAAAACAAAGTTACTCTATGTAATAAAAATGCCTTTTTGTGCTGTTAAAAGTTGCAAGAACAATAGTAATTCAGTCAAAAAACATAAAGGGATCACCTTTCACAAGTAAGCTTGTAATTTAATCACTGATTTCTTTTATTTTTCCTAAAGTTATTAACAAAATAAACTACAAAAATTGTAACCACAAAATCAGCCAGTGTTGCCAACAATATTGCATATGCAAATACCCAGAATGTGTGGGAAAATTATAGTATATATAAAATCCTCGAGTTTCTTACTTTAGTTTAATAATATATATTTTTGGGGTTCCGTGGTAAATAACAAGGAACCCTTACCTATAATTATGTTTGCCATGTCTGTCCATCTGTCCGCGGCATTGCGTACAAACTAACAATATTAGAAAGCTGAAATTTGGTATAGATTAAGGTATATTAATTACGTTAAGATAATGATAGAACAAAATTTGAAAAAAATTTTTTTAGCTACCTCTCCTATGTATAAGTGAAGTGGGTAAACCAGTGTATTTAATCTGTTGTCAATTAATAAAATTCATTAATCTCATCAAATATAATAACTTGCTTTTATTGAATGTGGAATGTGTTATTTTCGATTTACATGCATTAAGTATTTAAGTAGATAACTAAATTTTAAGTGAATAATTTTTAGTGCGCGTCTAAACGTAATAATTTAGTAAAGCTCTTTAGTTCATACAATGAGGATCAGTAAAGTTATGGCAAATTCTATAGAACTAGTATCCACGCGATTCTTTATGGCATATGAATGATATATCTTTTTGAATCATCCAAATCGGACCATTACTTACGAAAATATTAAGTAATAAACATTGCCGTTCCGGCCGCTAAAATTCAAACTACGCGGGCGCGTGTGACGTCACGATTCCCGTCGCCGCCAGTTAGCCGCTGGCAGCGATACGGCGCGCAATGTTTTGTTTGGATAATTGTGACTTTGAAACAAATGAAGTGTCCCATTTGTGCCTAATTCACCTTTTAACTATGTATCAGTATTGTATAGTGCTTAAACGTTCAAACACTTCTATGAAAACGCCAAAAAAAACTATTTTTTAACGTGCCGAAAAACTCAAAACTTCGTAGAAAATGCTATTCCGTTGTAAAAAGACAATATATGATTTATCTTCAATAGTAACTGAGCTGGGAACCATATCTTTAACTTATATAAATTTCGTAGTTGTATCTACCTATATAGCCAGTTGTGGTTGGGCTCCGTAACATTTTTTTTCAGTGGCAGATGGCTCCTCGCTGCATCTATGGAGCCACATCAAAAATGCTACGCTATGTTTGCAGCCTCCCTTTTGAGCAGCACAGTCATGGAAATCCACCTTCTCTACCGTTCAGCAGCAATACGCTTTACTTTTTAGGGTTCCGAAGTAAAATCGGAAGTATCGGAACCCTTGAAGTTTCTTCATGTCCGTCCGTCCGTCTGTAATTCTGCATGGATATACATATGTACACATTTATTAAAACTCGTGGAACCAGAATCGTGGAATAAAATACTGAAAAACTTTTGTTCAGGGTACCTCCCCTACAGGTGTGAGGATGAAATTTTTTATTCGTCGCGTACCCCGTAGTGTGGGATATCGTTGAAAAATGAAAGGGTCTTCGAAAAATATTATGGGTCTTCTAGGACCATGTTTGGATTTAGGGGTGCGTTTGCGAAATATTTGCCTTTATAGTGCTAATTTTGGTCGAGCCCCTACTACTACTCAAAGGATGATTTGTAACGATGAGTGAGAGGGAAATAAAAGCGGCCAAGTGCGAGTCGGACTCGCCCATGAAGGGTTCCGTAGCAGCAAGTAACATAATGAAAGGTAATTTGCGGTTTACGATTTATGACGTATTAAAAAAACTACTTACTAGATCTCGTTCAAACCAATTTTCGGTAGATGTTTGCATGGTAATGTACATCATACATTTTTTTAAAGTTTAGAATTTACATCGGGGACACACATTTTACCACTTTGGAAGTGTCTCTCACGCAAACTATTCAGTTTAGAAAAAAATTATATTAGAAACCTCAATATCATTTTTGAAGACCTATCCATAGACCCCACACATATGGGTTTGATGAAATAAAAATTTTGAGTTTCAGTCCTAAGTAGGTATGGGGAAATGTTAAGCTGTTTCTGAGGCTGACTGTTGGTACGTAAGTACTTATTAGGAATCTTTAGGTCTAACTTCTAAGCTGTTAGTAGTAGGTAGGGGTAAGAAAGAATGAATGTAAAGTATACGTACAGGGATATATTCAGAACATATGAATGAAGTGTTTATAGTTTATTGATAAACGAATGTTGTTTTCGGTATTATGTAGATCATTTCGCGGATGGCTTTTTAACCTACTTGCGCTTTATAGTGCATAGTTCCCTACGCTGATGATCTATGACAGAAACCTTAATATTGGTTGTCAATGGCTGTTTTTTAGGGTTCGGTAGCCAAATGGCAAAAAACAGAACCCTTATGGATTCGTCATGTCTGTCTGTCTGTCTGCCCGTATGTCACAGCCACTTTTTTCCGAAACTGCATATAAGAACTATACTGTTGAAACTTGGTAAGTAGATGTATTCTCTGAACCGCATTAAAATTTTCATACAAAAATAGAAAAAAAAACAATAAATTTTGGGGTTCCCCATACCTACTTAGGACTGAAACTCAAAATTTTTATTTCATCAAACCCATATGTGTGGGGTCTATGGATAGGTCTTCAAAAATGATATTGAGGTTTCTAATATAATTTTTTTCTAAACTGAATAGTTTGCGTGAGAGACACTTCCAAAGTGGTAAAATGTGTGTCCCCGATGTAAATTCTAAACTTTAAAAAAATGTATGATGTACATTACCATGCAAACTTCTACCGAAAATTGGTTTGAACGAGATCTAGTAAGTAGTTTTTTTAATACGTCATAAATCGTAAACCGCAAATTACCTTTCATTATGTTACTTGCTGCTACGGAACCCTTCATGGGCGAGTCCGACTCGCACTTGGCCGCTTTTATTTCCCTCTCACTCATCGTTACAAATCATCCTTTGAGTAGTAGTAGGGGCTCGACCAAAATTAGCACTATAAAGGCAAATATTTCGCAAACGCACCCCTAAATCCAAACATGGTCCTAGAAGACCCATAATATTTTTCGAAGACCCTTTCATTTTTCAACGATATCCCACACTACGGGGTACGCGACGAATAAAAAATTTCATCCTCACACCTGTAGGGGAGGTACCCTGAACAAAAGTTTTTCAGTATTTTATTCCACGATTTTGGTTCCACGAGTTTTAATAAATGTGTACATATGTATATCCATGCAGAATTACAGACGGACGGACGGACATGAAGAAACTTCAAGGGTTCCGATACTTCCGATTTTACTTCGGAACCCTAAAAAGTAAAGCGTATTGCTGCTGAACGGTAGAGAAGGTGGATTTCCATGACTGTGCTGCTCAAAAGGGAGGCTGCAAACATAGCGTAGCATTTTTGATGTGGCTCCATAGATGCAGCGAGGAGCCATCTGCCACTGAAAAAAAATGTTACGGAGCCCAACCACAACTGGCTATATAGGTAGATACAACTACGAAATTTATATAAGTTAAAGATATGGTTCCCAGCTCAGTTACTATTGAAGATAAATCATATATTGTCTTTTTACAACGGAATAGCATTTTCTACGAAGTTTTGAGTTTTTCGGCACGTTAAAAAATAGTTTTTTTTGGCGTTTTCATAGAAGTGTTTGAACGTTTAAGCACTATACAATACTGATACATAGTTAAAAGGTGAATTAGGCACAAATGGGACACTTCATTTGTTTCAAAGTCACAATTATCCAAACAAAACATTGCGCGCCGTATCGCTGCCAGCGGCTAACTGGCGGCGACCGGAATCGTGACGTCACAGCCACGCAGTGAACTTTGTAAGTAATTTGGTCATAACTTCGTCAATTTTTGTCGTAGAACAAAAATTTTTACACTGTATGTTAAGGATTTCTTAGCTCTATAAATCTGCATTCTCAACTAAAAACGTTACGGATCCTCATTCTTCACAGCCTACTTAATTACTTATGCATTTTTACTAAATTTTAACTAAAAAGTGTCTGTCCAACCATGTTTAGTGATAAGCCCCGCCCACCTACTTAACAGAAAAATAGAAAAAATTCAATCTTTTTTTTGTTTACTTGCGTACTAAATTTTAACTACTAAATTGTTCGTTTACCGTATTAATTTACTTAAAATTTAGTTATCTACTTAACTACATAATACGTGTAAACCGAACATTACGGAATGTTATTCAGTAAGTAATACATTTAGTGTTTAGATTTTACTACTACATAAAGAAAAAATGGGGAAATGTTCATATTGTGGTAACCCCAAAATTACGCACACGTAGTAAGCGATCGGCCATTAATAAGCTTCACTCTCGATTAGACAAGGTTATGTCCGTTCTTTTTTAACGTCCGTGCTATACGGTAAATGTTTGTCAAAGCTTTTAGGACACTTTTCATTAAAAGTATTAGCAGTATTAAGATTAATATTAGTTAAGCAATGTGTACAAAAACATAGAATAAATAAATGCGTAAAACAAAAAAGCGTTCATTATTATTTTACAGGTTACCTATGTCACGAAAAAACTAAAACCTTCCGCGCATAATGTCAAAATGTTGATTACCAATAGTTCTGTTTATTACCTAGTATATTAACCCCTATCCCACGCGGGATGGATGTCGTAAGAGGTGACTAAATCCGGTCCCCTGTAACGTAAATTGGTGGGGCACGTCGGAGGTTTTATCATGAATTAACAGAATTATGTAGACACATAATAATAATTAAAATAGATGAGTATCTATAAAGATACTCATCTATTTTAAATGATTGATGATTAAAATATATATATAGGTACTACATCTGTGGTTTATACCATCTGTGGTATAAACCACAGATGTAGTACCTATATATATATTCAGCCACGGCGTGGCTGCACATAATTGATGAGACAGACAATTTATATTTCTTCATAGTTATTTTAAAAGAAAATATAAAATTTAACATGCAGCCCAGAATACTGCTACCCACCATCCATCTACATAAACTTATATACTTAAACTTCTACGATTTTTGCTTAAAAACCAAACTGAAACTTTAAAATTAAATCTCTAGATTACCAATCGTTCTGTTTATTACCTAGTATATTAACCCCTATCCCACGCGGGATGAATGTCGTAAGAGGTGACTAAATCCGGTCCCCTGTAAATTGGTGGGGCACGTCGGAGGTTTTATCATGAATTAACAGAATTATGTAGACGGGTGAATTTTCAAAACTGCCATTTATGCATGTTATTCAATTTTCTGTCTTGGAATATAAATGTGATCACTCAAAATGTTTACTAAAACCTTAATTATGTATTTACTTAAAAGTCGTATTAAGTTAAATAATAAAATTCTGATGTTAGAGTGTTAAAAAATTTAAAATAATGCTCGGAAAGTCATTAACCTCCCTGTTATTTAACGGTATGTTTCATTAATGTCACAAGGAACTCAAAATACCGCCCTAAAAAATGCTTTTTTACTCTCTATACGTTAGAATTAATGTCTAAGCTGAATATTCATAAATGTTTTTCAAGCGTAAATTATCTGTAATACCATTATTTGACCGTTTAAAATTTTGTCACGAGATTATCGTCATTAACATCCGCGGTTTTTGTTTCGTGAAATTTGTTCAACGAAATTATTATTTAAAATTTTAAAAGCAATTCAAAGTGTTCCTTACACCCGCTTCTCTCAGTTGAAATCAAGATTTGGATGAAAAATGCATTGTGAATATGATAAAGTACGCGAAAGTTAATGATAAGTATAGTTTGTCAGAAAATCTCGTCATCAAACTCCTGAATATATTTTTGATAAAAAAATATATAATTCAACAATAAGTACCCATGAATATCGCCTAATGGTATTTAATAAAAAATAACTTAATTCCATTATAAGTGATATAAAATTGAGCAAGTTTTGGTATGTTTTGTACCATTTCGTCATAAATCGCTACATCATTTACCGCAAAATTCTAATGACGTGAATGATTCCTGTAGAGGAAAATGACGAATCTAAATTATATTAGCAACCTGATTGAGTGTAGCCACCAAGAACTTAACTCAAAAGATGCCGTTAATCCATAAAATCAACCCAAAAGTGCGTATATACTTGATAAATATGCAATTTTCTGATTTTCTTTGCATTTTATACTTGTAAATAGATCTGATTCGCTCTTAAAGATCCGTCGATTTGAAAGGATGCTGTAAACGAAGTGGTTCGTCGAGGACTATTTCATCCCTTTTTCTAACGGTCCTAATGTTGGTGAAACTTGTCTATGGGTTATTGTCGAAAGCATTTAAGCTGAGAAGCGCAAACATTTCTCATATCTTGCCTGGGTCTATGCTCGAAGCTAGAAAGCTCCGGATATTAGATGTAAGAAGAAAGCTTTTAACTTTTATTTCTTCATGGGGTTCGCCTGGATAGCTACCACCTACTACCACCTACCCTTGAGCATGAGTCAGCCACCAAACGACTCGTCGTCTTCCAGCTGGGGACTTGAGAGCCAGTTCTTTCTTTTTCTTATCTCTTTCTTGGCCGGCAATGCATCGGTGATGGCTTTGGTGTTGCTGATATCCATAGGCGACGATAGCCACTTACCATCAGGTGGATCGCCAGCTAATTTGCCGGCTATTCCCATAAAAAAAACCTATCTGCTTAGTCCTACAAAAAAACCTTCAAAAGAAAACTTACTATCGAATCGACCGTATTAAACAATGGCACAAAGCCTCTGGCCAACCAATCTGCCATTAGAGCTTTTGGATTCCTCATCAAAGCTAAGACTAACTAACGTTATGGCATACTTAGAACAGAATGACCTTCTCAGTGACTGGCAGTACGGGTTCCGCTGAAACCGTTCGACAGACCTTCTACCATATGCCACTCACACCTGAGGCGAAGTCCTCGTTTCTCTTGACATCTTGAAAGGCATCATCTTCATCATAGGGTTTGGCAAGCTAGCCTTTCAGCTGAGTTGCTCGACATTAGCAATGACAACCTTTGCTGGACATCGAAATCAGCTCATGCTCAATGTGTATAGGTCCGCAGATGACAGTACAATTGTGGAGAGGTAATTGTCTACCGCTCGGACGGTCCAATAAATACAGTTATGAAGAAGTGGTCTTGGTGGAGCGTGTGAATCTCACACTTCTGGCATTCAATGGAGCGATACCAACTCTTTGAGATTCAACGCCACAAAAACATAAGCGTCTATATTCACTGCCAAAAAGGAGCCCGTTCATCTTCTTCTTCTTCGTTCTTCAGAAGGTATCTTTCGAATACATCGTCAGCCTTCGGTTGTTAGAAGTGGAGATACACCCGAAAATATATTCTGGCCGGTTTATTGAATCCCAAACTATGGCAGCTTCTAGAATTCTGGGTGTCCTAGAGACGAACGGAAGAAGAAGAACCAAATGCCATCTATCAGCGTGTGATTCCATGTAGGGGCATGCTTTAAAGGTGTATTGATGACCATTGAGACCAACTTAGAAAGCCTCAAGCACGTGTAGTAGAGTAGCCAGTTTCTAGTTTTCTGTTTTTTTTTGTACCATTTTGGAGAGTCTGCATGGGACAATATTATGACATAATCCGTCAATCTCCACAATCGAAACATCATTATCTTGCCTTCGCCATAAGCATCCCTATGTCCTCTATGTGCAAACGATCCTTTGCTTGATCATTTATTATGCGAACCACGAAGGTCAGGAATAAAATTCCTGCGATTTTACCTTGGGTGTCTTCAAGTTAAGAGTAAATAGGCTTAATAAAGTAAGTGTGGCTTATCAATCAAACAAGTCTTCATTACCACTTACCATTGATTGTAGTCATGCATTAAGTTATAAAAGACATGTTGTTTTTATGATTGATAAAATCTATTAAAATACGTAATCAGTCAATAATACTTCAATACGTTATGTTGATTTTATCAAATCAAACGAATATTGTTATTTTTCTTGATAAAAAAGTTGATTACACGAGTTACCACGGCCTGACCGAGGATTCGCGATGACAATGCAGCCGCTTCCCGCTGACGCTGCATCTTATTGTAATTACACACCATTTCGGCAATAGCGTTTGTTCAATTAATTAAAACAGTCTTGTATCAGCTCTCAATCAGTAAACACACGTTATTATTGTAATTAATTTCCGTAATTAAATAAATTGTTTTTAAAACATAGTTTTCGTTCGCCCGAATTTAACTGGCGCAGTCGGTAGGATCGCGGTACTTTAGGGAAGATCAAACTCTTTTTCCTGGAGAAGACGGTTCTAATCGTCGTAAAACTGCGATCTTATAATCAAGAACCTAAGGGCGATATTCGCGGGAGTCCCGGAGCATTGGGAAGCCTGTTGCTGTGCAAGACCCCGGCAGGAGATGCAGTGGACGCTTTGGTGAGTGCTCAATAACTTCCAAGTTCCTTGCTCTATTTCCTGTTGTATTTTGTATTTTTGTGTGTATTTTTTATTTTCTTGTGTATTTTATTTCCTGTGTATTTTTCGATATATACAGACATAATACATATAACACTACACGTTTGATACTTGCTAAAATCGCAAATACTTCGTGTTTTGTGTGAATATTAGTAACATTTTTCTATTTTTCGTTTTTAAATAATATAAACTTGTTTATTTCTATACTTAAAGTGAATTTTTAAACTCAAAATGTCTCTTAAAGATTGTGATGCTGCTTTTAAAGTTGTGTCTGATTTAATGCCTAAATATGATGGCAATCCAAAGACGTTAAATTACTATATACGAGAGGTAGAAACCTTGCTAGCGTTACTGGATGATATGTCTAGGAGTCACCCCGCTGTATTGTGTCTTATTAAGAATAGGCTTAGTGGACAGGCTATCGATGCCATTGCGTATGAGGATAAGCTTATCTCATGGGAGGCTATTAAAAGTGCGTTATTACGTCGCTTAGGGGAACCTAGGAACGAAATTCAGGTTATGCAAGAGTTAACCCGTATGCGTCGCCTAAAATCGGAAGATGCTGATTCGTTTGGTAAACGTCTTAGAGAGATCCTTGATATCTTATATTCGATAGGTAAACATTCGGATAAAAGTTATTATGAAAATATGGTAATTGAACAATATGTTAATCAGTTAGATTTTAATGTTTCTATAGGAGTTAGGATAGCTAAACCAACTTCGTTAGAGTCCGCGATAGTTACAGCTAGGCAAGAGGAGGCCCGCTTATCTTTTAATCGTAGTATGAATTTTAATTATAATAATATGCCGTCAATGTCGCAAGCAAAATTCAAGGAATCAAATAATTTTCAATTTTATAACCCAAATCAATTCCGACCAGCGAATAATATACCTCAAAGATTTCAGTTAACTAACCCTCAAATTTCAAATAATAATAACCAACCTAACTTTAATAATAACCGACAACCTTGGCAACGCCTTGTAACACCTAATTATGTACCTAAACAAAATAATATGTCACCCCAACAACGACAGCAGCTGATTAATTCTCTTCTACCATGGAAGAATCGACCAGGTAACTTTAATAATAAGCCTAACATGCCTCAGAGAGCTGCCAATCAACCCCGCAGTGTCTCCGACGTGACCATGAAATCGGTAGGTAAATCAAAACCTCATTGGGTGTCTGAAGAACTCTTCTATAGCCCTGATGAGCAGTATGCTGCTGAATATTACCAATCAGGCTACGAGGACTACATGCCTTACGAGAGTTACGAGGAACAACCCCCTTGTGACTTACCTGTTACTTCTGATGCTGAACCAGAGGTAAGTGACCATCAAAATTTTACCCAGGATCAGCGCGCAGACGACCCCAGGTAATTAAACTAAATAATCATGACAAAGACCATTTACCCTACATTGAATTACCGGAGTTTAATGGCAAATTTCTAATAGATACTGGTGCATCGAGATCTATGATTTCCCCTGATGTTATTTTCGGAACTATTCTTGAATATTGTATTGAATATGAACCGTTTGAAGTAAGAACTGCCCATGCTACTACTAAGCACGAGCACGTTGCTTATTTACCTTTACCACCGGCTTTTAATTCGGATATATTCCATAAATTTTTACTGTTTGACTTTGACCCTAAATATAAAGGTTTAATAGGTTTAGATCTTCTTAAAGCTTTGTCTAGTAACATTGATCTGAAAAATAAAGTGCTTCACACATCATCAGCTGACATCGAAATTCATTTTGATTATCCTGCAAAAAAAATCAGAGTAGAACCAAGATGTAGTAAAATAATAACTGTTAAAACTAACTTTACGGACGGACAATACTTACATGATGATTTCCTTTGGTCGAAAGATCTAAAATCCCCCGCAGCAATAGTAACTGTAAAAAATGGTTTATTTAAAACATCTATTATAAATTTTAATGATCAAAAAAAGATAATAAATAATGACACCCCTATTAACTTACAACCCTATTCTTGTGATGAAAATTACTCTAAATATAATAACAATTATAAACTAAATAACATGAAAGTTAAAACTAATGTAGATAAAATACTTACCGAAAACCTAAATAAAATAAGAACTAAACACATGAACGAGGAGGAGAAGCGCGAAATTACTAAGTTATGCTATCAATATAGAGACTTATTCTATGCAGAAGATATTCCTCTTACCTTTACTCACGCAGTTAAGCACGAACTTCGACTGACTGACGATAACCCTATTTACGTTAAAAGTTATAGACAACCCCCTCAACAACGAGCTGAAATTGCTAATCAAGTAAATAAGTTATTAAAACAAGGTATTATTAGAGAAAGTGTATCCCCTTGGTCATGTCCTGTTCACATTGTCCCCAAGAAACCGGACGCATCTGGCAATGTAAAGTGGAGGCTAGTTATAGATTACAGGAAACTGAACGATAAGATTATTGAGGATAAATATCCTTTGCCTAACATCAACGATATCCTTGATCGTTTAGGACGCGCTCAATACTTCACTACTTTGGATTTGGCTAGTGGTTATCACCAGGTAGAAATGCATCCCAAGGACGTAGAGAAAACAGCTTTTACTACTGAGCGTGGACACTACGAATTTTTGAGAATGCCTTTCGGTCTGAAAAATGCCCCTAGTACTTTTCAGAGATTAATGGACCATATATTGCGAGGTATTGATAATGTCTTTACGTATTTAGATGATGTTATCATAGCATCTACATCCCTTCAGGAACACATAGGAAAAATTAAAGAAGTATTCGAACGTTTTAAAATACATAATCTTAAAATCCAATTAGATAAGTCAGAATTTTTACAAAAACAAGTTAACTTTTTAGGTCATGAACTAACAGATACAGGTGTTAAACCAAATAAGGATAAAGTTAAAGCCGTATTGAATTTCCCTTTACCTCAAACACAAAAAGATATTAAAGCATTTTTAGGACTAGTAGGATACTACCGTAAATTTATCAAAAATTTTGCCGCACTAACTAAACCTATGACTGTTTGTTTAAAGAAAAACCATAAAGTTATTCATTCACCTGAATTTTTAAAAGCTTTTAATAAGTGTAAAGAAATTCTGACTACTGATCCCATTCTAAAATATCCTGATTTTAATGAGCCATTTATTCTAACTACAGATGCTTCTGATTTTGCTTTAGGTGCTGTGTTATCACAGGGTAAAGTAGGATACGATAAACCTGTAGCATACGCATCTCGTACTCTTTCAGATACTGAAACACGGTACTCGACGATCGAGAAAGAACTTCTGGCAATTGTCTGGGCCGTTAAGTACTTTAGACCATATCTGTATGGTCGCAAGTTTACTATCTACACGGACCATAGACCCCTAACTTGGCTTATGTCGATAAAAGACCCAAATTCAAAATTAACTCGTTGGCGTCTCAAATTAGCAGAATACGATTTTAATGTTATTTATAAAAAGGGTTTACAGAATACTAACGCAGATGCATTATCTCGGGCAAAATTGTTTCACAATAGTATGGAATCATTAGCGGTAAATCTTGATGATAATGATGATGAAAATTTAATTGACAGAATTTTTGAAAATGTTAGGAATGAAGGCGAAAATGAAAACACGGTTCATGAAAATGTAGATATTATAGATAATGGTAGTAATAGCAATAATAATGATAACATTATAGAGAGACCTTTATCCCAGTTACAACTTGAATCTGATAGTATGAGTATAGTAACATTAGATCGTGTTCCGATAGCGACAGATACGATAGACGATAATAGACCTAGAATACCTATCTTAGCAGATGCGATAGATAGACAGTTAAAGCAATTCCACATAAGATCAACCCCCGGTTCTGTTTATAGAGTAGATAATAGATCGACTAGCACACGATACACAATTAAAGATGTTTTTATTCCAGTAAATAATACAGAAGAAGAAGTTATCAAATTTTTAAAAGAACATACAATTGCAGATAGAGTTTTCCATTGCTATTTTTATAATGAAGAATTATATCCTATATTTTCTAAAGTCTATTCTACAGTCTTTAACGATAGAGGCCCTAAACTATTTAAATGTGCTTCGCGTGTAACATTAGTAGAAAACAAAACCGAACAACAGGATTTAATTAAGAAATATCATGAAGGTAAGACTATACATCGTGGTATACAAGAAACTTATAAACAATTACATAAAAACTATCATTGGCCTAGTATGTTACTAACTATTCAAAAATATGTAAATCAGTGTGATACTTGTCTTAAAGCTAAATATGAACGTAATCCATTGAGACCCCCGTTAGCACTTACAGAAACCCCAACGAAACCAATGGAACATCTATTTATGGACCTTTATTCTACAGGAGGTGCCACATTCCTTACTATAATTGATAACTTTTCTAAACATGCGCAAGCATTGCCTTTAAGTGTAGCTAACAGTATTAATATAGTTGATGCATTAATACAGTATTTTTCAGTAGTTGGAGTACCCCTCAAAATCACTACGGACTCTGACACTAAATTTGAAAATGATGTTATAAAAGAAATCTGTGCATTACATGGAATTCATATCCATTTTACTACCCCTTATAATCCAAATTCGAATTCTCCAATTGAACGTTTTCATTCCACCATAGCTGAAATTATCCGTATACAGAGGATGTCCAATAAAGAAGATCCTATTCAGAGTATTATGAGATATGCAATATTAGCTTATAATAATACTGTTCATTCCGCTACAGAATATACACCCCATGAATTACTTTTTGGACATACAGCTTCTCGAAATCCGTTAGAATTGTATTATAATAAGGAATATTATCAGGATTATGTTATTAAGCACCGCATGAACGCTGAAGCAATCCAGGAATGTGTAACAGCCCACATGTCGAAGAATAAGGAGCAGGTAATTGCAAGGCGTAACGAGACCGCAGAAAACCTGGCTTTCAAGGTAGGTGAAACTGTTTATAAACAGGTAGCCAAAACAGCGCGTAACGACAAGACGAAGCCAGTCTTCAAAGGTCCTTACAAGATTATTCATCTGCATCCTAATAACATAGCAGAGATTATAGGTAGTCACCCTAACTCAAAATCTATAAGGGTACATTTTAAATTACTACGAAGACCTCACCTTGTTACAGGACGATCGTCACCGGAGCCTTCGTGCTCTACGCAGCAGCAAACGTAACCATAGATCCCGTAGACAACACCAACGGTATACTTTTGCTGAGAGAAGGAAAAGCTCTTAAACAAATAGATTCCTTTAGTCTTGCTTGTATTTATAACATTACAGATTTACATGTTACTACTAGTAAATTAACAGCATTATTTTCTAGCATTAAATTAGCAGAAATCCATTTGCCTACGAACGAATTACATAAAACCTATAAGGATCAAATAGCTCATACATTAAGTTTAATTGATAAAAAGATAGCTTATATCACGCCTCACGTGAGAGCTAAACGTGGTCTAATTAATGGCCTAGGATCTATTGTTAAAGCAATTACTGGTAACTTGGATAGTGATGATGCTATTAAGTACGAAAATGAGATCGCTAATCTTAAAAATCAAGTTATTAAAACTCAAAATTTACAGAAAAAATCTTTAGTATTGGCTGAAACTACAGTTAATGAATTTAATAACCAAATTAGGAAAATTAATGACAATCAGATGAATTTACTTAAGGCTTTTCAAAATATAAGTACCATTACTAATCAACTAATAAACCATATTAATTTCCTAGATATGTATGTACAAATAGATTTTAGTTTGCAAATTGTTTTAGATAAGTTAATGGTATTAGACCAAATTCGAATTCTCCAATTGAACGTTTTCATTCCACCATAGCTGAAATTATCCGTATACAGAGGATGTCCAATAAAGAAGATCCTATTCAGAGTATTATGAGATAAAGGGTTGTCTATAACTTTTAACGTAAATAGGGTTATCGTCAGTCAGTCGAAGTTCGTGCTTAACTGCGTGAGTAAAGAGTTAAATTCGGGCGAACGAAAACTATGTTTTTTAAAAACAATTTATTTAATTACGGAAATTAATTACAATAATAACGTGTGTTTACTGATTGAGAGCTGATACAAGACTGTTTTAATTAATTGAACAAACGCTATTGCCGAAATGGTGTGTAATTACAATAAGATGCAGCGTCAGCGGGAAGCGGCTGCATTGTCATCGCGAATCCTCGGTCAGGCCGTGGTAACTCCTCCCTCCTTAAGATGGAAGCGCACCCTGCAGCTTCCAGTAGCGTCCTCGCTACTAATTGTCTTCTTGACTTTTCTTCCAGAAATCCATTTGTAGATTTTCCACGCCACAAAAGCAGTTATAATCGCGTAGAATAGAATAGAAGTCCAGCTTGGAGTAGCCATCATCGTAGTCCAGCTGATGTCGTTCTCATTTCTTAAACTTTGGGCTTCAGTAATGAGTTGGTGTAGGTTATCCAGGGATGAATCTTCCAATTTTATCTCGTATTTTATATTTTCTTCCGGTATTGATTGCTCCTTTGGTACGGGTATCACATCATGCAAGTATATAGTGTTTATATGAGTTTGTAGAGTTGTGTTGTTGAGACGAACTTGACAATCATTAGTTAGTTTAATTATATTGACTCCTTGTATCTTCCTGTATTCTGTTCTGGATCCACACTGGGTTCTCAATACTAGTTCTTCGTTGTTAACTACAATCCAGCTATTTTCTCCAATCTTCTGTATTTTAGCTGTCTTCATATTAACTTTAGCATAGGTGCAGTTTGCTTCTTTATGTTGAATGAGAGATGGGATGCAGTCTTCGGTGGATTCTGTCGATCTCATGTCCAGTGACTTGCAGAGGTGAGTATCTTCATCGAGGAGACGGCAGTCATCTCGCATATAGGTGTACTCTTTACTTCCAAGTATAAGATATTTGGATATAGGGATAACAACTAGGTTATTTTTATTAGGGATAGAAAATAGGTGGATAAAATCATACACATTATTATCAATAGATGGAATTTCAAGGATAAAGGTAAGTGATTGTTGTGTACTATATGCTTTAATATTTATTGACCTTTCTATTACGTGAATATTACTAACACTTATTTCTGTTACAGGTGAAAAGGAAGAAAATTTACTTTTTATTTTTAATATTTCTAAAACTAAATTATTCGGAGCGATTATACTAGGGTGTACTACTCCTAATTGCGAAAATGATATCGCGTCTTCTAATACCATTAACTTATCTAAAACAATTTGCAAACTAAAATCTATTTGTACATACATATCTAGGAAATTAATATGGTTTATTAGTTGATTAGTAATGGTACTTATATTTTGAAAAGCCTTAAGTAAATTCATCTGATTGTCATTAATTTTCCTAATTTGGTTATTAAATTCATTAACTGTAGTTTCAGCCAATACTAAAGATTTTTTCTGTAAATTTTGAGTTTTAATAACTTGATTTTTAAGATTAGCGATCTCATTTTCGTACTTAATAGCATCATCACTATCCAAGTTACCAGTAATTGCTTTAACAATAGATCCTAGGCCATTAATTAGACCACGTTTAGCTCTCACGTGAGGCGTGATATAAGCTATCTTTTTATCAATTAAACTTAATGTATGAGCTATTTGATCCTTATAGGTTTTATGTAATTCGTTCGTAGGCAAATGGATTTCTGCTAATTTAATGCTAGAAAATAATGCTGTTAATTTACTAGTAGTAACATGTAAATCTGTAATGTTATAAATACAAGCAAGACTAAAGGAATCTATTTGTTTAAGAGCTTTTCCTTCTCTCAGCAAAAGTATACCGTTGGTGTTGTCTACGGGATCTATGGTTACGTTTGCTGCTGCGTAGAGCACGAAGGCTCCGGTGACGATCGTCCTGTAACAAGGTGAGGTCTTCGTAGTAATTTAAAATGTACCCTTATAGATTTTGAGTTAGGGTGACTACCTATAATCTCTGCTATGTTATTAGGATGCAGATGAATAATCTTGTAAGGACCTTTGAAGACTGGCTTCGTCTTGTCGTTACGCGCTGTTTTGGCTACCTGTTTATAAACAGTTTCACCTACCTTGAAAGCCAGGTTTTCTGCGGTCTCGTTACGCCTTGCAATTACCTGCTCCTTATTCTTCGACATGTGGGCTGTTACACATTCCTGGATTGCTTCAGCGTTCATGCGGTGCTTAATAACATAATCCTGATAATATTCCTTATTATAATACAATTCTAACGGATTTCGAGAAGCTGTATGTCCAAAAAGTAATTCATGGGGTGTATATTCTGTAGCGGAATGAACAGTATTATTATAAGCTAATATTGCATATCTCATAATACTCTGAATAGGATCTTCTTTATTGGACATCCTCTGTATACGGATAATTTCAGCTATGGTGGAATGAAAACGTTCAATTGGAGAATTCGAATTTGGATTATAAGGGGTAGTAAAATGGATATGAATTCCATGTAATGCACAGATTTCTTTTATAACATCATTTTCAAATTTAGTGTCAGAGTCCGTAGTGATTTTGAGGGGTACTCCAACTACTGAAAAATACTGTATTAATGCATCAACTATATTAATACTGTTAGCTACACTTAAAGGCAATGCTTGCGCATGTTTAGAAAAGTTATCAATTATAGTAAGGAATGTGGCACCTCCTGTAGAATAAAGGTCCATAAATAGATGTTCCATTGGTTTCGTTGGGGTTTCTGTAAGTGCTAACGGGGGTCTCAATGGATTACGTTCATATTTAGCTTTAAGACAAGTATCACACTGATTTACATATTTTTGAATAGTTAGTAACATACTAGGCCAATGATAGTTTTTATGTAATTGTTTATAAGTTTCTTGTATACCACGATGTATAGTCTTACCTTCATGATATTTCTTAATTAAATCCTGTTGTTCGGTTTTGTTTTCTACTAATGTTACACGCGAAGCACATTTAAATAGTTTAGGGCCTCTATCGTTAAAGACTGTAGAATAGACTTTAGAAAATATAGGATATAATTCTTCATTATAAAAATAGCAATGGAAAACTCTATCTGCAATTGTATGTTCTTTTAAAAATTTGATAACTTCTTCTTCTGTATTATTTACTGGAATAAAAACATCTTTAATTGTGTATCGTGTGCTAGTCGATCTATTATCTACTCTATAAACAGAACCGGGGGTTGATCTTATGTGGAATTGCTTTAACTGTCTATCTATCGCATCTGCTAAGATAGGTATTCTAGGTCTATTATCGTCTATCGTATCTGTCGCTATCGGAACACGATCTAATGTTACTATACTCATACTATCAGATTCAAGTTGTAACTGGGATAAAGGTCTCTCTATAATGTTATCATTATTATTGCTATTACTACCATTATCTATAATATCTACATTTTCATGAACCGTGTTTTCATTTTCGCCTTCATTCCTAACATTTTCAAAAATTCTGTCAATTAAATTTTCATCATCATTATCATCAAGATTTACCGCTAATGATTCCATACTATTGTGAAACAATTTTGCCCGAGATAATGCATCTGCGTTAGTATTCTGTAAACCCTTTTTATAAATAACATTAAAATCGTATTCTGCTAATTTGAGACGCCAACGAGTTAATTTTGAATTTGGGTCTTTTATCGACATAAGCCAAGTTAGGGGTCTATGGTCCGTGTAGATAGTAAACTTGCGACCATACAGATATGGTCTAAAGTACTTAACGGCCCAGACAATTGCCAGAAGTTCTTTCTCGATCGTCGAGTACCGTGTTTCAGTATCTGAAAGAGTACGAGATGCGTATGCTACAGGTTTATCGTATCCTACTTTACCCTGTGATAACACAGCACCTAAAGCAAAATCAGAAGCATCTGTAGTTAGAATAAATGGCTCATTAAAATCAGGATATTTTAGAATGGGATCAGTAGTCAGAATTTCTTTACACTTATTAAAAGCTTTTAAAAATTCAGGTGAATGAATAACTTTATGGTTTTTCTTTAAACAAACAGTCATAGGTTTAGTTAGTGCGGCAAAATTTTTGATAAATTTACGGTAGTATCCTACTAGTCCTAAAAATGCTTTAATATCTTTTTGTGTTTGAGGTAAAGGGAAATTCAATACGGCTTTAACTTTATCCTTATTTGGTTTAACACCTGTATCTGTTAGTTCATGACCTAAAAAGTTAACTTGTTTTTGTAAAAATTCTGACTTATCTAATTGGATTTTAAGATTATGTATTTTAAAACGTTCGAATACTTCTTTAATTTTTCCTATGTGTTCCTGAAGGGATGTAGATGCTATGATAACATCATCTAAATACGTAAAGACATTATCAATACCTCGCAATATATGGTCCATTAATCTCTGAAAAGTACTAGGGGCATTTTTCAGACCGAAAGGCATTCTCAAAAATTCGTAGTGTCCACGCTCAGTAGTAAAAGCTGTTTTCTCTACGTCCTTGGGATGCATTTCTACCTGGTGATAACCACTAGCCAAATCCAAAGTAGTGAAGTATTGAGCGCGTCCTAAACGATCAAGGATATCGTTGATGTTAGGCAAAGGATATTTATCCTCAATAATCTTATCGTTCAGTTTCCTGTAATCTATAACTAGCCTCCACTTTACATTGCCAGATGCGTCCGGTTTCTTGGGGACAATGTGAACAGGACATGACCAAGGGGATACACTTTCTCTAATAATACCTTGTTTTAATAACTTATTTACTTGATTAGCAATTTCAGCTCGTTGTTGAGGGGGTTGTCTATAACTTTTAACGTAAATAGGGTTATCGTCAGTCAGTCGAAGTTCGTGCTTAACTGCGTGAGTAAAGGTAAGAGGAATATCTTCTGCATAGAATAAGTCTCTATATTGATAGCATAACTTAGTAATTTCGCGCTTCTCCTCCTCGTTCATGTGTTTAGTTCTTATTTTATTTAGGTTTTCGGTAAGTATTTTATCTACATTAGTTTTAACTTTCATGTTATTTAGTTTATAATTGTTATTATATTTAGAGTAATTTTCATCACAAGAATAGGGTTGTAAGTTAATAGGGGTGTCATTATTTATTATCTTTTTTTGATCATTAAAATTTATAATAGATGTTTTAAATAAACCATTTTTTACAGTTACTATTGCTGCGGGGGATTTTAGATCTTTCGACCAAAGGAAATCATCATGTAAGTATTGTCCGTCCGTAAAGTTAGTTTTAACAGTTATTATTTTACTACATCTTGGTTCTACTCTGATTTTTTTTTGCAGGATAATCAAAATGAATTTCGATGTCAGCTGATGATGTGTGAAGCACTTTATTTTTCAGATCAATGTTACTAGACAAAGCTTTAAGAAGATCTAAACCTATTAAACCTTTATATTTAGGGTCAAAGTCAAACAGTAAAAATTTATGGAATATATCCGAATTAAAAGCCGGTGGTAAAGGTAAATAAGCAACGTGCTCGTGCTTAGTAGTAGCATGGGCAGTTCTTACTTCAAACGGTTCATATTCAATACAATATTCAAGAATAGTTCCGAAAATAACATCAGGGGAAATCATAGATCTCGATGCACCAGTATCTATTAGAAATTTGCCATTAAACTCCGGTAATTCAATGTAGGGTAAATGGTCTTTGTCATGATTATTTAGTTTAATTACCTGGGGTCGTCTGCGCGCTGATCCTGGGTAAAATTTTGATGGTCACTTACCTCTGGTTCAGCATCAGAAGTAACAGGTAAGTCACAAGGGGGTTGTTCCTCGTAACTCTCGTAAGGCATGTAGTCCTCGTAGCCTGATTGGTAATATTCAGCAGCATACTGCTCATCAGGGCTATAGAAGAGTTCTTCAGACACCCAATGAGGTTTTGATTTACCTACCGATTTCATGGTCACGTCGGAGACACTGCGGGGTTGATTGGCAGCTCTCTGAGGCATGTTAGGCTTATTATTAAAGTTACCTGGTCGATTCTTCCATGGTAGAAGAGAATTAATCAGCTGCTGTCGTTGTTGGGGTGACATATTATTTTGTTTAGGTACATAATTAGGTGTTACAAGGCGTTGCCAAGGTTGTCGGTTATTATTAAAGTTAGGTTGGTTATTATTATTTGAAATTTGAGGGTTAGTTAACTGAAATCTTTGAGGTATATTATTCGCTGGTCGGAATTGATTTGGGTTATAAAATTGAAAATTATTTGATTCCTTGAATTTTGCTTGCGACATTGACGGCATATTATTATAATTAAAATTCATACTACGATTAAAAGATAAGCGGGCCTCCTCTTGCCTAGCTGTAACTATCGCGGACTCTAACGAAGTTGGTTTAGCTATCCTAACTCCTATAGAAACATTAAAATCTAACTGATTAACATATTGTTCAATTACCATATTTTCATAATAACTTTTATCCGAATGTTTACCTATCGAATATAAGATATCAAGGATCTCTCTAAGACGTTTACCAAACGAATCAGCATCTTCCGATTTTAGGCGACGCATACGGGTTAACTCTTGCATAACCTGAATTTCGTTCCTAGGTTCCCCTAAGCGACGTAATAACGCACTTTTAATAGCCTCCCATGAGATAAGCTTATCCTCATACGCAATGGCATCGATAGCCTGTCCACTAAGCCTATTCTTAATAAGACACAATACAGCGGGGTGACTCCTAGACATATCATCCAGTAACGCTAGCAAGGTTTCTACCTCTCGTATATAGTAATTTAACGTCTTTGGATTGCCATCATATTTAGGCATTAAATCAGACACAACTTTAAAAGCAGCATCACAATCTTTAAGAGACATTTTGAGTTTAAAAATTCACTTTAAGTATAGAAATAAACAAGTTTATATTATTTAAAAACGAAAAATAGAAAAATGTTACTAATATTCACACAAAACACGAAGTATTTGCGATTTTAGCAAGTATCAAACGTGTAGTGTTATATGTATTATGTCTGTATATATCGAAAAATACACAGGAAATAAAATACACAAGAAAATAAAAAATACACACAAAAATACAAAATACAACAGGAAATAGAGCAAGGAACTTGGAAGTTATTGAGCACTCACCAAAGCGTCCACTGCATCTCCTGCCGGGGTCTTGCACAGCAACAGGCTTCCCAATGCTCCGGGACTCCCGCGAATATCGCCCTTAGGTTCTTGATTATAAGATCGCAGTTTTACGACGATTAGAACCGTCTTCTCCAGGAAAAAGAGTTTGATCTTCCCTAAAGTACCGCGATCCTACCGACTGCGCCAGTTAAATTCGGGCGAACGAAAACTATGTTTTTTAAAAACAATTTATTTAATTACGGAAATTAATTACAATAATAACGTGTGTTTACTGATTGAGAGCTGATACAAGACTGTTTTAATTAATTGAACAAACGCTATTGCCGAAATGGTGTGTAATTACAATAAGATGCAGCGTCAGCGGGAAGCGGCTGCATTGTCATCGCGAATCCTCGGTCAGGCCGTGGTAACTCCTCCCTCCTTAAGATGGAAGCGCACCCTGCAGCTTCCAGTAGCGTCCTCGCTACTAATTGTCTTCTTGACTTTTCTTCCAGAAATCCATTTGTAGATTTTCCACGCCACAAAAGCAGTTATAATCGCGTAGAATAGAATAGAAGTCCAGCTTGGAGTAGCCATCATCGTAGTCCAGCTGATGTCGTTCTCATTTCTTAAACTTTGGGCTTCAGTAATGAGTTGGTGTAGGTTATCCAGGGATGAATCTTCCAATTTTATCTCGTATTTTATATTTTCTTCCGGTATTGATTGCTCCTTTGGTACGGGTATCACATCATGCAAGTATATAGTGTTTATATGAGTTTGTAGAGTTGTGTTGTTGAGACGAACTTGACAATCATTAGTTAGTTTAATTATATTGACTCCTTGTATCTTCCTGTATTCTGTTCTGGATCCACACTGGGTTCTCAATACTAGTTCTTCGTTGTTAACTACAATCCAGCTATTTTCTCCAATCTTCTGTATTTTAGCTGTCTTCATATTAACTTTAGCATAGGTGCAGTTTGCTTCTTTATGTTGAATGAGAGATGGGATGCAGTCTTCGGTGGATTCTGTCGATCTCATGTCCAGTGACTTGCAGAGGTGAGTATCTTCATCGAGGAGACGGCAGTCATCTCGCATATAGGTGTACTCTTTACTTCCAAGTATAAGATATTTGGATATAGGGATAACAACTAGGTTATTTTTATTAGGGATAGAAAATAGGTGGATAAAATCATACACATTATTATCAATAGATGGAATTTCAAGGATAAAGGTAAGTGATTGTTGTGTACTATATGCTTTAATATTTATTGACCTTTCTATTACGTGAATATTACTAACACTTATTTCTGTTACAGGTGAAAAGGAAGAAAATTTACTTTTTATTTTTAATATTTCTAAAACTAAATTATTCGGAGCGATTATACTAGGGTGTACTACTCCTAATTGCGAAAATGATATCGCGTCTTCTAATACCATTAACTTATCTAAAACAATTTGCAAACTAAAATCTATTTGTACATACATATCTAGGAAATTAATATGGTTTATTAGTTGATTAGTAATGGTACTTATATTTTGAAAAGCCTTAAGTAAATTCATCTGATTGTCATTAATTTTCCTAATTTGGTTATTAAATTCATTAACTGTAGTTTCAGCCAATACTAAAGATTTTTTCTGTAAATTTTGAGTTTTAATAACTTGATTTTTAAGATTAGCGATCTCATTTTCGTACTTAATAGCATCATCACTATCCAAGTTACCAGTAATTGCTTTAACAATAGATCCTAGGCCATTAATTAGACCACGTTTAGCTCTCACGTGAGGCGTGATATAAGCTATCTTTTTATCAATTAAACTTAATGTATGAGCTATTTGATCCTTATAGGTTTTATGTAATTCGTTCGTAGGCAAATGGATTTCTGCTAATTTAATGCTAGAAAATAATGCTGTTAATTTACTAGTAGTAACATGTAAATCTGTAATGTTATAAATACAAGCAAGACTAAAGGAATCTATTTGTTTAAGAGCTTTTCCTTCTCTCAGCAAAAGTATACCGTTGGTGTTGTCTACGGGATCTATGGTTACGTTTGCTGCTGCGTAGAGCACGAAGGCTCCGGTGACGATCGTCCTGTAACAAGGTGAGGTCTTCGTAGTAATTTAAAATGTACCCTTATAGATTTTGAGTTAGGGTGACTACCTATAATCTCTGCTATGTTATTAGGATGCAGATGAATAATCTTGTAAGGACCTTTGAAGACTGGCTTCGTCTTGTCGTTACGCGCTGTTTTGGCTACCTGTTTATAAACAGTTTCACCTACCTTGAAAGCCAGGTTTTCTGCGGTCTCGTTACGCCTTGCAATTACCTGCTCCTTATTCTTCGACATGTGGGCTGTTACACATTCCTGGATTGCTTCAGCGTTCATGCGGTGCTTAATAACATAATCCTGATAATATTCCTTATTATAATACAATTCTAACGGATTTCGAGAAGCTGTATGTCCAAAAAGTAATTCATGGGGTGTATATTCTGTAGCGGAATGAACAGTATTATTATAAGCTAATATTGCATATCTCATAATACTCTGAATAGGATCTTCTTTATTGGACATCCTCTGTATACGGATAATTTCAGCTATGGTGGAATGAAAACGTTCAATTGGAGAATTCGAATTTGGATTATAAGGGGTAGTAAAATGGATATGAATTCCATGTAATGCACAGATTTCTTTTATAACATCATTTTCAAATTTAGTGTCAGAGTCCGTAGTGATTTTGAGGGGTACTCCAACTACTGAAAAATACTGTATTAATGCATCAACTATATTAATACTGTTAGCTACACTTAAAGGCAATGCTTGCGCATGTTTAGAAAAGTTATCAATTATAGTAAGGAATGTGGCACCTCCTGTAGAATAAAGGTCCATAAATAGATGTTCCATTGGTTTCGTTGGGGTTTCTGTAAGTGCTAACGGGGGTCTCAATGGATTACGTTCATATTTAGCTTTAAGACAAGTATCACACTGATTTACATATTTTTGAATAGTTAGTAACATACTAGGCCAATGATAGTTTTTATGTAATTGTTTATAAGTTTCTTGTATACCACGATGTATAGTCTTACCTTCATGATATTTCTTAATTAAATCCTGTTGTTCGGTTTTGTTTTCTACTAATGTTACACGCGAAGCACATTTAAATAGTTTAGGGCCTCTATCGTTAAAGACTGTAGAATAGACTTTAGAAAATATAGGATATAATTCTTCATTATAAAAATAGCAATGGAAAACTCTATCTGCAATTGTATGTTCTTTTAAAAATTTGATAACTTCTTCTTCTGTATTATTTACTGGAATAAAAACATCTTTAATTGTGTATCGTGTGCTAGTCGATCTATTATCTACTCTATAAACAGAACCGGGGGTTGATCTTATGTGGAATTGCTTTAACTGTCTATCTATCGCATCTGCTAAGATAGGTATTCTAGGTCTATTATCGTCTATCGTATCTGTCGCTATCGGAACACGATCTAATGTTACTATACTCATACTATCAGATTCAAGTTGTAACTGGGATAAAGGTCTCTCTATAATGTTATCATTATTATTGCTATTACTACCATTATCTATAATATCTACATTTTCATGAACCGTGTTTTCATTTTCGCCTTCATTCCTAACATTTTCAAAAATTCTGTCAATTAAATTTTCATCATCATTATCATCAAGATTTACCGCTAATGATTCCATACTATTGTGAAACAATTTTGCCCGAGATAATGCATCTGCGTTAGTATTCTGTAAACCCTTTTTATAAATAACATTAAAATCGTATTCTGCTAATTTGAGACGCCAACGAGTTAATTTTGAATTTGGGTCTTTTATCGACATAAGCCAAGTTAGGGGTCTATGGTCCGTGTAGATAGTAAACTTGCGACCATACAGATATGGTCTAAAGTACTTAACGGCCCAGACAATTGCCAGAAGTTCTTTCTCGATCGTCGAGTACCGTGTTTCAGTATCTGAAAGAGTACGAGATGCGTATGCTACAGGTTTATCGTATCCTACTTTACCCTGTGATAACACAGCACCTAAAGCAAAATCAGAAGCATCTGTAGTTAGAATAAATGGCTCATTAAAATCAGGATATTTTAGAATGGGATCAGTAGTCAGAATTTCTTTACACTTATTAAAAGCTTTTAAAAATTCAGGTGAATGAATAACTTTATGGTTTTTCTTTAAACAAACAGTCATAGGTTTAGTTAGTGCGGCAAAATTTTTGATAAATTTACGGTAGTATCCTACTAGTCCTAAAAATGCTTTAATATCTTTTTGTGTTTGAGGTAAAGGGAAATTCAATACGGCTTTAACTTTATCCTTATTTGGTTTAACACCTGTATCTGTTAGTTCATGACCTAAAAAGTTAACTTGTTTTTGTAAAAATTCTGACTTATCTAATTGGATTTTAAGATTATGTATTTTAAAACGTTCGAATACTTCTTTAATTTTTCCTATGTGTTCCTGAAGGGATGTAGATGCTATGATAACATCATCTAAATACGTAAAGACATTATCAATACCTCGCAATATATGGTCCATTAATCTCTGAAAAGTACTAGGGGCATTTTTCAGACCGAAAGGCATTCTCAAAAATTCGTAGTGTCCACGCTCAGTAGTAAAAGCTGTTTTCTCTACGTCCTTGGGATGCATTTCTACCTGGTGATAACCACTAGCCAAATCCAAAGTAGTGAAGTATTGAGCGCGTCCTAAACGATCAAGGATATCGTTGATGTTAGGCAAAGGATATTTATCCTCAATAATCTTATCGTTCAGTTTCCTGTAATCTATAACTAGCCTCCACTTTACATTGCCAGATGCGTCCGGTTTCTTGGGGACAATGTGAACAGGACATGACCAAGGGGATACACTTTCTCTAATAATACCTTGTTTTAATAACTTATTTACTTGATTAGCAATTTCAGCTCGTTGTTGAGGGGGTTGTCTATAACTTTTAACGTAAATAGGGTTATCGTCAGTCAGTCGAAGTTCGTGCTTAACTGCGTGAGTAAAGGTAAGAGGAATATCTTCTGCATAGAATAAGTCTCTATATTGATAGCATAACTTAGTAATTTCGCGCTTCTCCTCCTCGTTCATGTGTTTAGTTCTTATTTTATTTAGGTTTTCGGTAAGTATTTTATCTACATTAGTTTTAACTTTCATGTTATTTAGTTTATAATTGTTATTATATTTAGAGTAATTTTCATCACAAGAATAGGGTTGTAAGTTAATAGGGGTGTCATTATTTATTATCTTTTTTTGATCATTAAAATTTATAATAGATGTTTTAAATAAACCATTTTTTACAGTTACTATTGCTGCGGGGGATTTTAGATCTTTCGACCAAAGGAAATCATCATGTAAGTATTGTCCGTCCGTAAAGTTAGTTTTAACAGTTATTATTTTACTACATCTTGGTTCTACTCTGATTTTTTTTGCAGGATAATCAAAATGAATTTCGATGTCAGCTGATGATGTGTGAAGCACTTTATTTTTCAGATCAATGTTACTAGACAAAGCTTTAAGAAGATCTAAACCTATTAAACCTTTATATTTAGGGTCAAAGTCAAACAGTAAAAATTTATGGAATATATCCGAATTAAAAGCCGGTGGTAAAGGTAAATAAGCAACGTGCTCGTGCTTAGTAGTAGCATGGGCAGTTCTTACTTCAAACGGTTCATATTCAATACAATATTCAAGAATAGTTCCGAAAATAACATCAGGGGAAATCATAGATCTCGATGCACCAGTATCTATTAGAAATTTGCCATTAAACTCCGGTAATTCAATGTAGGGTAAATGGTCTTTGTCATGATTATTTAGTTTAATTACCTGGGGTCGTCTGCGCGCTGATCCTGGGTAAAATTTTGATGGTCACTTACCTCTGGTTCAGCATCAGAAGTAACAGGTAAGTCACAAGGGGGTTGTTCCTCGTAACTCTCGTAAGGCATGTAGTCCTCGTAGCCTGATTGGTAATATTCAGCAGCATACTGCTCATCAGGGCTATAGAAGAGTTCTTCAGACACCCAATGAGGTTTTGATTTACCTACCGATTTCATGGTCACGTCGGAGACACTGCGGGGTTGATTGGCAGCTCTCTGAGGCATGTTAGGCTTATTATTAAAGTTACCTGGTCGATTCTTCCATGGTAGAAGAGAATTAATCAGCTGCTGTCGTTGTTGGGGTGACATATTATTTTGTTTAGGTACATAATTAGGTGTTACAAGGCGTTGCCAAGGTTGTCGGTTATTATTAAAGTTAGGTTGGTTATTATTATTTGAAATTTGAGGGTTAGTTAACTGAAATCTTTGAGGTATATTATTCGCTGGTCGGAATTGATTTGGGTTATAAAATTGAAAATTATTTGATTCCTTGAATTTTGCTTGCGACATTGACGGCATATTATTATAATTAAAATTCATACTACGATTAAAAGATAAGCGGGCCTCCTCTTGCCTAGCTGTAACTATCGCGGACTCTAACGAAGTTGGTTTAGCTATCCTAACTCCTATAGAAACATTAAAATCTAACTGATTAACATATTGTTCAATTACCATATTTTCATAATAACTTTTATCCGAATGTTTACCTATCGAATATAAGATATCAAGGATCTCTCTAAGACGTTTACCAAACGAATCAGCATCTTCCGATTTTAGGCGACGCATACGGGTTAACTCTTGCATAACCTGAATTTCGTTCCTAGGTTCCCCTAAGCGACGTAATAACGCACTTTTAATAGCCTCCCATGAGATAAGCTTATCCTCATACGCAATGGCATCGATAGCCTGTCCACTAAGCCTATTCTTAATAAGACACAATACAGCGGGGTGACTCCTAGACATATCATCCAGTAACGCTAGCAAGGTTTCTACCTCTCGTATATAGTAATTTAACGTCTTTGGATTGCCATCATATTTAGGCATTAAATCAGACACAACTTTAAAAGCAGCATCACAATCTTTAAGAGACATTTTGAGTTTAAAAATTCACTTTAAGTATAGAAATAAACAAGTTTATATTATTTAAAAACGAAAAATAGAAAAATGTTACTAATATTCACACAAAACACGAAGTATTTGCGATTTTAGCAAGTATCAAACGTGTAGTGTTATATGTATTATGTCTGTATATATCGAAAAATACACAGGAAATAAAATACACAAGAAAATAAAAAATACACACAAAAATACAAAATACAACAGGAAATAGAGCAAGGAACTTGGAAGTTATTGAGCACTCACCAAAGCGTCCACTGCATCTCCTGCCGGGGTCTTGCACAGCAACAGGCTTCCCAATGCTCCGGGACTCCCGCGAATATCGCCCTTAGGTTCTTGATTATAAGATCGCAGTTTTACGACGATTAGAACCGTCTTCTCCAGGAAAAAGAGTTTGATCTTCCCTAAAGTACCGCGATCCTACCGACTGCGCCAGTTAAATTCGGGCGAACGAAAACTATGTTTTTTTAAAAACAATTTATTTAATTACGGAAATTAATTACAATAATAACGTGTGTTTACTGATTGAGAGCTGATACAAGACTGTTTTAATTAATTGAACAAACGCTATTGCCGAAATGGTGTGTAATTACAATAAGATGCAGCGTCAGCGGGAAGCGGCTGCATTGTCATCGCGAATCCTCGGTCAGGCCGTGGTAACTAGTTAAATTCGGGCGAACGAAAACTATGTTTTTAAAAACAATTTATTTAATTACGATAATTAATTACAATAATAACGTGTGTTTACTGATTGAGAGCTGATACAAGACTATTTTAATTAATTGAACAAACGCTATTGCCGAAATGGTGTGTAATTACAATAAGATGCAGCGTCAGCGGGAAGCGGCTGCATTGTCATCGCGAATCCTCGGTCAGGCCGTGGTAACTCCTCCCTCCTTAAGATGGAAGCGCACCCTGCAGCTTCCAGTAGCGTCCTCGCTACTAATTGTCTTCTTGACCTTTCTTCCAGAAATCCATTTGTAGATTTTCCACGCCACAAAAGCAGTTATAATCGCGTAGAATAGAATAGAAGTCCAGCTTGGAGTAGCCATCATCGTAGTCCAGCTGATGTCGTTCTCATTTCTTAAACTTTGTGCTTCAGTAATGAGTTGGTGTAGGTTATCCAGGGATGAATCTTCCAATTTTATCTCGTATTTTATATTTTCTTCCGGTATTGATTGCTCCTTTGGTACGGGTATCACATCATGTAAGTATATAGTGTTTATATGACTTTGCAGAGTTGTGTTGTTGAGACGCACTTGACAATCATTAGTTAGTTTAATTATATTGACTCCTTGTATCTTCCTGTATTCTGTTCTGGATCCACACTGGGTTCTCAATACTAGTTCTTCGTTGTTAACTACAATCCAGCTATTTTCTCCAATCTTCTGTATCTTAGCTGTCTTCATATTAACTTTAGCATAGGTGCAGTTTGCTTCTTTATGTTGAATGAGAGATGGGATGCAGTCTTTAGTTGATTCTGTCGATCTCATGTCCAGAGACTTGCAGAGGTGTGTATCTTCATCCAGGAGACGGCAGTCATCTCGCATATAGGTGTACTCTTTACTTCCAAGTATAAGGTATTTGGATATAGGGATAACAACTAGGTTATTTTTATTAGGGATAGAAAATAGGTGGATAAAATCATACACATTATTATCAATAGATGGAATTTCAAGGATAAAGGTAAGTGATTGTTGTGTACTATATGCTTTAATATTTATTGACCTTTCTATTACGTGAATATTACTAACACTTATTTCTGTTACAGGTGAAAAGGAAGGAAATTTACTTTTTATTTTTAATATTTCTAAAACTAAATTATTCGGAGCGATTATACTAGGGTGTACTACTCCTAATTGCGAAAATGATATCGCGTCTTCTAATACCATTAACTTATCTAAAACAATTTGCAAACTAAAATCTATTTGAACATACATATCTAGGAAATTAATGTGGTTTATTAGTTGATTAGTAATGGTACTTATATTTTGAAAAGCCTTAAGTAAATTCATCTGATTGTCATTAATTTTCTTAATTTGGTTATTAAATTCGTTAACTGTAGTTTCAGCCAATACTAAAGATTTTTTCTGTAAATTTTGAGTTTTAATAACTTGATTTTTAAGATTAGCGATCTCATTTTCGTACTTAATAGCATCATCACTATCCAAGTTACCAGTAATTGCTTTAACAATAGATCCTAGGCCATTAATTAGACCACGTTTTGCTCTCACGTGAGGCGTGATATAAGCTATCTTTTTATCAATTAAACTTAATGTATGAGCTATTTGATCCTTATAAGTTTTATGTAATTCGTTCGTAGGCAAATGGATTTCTGCTAATTTAATGCTAGAAAATAATGCTGTTAATTTAGTGGTAGTAACATGTAAATCTGTAATGTTATAAACACAAGCAAGACTAAAGGAATCTATTTGTTTAAGAGCTTTTCCTTCTCTCAGCAAAAGTATACCGTTGGTGTTGTCTACAGGATCTATAGTTACGTTTGCTGCTGCGTAGAGCACGAAGGCTCCGGTGACGATCGTCCTGTAACAAGGTGAGGTCTCCGTAGTAATTTAAAATGTACCCTTATAGATTTTGAGTTAGGGTGACTACCTATAATCTCTGCTATGTTATTAGGATGCAGATGAATAATCTTGTAAGGACCTTTGAAGACTGGCTTCGTCTTGTCGTTACGCGCTGTTTTGGCTACCTGTTTATAAACAGTTTCACCTACCTTGAAAGCCAGGTTTTCTGCGGTCTCGTTACGCCTTGCAATTACCTGCTCCTTATTCTTCGACATGTGGGCTGTTACACATTCCTGGATTGCTTCAGCGTTCATACGGTGCTTAATAACATAATCCTGATAATATTCCTTATTATAATACAATTCTAACGGATTTCGAGAAGCTGTATGTCCAAAAAGTAATTCATGGGGTGTATATTCTGTAGCGGAATGAACAGTATTATTATAAGCTAATATTGCATATCTCATAATGCTCTGAATAGGATCTTCTTTATTGGACATCCTCTGTATACGGATAATTTCAGCTATGGTAGAATGAAAACGTTCAATTGGAGAATTCGAATTTGGATTATAAGGGGTAGTAAAATGTATATGAATTCCATGCAATGCACAGATTTCTTTTATAACATCATTTTCAAATTTAGTGTCAGAGTCCGTAGTGATTTTGAGGGGTACTCCAACTACTGAAAAATACTGTATTAATGCATCAACTATATTAATACTGTTAGCTACACTTAAAGGCAATGCTTGCGCATGTTTCGAAAAGTTATCAATTATAGTGAGGAATGTGGCACCTCCTGTAGAGTAAAGGTCCATAAATAGATGTTCCATAGGTTTCGTCGGGGTTTCTGTAAGTGCTAACGGGGGTCTCAATGGATTACGTTCATATTTAGCTTTAAGACAAGTATCACACTGATTTACATATTTTTGAATAGTTAGTAACATACTAGGCCAATGATAGTTTTTATGTAATTGTTTATAAGTTTCTTGTATACCACGATGTATAGTCTTACCTTCATGATATTTCTTAATTAAATCCTGTTGTTCGGTTTTGTTTTCTACTAATGTTACACGCGAAGCACATTTAAATAGTTTAGGGCCTCTATCGTTAAAGACTGTAGAATAGACTTTAGAAAATACAGGATACAATTCTTCATTATAAAAATAGCAATGGAAAACTCTATCTGCAATTGTATGTTCTTTTAAAAATTTTATAACTTCTTCTTCTGTATTATTTACTGGGATAAACACATCTTTAATTGTGTATCGTGTGCTAGTCGATCTATTATCTACTCTATAAACAGAACCGGGGGTTGATCTTATGTGAAATTGCTTTAACTGTCTATCTATCGCATCTGCTAAGATAGGTATTCGAGGTCTATTATCATCCATCGTATCTGTCGCTATTGGAACACGATCTAATGTTACTATACTCATACTATCAGATTCAGGTTGTAACTGGGATAAAGGTCTCTCTATAATGTTATCATTATTATTGCTATTACTACCATTATCTATGATATCTACATTTTCATGAACCAAGTTTTCATTTTCGCCTTCATTCCTAACATTTTCAAAAATTCTGTCAATTAAATTTTCGTCATCATTATCATCAAGATTTACCGCTAATGATTCCATACTATTGTGAAACAATTTTGCCCGGGATAATGCATCTGCGTTAGTATTCTGTAAACCCTTTTTATAAATAACATTAAAATCATATTCTGCTAATTTGAGACGCCAACGAGTTAATTTTGAATTTGGGTCTTTTATCGACATTAGCCAAGTTAGAGGTCTATGGTCCGTGTAGATAGTAAACTTACGACCATACAGATACGGTCTAAAGTACTTAACGGCCCAAACAATTGCCAAAAGTTCTTTCTCGATCGTCGAGTACCGTGTTTCAGTATCTGAAAGAGTACGAGATGCGTATGCTACAGGTTTATCGTATCCTACTTTACCCTGTGATAACACAGCACCTAAAGCAAAATCAGAAGCATCTGTAGTTAAAATAAATGGCTCATTAAAATCTGGGTATTTTAGAATTGGATCAGTAGTCAAAATCTCTTTACACTTATTAAAAGCTTTTAAAAATTCAGGTGAATGAATAACTTTATGGTTTTTCTTTAAACAAACAGTCATAGGTTTAGTTAGTGCGGCAAAGTTTTTGATAAATTTACGGTAGTATCCTACTAGTCCTAAAAATGCTTTAATATCTTTTTGTGTTTGAGGTAAAGGGAAATTCAATACGGCTTTAACTTTATCCTTATTTGGTTTAACACCTGTATCTGTTAGTTCATGACCTAAAAAGTTAACTTGTTTTTGTAAAAATTCTGACTTATCTAATTGGATTTTAAGATTATGTATTTTAAAACGTTCGAATACTTCTTTAATTTTTCCTATGTGTTCCTGAAGGGATGTAGATGCTATGATAACATCATCTAAATACGTAAATACATTATCAATACCTCGCAATATATGGTCCATTAATCTTTGAAAAGTACTAGGGGCATTTTTCAGACCGAAAGGCATTCTCAAAAATTCGTAGTGTCCACGCTCAGTAGTAAAAGCTGTTTTCTCTACGTCCTTGGGATGCATTTCTACCTGGTGATAACCACTAGCCAAATCCAAAGTAGTGAAGTATTGAGCACGTCCTAAACGATCAAGGATATCGTTGATGTTAGGCAAAGGATATTTATCCTCAATAATCTTATCGTTCAGTTTCCTGTAATCTATAACTAGCCTCCACTTTACATTGCCAGATGCGTCCGGTTTCTTGGGGACAATATGAACGGGACATGACCAAGGGGATACACTTTCTCTAATAATACCTTGTTTTAATAACTTATTTACTTGATTAGCAATTTCAGCTCGTTGTTGAGGGGGTTGTCTATAGCTTTTAACGTAAATAGGGTTATCGTCAGTCAGTCGAAGTTCGTGCTTAACTGCGTGAGTAAAGGTAAGAGGGATATCTTCTGCATAGAATAAGTCTCTATATTGATAGCATAACTTAGTAATTTCGCGCTTTTCCTCCTCGTTCATATGTTTAGTTCTTATTTTATTTAGGTTTTCGGTAAGTATTTTATCTACATCAGTTTTAACTTTCATGTTATTTAGTTTATAATTGTTATTATATTTAGAGTAATTTTCATCACAAGAATAGGGTTGTAAGTTAATAGGGGTGTCATTATTTATTATCCTTTTTTGATCATTAAAATTTATAATAGATGTTTTAAATAAACCATTTTTTACAGTTACTATTGCTGCGGGGGATTTTAGATCTTTCGACCAAAGGAAATCATCATGTAAGTATTGTCCGTCTGTAAAGTTAGTTTTAACAGTTATTATTTTACTACATCTTGGTTCTACTCTGATTTTTTTTGCAGGATAATCAAAATGAATTTCGATGTCGGCTGATGATGTATGAAGTACTTTATTTTTCAGATCAATGTTACTAGACAAAGCTTTAAGAAGATCTAAACCTATTAAACCTTTATATTTAGGGTCAAAGTCAAAAAGTAAAAATTTATGAAATATATCCGAATTAAAAGCTGGGGGTAAGGGTAAATAAGCAACGTGCTCGTGCTTAGTAGTAGCATGGGCAGTTCTTACTTCAAACGGTTCATATTCAATACAATATTCAAGAATAGTTCCGAAAATAACATCAGGGGAAATCATAGATCTCGATGCACCAGTATCTATTAGAAATTTGCCATTAAACTCCGGTAATTCGATGTACGGTAAATGGTCTTTGTCATGATTATTTAGTTTAATTACCTGGGGTCGTCTGCGCGCTGGTCCTGGGTAAAATTTTGATGGTCACTTACCTCTTGTTCAGCATCAGAAGTAACAGGTAAGTCACAAGGGGGTTGTTCCTCGTAACTCTCGTAAGGCATGTAGTCCTCGTAGCCTGGTTGGTAATATTCAGCAGCATACTGCTCATCAGGGCTATAGAAGAGTTCTTCGGACACCCAATGAGGTTTTGATTTACCTACCGATTTCATGGTCACGTCGGAGACACTGCGGGGTTGATTGGCAGCTCTCTGAGGCATGTTAGGCTTATTATTAAAGTTACCTGGTCGATTCTTCCATGGTAGAAGGGAATTAATCAGCTGCTGTCGTTGTTGAGGTGACATATTATTTTGTTTAGGTACATAATTAGGTGTTACAAGGCGTTGCCAAGGTTGTCGGTTATTATTAAAGTTAGGTTGGTTATTATTATTTGAAATTTGAGGGTTAGTTAACTGAAATCTTTGAGGTATATTATTTGCTGGTCGGAATTGATTTGGGTTATAAGACTGAAAATTATTTGATTCCTTGAATTTTGCTTGCGACATTGACGGCATATTATTATAATTAAAATTCATACTACGATTAAAAGATAAGCGGGCCTCCTCTTGCCTAGCTGTAACTATCGCGGATTCTAACGAAGTTGGTTTAGCTATCCTAACTCCTATAGAAACATTAAAATCTAACTGATTAACATACTGTTCAATTACCATATTTTCATAATAACTTTTATCTGAATGTTTACCTATCGAATATAAGATATCAAGGATCTCTCTAAGACGTTTACCAAACGAATCAGCATCTTCCGATTTTAGGCGACGCATACGGGTTAACTCTTGCATAACCTGAATTTCGTTCCTAGGTTCCCCTAAGCGACGTAATAACGCACTTTTAATAGCTTCCCATGAGATAAGCTTATCCTCATACGCAATGGCGTCGATAGCCTGTCCACTAAGCCTATTCTTAATAAGACACAATACAGCGGGGTGACTCCTAGACATATCATCCAGTAACGCTAGCAAGGTTTCTACCTCTCGTATATAGTAATTTAACGTCTTTGGATTGCCATCATATTTAGGCATTAAATCAGACACAACTTTAAAAGCAGCATCACAATCTTTAAGAGACATTTTGAGTTTAAAAATTCACTTTAAGTATAGAAATAAACAAGTTTATATTATTTAAAAACGAAAAATAGAAAAAATGTTACTAATATTCACACAAAACACGAAGTATTTGCGATTTTAGCAAGTATCAAACGTGTAGTGTTATATGTATTATGTCTGTATATATCGAAAAATAAACAGGAAAAAAAATACACAAGAAAATAAAAAATACACACAAAAATACAAAAATACAACAGGAAATAGAGCAAGGAACTTGGAAGTTATTGAGCACTCACCAAAGCGTCCACTGCATCTCCTGCCGGGGTCTTGCACAGCAACAGGCTTCCCAATGCTCCGGGACTCCCGCGAATATCGCCCTTAGGTTCTTGATTATAAGATCGCAGTTTTACGACGATTAGAACCGTCTTCTCCAGGAAAAAGAGTTTGATCTTCCCTAAAGTACCGCGATCCTACCGACTGCGCCAGTTAAATTCGGGCGAACGAAAACTATGTTTTTAAAAACAATTTATTTAATTACGATAATTAATTACAATAATAACGTGTGTTTACTGATTGAGAGCTGATACAAGACTATTTTAATTAATTGAACAAACGCTATTGCCGAAATGGTGTGTAATTACAATAAGATGCAGCGTCAGCGGGAAGCGGCTGCATTGTCATCGCGAATCCTCGGTCAGGCCGTGGTAACTAGACGCGATATCATTTTCGCAATTAGGAGTAGTACACCCTAGTATAATCGCTCCGAATAATTTAGTTTTAGAAATATTAAAAATAAAAAGTAAATTTTCTTCCTTTTCACCTGTAACAGAAATAAGTGTTAGTAATATTCACGTAATAGAAAGGTCAATAAATATTAAAGCATATAGTACACAACAATCACTTACCTTTATCCTTGAAATTCCATCTATTGATAATAATGTGTATGATTTTATCCACCTATTTTCTATCCCTAATAAAAATAACCTAGTTGTTATCCCTATATCCAAATATCTTATACTTGGAAGTAAAGAGTACACCTATATGCGAGATGACTGCCGTCTCCTCGATGAAGATACTCACCTCTGCAAGTCACTGGACATGAGATCGACAGAATCCACCGAAGACTGCATCCCATCTCTCATTCAACATAAAGAAGCAAACTGCACCTATGCTAAAGTTAATATGAAGACAGCTAAAATACAGAAGATTGGAGAAAATAGCTGGATTGTAGTTAACAACGAAGAACTAGTATTGAGAACCCAGTGTGGATCCAGAACAGAATACAGGAAGATACAAGGAGTCAATATAATTAAACTAACTAATGATTGTCAAGTTCGTCTCAACAACACAACTCTACAAACTCATATAAACACTATATACTTGCATGATGTGATACCCGTACCAAAGGAGCAATCAATACCGGAAGAAAATATAAAATACGAGATAAAATTGGAAGATTCATCCCTGGATAACCTACACCAACTCATTACTGAAGCCCAAAGTTTAAGAAATGAGAACGACATCAGCTGGACTACGATGATGGCTACTCCAAGCTGGACTTCTATTCTATTCTACGCGATTATAACTGCTTTTGTGGCGTGGAAAATCTACAAATGGATTTCTGGAAGAAAAGTCAAGAAGACAATTAGTAGCGAGGACGCTACTGGAAGCTGCAGGGTGCGCTTCCATCTTAAGGAGGGAGGAGTTACCACGGCCTGACCGAGGATTCGCGATGACAATGCAGCCGCTTCCCGCTGACGCTGCATCTTATTGTAATTACACACCATTTCGGCAATAGCGTTTGTTCAATTAATTAAAACAGTCTTGTATCAGCTCTCAATCAGTAAACACACGTTATTATTGTAATTAATTTCCGTAATTAAATAAATTGTTTTTAAAACATAGTTTTCGTTCGCCCGAATTTAACTCACGTTGGGATTTAAATTTTCGTCATTACCCTCTACACCTCATCATTTACGTCAATGGGCTATATCATTTTCCTCTACACAACATCATTTACTTCAACAGGGCTTTTCCTTTTTTCTGGATTTTCTCCTGAATTTGCTGTTTAAATCATAGTTGCAATATATAACGAGCTTTCGCTATAAAAAACTAATCTAATTCAGTTGTTATTTCTTAATTTCTTGGACAAAATAAAAAGTTACCTAAAAAACGTCATAAAAATGGCAAAAATGAAAATTCACCCAGACACATAATAATTAAAATAGATGAGTATCTTTATACCACAGATGTAGTACCTATATATAGATTCAGCCACGGCGTGGCTGCACATAATTGATGAGACAGACAATTTACATTTCTTTATAGTTATTTTAAAAGAAAATATAAAATTTAACAAGCAGCCCAGAATACTGCTACCCACCATCCATCTACTTAAACTTATATACCTACTTAAACTTACTACGATTTTTGCTTAAAAACCAAACTGAAACTTTAAAATTAAATCTCGTATTAGCCAACCCACTCTCCACTGTTTGGCACAAATCACCATTGTTTGCATTTGTGACAAACAATATATCGCTCACCTTAGTAATTTTTAATGGCACATCTGCAAAAAATGTGATATTAAGTTTATATGGTATACGTGTTTAAAAGTGCATAATCTACAAAGTGGTAAATATGTATTATGTCTATACTAGTAACCAAGCCCCCATACAATCTGTAAAAAACGTAAAAAAAAAACAATAAATTAATTTTAAACATTTTTATAAAATTTTTGATCCTCGTTTTCAATGATGTTGTATGTATAGGGAGGTAGATATGCCGAGAGGGCGTTGAAATTAAGTCAGTCGAATCTAGTCAAGTGTAGGGATTTCATTGTAGACAGTTGATAGCTGCCTTTGAGTGAGGCTGTCTATAGTTGTCATAAAAATGCCGAGTTGTGTTTTGAGATTTTGCAAAAATCATTTCTCCAAATTGAATAATAATGATAGAGTTACATACCATAGGTAAATACATAAAACGTTATGTTAAATTTTGTTACTAATATAGAATATTTCTTTTAAAATTGATTAAAATAAATATTTTAATATGGCACATGCTATTCGTCATAGACTAATATGGCAGAAGTGAAATTAGGTAGTGAACATATTTGGTAAATTGAACCAAATGAAATCTTTATATAATGATTGTTTTAGACTGAATTTAGAATGATTGTTTTAGATTGTTTGTAAAATAAAAACGTTAAATATCCTTTTATCTTTCATTATTTTAAATTTTCCTAGATTTCCAAGTGATGAGCTACTTATAAGTTATTGGGTAAGCATAGTTCAAAAATTTCACAGTGAAGCCAACTGGATGCCTACGCTATAAGAGTTATTTTATCAGTAATAAGTGTACACAATATTCTTTTCCTGCAATTTAATCTTTTTTAAATCTTCTAAAGCATGTTGGTTAAATAAATAGAACTATTTTCATGCCACTTCCTTATTACACGAGGGTTGGAGAAAGGATTCAAAATAAAAATAAATCTAACACATGTATTTTTTCAATTAAATTTTTAAATTATTTTAAAATAAACCTTACACTGTTGTAAACACACTGTGACCAGTGTGACCTAAACGCGTACTAAGGTCACGCTTTTCAGCGCGTACAGTATCCATTTGTTTGACGTTCGGAAGCCTGTTGGTGAATCAAAAACCGTTAAATTCTCCCCCCTAAAAGTGCAACTAATGTAACTTTGTAATTTTTTCGAAAGTTTATCCCGAATAACTCGTAAAATGTACTGAATGTTCTAAACAAAGCCCAAATCGCGATTTTTTTATTCTTATAAAAGTGTCTTATATGGGCCAAATTTGTGTAATCCACACTAAAATAAAGGCGCCAGAGATAATATCGTAATCGCGCCATTTTTAATTATTATATAATTACATACTTTAAGTTATTTGTTTTTGCAATATAATTTCAAAATGTTAAATCACAATAATAATATTATGCCTAATCGGTACTATTTCTTTTATTCCCTTCTGCCTGACTATTCTATGTTATGCTTTGACAATTATGACATGTCATCGCGGATCGAAAATTAAACCTCGAAATGTATGGACATAACATATCTATGGTAAAATATCTTTGCTCGTTTTTATAAAATATGACAAACGTAGATGTGCCATTATATTACTGGCACAGAGTACTTAATCACTACGATTACTGGGTGAGCGATACATGTGTAATGTAAAATGTGTGAGAATGAAGGCCACGCTGACGAAGACAAAAAATAATATTTTTGTCTCTGTCTTTCACGTAGATTTTGTAACTGGCGATCTCGCTCTGTCAAATGTATGGAGAATCTACTAGTTCTAAATCTATTAAAAGTATTTTTTGCAGTCTGGATCTGTTCATGGTTTTCTGTATATTGTCATTAATTTCAATGTCATTTCTGTCACTCTTTAATGTCAGAATTGTCAGAAAACTTGCAAGTTGAACTTGATTTTGGTTCTCTGTTTGTTTGTGTTCTAAAGCCGAAAACTTGACCAAGATGTCTAATAAAAGAAACAAAGAAGGTGTTTACGACAGTGCGAGCGAAGATGAGCAAGATTCTGGCAGTGAGAAAGGATCGGACGTTGATTCGGAAGGAAACTTTATCGGAGATCAGGTAGATGTACCTATATCATAACCTATGAAACACATGGCTCTTAGAGTTACAAATATTGGAAACAGAAAAACATCCCTACAATTAATATATTCAATTTTTAATTACTCTAATTTTTTTATAAGGTTTACCTGTCCCGTACAGTAGTTTATCATCATTATCAGCTTTTGTAATATAAGTTTCACAATGTTTTGACAACGTATGGACGCAAGTCATAAACACGGCATCCAATCTTCTTTTCAAGAGTATTGTAATTCGTTTTTGTGCTCATTGTTTCATTTTGATTTGATCAAACTCAAGTAATTTATATTACCCAGATTTTCAAGAAATAAAATTTCTTTAAAGTAACTTACTGAGATCTGAATTTTTCTCAGCAATTGCTAATATACATATATTATCATGCTCATGACACTTTAGTTGAACATTTGTTCCCATACCTCAACAAATATATTATTTATTTGAAGGAAATCCAAGCAGACTTCGAGGGTCGTAATCCTGAAGACTGTGACTTCCACGGCATCAAGCAGCTGCTGCGGCAACTGTTCCTGAAGTCTGACGTTGATCTCGGGGCACTCACACAGATCATTATTTGTAAGTATTTTAGCAATGGTTCTGTGGTATCAATCCATTAATGGGATATACAAGTCATAAGTATAAGTGATAAGGTAACTGAAGAAAATGAGAACAAAAACACTCAAATCATTTATTTATGAACGTCAAATATTTTCATACTGCATTGTTTCAAAAAGGTTACTGTAGTAATTTGTGGCAGAACCAAGTATTACAAGTTATTGTATTAAGTGGACGCAATATTCAAATGTATCATGTACACATGATGGATTTAAATTAACAAATTATATAATAATAAAATATCTGTTATTTTCCAACAGCTCAGAATTATGTAGGCAGTGTTGTGAAGCAGTGCTTGGATGATGGCATCGATGAAGATGAAGAGGACGATGGCAGCGATGGTGTGTTCGGAGTCACCACAGTTATTAATATCACTAAAAGAAAAGTAAGACCTTTATAATAATCAGTATTTGAATGACCAACCATTTAAGTTCCTAAAATGATGTTATATTGTACGTTTACTATGGGTGATGGCAACTGGGCACAACATCAGGTCTTTTGCTAAATCGTCAAGCTAAACTAAGTCGCCCAAAATCATCTATGTCCACTCCACGGACGTAAAAAAAGAACGGACGTAACCTTGTCTAATCGAGAGTGAAGCATAGCAATGACAGCTCGCTTACCATGTGTGCGTAATTTTGTAATTTTTGATTCGCGATGGTGTCAATATCATAGCAGTATGGTGTCAATGTGTGGGTGTGTGTACTTGTACGAATACAAAGTTGGTATTACTATGGGTGCTTCACTGAATTTGTTCTTGGGATTACGTCCGTCTTTTTTTTACGTCCGTGGTCCACCCCTGAAAACATTTATGTAAGGTTCATTTCATTTCCACAACTAGCAAGTCCCAATCCCTCCCCCTTCTCCCCTAACAACAATACTGGATCCCCTAATGTTACAATAAGTATAATACTAATACAAACCTTGTATATTGCAGGATGATCCGTGCATACAACAAGTGCGAGCCCTCCTTACTAAACTTGCCGAGGATAATGCAAATGATAAAACTAAAGCTCTAGTCAATAAGATTCTAAATGACGATTCCAAACATGTAGGACTGGTCATTAATGAAAGGTTAGTATTATTGTTTCGCTTTGTAATTTTAAATCCATAAAAACTTACCATGATTCATTGAGCTGTCTTAGAAAATCTATATATTTAATTAAAGCTTGATCGGCAGCGCATTGGTTAAACATTTCTTGTTAGTTAATAATATTAGTATTATTAGCCGTGAACAAGCAGTTGAGCCATCTGATGCCATCTGATGATAAGTCACTAAAATCTTAATATATTATATAAAACACAATGTTTTTATGTAGTCCTTTATAGACTTTGAAACCATCCAACCAATGTGCTCCAAAGTGGTTTAATTTGAAAGGCAATAATGCGAAGAAGGTTTGAGATCACTAAAACAATGCAATAGGCATATTTGGTCCATTTATGAAATTGAATTTCAACTTTTTTCATACAAAAATTTTCCCGAATTGAAATTTATTCTTTTACTTTAGCGTAGTAACACATGCCGGGTATCCAGTAGTGCAAAATATTTAAGTATGTATTATGTATAGTCCATTTTTAAGTGAGCCCTATTTTGTTCTTACGTGTCTTTTTATCGTTATTTGTATTTTAAAAATAAGGCTGACCCAAAATGAAAAGAATTTTAAGACAGATAATCATTTCATGTCAAAACTAATTTCTTTTTACTATGAATTTTTTTTACAAATTTAAATAATTATTTCTATAAAAAATAGTGGTAAGATTGTTAACCAAATCGGACTTGTGTTAAAAGACAAAATATGGGTAGTTTATGAAAGTTAGCAACATTATTTTCAGAATTTTAAACATTCCGGCAGCCATCAGTGTCCCACTGTTCGCATCGCTGCAATCCGAGTTGGACAAAGCAGTGAAAAAGAACATGCCATACACATTCCAGTATCTTGTATGGATATGCAAAATTTATAATACGGAAGGTAATATTTCACACTTGCATCTAGATCTATAATTAAATGCCCTTAAGTCTAGATAAAAGCATATAATTATAATTTTACTTTTCATTTATAATATAAATCCTGTCAATGTTCCTATGGACTCCAAAGCGGATGGGCTGATTTTGATGAAATTTTCATATAAACTAAGATTATTCCAGTGGGTGTAATATATTGTATTGGATCAACACATTTGTTTTGTTTTTAACATAACCAAAGATTACATCCGTTTCAGATGATCCAGATGCAGAAGTACTGTTTGCCAATCAAGAAGAGAAGCCGATAGTTGAAGAAGCGCTCGCCAGCTTCGATGTGAACGTCAAGTCAGAAGCAGGCTTGTCGCAGTGGGACGAGGAATGTGCTATGACGCCCTATAGAAAGGTAATGAATTGATTGTTTTATAAAAAATATTATAACTTATACACACTCATACCCCCACAGTAGGATTCCGTGTCGTGGATCATTATGTATTATTATTATGTGGACATTATGGACAACTCATATGTAGCCTTTTTATTTATTTATTTAGTAAACCATCTTAGTCTTGTAATTTAAAAATATCGCATGCATAAAACAAAATGAATTTAAGTATGTTTCATTTAATGCTAAAACTAATGTCTTTACTATTAATAATTTTTTAAACGAATATTTTAATAAAAACTCGTTCCAAGATTGTAACCAAATGAGACTCGTCAAAAAAAGGACTATAGAGAACAAACACACACTCAGACCGAGAACAGAAATTCAAATAATTAATTATAACTTAGTAAATTTTCATTGATTTATCATTTTTTTCAGGTGCTTATATTCGACGGTAGCAAGTTCAATAACCTTGTGAGGTTGTTGAAGGAAGAAGTAGAGAGTGGACATTGATCGCTTATCGCTTGATCGCCTTTATACCGCCAGTGACATTTACGCCATATTACTCGTATACTCGTACTGATCGTATTGTCCGATGTTATTTTTTGTAATATTATTCGTATTAAACTAAGTTAAATTTTCATTGCAGTTTAATTGTTTTAGCTGTTTGTTTACAGAATATGTGGGGAGACTTAATAAATTGGATAATGCTCAATATAAATTATTCTTTTTTTAAGATTTGAGTTTATTGGTATTGCAATTTATTAATGTAATATGAAATGGATTTTGTAGTTTTTGGGGCGGTAGAAATAGTACTTGCAATATTATTGTGCCATAGTATAAATTTATTTTGTAAAATGGCAGAAATATGGTCCATTTGTTTTTCCCTTTAAATTACCTAATATGCAAATCGGTCTTTACACTGGCTGTTGCAGTCGAAAAAAACGAACAAAATAATACAACATACATATCTTTATTTCCTAATAAAACCTTAAAACTACATGAATTATCTCAATACTTAAAAATAGAAATTACATGATTCATATTAAAATATAGTATATTCATAATTTAGTCAGATCTATAATTCTTGTAAATAGAGAGTGCGTCCCTCATCATAAAGTCTCTGAGCGCGCACAAGCCTTTAAGAATCTTCGAGTTCTGGTCCATTTTCTGTATATCTGTGTCAGAGAGACTCTTGTCTTGAGCTAAGAATCCGTTGATAGCGTCGTCAGTAATCCAGTGTGAGGGTAGTTTGTTCATGTTGAAATGGCTGGGGTCAGGGTTGATTGGCATTGGAGTCAACGATTTCTCCCACGGCGTGATGTATTTCTGCTCCGAGTGAAGGCCTTCGATGTACCTGGTGACGTAAAAGGAATAAATTACTATCTTGTCATTAGGTCTCAGCTTGAATATTCGCTCAAAAATAAAGTTAAAACTGTTTTCTCCAATAGAATGCTATGTTTCTGAGTAACATGGGCTATATTTAAAAATAAATGGGATCTAGTTGAAAACTGAAGCAAAACAAGATTACTAGTTAATTATAAAAAATTAAAATCCTGTGGCATCCGTCCCTCACTTTTGTCTGAACGTTTTCATTAGGGGCAACAACGTGAATTGCACGATTTAAACGTTTTATAGATGCCACAACGCGTGGTGAGCTGTTTTAAACCCCCGACGCAACAGAAGTTTGACGTTGTCATTGTCTGTGGTATCGTAGCTACTCAATGAGGATCCGTAACGTTTTTAGTTGAGAATGCAGATTTATAGAGCTAAGAAATCCTTAACATACAATGTAAAAATTTTTGTTCTACGACAAAAATTGACGAAGTTATGACCAAATTACTTACAAAGTTCACTGCGTGGCTGTGACGTCACGATGCCGGTCGCCGCCAGTTAGCCGCTACAGCGATACGGCGCGCAATGTTCTGTTTGGATAATTGTGACTTTGAAACAAATTAAGTGTCCCATTTGTGCCTAATTCACCTTTTAACTATGTATCAGTATTGTATAGTGCTTAAACGTTCAAACACTTCTATGAAAACGCCAAAAAAAACTATTTTTAAACGTGCCGAAAAACTCAAAACTTCGTAGAAAATGGTATTCCGTTGTAAAAAGACAATATATGATTTATCTTCAATAGTAACTGAGCTGGGAACCATATCTTTAACTTATATAAATTTCGTAGTTGTATCTATATAGCCAGCTGTGGTTGGGCTCCGTAACATTTTTTTTCAGTGGCAGATGGCTCCTCGCTGCGTCTATGGAGCCACATCAAAAATGCTACGCTATGTTTGCAGCCTCCCTTTTGAGCAGCACAGTCATGGAAATCCACCTTCTCTACCGTTCAGCAGCAATACGCTTTACTTTTTAGGGTTCCGAAGTAAAATCGGAAGTATCGGAACCCTTGTAGTTTCGTCATGTCCGTCCGTCCGTCTGTAATTTTGCATGGATATACATATGTACACATTTATTAAAACTCCAGAATCGTGGAATAAAATACTGAAAAACTTTTGTTCAGGGTACCTCCCCTACAGGTGTGAGGATGAAATTTTTTATTCGTCGCGTACCCCGTAGTGTGGGATATCGTTGAAAAGGTCTTCGAAAAATATTATGGGTCTTCTAGGACCATGTTTGGATTTAGGGGTGCGTTTGCGAAATATTTGCCTTTATAGTGCAAATTTTGGTCGAGCCCCTACTACTACTCAAAGGATGATTTGTAACGATGAGTGAGAGGGAAATAAAAGCGGCCAAGTGCGAGTCGGACTCGCCCATGAAGGGTTCCGTAGCAGCAAGTAACATAATGAAAGGTAATTTGCGGTTTACGATTTATGACGTATTAAAAAAACTACTTACTAGATCTCGTTCAAACCAATTTTCGGTAGAAGTTTGCATGGTAATGTACATCATACATTTTTTTAAAGTTTAGAAGTTACAGGGGGGACACACATTTTACCACTTTGGAAGTGTCTCTCACGCAAACTATTCAGTTTAGAAAAAAATGATATTAGAAACCTCAATATCATTTTTGAAGACCTATCCATAGACCCCACACATATGGGTTTGATGAAATAAAAATTTTGAGTTTCAGTCCTAAGTAGGTATGGGGAAATGTTAAGCTGTTTCTGAGGCTGACTGTTGGTAGGTAGGTACTTATTAGGAATCTTTAGGTCTAACTTCTAAGCTGTTAGTAGTAGGTAGGGGTAAGAAAGAATGAATGTAAAGTATACGTACAGGGATATATTCAGAACATATGAATGAAGTGTTTATAGTTTATTGATAAACGAATGTTGTTTTCGATATTATGTAGATCATTTCGCGGATGGCTTTTTAACCTACTTGCGCTTTATAGTGCATAGTTCCCTACGCTGATGATCTATGACAGAAACCTTAATATTGGTTGTCAATGGCTGTTTTTTAGGGTTCGGTAGCCAAATGGCAAAAAACAGAACCCTTATGGATTCGTCATGTCTGTCTGTCTGTCTGTCCGTATGTCACAGCCACTTTTTTCCGAAACTACATATAAGAACTATACTGTTGAAACTTGGTAAGTAGATGTATTCTCTGAACCGCATTAAAATTTTCATACAAAAATAGAAAAAAAAAACAATAAATTTTGGGGTTCCCCATACCTACTTAGGACTGAAACTCAAAATTTTTATTTCATCAAACCCATATGTGTGGGGTCTATGGATAGGTCTTCAAAAATGATATTGAGGTTTCTAATATCATTTTTTTCTAAACTGAATAGTTTGCGTGAGAGACACTTCCAAAGTGGTAAAATGTGTGTCCCCCCTGTAACTTCTAAACTTTAAAAAAATGTATGATGTACATTACCATGCAAACTTCTACCGAAAATTGGTTTGAACGAGATCTAGTAAGTAGTTTTTTTAATACGTCATAAATCGTAAACCGCAAATTACCTTTCATTATGTTACTTGCTGCTACGGAACCCTTCATGGGCGAGTCCGACTCGCACTTGGCCGCTTTTATTTCCCTCTCACTCATCGTTACAAATCATCCTTTGAGTAGTAGTAGGGGCTCGACCAAAATTTGCACTATAAAGGCAAATATTTCGCAAACGCACCCCTAAATCCAAACATGGTCCTAGAAGACCCATAATATTTTTCGAAGACCTTTTCAACGATATCCCACACTACGGGGTACGCGACGAATAAAAAATTTCATCCTCACACCTGTAGGGGAGGTACCCTGAACAAAAGTTTTTCAGTATTTTATTCCACGATTCTGGAGTTTTAATAAATGTGTACATATGTATATCCATGCAAAATTACAGACGGACGGACGGACATGACGGAACTACAAGGGTTCCGATACTTCCGATTTTACTTTGGAACCCTAAAAAGTAAAGCGTATTGCTGCTGAACGGTAGAGAAGGTGGATTTCCATGACTGTGCTGCTCAAAAGGGAGGCTGCAAACATAGCGTAGCATTTTTGATGTGGCTCCATAGACGCAGCGAGGAGCCATCTGCCACTGAAAAAAAATGTTACGGAGCCCAACCACAGCTGGCTATATAGATACAACTACGAAATTTATATAAGTTAAAGATATGGTTCCCAGCTCAGTTACTATTGAAGATAAATCATATATTGTCTTTTTACAACGGAATACCATTTTCTACGAAGTTTTGAGTTTTTCGGCACGTTTAAAAATAGTTTTTTTTGGCGTTTTCATAGAAGTGTTTGAACGTTTAAGCACTATACAATACTGATACATAGTTAAAAGGTGAATTAGGCACAAACGGGACACTTAATTTGTTTCAAAGTCACAATTATCCAAACAAAACATTGCGCGCCGTATCGCTGCCAGCGGCTAACTGGCGGCGACCGGCATCGTGACGTCACACGCGCCCGCGTAGTTTGAATTTTAGCGGCCGGAACGGCAATGTTTATTACTTAATATCTTCGTAAGTAATGGTCCGATTTGGATGATTCAAAAAGATATATAATTCATATGCCATAAAGAATCGCGTGGATACTAGTTCTATAGAATTTGCTATATTTTTACTGATCCTCATTGCGGGTAATCGATGCTACTCAACAAACGGACCGATTGTTTGTTTTTTTTTTTGTTTGAAAGCTGACTGGATTAAGATGGTTTTAACTACAATTTATGAAGATCTGTTCAGGCGTTTCAAGGTCATTAGCTCTGTTTTGATGACAACAGAAGCGTCGGGGATTTTGAAATTTCGTCGTTGTGACTTTAAGACCTCTATGTGTAAAAAATCAGCTTTTTGAGGGAATCGATAGTTTTGTTTAGCAAGCACATAGGTAATTTCGAATTTGGTGAATAAATTACGATGGAAACGTCGTACAAACATGAGAGTTTTTAAATTCGATAGTTCTTCAAAATGTAGAATCATTTGACTTAAAAAAGTGATTTTGCCAAAAGTGGCACATAACACATAAGAGGTCTTAAAGTCGCAACGACGATTTACAGTTTTTCGTTCAATGAGCGTTCAGTCTTTGAGCGTAACATTAACACCAAACTAGTGATAGAAAAGTCACCTGATATAAGCCTCGGAGTGTGTGACGCGCTGCGCTCGCGGCGGCGCGGGCACAAACAGCGGATCGGGCGCCGCGCGGTGCGGCGCCGGCGCGGAGCCCTCGCCCGCGCCCGGCGACGGCGTGTTGCGAGCCATCGGGGAGAGCGAGGAGAGAGAGGCTGGAATAACGTGGTGGTGTTATATATCGACGGTCAACAATCAATAATGTCTATCACAAAAAAGTCAACTTTACAGGAAATGAAAAAAACATGTTTACTGTTCATTGATAAGGTTACAGAAAAAGTTTATATTAAATAAATAAAGAGTTAATATTACCTCCAGGAGACAGGACTCCACTTCGGAATCCAGTCGAGTAAGTCTTCGCTGGCTTCTTTGTTGAGGGGACGAAGTTTCTGAAATGATTTCCAAATAAATTTCATCACCCGTAAATTTGCAACAGACCCTTTGTAAAATGTATCATATTTTGATACAAGATAATTAACGGCACTTATTGATCAATTATCTCATCCTCTTAAACAGCATTTTTCTTTAGATTAAGTAACAAAATAAGAGAGAACTACTTCTGTAGCCTCAACGTAGTCCAAGTGATCACTTACGCGCGATGTATGAAATCTTGGTTAATCGTAATTCAAAACCAAGACAACTAGTCGCAAACTAGTTGTAGCGCTTTTTTGAATATCAAATATTTGGATTCAGGATTATTGGGAGAAGAGAATACACGATGACATTGACGTCTATATCTCAGCTGACAACACGACTTTCAGATCAAACCTGTTTACCAATATTTCGCAGTTCAAATAAATAATCTGAATTTAACCAAGAACAAAAATAACAGACTTCAAAATAACTCAAAAACTACCCATCAGATCTAGCTCAAATTTAAGTGGGACCACATGACAAGCACCAGCTGTCGATTAAATAAAGAATCATCAAAATCGGTTCACCCAGTCGAAAGTTCTGAGGCAACTAACATAAAAAAATACAGTCGAATTGAATACCTCCTTTTTTTGAAGTCTGTTAAAAATAATAAAAATCGATATTACAAAAATACCTAGATCTCTCATGAACCGCCATAGTCCGTCCATTGCCCTTGTTCACGTGCAAGTCCCTGACATGTCTCAACAACCGCGGCAAGTTAGGGAAGGGCGCCTGTCCCTTGCGCACGCGCGCGCAGGTGCGCCACAGACACGGGTACTCGCCGCCGCTCCCACCGCTGCCACCGCTGCCGGCGGCCGTCCCACCGCTGCCACCGCGGTAGTGTTGCTGCACGTGACCCGCTGACGTCACGTATGTTGGAGAAACGAGAGGTTATTGCGGGAGTACTTACAACAAAAATATACACAACGAAATTTAATTGTATGGTCACAGCACATATGTTTTTGTAGCATCAGCAGTTTACGCCATTACGCTATGTTAATGCATTTTGAGTCAGTGCCTTTCTCATCTCTCATTTAATTAACTTAATTTGTTATATGAATAAAATATCAATTATCAACTTGCCAATATGGGCTACCAATTTTGTCTATACACTATGAAACACCCACTGTAGGAGTCCCGTACCAGCCCCTATATTAATAACGAAAAACACCTATCGCATATTACGATCCTGTACCTGGTAGGTAGTGATATTGCGTGCCAAATGAGGCATTTCGATTTCAAAACGAAGCCAACATTCATGTAACATAATATTACGTCTGTCTTATTTGTATTTTCTAAGCTAAACCTCAAAACTAGGAATTTATACAAGTTATTACATTATGCTTAACTTTAAAAATGTAAAACCAAGTTTTGTTAATTTTACACTTCGCATACTCACGTTCTAACTTAGCTTTCTTTGTTTCAATAAACGTCCCAATCACTAATGCAGCGTGTAGAAAACACATCATACGTATTAGACACAAAATAGCCTAAGATGTTACATTAATTTAAATAAAATATACATTTAGTTTTATATGATAAAGACGAAATTTTAAAAAACTGTATAGATATTTTTTTAGTAACAACAAAATACACAAAAGAATTTACTTGAAACAATATTTCCACAAAACATTGTACTCCATATTTTTGTGTTCAATCATACAATATCGAGCGATCAAACTACATACTAAGATACACAAAAGCTATAAATTGACACGTAAACAATTTTCCTACATATAAAAGTTAAATAAAATACTTACTATTACCCCCATCCCCAATGCAATGTTCCAAACAGTCCTGTAAATCCTCGAACTGGTAGTCGCAGGTGTCCCACGCACACTCGTATGTCATCTCCATTGGAGTCTTAACAGATTGGAAAAAACGTATGAAATTTACAGATTACATCACACTATAGTTTTTTTTTACGGAAATAGATTAGGGGCCATCTATAAATTACGTCACACTAAATTCATGACTTTTTGAACCCTCCTCCCCTCCGTGTCACAGCTGGTCACATTTGTGACATCTCCCCCCCCCCCCCTAGTGTGACGTCACATATGAAATTTTACACCTAGAAATTATTAAATTAAAACAGCAGTTCCGAAATAATAATTCCATTAATTGTTTTTTAATATTTACCTATACATACCAATTATTCGATTTTGAAATGTGACGTCACGAAATTTAGAACCCCCTCCCGCCCCTTGTCACACAATGTCACACTACATCGACCCCCCCCCCCCCTCCCCCCTAACGTGTGACGTAATTTATGGATGGCCCCTTACAAAAGCTCTGACGATCAATCTCATGGTAAGTGGCTATCGTCGTCCACACATCAAAGACCAAAGGCATCACATCACTTATGCGTTGCCGGCCAATAAAGAGAGAAAAAAACTAAATAAATACCCAAGTAGCACAAATGCGCTGTATAACAGTATTTCAACAGAGCACAATGGAAACGCTAGCTGATAAGTTGCAGTATAGTAGCGTTATAAGCGCTTAAACAGCTGATATAACTCTAATTTGGGCACAAATTTGACAGCACATAGCTGTATAAGAAATCCCATTACTAAAATAATTGGGTTATATCAGCATTATATTAGCATTTTATGTGGGTAACAGACATTACAAGAGCTGAACGCTGCCTGATTAACAAACCACATGTTACCCTATAAACACAAAGTGAACATTTCTAATGTTTTCATAGAGCTGAAAGTAAACGTCGAGCGAACTTGTGATATGCATTATCTTTATTTTCATTAAAACTGTCAGTATAGTGTCAATCCTTAAAACTTGTTGTGTGCAAGATCCCATACTGATTGGATACGAATCTGATATCAGCTAAGTAACCAAATAAAAACTGTTTATCTTTGGCACAGAGGTCCAAAAATTCTCAGATTATGTACGTAATTTGTATTTAATGTGTTCAATTAAAATGCTGAATGACTAAAAATTAAACTAGTTATTATTACGTAGTCGGTAAATATAAAAATCGTGAGTACCCGTTTGCATTCAAAATATGCGTGTGTACGGGAAAATATGCGTGCATGTACGTATAATGTGTAATGTGTTGATATTGTCGTATCTGTTTATTAACCGACTTCAAAAAAGGAGGAGGTATTCAATTCGACTGTTTTTTTATGTTAATACTCAGTACTTACGACTGGGTGAACCGATTTTGATGATTCTTTTTTTAATCGAAAGCTGGTGCTTATCATGTGGTCCCACTTAAATTTGAGCGAGATCTGACTAGTAGTTTTAGAGTTATCCTTAATTTTGAAGTCGGTTATTTTTTGTCAAGTATTATTTTATGTAACTACACTAACTACCCAACAAACGAGCTAATGATCCACCTGATGTCATCTGTAACTTTAGACATCACCATTCACCGATGCTATGCCAATAAAAAAAGAAGGGAGAGATAAAGGCAGCTGCGTATGCGTGACGTGTCGTGACGTAGACGCTCACAGTCAGTGAGTGCCATGGAGTATAGAGGAAAGGAGAGCCATCTCTTCTCCGTGTCGTGTTGTAAGTGTCCGTAAAAACGCTAGAATAAATTTTATTGAACTCAGCAAACTTCACTCCGCAGCTCCGTCTATAACAGCGTCAACAGCTATGTTCATATCGTACTTATTGCGTCGCCAGCGCTATTGTCGTAGGATGGTAGTAGGCTTTCCTTACCTCTATACTCCATGGTGAGTGCATATATTATATTATCTGACACTGTTGCAATGTTAGTGTGACGTGACGTGACGTGAGTAGTCGTATGACTCAGTAACAGGGGCTACTCACTTTTGTTTCAAGGTCAATTATGACATTGGTACGATTTTGTAGCCAATATTACAAGCGGAATTTCGTCATAAATGTTGGTAAGGATTTCCGGTATTTATTTGTATTTATTTTCCATTTCCGGTTGTCAATCAAAAAAAACGTCACAGAGAAACTGCATATTAAAATTTATAATTATGTAAAAACTACACAAAAATGATGTATAGACGCACATCAGCACCGAAATTATTTCTCGCGGCCCTTCTTTTAAACCCTGATAGGTAAGTTTAATGACTATTATTGATATGAATAAGCATACAATGTTAAAGTAATGTATGAAGCTTACAATTATTAAATTTATACTTTATTCATTAGAACTTTACATTGCTATATACTTTTCATATTATTTTAGATGTCGACAATGGGTGAAAGCCATTGGAGACGAAGACTTAGTTTATTTACCTATTGCAAAATTACACCAGTTAAAATTTGTGTGCGGACATCACTTCGCACCTTCAGCATATAAAACCATGGGAGCAGATTACTTAAAAATGCAGGATCTTCTATCAACTTGATGCGTCCACCTCTAGCAGAAAACGTATTTATCAATTTCTCATTAAGAATATAAATTGAAAAGTATCATCTGGTAAGTAGACTTATCATAGAATTAAAATGTACTTGTCACTCATACTTGGAATTGTTAAATAAAATTATAATTTTTCAAGTGTGGCTTTTATTTTAATCTATAAAGGTATTAAAGCCTAACAGTCATGAACAGTATTAAAGCACAACACTAGTTATCGATAATATTAAGCCCATCACTAGTTGTCAATGTCATTTGATAGCTATGTTGGCGGCCTTGTTTCCGGTTTACCACAGATATGATTAAAACATCATGATTGCACAGAGTATTTAAAACACTATGGCTCATCGTTTATCCTGTAATGTTGGTACAAAATCTTTACTTAAATCTTCTAGCTAGAGACAATGTTCTAAGTGGCGTCTCTTAAAACGTAGTGATTAAGTACTCTGTGCTCAGTAACTCACGTGCTGCGACAGCTCGCGCATCTCCTCGGCGAGGCGCGCGGCGGTCTCCTCGTTGCAGCGCGTGGCGCGCTCTTCCCAGCTCTGCTTCGTCGACGCTGGGAGAGAGCGCCACTCGTTACCCACGATGCGCGATATCTCGCCTGGGTACCGAGATATTGTTATTGAAAGAAAGAAAACATTTATATCACCACAGTTTCAGTTTCGGAAACGAGAAACTTATAAACTCTTTCGCGGCACACATTATTTGGTCCTTCGAGTCAAAGAATCAAGTTTTATTTCGTTTTAAAAAACACGCAATTGTATGTTAATAATAATAAAATTGTCACCGCTATTACAAAAACTGTTTGAGCGCTTGCGTGCTTCGGAGGGCACGTCAAGCTGTCAGCCCCGGTTGTTATTATCAGATTCTGTCTTTGAGCCATGTCGCAGGCCTTCGGGCGGCATGAAAACTTTCGATACTTGGGTTGGCATTAACCCTTTACCAATCCGTACCGAAGCGGAGTGGTGGAGTATGCTTTAAGCTTTTTCTAGATACCTGTGCTTAGTAGTCGGCCATTAATATGTGGTATATAAGTATATTTATACGTGATAGAATAAAAATAATACGTGCATAAATGTATCAGTGATACCTATATATAATAAATTATTTTGAATTTTTACCGAAAGTAGACTCTGGATTACTGGCAATGATGGCCTTGCGAACTTCACTAGAGTAGAGGATGTAGCCGGTGACGATCTTCTGTTTCTGCTCCTTCTTCTTCTTGCTACTGCTGGCAGGCGTGGCCGCGGTCTGGCTGCTGGGACGCTCCTGGGTCGTGGAGGGAGTCATCGATGGGTTGTAGGGATTACTGTTGCCACCTGCGGAGCAGTTTTAAGGTTATATCCGTTTAGATTAAAGTTATTCGTACATCTGTTTTGAAGTTAATAAGTTACAAAAATTTGTAGACACACATGTATTTTTTTTTACTTCAATCATGCTAGACCAAAATCTTACTTGGTGGTAAGTTGAGAAAAAGTTCAATGGTTAGCATAATAACTTAGGGAAAGCATATTTACTCTTTGCTTTTCGTATTGCGGGCATCGGTGTACGTATCATACGTATCGATGTAAAGTCCGTTTGTTTAGACGAGTCTTACTTGGTAAATAAACTGCACAAAATTTTATTGAAATGTTAATTAATATAAGTTTAAAAATATATCGACGAAGTGACACATATATCATACGCATGAACGAACGCTGTAACACTGTGTCCTACGTGGGCGAATCAACGCGAACGCGATCGCGAAGCGATCCAATGCGAATTCAAAGCGATGCGGAGCGAAGCGGCGACTCTGTCCTGCGTGCGCGCGAATTGTCACTTCACCGCCACTGACATACGCCGCGCCGCTGAAGTTCGCGCGAAAATATCAAACCAACTGATCGCGTTTGCTTCAAACCGCACCGCACCGCAACGCCCTCTATGTGCTTTTCTATGTGCGTCGCTTCGCGTTCGCGTTGATTCGCCCCCGTAGGACAGCGCGTAATACGCACCGACAGAGAGCGGCGTGGCGGGCGAGGCGAGCGACGAGTCGTCCAGCGAGTTCTCCAGCAACATCTCCACGTCCTGGCTGCCGATCGTCGTGTTGATGAGGTTCGTGAACTGCGGCTTGCCGTCCTGGGTTATATCAAACTACTATATAATACGGTAACAGAACAGTTATAAACTTCAATAATTAACTTACTTTCAGTCATTCATTCATTCCGTCATCCTTTCATTCAATCTTCATTCATCAACATTCGATAGTCATTTGTTTTGACAGCTGTCATTTGTTCTCATAACAGCTTTTATATTAATTTCCTTTTTTCCATATTTTATTAATTATTCTACAATTCGGGGCGAAGACAAATCCATCAAAAATCCAACAAGATCATTAAAATCGATACAGCCGTTCTTGAGTTATAAGTGGTGTAACTATCACAACTTTACCATAGAGTCAGTGTTGATGGTGGGGTTGAACGGCTTGTGCGCGAAGGCGGAGGCGGAGGCCGGCTGGCCCTCGGCGCCGCTGGCCAGCGCCGGCGGGCCCAGCGGCTTCGGGAAGTAGTAAATCTGTTGACACGGACAAGTTAGCTAAATAAAAGATAACTGATATAACAAGGCGTAACTTAGGCTACGCCTTGTTACAATCCCGTCAAAATCGGTTCAGCCATTTCAGAGATTAGCCGGAACAAACGGACAGACAGACAAAAATTGTAAAAAATGTTGTTTTGGTATATGTACCGTATATGCATCCAAATGCACTCAATAAAAAGCGGTTATTTTAATATTACAAAAAAACACTCCAATTTTATTTATTTGTATAGACTAGCTGTGCCCACGACTTCGTCCGAGTGGGAGCATTTCCCGCGTTAATCCCGATCCCTTGGGAACTCTGATCACCTAGCGGTATGAAATATTAATTACTTAATTAATTTATTAATTAACGACTTATTCTCATATCTACTAAATATACAGAATAAATCATTATAATCGATCGTGCTGTTTCGGAGGAGTCCGACTACAAACACCGTGACACAAGATTTTTATACTTAAAATTTATTTTAAACATATTTCAAAAAATGAGAAAGTGATTGTTATGTATGCATGTGTGGATGAGCTTGTGTGCATGTGTGCGTGCGAGCTGCGACTCGCGAATTAGTAAGAAAATAAATGAGTGCGCATCAAGCTACCGCGTTGTTTGGTTGTCACCCCGCGCCCCTTATTATACGGCTATCTAACAGTTCTCAATTTTATTGTTTTTTTTTTTAAGTTTCTTACCTCAGAACTCAGTCATTTATCAACCGATTTAGAAGATTATTTTTAATTTGAAAGGGTATCCTTTTAGATTGGTCCCATATTTTTCTGATGACCGGATTCATTGAGAGAACTTCTCAATTATGGACTCCATAGGATGTGATTTTACGCGAAAACTATTTATTTGAACCCGGTTATTTTTTGCGTAAAGTTTCGATCATAAATTAAGATTGTTCAATAAATACCTCGTCAACAGTGACATCCTTGGTGTGCTCGAACTTGCGCAGCCCCGACTTGAGCTTGCGCGCGACGCGGTTGGACTCGTCGTACACCGACTCGCAGACGTACACGTCGTTCTCGGAGATCTCGGTCGGACGACCTGAAACGATTATCAAGATAATTATTGTCTTTGATAATTATTATGACAAATGGCTGGGGGCCATCCATAAATTACGTCACACTAATTTCATGACTTTTTGACCCCTCCCCCCCCCTTGTCACAGTTGGTCACATTTGTGAGACCTCCCCTAGTGTGACGTCACATATTATGAAATTTTACACCTAAAAATTATTAAATTAAAACAGCAGATTCAAAATAAGTCTTATTTCCATTGATTGTTTTTTAATATTTATCTATACATACCAATTATTCGAGTTTGAATGTTACGTCACGAAATTTAGGACCCCCTCCCTCCCCCCTAACGTGTGACGTAATATATGGATGGCCCCCTGGCTGGCTTCAACACATTAAAGGCCCACTACTGGACACGGGTCTCTCCTCTTAAGGAGGCCTAGAGCATACTCCATCACGCTGCTCCAGTGCGGATTGTTGGAGACATTATGATAAATATGTATTAGATAGTTATCAGATCCAAGATGGGATTTATCCCATCCATTTCTAAAATTACGTGCAAAAAAGATATAATTAAAAATTGTTTTGGTATACTAATGCAAAACATTTCTAAAAATGTAAATAATTAAGATTGTTAGTCTGCTATTGTTGCTGTTGTTGTATAGATTTACCTTAGTAATGTTAAACTAATATTATAATATAGAAATTAAAAAGTGATTATAATTAATTATGATTTTTAACTACTGTGACTGTAAATTTTGAACATTAACTCATTATAAAATAAGTAACATAATTGTATGTACGTACATTTCAGATAATCGTCGTAGTCGAGCACAGCGCATTTGCCCACTATGCCCACAAGTGGGCTAGTGTCGTGCATTGTCGTCAGAAGCACTTCTTGTTTGTAGAACGGCTAAAATAAAATTCGTACAGTATTTGAAAAAATATTATACTATAAATGTAGCTATATAAAAATTCATACAGAAATATAGTATAATAAATATAGTACAAAATATATGTAACAATAAATAAATAAATGACCTTGTTGATGATGTTGGTAACTTCAGATGGGAAGATCAGGAACGGGCCACGGAAGTAGCATTTGTTGCTGAAAGACAAAAAACTTAATAAAAAAACTGCCTGCATAAAGATATAACACACACACACACAGTATAAAACAAGTGAACCTATAAGCGTATAGGAAAGAGCTGAAAAGAAAGTTTTCTGAAAATTCAGTACAAACATTCCGGATAGTTTGTATGAGTAAAAATTAAAATTTCCGGTGACAAGATGGATAAAAATAGCAACAGCAACAACGTTTTAAAAAAAACTAGAAAGTTGAACCGTTTTTTACAAGATTCAGTAAATGAGAAATAAATGTTTTCTTGTTTCTTTCTTGACGTTGACGATCCGTGTGGTGCAATGGTTACCGGATCGTCGCGCAAATGGTCCTGGGTTCGATTCCCAGCGAGGCGGAAGTTTGAATTCCTGTTCTCAGTTTGAATTCGGTCTTTGTGTGTTGTCCATGGAACCCACGACACAGGGAATCCTACTGTGGAACCATGAGTGTAACATTTTTTTTTCTTTCGTACTCACTCGCCAGTCTCCCATATAGTGTCGACCTGCGCTATCATTTGCTTGCCGCCATCGGTGACCACGTACACGTAGTCACCAGTCTTGATAACCCCCGAGCACACAGTGTTGTACTGCTCGTAGTACGTGTTCTCGTCGTCTGTGCCGAGCGGGTTGTACATCACTACGTCCTGTAAAATGGGGTTATAGTTAGGTAGGCCACTGAGAAAATGCATTCTGTTTTGAACTTTGAATAAATACAAAATTTTGCAATATATGTAGTTTTATTTAGCATTGATCATACCTAACTTTATTGAAACCAAGTAAAACTGTCTCTAAGGAAACTTTTTCTTTTTAACTTTTTCGACCGCCATTAGACCATTACAATGTGGGAACAGTCTTCACAACTATAGACTTTCTTACAATCTAAAAATTGCCACAGACAAATAAACTGCACAGATTAAACCAAACCACAACACATTCCTTTTTATGGTAATAGCCGGCAAACGAGCTGACGATCAATCTCATGATAAGTGGCAATCGCTCATGGACATCAGCAATACCAAAGGCATCATTGATGCGTTGCTGACTAAGAGAGAAGAAAAAGAAAAAAGAACTGTCTCTCAAGCCCCCAGCCGCACACGACGAGTCGTTTGGCGGCTGACTCGAACAAGAAGGGCAGCTGTCCAGGCGGATCCCATGGAGAAATAATAATAGTAATAATTGGTTGTTGTAGCTCACCGGTCTGTCTTTCTCCTGCACGTTCTCTAACACCTCCAGTTCAGCGAGCTCATCCTTATGTTTCTCCACGCGTTCCCTGAACACTGACACCGTTCTGTTCGGTTCGAGGGGAGTCTGAAATTACCATTATCATCATTATGTACACTTAAAACTAGCAACATTATTGTATTTGACATAAGTGCCTATCAAATCTCAATGACAATAAAAAACAGGCTACTAAAAAAACTTCCAGCATTTCTGTTACAAATGTTTGCTAACAACAAATAAACTGGCTTTAATGTATTTTAAAATATCTATATCTAACATGTGATTCTAAAAAGAATAAAGAAAAGCTGTCTTATCTTTTAACAGAATCTTTTCACCAATTCCCGATTTATCAATTTCGATAAAAGGAAAATACAGGACTCATTATTTTGAATAGGTAAGAACGAATTGTTGTCGATTGGTCTGTGATTAACACAGAACAAAATTGAACAAAACAAAACAAAACAAAACAACAGAACAAAACAAAATTGGCATTTCATAGGTTTTTTTTTTCTCACCTCTCTGGGTATGAGAGTGGCTTCATTTTCAGCACCTTCCCACACCTTAATCTTTTTGAACCAGCGGTTCTTAGAGTTGTATCTGCTCTCACACACATAGACATCTTTATCAGCATATCCTGAACACACAAACACATTATTATGTATACTGTAGTCTATGATCACTAAACGGAGTTGTTGATTGCGTTTTTAACTGGTTTCGTAATGAATTAAAATCCGATTACATTTTAGCTTTTCAACCCCCAACTCAAAGTGTTGTGTTATAAGTTTGACGTGTGCGTCTGTTGTGTGTCTGTCTGTGGCATCATAGCTCCTAAACGAATGGGCCAATTATGATGCGATTTATTTAAAAGCTGACGTAATCAAGTGTTCTTAGCTATGTTTAGTGTAAATAAAACTGTCGGGTTTTTTTTTAATTTTATAGTTATTAACGTTAATGAGTCTTTTTATTAGATAACACATATAAAACCAATGTTATTACCCTCCGGTCTGTTCTTGAAGTACTCCTTAACATTCATGACGTAGCAGCGGCCGACGATCTGGTCGAGCGGGACGGTACGATGGACTTCTGTCTTGAACACCTCCTGCTGCAGGAACTTGCGCGTGCGCACGTGGAATGTCTCATGAGGTCTGTGGAACGGTGAGTCATTAATTACGAAAGGGTACTAAGAGAGACCCCTTTTTTGGTGGTATTTGGGACGGGGGTAAAGCCATGATAAATTTCAAGTTCTGTTCTCGATCTGGGAGTGTATGTTCTTGTCTTGTGTGTTGTCTATGGCACATATGACACAGGAAATCCTAGTGTGGGGCTAGGAGTGTGTATGTGTAGTACTAATTTAATTTATTAATATGGGATAGATAGCTTTCAGGAACCAGTTCTACTCACCTGAAGTAAACATTAGCGTATACACAAGCCACGCCCTCCGAGTTGGTCCACACGCGTTCCACTTGCAATATGGAGGGCTCCTTGTGGTCCTTGTGGGCGCGGTCCGCCGCCACGTACACGAAGTCCCCCTTGCGGTACTGCGTGGGGGGCGGCGCCGCCCCGCTCGCCATTGACTCGTCTGTACTCGACCTGGGAGAAGTGAGGGGACATACAAATAATTAAACATGGAATCACTTTAAATAAATAAATAAATAATGTATTATGTTATTTATTTATTTTTAGTAATTCGCACACTGAAGTTTTCCGAAATACCCTCCTCATGACTTTTTGCCTATACGGATAGGCTATCTTTAAATTTCATCCCATACCTAGTTATTGTAGGAGAATAATAATAATTTAATAATTAATAAATAATTAACGTTATCCTTTTATCGTAATTAAGTTTTACGTCACTATATTAAACCCGTTCCCTATCTTGGTCTCATTCTCATCATAGTTTTCATCAAAAAGATATTTCAGATAGCCTACTCCCCTCGATCTTCTCTCCCAAACCCATTCTAACCTGGTATTATCCTCATAATCTGTTGTCATCCAAACGTTAATTTTCGAACTACCCTCCCATTTTCGCTCACAATTCATTCTATCCTGCTTTCATTATTATAGTTTTTATCCCAACGCTATTTTCGTCCTACCCTCTCTCCATTCTCGCTCTCAAACACCCACTCTAACCTGGTCTCATCATCATAATAAATTTTCATTCCAACGCTATTTTCTTACTACCCTCCCAAACCCAACTACCCTCCCTCCGTCCCTCAACCCACTAACCTGGTCTCATCCTCATCATCATTCTCCAGCAGCAGCTTGCACTGCTTCACCAGCTCAACGCTCGTCGCTATCGTCTCCCTAGTGAATGACATGGCCGGTGATTGTAACACGTTCCGACATAACACATCGCGCTGCTCGATGAAGTATGACTGAAGCTCGACGGAGTCCTCGAAGATCTGGCTGTCTGTGCGGGAGAGACGGCGGGCTCTAGGAAGAGAAGTGTAATGAGAAATAGAGATGGAATAAATTGGAAAAAGATAAATGGCAATGAATAGCAGAAAGACAGAAAAACAAGAAGATTGAACACAATCCCAGCCATGATTGTGACATGACTGGCTAGGCATACAAAAAAAAGGAAAATAATAAATCCTGCGGAATAGCTATTCATTTCTGATCGGCCTCAAAATTTATGTACATAAATTTATACTACAAAAAGTGAACTACAACAAATATATAAAATTAACTTAATTATATTAATATAATTACAATTATATTTTCATTCAATTAACACTATTTATTCCGCCTAAAAATGAAAAACATATTTTCAATTAAGTACTCCTTACTCACCAAAATTAAAAATTAAAAAAACTATCAATACCACATAAAATACATCGCTAGGGGTTGTTCCACAAACCTCTCAAACACAGCGAACATATCCTGCTGGAAGTGATCGAGCCGCTTGTACAGTCCCTTGTCGAGGCGCCGCTTGACGAGGTCTAGAGAAATCGCTCGGACTTTGCCCCCTTGCCCTTCGTCGTGCTCCGGGAGCTCTGCCATGCTGTCGCTGTAGCATCTGTGGCAATACATTTGTTTTAGTCTACGTTTAATCAGTCACATAAAGGTATTTCGAAGACAAAAATATCCAGTAACGCAAGATTTTAAATTGCTGCCATTTAAGTGGTAAAATGTTTCCGACAAAACATAAGAAGCATTTTAAGTCAAAGTTAGTAACAATGAAGATATTAGAACCACTTATATTCATTATCAAACACCATTTCGAAAATAATGTAAAAAATACTTTTTAGTAATTTTCAGACATCCTATACATATATTCAGGCAGTGAACGAATATTATTCAGGCAATATAACCAATGTTTAATATGGTAAATAAATGTTTATATCTCAACAAGCTGACCCGGCGAACTTCGTATCGCCTAACAAACTATTTCTTTTTTCTAAAATAAAAGTAGCCTAAGTTACTCCTTGTTACATCAGCTATCTGCCAGTGAAAGTCCAGTCAAAATCGGTCCAGCCATTTCAGAGATTAGCCGGAACAAACAGACAGACGAAAATTGTGAAAAATGTTGTTTTGGTATATGTACCGTGTATACATCCAAATGCTCTCAGTAAAAAGCGGTTATTTGAATATTACAAACAGACAGTCCAATTTTATTTATTTGTATAGATATTCACCTGCCCTCTTCATCCTGATGGTTGTAAACAGTGGTGAACAGATTGAGAAGCAGCTCTTGTACCGCGGCCGGTACGTCCGGGACTGCGTCATCGTCTTCCCTGAGAACAAACCACTATTATAATAATAGCCTGCCGTTGGCTGGTCGCTCGACAAGGCGTCTGTGATAAATTTAGTCGTAATGATGTCCATGATTTTCCCATCAGATGGCTTGACTGGTCGACTAATGGGTGTATGTTTTTACTAAAAATTTTATTGCACACCTAAACAATAAAAACACTTGTTCTTGGAAATTACATATAATGGTGGATTTATTTAACAGGCTGCATGCTGCTGCAGATAAATGGCTGAATACTGATACACACTGATTTTCATTCATTGTTTAACTGATCATATTATACAACTTAGGTGTTTTTTTATCTTAACTAATGTGTTGAAAGTTTGTTTAAAAATTCACCAATTTTGAAGCAAGCTGGGTAAAAATAATGAAACTATTTGAGCGGTTTTGCAAAATCAACCCCATATAGGGGTAGAAAGTTTGCTTGAAAATCTGCTAATTTTGAACCAAGCACTATGAAAACTTGTGTATGGTTTTCTGGGTAAAAACAATAAAATACCATAATAATCTCTTGAAAGTAGATAAGTGAATTAAAAGACCTTACGCGTGAGCAAAGCCACGCTAGCTAGTCAAATCATAAAGAAGGGTGAAGCGAGTTATATGTAAGTATAAACATAGTAGCTGACCGGGCAAACGTTGTTCTGCCAAAAAAAAATTAGGGGTAGGGGGATGAAAAATAGATGTTGTCCGATTCTCAACTCTAGCCGATATGCACGCAAAGATTCACGAAAATCGGTCGAGCCGTTTCGGAGGAGTTAAACTTCTAACACCGTGACACAAGAATTTTATATATTAGATAATTGACTAACCTGAGAAGTTGTTTAGTCTGCAGGCAAACCCTCTGTAGAATGAGCGCATCCTTGTATATCTGTGAATCAGGCTCATTATACTTGCACGCGTTATCAAACATCTGTATGAAGTCCGAAGCCAGTTCGTTCACCGACGTGTACACACTGTTCTTCAGCTTGTGAGCTATCTTCTCCATGTCTATAGGGTTCTTTATCAGCTCGTAGTAATCTGGATACTCCGTTTTGTTCGGGAGTTTCATGAAGATTAGCGCTAGTTGGCGGTTTGCTGAAATTTATTTAAACATACTTTTATTCCCTCTTTTAAAAGTAAATAAATAATCATAATAATAATAATAATATCGTACAGGCTACTAAACAAATGGACCTGTTTTGATGCGTTTTTAACCAACTTCAAAAGAAGGAGGAGGTTCTCAATCCAACTGTATTTTTTTTATGTTTGTTACCTCAGAACTTTGGACTGGGTGAACCGATTTTGATGATTCTTTTTTTAATCGAAAGCAGGTGCTTGTCATGTGGTCCCACATAAAATGAGCGAGATCTGACAAGTAGTTTTTGAGTAATTTTGAAGTCGGTTATTTTTTGTTACTAAAATTTTGATAATGATGATGTGATTAAGATGGTAGTTAGATAAGTTCGGAGGAAATAAACTGTAAGAGGTTTTTTTTAATTAAAAAATTATTGAAACTAAACAGCATGGCAGCGAAGCAATGACAATGATGGTGACGAGTGACTACATACCTTTCGGATCCTTATAATCTCTTATTGCATCGTACAAAGTCCTGAGTTTCTGTTCAAATGGTGTCAGCGCTTTATTTTTGCTGACTTTTATAGACTTTACAGGGGTTTTTCTTTCTCTTTCAGGGGCACCAATGTTTACTTCTTTAACCTTCTCATTCATGACTCGTTCTAGAAGATTCGCATCTTCATATATCATGGAACCCTCTTCGTTGAATTGACGGCAGTTGGAGAACATAAGACGGAAATCGGATACCATTTCTTCTAGACTACCGTAGCGGTCATTCTGAAATGTACGAAAGATATTAATTAGTTTTATATTTCAAAAAACCAGGCAAGTGCGTGTCAGGCCACGCGCAATGTAGGGTTCCGAAGTAGTAAGTTTATCGACTATTACTCATTCATTAACTACTTATGCTAACATAGCCGTGATAGTATAACATGTAAATTCATCATATAACATATTTTTGAGAATTTTTGCTCTTGTCCAACTCCAACCGTTTAGCCAGCTGAGGGGGGACACTTGACTCTAATCACAATCAGAACTTTAAAGCCAAATATTTCGCAAACGGACCCCTAATTCTAAAAAAGGTCTCGGAAGACCCATAATATTTTTGGAAGACCTTTTCAACGATACCCCACACGCGTACAGGGTACGCGACGAATAAAAAATTCATCCTCACGTTAGTTTTAGGGAGGTACCCTGAAAAAATGTTTTGCAGTATTTTATTCTACGATTCTGGAGTTTTAATAAATATGTACATATATCCATGCCAAATTTCAGCTTTCTAGCACTAAAGGACTCGGCGCTTTGCTTCGTACAGACAGTCGGACAGACGGACGGACGGACATGACGAAACTATAAGGGTTCCGATTTTACTTCGGAACCCTAAAAACTTGAATCTATATTGGAATTTATAAATTAAATACGATTATAATATGCATTTATAATATTACAAATAAAGCATAGTACCTATAGTCCATTTTTTTGGCGGAGTCCAAACTGATAAACAAAACACAGTCATACGGAAATCTTACTAATTTCACGACACGCACACGCTTTGAGTGTTGTATACCTTTATATGTTTATTACACAATTATCTATTGATATCACACTAGAACTACTTTAAGTTCACCGTTTAATCATTTAAACTCTCTAAAACACGAAACATTGTCAAAACTTCTTTGCACAGAAAACAATATATCGATGACAATTTGACAGCTAGGAACTTAAGATTGTCGTTGATTCGTAAGGATTGAAAGACAAACCGATTTTCTAAATTGTTTGAATGATTTCTTGATCGATATATTTAATAATATTTTAACTTTACACTTGAAACATAAAACATATTTTTAAAACTGTGTAATGTTATTTTTGTCTCTTTCTATTACTCAAGGTTACAATGACAATGATTTTTCGTTCGTATCGTGGCAAATAATTTTAAATTTATATTTTTATATTTAAGTAGGTACTTTTTATATTTACTTAAAGGTACTTTTTATATAAATATTTTTATATTTAAGTAGGTACTTTAATCAATTCGCATATTCATTTTCTTTAACAAACAATTAATTTTAGACGCTGTATCAGATGAATGGACTCCAAGTTTCATTAAATACGTGCCAGAATCAGACAGCGAAGATGATTAAACTTAATTCTCTGAATATTTTTTTTTCAATATCTTCTCGTATCATTTATTTATGAAATATGAAATATTTATCCATTTTTAAAGTATAATGCTATATAAATATAATTCGGTTCAATTAATCGTATTCGTTAACAGTTAATCGATTTTCATTCGATAGTTCCAATTCCATTCAATCGTAAATATTGTCTATGGGAAATTGACATTAGAAGTCGGCCATATTTGTTTACTACTTTGGACTCGACCAAAAAAATGGACTATAAACCATATTGTACTATATAAATTCGTAGTTTCCTATACCGCCATATAGGTAGAGTAGATACTAGATAGATAGATAGAGAAGTAGGTCAGTTTAGCCGTGACCACGATCCATGCAACTGGGTCGAAATATCGGTGCACGAAATAAATATCGTGAGGACCCGTATCATAGTAAAAAGGACGTAAATAAACTTCTAATTTTGACTGTTGTTAAGTCATATTAGTATCCGTACAAAATAAAGTACATTACCTTGATATTAGCCTCAATAGTGATCATATCAATGGGCCGGTCAATAACATTATAGTACTCTGGATACAGCTTCTTGCTGGGTTTCTCCATAAACAACAACATGGGTTGTCTGCCATCAGAGCAGGTGAACTCTACCAGCTGTTTGGACACGTAGTGGAGCTTCTTCTTCAGGGGTAGATTGGACTTCGGGACCGTGGGGGATGGCGCGGGGGAGGGGGATGCTACCGGCGCTGGGTTCAAGCGAGGTCGACCTGAAATATACGAGTTTTTACATAATTATAGTCTGTTCTATTTGACGTGTCTTACTTGGTAAACAATCTTGGTATTCCTTTTTATTGAAATATCATTTCATTTAGTTTAAACAAATAACTAATAGTTCACATAAATTAGTTTCAAGCATTAAATGATTATAAATTCATAGAGACAAATGTATTTAAATTAAATTCTTTTCATTTTGTGTCAGCCTTATTTTTAAACTAGCTGTGCCCCGCGGTTTTACCGGCGTTAATTGGTGGAAAATACTAACTACAAAAATATATGATGTTATTAGCCTATAGCCTTCTTCGATAAATAGACTATCAAACACCATAAGATTTTTTCAATTCGAACCAGTAGTTCGTGAGATTAGCGCGTTCGACCAAACAAACTCTCTTCAGCTTTATAATATTAGTATAGATTACAAGTTACGATAAAAAGACATTATAAGATTGTATACCATAGCATAAAATGGAGAATATACATCATGATGGTAGATGGGCGATCTCATTGATTACTTATTAATATTGAAGTAAATCTTCTATTTCAAAGAAGTGGTGAAAAAATGCAACGTTTTACCGTCACGATTGCTCCTGTGTAACAGGACTAGCGTAACAAGAATAGCGTAAAATAAATAATAACAGAATTCACCAGAAATACGAATAAAAATTTACGTACAGTCAGCAAAAAATTAAGTTATGCACGATATGATATAAAAACTGGTAAGGGGCCATCCATAAATTACGTCACACGTTAGGGGGGGGATGTAATGTGACATTGTGTGACAAGGGGTGGGAGGCGGGTCCTAAATGTCCGTGACGTCACATTTAAAAATCGAATAATTGGTATGTATAAGTAAATATTAAAAAACACTAATTAATGGAAATAAAACTTATTTCGACACAAGGACGAGAGGAGGGGTCAAAAAGTCACGAAATTAGTGTGACGCAATTTATGGATGGCCCTTAATGTGTAATACTACAGAAATATTTGTATTATTACACTACCAAAAAAATGTAACTTTTTAAATAAGTAAACTTTACCGAACGTTTTTGTATCACGCCCTGCATACCTCTTTTGCTGTGTGTACAATGTACATACAAACAACAAAGTGAATCATTTTCCCTCGATCTCCCGAACGTTTATTGTTTGTATGACTCACCTCGCGGCCGCGGCGTGTTGGCAGCCTGGTTCTTCACCGATGATAAGCTCTCATCATCGCTGGACGAGCTCTGAACAATGTCTAATAGTTCCTGCACTCGGTTTTGCATTAACCTGGACAAATAGTGAAGTGGATTTATTTATAGATTACGAACTGCATAGAATATCCATGTTATGAAGAAAAAGTTTGATTTGTTTTTAATGGAATGAGTATAAAATGGTTAAATACGGATATTAAATTTCTTTCACCTATATAAAAGCTATATGATTTACGAGTACATGGACTGTATTTTTTTTTTCAAAATATTAGAGACCTCTACATAAACAGACCATATCTATCAAAAATTTGCCTATAAGTCATCATTCGGCGTATACTGTGAAAACGTACTATTGGTGATTTGTTAAATCTAAATGTCTTGAGCTCTTCAGCAATAATAAAGTTACAACTCAAAATTTCAACATGTTTTTTCTTATGGCATTTTTTGATTGTCCAACTTTCTCACTATTTAAAATATTTAATGTGTACCCTACAGTGCACATACCTCTGTAATTTAACAGCATCCTTGTACAACCGAGATGTAGGCACATTGTACTGTTTAGCGTTCTCAAACATGATGTTCATATCACCGGCCACCTCAGATAGCGTTCCATAGTTGCCTCGCCTGATCTTATTCTTTATTTGGTTCAGTGACACCGGGTTTTTGATTTCCTTATAGTAATCTGGGTATTCTCTTCGGGATGGAAGCTTCCAGAATGGATTTGCCATTGGTGTACCTGTCAAAGATTTGTAAATTCGAAAGATTTGAATGGAATCATTCATAGTCAGCTATCGCTAATAAATCCGTGTCGTAAATACCCTTACCACTAGGTCCTAGGTGATTCTTGACAGTCTCCAGTAGTTTCCATTGTGGACTGTCTTCATTGTCACCCTTTTCCTCATCACTGTCTGCACTGTCTTCAGAATGCTGAAAATCATAGTTATTTTGTGTAAAATAATATTAATACTACATCTTACTACTACTAAGTAGGTTATTAGACCTTTCCTCAAGATACCTGGATTACCCATGAGCAAGCAATCCAGTCTGCTTATTAACATAAAAGGTGACGTCGACTTTATTCACCTGAGTTAATTCACCCAGGTGTCTTAAGTCTACTTTTAGTGTACTTTATTCACCTATGAACCCAGGTGATTTAAATCTACTGGCCGCAGGTGACTTGATATAAGTAGACTTAATTCACCTATCATTTTAGTAAATGCAATTAGTGATGTTGGAATAACACTTTCGGGTAAAATCAACTCAGGTAACTTTGAATTCTATTGCACAAACCTAACATCAACTAACCCCTTACTTGCGGCTAAGCCCTCGCCAGAGAAAATACTCTTAAATTCAAAGTTACCCAAAAAATCCGAATACTCTAAAAATACAGTTTCCCTAAAAATCCAAAATCACCCCAAAAATAAAGTTAGATACCTTGACTTCAGGCTCAGGATCAGACCCCGGGGGGTCCATAATAGCGAGCGCGCGGCTCGAGGGCACAGGCCCCACGCGCGAAGTGCGCTTGCTACGGATCCGCTCCGACGTCTTCGCGGGGCCCCCGCGACCGTGCTGGTCTATCTCCTGCTTACGGACTTGGATCACCTGGGGACAAGGGAAACATAATCATTTGTCATTGGTCAGTTTGACATTAGGTACAAGGTGGGTTTTATACATTTAAAGTATAAAAGTGGTATGAAGATTGGTTTCCCAAAGACTAAGTTTAAATTATCATCATCAGGTAGCTTAAATTCTTTTAGTATTTTCTATTCGTAGAAAAGAACGAAACAAAAGATTAAGACTCTTGTTCTAGCTATTTCTCGATAATATGGTTTTCAAATATCTGAGGCCTGCTAATCTACATTTGGCCATTGTCTCAGGCAATGGCCTATGGGTCATTGCTAGATAACTTGATAGACTTGTCAATCTTGTGATGATGATTTGCTAGTTACATTACAGCTTCATAATGCACAATGTATTAGTACATTTAAGTCCACAAAAAAAATATAAATAAATAATAAATAAACGCTAACACACTCACAACCCCGCAGTAGGTTATTACCTGTGTCGCGGGTGGCATGGACGACACATATAACACATCACAATCACACCCATGACCCGAGCACAAATATTTATCTGTCACATAAATATCTGCCCCGGCCGGGAATCGAACCCGGGACCCCTCGCTTCGCAGGCAGGGTCGCTACCAACTAGGCTACAGGGTCGACAAATGTTTCATTGCTTACATATTCTTTGTGTATTTTTATTGTTGTTGACATCAATTTAGATATTTTTATAATTTGAAAACCAACCTAAAATCAGCAAGTGATTTCTCGTAGAAACTATATTCCGAATTATATTTACATACATATATACAGAATTATATTTCATTTATTTCATTACACAATAAGCCAAAGCTATGAACCATTGCACAAAGTAACTAACTTAACTAATGCATGCAAACCATGCATAATATTATTTTATGCTTAATATAATAATATGTTTTATCATCAAACAACCCTATCTGAACTAAACAGATCTCCACCTAAGAATTGCTGGCACACATTTATTAAACAGATAAATGTGTATTCTAACATATTTAATGGTAAGGCCACCACATCAATGTTATGAGTGTATAATGTAAGGGTTTATTTTAAGGAGAATGAATTTTCTTTTTTCGTGTAAGCATGTTTCCCCTTGCCAAGGTGCTTTGTGCTGCGAAGCCGAAGGTCTTACATCTATGTAATTTTTTCAGTGTAACAGTGACATTATTTTTCAAACTTCATCCATAACTTTCAAACGCAAAAGCCATGCTGTAAAACTCTTACAAACTACATTCAATCTAATATTAAGTCAGAAAATATTATTCAGGTGTAAACCTAGACCAAAAAGCCAACATTACAAATCTGAATTAATATCTTTCATCAGTATGTGCTGTTTTACGAACTTCCTTTGAACAAATAGTCGATGCGTGTACAATAAAGTTGTAAAGTCAGTTTACTCACTTTCTTCAAAGCTTTAGCGTCTTTATATATCTGACTACCCGGCTCGTTGAAATGGCAAGCGTTCCTGACCATCAGCAACAGATCTGTCTCCATTTCATTCAGGTTCGAGTACTCGCCACCTTGAATCTTCTGCGCGATAATTTTCAAATCGATAGGAGAATCGATAACACCGAAGTACTCTGGGTACCGGCGTTTCGAAGGCAGAAATTGAAATGGCGGGTAAAGAGGACGGCCGTCTACGTTTGCTGTCATTACCTGTAACACAATGTCCGCGTTAGAACATTGAGCTTGGAAGTTTAGGCTAGACGCACACTCGCAAGTACAGATGTAAATGGAGTCAAAAATTGGTTGATTGGTCACAAATGCTTTGCTGACTAATCAGAACGCCTTGCGTAATTGCGTGTTTCACTTAGTCGAGTATGAGTATGGTATGAGTTTGGTATTCGTCGTGTTTTGTAGTGTGTTTCACCTAGTCTAACTGGGAAATTTGTTATCGAAAGTTATGTTTAAGCAAATGTTAAAGTTAATCAACCATAATAATATCTTTCTTCTAACTACACTTTTCCCAACTGTTATACTTGCACAGTGCCTAACTATTGAAACTTCTCTTTCACCTTTACCTTCTGAATAAATTGATATGCATGCGTCTATTTTATTACTGGCTCTTGCCAGTCTCCATATACCTTTAAAAACTTGTGTTTCAAATTGCCGTGTTAGTGCAAACGGAAATACAAACACAATCAAATTGTTAATAAAAGAAACACATTTATTTATTGTTTTTTTTTTTAATTTAAAGAATACATTAAACTTCACACCTAAAACACATTTTCATACTAATGTAACTACAGACATGTTACAATCACAAATAACACTTGAAAAGCACACTTACTAGCTCAAAATTTAAGTGACTTACGGAACTGAACAGCTCTTCGAAGATGTTATCTTCTTCATTATTGGTTGACAGGTCTGAAAGATCTTCCGTTACATCAGATCTTCTACTCGATGAGCCATTGCGAGACATCTTCGGTACTTTGATTTCCTCGCCTGTGAGGTAAACTTTGAGTTAACTTACGGAATTAAAACAATCCATAATGAAAATTTCCATATTATCTGCCTTAAATTATGCCATTTCCTTACACTAAGCGAATATAATAGCTAAACTTGCCTTTATTCTATCTGCATATAAAAACTTTTAATAATAAATTGAACCGACTTCAAAATGAAAAACAAAACGACTTTAAAAAGAGAAAAATAATTTAATGAGAAACTGAACTTCCTACTTATTAACTTCAAGTATTAAACACTATCTACTGAAATATTTAAGTCAGTGCCTATTCATATGACGATTTAGATACATGTTTTTCGAAGGCTAGTTCTTGTATGATTTTGTTGGTAAATTTTAGAATACATTATAAGTAATTAACTCCTTATGTACAAACTGCGGATCATATAATCTTTTTAGGTATATAATTTTATAATTGTGTATAACTTTTTGATTTGATTGAACTAATTGATCATGGAACCAGGATAGAAACTTGTTTCAGTAGTAACTAATGGTTTAAATTTTCAAAAACCACTTCAAAATCTCAGGACATTATTAATACCAAAAAAAATATTTTACCACACTCAAGACTACTCTTATTCTGATTGTAGAGCTTCCACAATTCAACAGCATCTTTGTATTCCACGGAGTCAGGCTTGTAGAAGGCTTTAGCATTGTTCACCAAAAGCTCAATATCGGCCGAGAGTTCCTCAATATCTTCGTAAGTGTCTGTTTTGAGCTTTTGCTGCACCTAAAATGGAAATTATATATTTGTTTTTATTTTCCAAACTGTAAATATATTCAGTAAAGGAATTGATTTTTGTTTACTACTTTGCTTCAGTTATTATTTAGAAACTTTAAAGGTCAATGCATATGTAATGTGGATAGGACAGGGACAGGACGGGACGTGAAGTTTTGGAAACATTGTTTCATAGAAAATGTAAGCGATAGCGCAAATGCCATGTAGGCATGCACAGGACGGGAACGGGGCACGCACATATATTTATGCCCCATCCACGTTACGCATACAAAAACACTTAGTATAGTGAAAGCAGTATAGTATACAAAACTATCTCAATTCAACCCTAAAAGGACAAAATTGGGTGTAAAACTTTATAGGAGTATATAAAAATAATATTATTGTACACAAAGTTACCAGCTAGCACCATCTAGTATCTTGAATTCCTTTTAAATTATTTGAAGATTTGTAAAATATCAATTGTCTTACCCGCAGCAGATCAATTGGTTGTGAAACAACTTCGTAGTACTGTGGTTCTTGTCGTCTCTTTGGAGCTCGGATGAAGGAGTCACACAGAAGAGTACCATCCTCTTTCTTGTATGAACGGATTGTATCATACAATTGTTGACATATTTCACTCTAAAAAGTTTTGAGCAATTTTTAGTTATACTTTTTTTCTGTAAATAGAAGGAAATCCTAATGTGGCCTCTGTACTATTTGCCAAGTTGATCAAATTGGGCAGTGTAGATAGACCTTTCAAATAAATTCATGCTGTCTCGACTTAAATAAAATAACTTTATTTCTCTCCACGTTCAGAAACTGTACCGTCGTGAGTCGTATCCGGGAATCGTATCCAACCCAGACGCTTCCATTGGACGTACAGGACGTATAGCTTACGTGAATTTAGACATTTTAAACCTACCGGTTCTAGCTTTTTCTTTTTCCTCGACGGAGGAGGACCAGGGTTGCTGAGCTCCACTGCATCATCACTGTCGTCTCCATCTGCCCCGCGGCTGGCGACCGAGGAGGTCCGCCGCCGTTTACTCATTTTGAGAAAATACGACAATACTCCCCCCGAAAGCACTTTATTATCTGTTAGTACATATAGTTTAAAATTACAATTATATCTTTCAAAAGAATCGCTGGCGTCCTTTTATTACTCAAAATTTTAGGATGCCGATACCGCTGTGTACATAAGGTTGAACTTAGCACCGATATAACTTGTATAAAATTCACAGTTAAACGTCTAAATAAATATGTACATAGTCGTAACAGAGAAATATTAAAATTTGTGAAAATAAAACGCGAAAATAGAATTAAATAACACGACACAAGCTTTCAGTATATAACAAAGTACTCTGTGACACAAGCCATTCGATGAAGCCAACACAGAGTACTTAATCACTACTTTCAAGCATTGAAGCCATTCGGCATTCCCGTTCTCTCAAAGCAATACATTCGATTAATTAAATGTCAATGTCAGTGTCACTCAACTGAAATCAGATCAGTGTTGCCAGGTCCAAAAACTGGATTACGAAGATTCTTCCATGAAATACCGTAAATTACATACTGAAATCAGATTTTTGTGTGGGTCCAAATACGTTAAGATGTACTAAAAATCATTACGGTAGATCGAAGCTGGAATACGGTAAATCTACCGTAATTATGTTTTACCTGGCAGCACTGGATCAAATACACGGGCTGCACGGCTTACAACGCTTCTATGATTACGCTATTACAATACAGTGCGCCCAACTTATCTGTGAAATGGCGAAAATTGGAACTATTCTGTGTGCTTAGTGCGAGTTGCATCGAAAAGTTCACCTACCTCGATAACGTCAATACATGACTAACGAGAAGTTGCGAGTGCCAGTTCCAAAACGTGACTCATATCGATCCACGTTTGTTCATTGAAAATATCTATTATTATGTTGGCAGCAAAACCGTCGTTAAATCTCGTTAAACATCGTGAAAGAACCCAACCAAATTGAAAATAATACATTTATTTAGTTGGAGCAATAGTATCAAGCTACAATTAAAATAGTGGTGTTATACTGTAGTTTACTTGCTATCGTGTTATAGATTAGTGTTTTGGTTGTTTGTTTCATATTAAATATTATTTTTTTGAGTACTTACTTCTCAATCATATTATATTGTGGCATTTTAAGCGAGAAAACAGGCAATATTAATTAATGGAACATAGCTACAGTGATACATTTGATATGGAAAAGTTTTTGTGTGGTGAGGTTATGTGAATGAAATTTATTATTTATTTAACAAGCTCAGATCAATAATTAACAAGTTCACGATTGGTGTAATATTTATTTAATAGGATTTATATGTTTAGGCACAGTGATCTTTGGCTGTAAATACTTATTCACTACAAACAACAATTAATGGACAAATCATGTCTATTTTGAAAAATGAAAGTTTTTATGATACCTAACATATTACAATATGAGGAAGTGTACAAAGTAAGAAATGTTATGTTCCTAGTATTTATTTATATCTTTATATTTAAGGTACAAATCAAGACAGATGGCAGAGTATCAAACTTGTCTCAACAGCACTAGCGGAGACTACTACTTCCAACAAAACAACAGCAATGCAACATTTTCCTCATTGTTATTTAAGAGTAAACGAGTAAACAAATACGTATATAAAGTAAAAGTATAAATACAGCAACATGGATTTGAGAATTGAGAAGATATGTCAAAATAAGGCCGCTACAAATATAATCATTAATTTATATTACAGTGTATGAAATGTGAAGTCTGTGACCATTGTAATTTACTCATTGGTTTTCTATTGAGATTGGAATTGAAGGTATAACATTATGTGGGAGAAATAAAACTTTAAAATACAGATTGTTGTTTTCTTGATAATTTTATTTTAGGAGGCATATTATGTTGAATATGAAATTATTAAGGCATTACAGCATAATTATTATTATGTAATTTTGGTTTAAAGAGTGGAAATAAAACGTTGAACGGTAAATAATTTTTAATATAATATTTTTGTAATTCTTCTCCGGACAACAGTATTCAGCTGGAAGTCAATAGTCTTAGTTGTAATTCAATCTTCCCCTTTTGTTATCGTATTCTTTATAATTGCTCTTCAACACCTTTCCTTTAATAAAAATATTATATGACAATTTTATTGTGTTCAGCAGTATATTAAAATCTTTTAAAACAAAGGCTAAATATATAATTGTAAAATATAATACATAATTATATTAAATTAAACATTTTAATATATTATGCCTTAAGTATTAAATTATTCTCTATCTATTTTAAAACAAAGCAGGCCCTTATTATCATTTTGGCACATTACAATGGCATGGCATAATTATAGTGAAGTACTGTCAATAAATCTTCTTGCTGGGTATATTGGCTTGGCAAGAAATCTAAAACATTAAGAACATATATATAATTTAGGATCTCAAAAGTGTAGGTGCTGATACGTCATAATGATAATATAGTCCCAAGTAGATAATATATTGAATGTTAATTGCATTTCTAGTATCTAGTTACCGCTTGCCTCGCAGCTGGGTATTCAGTTTATGGGTTTATCAAATATGTCATTATTAAATAAATATTTTCCTTGATCCTTGAGAGCTCCTATGCAAACGATATTGTCACCTTTGGCAATATTAAGTTGCATAATAAAATAATTCATTGAGTTCATACTTGTAGACAATTTTAAATTAACTTATTTAAATCTTAATTGTGTAGGTAATGTAAGTACCTTTTATTTCCAAGAGTCCAAGTCAAGACACAATAATAATAGGTTTATCGAGTTCCTTGCAAGTAGTTTATAAGTTATCTTCTTTAAAAATATCTCCATAAACTTTTTAAAAACTTGGTGCCATTCGCCATTGGATTAGTGTTTATGTTTAAGTACTCTGTGACTGTGATTGCGTAGTGTTTAAGTACTCTGTGATTGGATTACGGGAAATTCTTTCTTGCATGAACAATACAAATACTACTTATCAATAATTTTATTCACTTTAAGATTTAGTGGCCGCAAACATGCTCCGAGCAATTATAAATATCCAGCCATAATTTTCAAGAAACAGAAAAAAAGTTTAATTAAAATAATAAACCATCTTTTTATGATTTCACTAGTAAATTTCGCGTGAAAACTTTTCGGTCACGTGGTCCCATAGTTTTCGCAAGCTACGTATTGGAACTGTCAAATAAAGCCACTCGCACTCGCGCAATGTTCGAGAAACAATACAATAACCACTGACAGATAACTTCACTGTGAACTTCACTTTCGTGATTGTGAGCGCATGAAACTCGCACTCGCGCATTTTTTTTCTTCACTTTCCCGCTAGATGGCTCTGCTTCGATCCCATACAAATTTGCATTTACGTAGCGAGCCCGTTATGTCAAGGAAAACTCGCACTAAGCACACTGAAGTTCTTTGTGTTAATGTCAATGAATGACATTGACATTTACTACGTCTCGAATTGCGTCCCAGTGATTGGCCCAATGCGTTCGACAGCGCCCTCCCTCAAGTGTCAAAACACATTTTGAGTTTTGACAGACAGAGCAATTTACAAGGTTCGCTAAAATTTGTGAGATTGACAATTTTTATAATGTTAATTTTATTATTAGAGAATAAAACACAGCTCATTCATAGATTTTTAAATACAAACCTCATACACAAGACGAAACAGAGAACACTATGATATTTGGAACTATTGTATTGTGTAAATTGTAATTGGAATAAACGACAAACTTAGAAAATTTGTTTCAAGGTTATTAATGCAATAATGTTGATTTTTGATATGTAATAAATTTCTTCTACCAATTACTTAAAGTGGAGTTTTACCTACGTAACGGTAAGCATGCAGTGTGAGTAAAAAAGCCTTGTTACGATAAAGTTACAACAGACTACAAATAACCTCCAACCAGTTACTTCTACAAAAAGCTTATCACATCATGGATAAAAATAAAATTACAAGAGTCTTAGAGTATTGTGGTACACCTTGTCCTAGTTTTAAGTATGAAAATCCTCTACTAGACAAAAATATAGCAGATTTACTTGCAAAGGGATTCATAACAATATTGAATAAACTGGACCGAACCGATGACAAAAACAGACATATAATTCTGAAAAACATTCGTAAATCATGTAAAGTAGAACCACCGAACCATTTATATGTAGATGACAATGTAATTGAAGTACTAAGAAATGGATATCAGGAACTTCCTAACAACTGCAATATTTATAAGGATCTAGACACATTTTTAATCCGGAACATGAAAGAAATCAATGTTGGATCCATGTATTCCCCATGTTTTAAACCAGATGTTATACAAGCTCTATCAAATTTGAACAACAACAAACAAGAAATTAACAATGTTCTTGTGAAAGATATTATATACTGGAATGTTGATAGCAAAGAAAACAGTTATTCAGACATGCTAAAAACAATATGGAATGTAGAGTTCATACATGATTTGTGTAAACGCCAATCAGATGACATATCTATAAAAATTAAGCCGCTGATTGAAGAGATATTACTTCTTACTACCTCAGAGATGATAGAAAATGTAATTGTGGATACAGGGGATTGGTTTTCTGCAAAAAAGGATCTGATGAAATTAATTGATGTCTGTTGTGTCTCGAGTGAATGTTTTCAAATTTGTTGCTCCATTTTGAACACTATTTTTATTAAGACTCAATTTAACTCGGACATCAGTGAATTTATAACCCTTTTCATTAATACTATAAATATAATTAATGTGGATTTCATTTCTGAATTGTATCCAGTACATTTACAACACATAGTAGTATTACTCGATGTAAATGTGGAGGATTTATCTGATGTACTGACAACATATATTACATATACAATACAACATCTGAACAGCTTGCGTAAAGAATGTGAAAGTGACTTAATTATGTTGTTATCTCATTTTAAACAGTGGTTCCAAATTTATTATGATAGCACTAATAATATTATTCCCTCACCTATTCAACGTTACGATTCCCTTCTCTCCTTGAAGAATACATTTAAGGAATACTACCAAAGCCTTTGTAAACCAGTGCCAGAGCCTTTGAAAACGATAAAAAGTGAAAAAGAATAATAGTAGGATGAAACCTATTGCAAAAGGAAGATAATATAACAAAAATGAAAGGAAAAATAATTTACGGGCGATCTGAGGTCGGGAAGTGAGGGGGGGGAGGGGGTTAAGGGTAAAAAAGGGTTTATCTCGATTTCCAGCAAAACTACAAATCCTATTGAAAAAAGTAAAATGGCAAAGTTTTAGGTAATAACTTTTTTTACACTTTTTTACATAACCTCAAAATTTATGTAAAGAATTCAAATAACCAAGTTTTTGGTTTTTTATTTTTATCTTTTACAAATTATTTTTTTCACGAAATTTGGTGAAAACTTCTTAGTAATTGCATTTTCTAAGAGCATTTCCCATAGTAGCGTATATTTTTTATATACCATCAGAAATTTCAACGAACAAATAGCGCACCGACTTTAAAAAAAGTAAGTAAGTAGCTATTTTGATTTGAGATTTTTCGATTGAAAATTAGGGTGCGTTTTCGATACAAACTCAAAATAAGTTGAAAAAAGAAATATTTTAAATACAAAAAATTACAGTATGTTTGGAACATACAAAGATAAGTTTTCACCAAATTTCGTGACAAAAAAAAATGTAATTAACATGAAAAATAATCTAAATTTTACTAACAAAAAATATCCGGCTTCAAAGTCTCAAAAACTACAACGTTGCCATTTAACTTTTGAGATAAACAGTTTTTTACCCTTAACACCCCCCCCCCCCCCCTCCCACTTCCCGATTTCAGATCGCACATTAATTATTTTTCCTTCTCATTCTCATGCTTTTGCAATGGGTTTCATTCTACTATTATGTTTAGCCATTCTCTAGTTTTAGCGAGACAAACTGTAATTATTTTTTATAAATATAGATTTATTTTGTAAGTGTATTTATTTATTTCTATATATATTAATTGATATTTTTATTTATGTACCTTACCTACTTAAGTTATTTTATCTTTTCTTTTAAATATTAGCTCGTAAAACTTACTGTTTGCGCCTCTACCTACCTAAGCGTTTCTTGAACGTCAGTGCCCTCTACCCTTAGGTTGTCTGGTAGAAATCTATTACAGCGATAAAACCGCCTATTGTGTCGCTACTACATACTTGGATTTTAATATTTTATGTACTTCTACTGTGCACAATAAAGAACATTGTATTGTATTAATAAAATTGCATGATTTTCATTAGTTTTTTATTGAAAAGCTTATAAAACAAATTTATATGTAACAAGATAGCAGCAATGTAACTGAAAAAGTGAAAAACAAACTTAACTCTAATAACAATTATTAAATTTTAAAGGGACCGCCAAAATTGGGCCAGCTTCATTGTTCATTAATCCTACCTCCAAAAAAAAAAAATAGATTTTTGCCTCAATAAATATAACAAATTGCTAATATTATTTCTCTTTAACCCCATATTTTCTGAAAACTTGTTTGAGTTAATGAACATCACACATCCAGGGGCCACTGTGACCAGATTTGATCTATTGTAGCCATACTATATTTATGTATTAAATAACATAAGAATCATTAAATTAATGTATGTTAATATAACATAATTGCTACATTAATGATGTTCTTAGCCCAGAAGTGTATGGGATTTTGGCGATCTCCTTTGAGCAACAAAACTTAAGCTGTCACAAAAATCAAAAACAAAGTAACAGACTTATAAGTAACTTGTAACAAGGTATTCTATGGTTGAATAAAAACAAAAATAAAAGCAAAAAAGAAAACGTGTCAATTTTTACAGAATCCCAAGTTCCAAGCACTGTAAATATAAGTCATCAGAAAATTTAACTGCTCCCTTAGTTTCCTGCTCTGTGTACCACTGCATAGCTAGTGTGCAAGCTAATTGACTTTTCTTTTTCGCTATGTCATGCGTGAAACTAGCTATATGTTTCCCCATTGCTTCCCAAAATGGAAATACTTGGTTACAAAAGCCACAGTGAAACAGTCCTGGGCGAATCTAAAATTAAAAATGATATATTCAATTTATTTAAAAAAAAATTACACAATGTATTAATAAGATACACAACACATCAGAAACACTTGTTATTTAAGAAAATAATTGTCTTTAGTAGTCACTTCAATAAAAAAATATTAATAACTTACAACTCTTATAAATTCATCTTCCATCAACAAAATATCGGCAGACACAAAAGCATTTCTATGTTTTCTAGTAGTCCAATGTTCACTTAAATCATCCCACTTCATAACCATATCACAACAAAAGCATTTCCTCTTGGGCTGCTTATCATTGTCTATAGTTTTAATAAACATAAAACTCAGGTCATCCACGCATACACTGAAATTAATGCACATAGATTTCAATGGCTTTGCATGAAACATATCTTTTAAAAAGTGTTGAAGTGCCAGTGTTCTGCAACCGGGCACAGAGTGCCTTTTGCGGGCTCTCAGACCTTTTAATTCCAAATGGCCTCTGTGTTTTAGTCCATTAACATGTTCGGTTGCAACTTTCATGTGTGCTGATATATAAATGTCACATAAGGAACAGTATCCCTTACTGCCTCCTTCGTTGAGTTTTATAAAATTTTCTTTACCATATTTAGCCAGTTCAGATCTACGCTTTCCATGGTCTTCAGGATCTACATATTCAATGGTGTCTTCATGGAATTGTAATGTATGCTTAGACATCGCTTTTAAAGTAACATCAACAGAGGCATCACAAAGCCTACATTTCGCTGTTTTCTCCTTGATGTTGATATCATATTTGTCCTTTTCTATATCAACTAATATTTTCAAAAAGCCTGGCGGTTCACATTTTCTTTCTGTTTCATTATTTTTATTAACATCTTTTTTAGCTTTCTTACTTTTTTCTTTTTTGCAACTATGCTTCTCTAAGCCATCTTTATTTATGATTTCATAACAACCAAAACAGTAAAATGTATCATCTTCTATCTGGAAGAATAGAAATAAATGTTATTACTGGTGATAAAAATAATCAATAAAAAATAGATATGTGCAAAACAACTTGACAGTGTAGGTACATTTGTGAATAATTATAGGAATATAAGAAAAATAAAGGTAAGCACCTTCCTGAAATAGTAATTATTAATTTCAACAATGAGGCTCTGAATTATAAGCACCATGTGCTTTGTAGTATTTATGTGGTCATTCACATTGTCCACAACGTCATTACACAGCAAACATTTCTTGTTATGAATGCCGTGCCATCGTAGCCTGTTTATCATCAGTTTTGGAAACTTAATAGAGCCAGATTCATCACGTTTACCCATTCCAGTCCTGTTAGGAACCATACCCGGGTTCGCTTTATGTTTTTTGTGATCGTCGGACTTCATGTGTTCTTGCAAAGCTTCAAACTTGACTACACAGTTACAAAGCTCGCAGTAGTAAGTTTCTCCAATCTGAAAATGATGAGAATAACACTAATGAATTAAAATATGTTGAATATGGCTGTTAACATTTATATATGCTCACCATTAAAAAAAATATCAGAATAAGTATGGAATTTTTAATTATAAGCCATTACAATAAAACCCTAGACTATAATATTAATAACTATCAAAAGTGAATTGGCAGATGTGATATATTCTTAGGAATACCTATTATTGAGAACTTAATATTGATAATATTTTCTGAGATTACCTTGGATAGAAAGCAGATTATTTCATTAATTGAAGTCTATATCCAGTATAAATTGGACCTTGAAAGTTCTAATAGCAATCTATTATTTGATCAATATCAAAAAGAACTTATTATGAGACTACCACATGTTTTTTCATGATGAACCCTCCCATAGCAACATTTGAGTTCAAGCTATCTAAGTATATTACATGATTATGTTATATTATTAGTAAAAAACCTTGTGTATGAATTCCTTGTACTTTGAAACATTGTTTTGCTGCTTGATACTTTGCCTGTGTTTTTCCCATCGGATGTGCTTTTCCACGTCTGGGACAGTTTCAAACGATTCTCTGCATAGAAGACAATGATAGTCCAACTCGCTGCAGAGAATCATATTCTTATAATATTTATTCATATTGTTTTGTCGCACTGTACTATTTTTTATGAAATCTATATCTGGACTGGAAAAGTAAATTAATCGCATAAATGGACTTAAATCACGTTACTTCACAATATATTTCGAGAAGAGAATGAAATAACAGAAGTTAGAAATTAAAACTTGAAAGAAAGACGGTACCTAGTCTAATTTTCAATTCAAATTGTATCTTGAAACGATTATTTGACATTTGATTGAGGTGGCCCTGCCTTAGATGCCATCAATTCAGCCTAGGTATTTTTATTATATGTATTAAACTCTATGATCTTTCCCAATTATATCTTTATGGTAGGCTCATCAGTGTTACCAACTCTCAAATATATTTATCCCTAAAACTAAACCAAAAACCCCTAAAATCGCCCAAATTACTTGGAAATCCCCATAAAAAATTTTTGTTGGAAAAATAGAAAATAATAATTAAAATATTACATTTATTTATTAAATATGATAAGCATGTATTTCTATGCTTTATGTAAAACCAATTTAATATAAAATACGGTGATAATAATTAACTGTTTGTTTCTTCATTCATTGCCATTTGATTTATTAATTTGGACTTATAAATTCTTACAAATAAATCAGTTCTGATTACAATATCGATTTAATTTATAAAGGTAAATTCACAAATACTTATTTTTGGATTACTTTTCTTCCAGATTGCAGATTATTCTGATATCCTATATGTCCAAAGTCCCAGTCTCCTTTGATTGGCTAGTTTGTTTCGGGGCTTCTTAAATCTTTATTTTGATCAATTAATAAAAAATATCAAGAGTCACAAAAACCCTAAACATATTAGACCCCTAAAAAAACCCATCTTACAAATTTACTCCCTAAATTTGGGGGGAAAACACCTAAGTTGGTAACCCTGAGGCTCATGAAGTTCAGGGGCCTAACCATGAGCTCTTAAAGCAGGACAGAAATTGAACTGCGCGGCATTATCGTACCATGACATCGATATTAGCAGGCCTGCTGCAGGACTGCTGCGTTATTGATTTTAAAACCGTTCACCTCTTTTTTTGTATAGATTTTCGTACCATGACGCGTTAATTGAGCGTCTGTTGAACGATCATTGCTCGTCCGAAACGTCAAATAAAAAAGTTACTATATTACCAGCTTTTTCAGCATTGTTTTGTCATTTTATTATAATATAGTTTACTGTCGAGGTAAGTGGTAAGCTGTTTTAACTTTTAAACCTTTTAAATGCAATATTATAATCGTTTTCTAAAAATTGTTACAATTTGAATTATACATATCTGCTAACCCGTGGTATTATTTATTGGGTTATAAAGTGATTCAAAACTGTTCAAAACAGTCGACATCACTTTTTTTTGCCTTTCCTCCATTTTGTAGATGTGTGACGAACATGAAATCTTTGAATATTTGGAGAGCGAATACCGGATTGAAAAAAGGAACCGACGCCAGCGCATGAGGGAAATAAACAATCCTTTCGATATGAATGAAAGGGAATTTATCGACCAATACAGGTAATAGGACACTAAAAATCAATAAGTATCTTTATTAAATACATGTGCTATGTCAATAGTAGTATGATAAATCGAGGTAGATTTAATTTTTTATTTTTCATTTTATAGGTTATCAAAGGATTTAGTCCACAAATTGTGCGAGGATTTGGAACCTATAATGCAAACAAATCCTCATAGATCCAGTGATTTGAGCATAGAGACAAAGGTGAGAGGCCAACACTTGATAATGATATTAATTATGCTCAACAACCATAAAACCATAAGGTCTCCTCTCATATTGAGATGGATTAGACTGTAGTCTACCATGCTGGCCTAGTATGAATTGGCAGACTTCAAACACAGAACTCCTATCAAAACCTCACACGTGTTGGTTTCTTTGTGATTCCTTCACCAAAAGACATTATTTTGATAATATTTTTTTGTAATATGCACATTTTTTAAATCAGTGGTGCATGCTGAGATAGTAACTCAGAACACTTTGTTCGAGAAACTGTCCTTGTCCTATTTGAAGTTGTTACTTTACTCTTAAGAAATTTTCAGTCTGCATGTCAGACATAATTATTGTAAATTAACTAGCTGTTAAGTGCAGCTTCGCATATGGGAATTATGTTTTACCTTATTTATACCTCTTGCAGAAGAAAATTAAATAAACGGTGAATTTATATTAAAGTACTTATACTTAGTAATTTATATACTGAAACCCATGTTACAATCACAAAGGATTCATCCAGCAGCGGGTTTTGAAAAATAAGCAATATTCACATTAATTTCTATTGTTATTATTTTTCTTGCAAAATTTTGTAAAACGGAGAAACATGTGTTCCATCAATTTAAGCAAGGAACATTTGTTGCAGAGAAGCAAATCTGTTGATGTTTTAAAAATATTCTATACAAACTTTCATCCTGTTTCCCAGGGAAACCTTTTAAATTTCTGGAATAAAAAGTGTCCTAAAATAAGTCCCGGAGTATTAGTAACAATTTTACCAATTTTCATTAAAATCTGTTTGGTTTTCATGTGATAGCTGGACAGACAGACAGACAATAATACTAAAATAAATATTTTTGTGCTCTAACACGTTATTGAAGTGTCCCCTAATCGAAATTTAAAAAAAAATATTTGATGTACTGAAAATTTGCCCTTTTGAGTTTTATTATAGTATAGAATAGATTATTATTATTGTTTAATGCTTTATAAGGACAGTATTGATAAAGAGCTTTATAAGGGACAGGACTATTAACAAGGAGCTAAAACAGGTTAAATTAATTGTTTTCAGGTTTTAACAGCAGTCTATGTCTTTGCACATGGGTCCTATCAGAAACCTACTGGGCGTGCACAACAAGTTGCTCAACAAACCGTATCTGCAGTATTGGCAGAGGTCACTGCTGCCATAAACCATATTGAGATGAGAAATAAATATATTAAGTTTCCTCAAACAGCAGCAGAACGGGATGCAAATAAATTGAGGTACATTATGGCATGTCGTTTATTTGTGTTTATAATGGGTTCATATTGTTACATTTTTAATATAATTATTATGTTTTCATTAACTAATTAATCTATTGTACATAATATCTTGACGATGTAAAATTAATATTACTTAAAAAGACGGCGCACTCTGCAAAAACATTTAAATAAATAGTGACTCTTTCTCCAATACAATAAAGTGTAATTCAGGTTGCACAGTGCTAATAAAAAACGCGTATTGAGTTGCCTTCCTTTTTAACATTATCGCTTCTCCTCTCTGGCAATGATAGGGTAGTCTTTTTTGAAAGAATAAAAAATTAATCTGAAAGCTTAATAACAAGTTAAATGCCCATGCTACTTTTATGAAGAAACTAGCTGTTGCCCGCAGCTTCGCATGCGGAAATTATGCTTATCATATTTGTACCCCTTGCAGAAAAAAAATTAAAAACAGGTTAATTTATATGGAAGTAATTATATTTAGGAATTTATATACTGAAACCTACGATATAATCACAAATCATTCCTCCGGGAACGAATTTTAAAAAATAAACAACATTAGTTAACATTAGTTTTTTCTTTTTCATGAAAAAATTTGAAAAACTCGAAAACATGTATTTCATCAATTAAATGAGGAATTTTCGTTGCAAATTTAAAGCAAATCGTTGATATTTCAAAATATTCCACTCTAAGTTTCATCTTGTTTTCGGTGAAAACTTTTAATTTAATCGGGACGAAAAGTTTTTTAAAACGTGATCCAAAGTATGAGGAACAACATAACTAATTTCCGTCGAAATCAGTTCACGGGTTTTCATGTAATGCCCGAACATACAAACAGACAGAGAATAATTTTAAAAACAAAATTTTTGGTGTTCTAACACGTTATTGATGTGCCGCTAACCGAAATTTTGAAAAATATTATATGTACAGAAAAACTGGCTCTTGAGTTTCATTATAAAAAAAAAACAAAAAGGTCCCGTTATTTCCATCCATCCAGGAGTTACATATCTTGTCTCGAAGTAACACCACCAGATCCTAAATGGATCAATGATGAACTGGTTTTACGATGTCAACATGAGCAATACAAATATTTTTAAAAACGGTTCTGTTGTTTCCATCTGGACACTCCTTCTCCCTCTCCCGCTCCCACTCCCTCTCCCGCTCCCACTCCCTCTCCCACTCAAACTCTCTCTCTCTCTCTCCCACTCCCTATCCCGCTCTCTGTCCCTTTCCTTCGCCCGTTCACGGTCCCTCTCTCGCTTCCTGTCCCTCTCCCACTTCCAGTTCCTCTCTCGCACTCGGTCCCTCTCCCGCTTTCTGTCCCGCTCCCTCTCCCGCTTCCTGCCCCTGTCCCTCTCATTCCTCTCCCGCTCTCTGTCCCTCCCCTCTCCTTCTCCTTCTCCCGCTCCCGGGTCCTCTCCCGTTTCCTGTCCCTCTCCCTCTCCCGCTCCCCGGCCCTCTCCCGCTCCCTGTTCCTCTCCCGTTCCCGGTCCCTCTCTCGCTTCCTGTCCCTCTCTCCTCCCCCTACCGTCCGTAAAGTCCTCTACACAATTTTTTTGTTTCTCACTATAAGCTTACATATTAATTTTCATATTTCTGAGTTCGAAAATGACAAAGTTCTGGAAAAACTTGCAACCTCTTTATTTACCTCTTAGGGGATGAAATTCCAAAAAACCTGTTACAGTTAATTTTTGATTTATTTTCACATTTCTGAGTTCGATATTGACGAAGTTTCGTACAAATTTACATCCCCTTTTACCCCTTAGTGGATGAATTTCCAAAAAAAAAACTGTTACAATTATTTTTTGTTTCTAATTATAAGTTAACATATACATTTTCACATTACTGAGTTTAAAATGACATAGTTTCTTAAATAGATATTTACAACCCCTTAGTATTACTCTTTATGGGGATGAATTTCGAGAAAACCGTGATACAGTTAGTTTTTGTGTCTAACTATTATAAGGTTATAAACAAATTTTCATCCTTTTTACTTCAAAACCGACGAAGTTGCCATACTAACTTCCACATCCTTATTCAACCCTTTAGGGGTTGATTTTCAAAAAGAACACATAACTTTTAAATTTAGCTTCTAATTTTGAACTAACATATAAATTTTCATGTTTTTAACTTCAAAAATGACGAAGTTGCGTACTAAGTTCCATCCAAGAAATTAACCCTTTAAGGGATGATTTTCCAAAAAAATGTGTTGAAGTTAACTTTTGTTTATTACTATAAACATACATAAAAAATTTCATATTTATAACTCTAAAACTGACGAAGCTGATTTATATGTAAAAGACTTCCAACCCCTATTTTTAGGGGATGAATTTCGAGAAAACAGTGAAACAGTTATTTTTTTTGTCTAACTATAAGCTTATATACAAATTTTCACCCTTCTTACTTCAAAACTGACGAAGTTCCCATACAAACTTGAACAACCTTATTCAACCCTTTAGGGGTTGATTTTCCCAAAAAACACATGACCTACACATAAATTTTGACATAAATTTTGTTTCTAATTTTGAACTAATATATACATTTTCATGTTTTTAACTTCAAAAATGACAAAGTTGCGTACTAAGTTAAATTGAGAAATTAACCCTTTAAGGGATGATTTTCAAAAAAAATTTGGTAAAATTAACTTTTGTTCATAACTGTAAACTTACATAAAACATTTCATATTTGTAACTCTAAAACTGAAGAAGTTGATTTGTATGTAAATGACTCACAACCCCTATTTGTAGGGGATGAATTTCGAAAAAACAATGATACAGTTATATTTTGTGTCTAACTATAAGCTTATATAAAAATTTTCACCCTTCTTACTTCAAAACTAACGAAGTTGCTATACTAATTTGCAGACCATTATTCACCCCTTTAGGGGTTGATTTTCCAAAAAAAACATAATACTTACAAATTTTGTTTCTAATCTTGAACTAATATATAAATTTTCATGTTTTTAACTTCAAAAATGACGAAGTTGCGTACTAAGTTCCATTGAAGAAATTAACCCTTTAAGGGATGATTTTCCAAAAAAATGTGTTAAAGTTGACTTTTGTTTATTACTATAAACTTACATAAAAAAATTCAAATTTATAAATCTAAAACTGACAAAGTTGGTTTGTATGAAAGTGACTTCTAACTCGTATTTTTACCCCTTAGGGGATGAATTTCCAAAAATCCGTTCTTAGTGGACGTCTCCTTAGCATAAACTATCTCCCTGCCAAATTTCATGTTAATCGGTTCGGCAGTTTCTGAGATTTTTTGTTTAATCAGCGGTGTGTCGCTTTTCAATTTTATATAATACGAGTAACCGCCCTCGCTTTGCTTCGGTTTTCTTATTTTTTTTTACACCTTGGGTTACATTATTGGAGTTTTATTAAGGATCCCTAATTTTTTTGAAAATATAATATAGCCTATGTTACTCGGGGATATTGTAGCTTCCCAACAGTGAAAGAATTTTTGAAATCGGTTCAGTAGTTTCGGAGCCTATTCAATGCAAACAAAAAATCAAATCTTTCCTCTTTATATATTAGTATAGATGAGAAGATGGCCATACGGCATATGTTAGTGTACATACTTTGTCTGTGAAACAAATATTATCTCTTAGGTGTTTAGGAAACAGAAAAAACAGTCGATCCTCAATCTCAAACATCAAATATTCTTTGAATTCTTATTTAATTGTAAGTACAAAACTAGTAACTATACTACAATAATTAATAATGTGAATATGAGAGACATAAATAAGGATAACAAATGTCAACAACGTCAACCTAATGACTAATAAGCTAGAAGTTAATTTTTTTAACTTTCAATGTCTTTAGAAAGTGTGAAAAACGTGAGATTCGGATCTATGTTATCGATTAAGCAGCGGAATGCGATGCAGTATGCTTTTGCCCTCATTTTAGTTCTTATCGTAGAAATAGCGTGACGCAGCGTGTTGTATCGAACTAACGTGTGACATGTGTGATGACATATTAATTAATTTTGTATTTTTTTCTGAAACTTTTATTTTTAATATGTGTGATAGATTACGAACGTGTGACAGCCATTATGAATTTTCTGAATTAGCCAGACACGTCGAACGCGGCATGTACTTGTAACGTCATAGCTAAAACTAGCTGACCCGGCGAACTTCGTACCGCCTATTTTTTTCTAAAATAAAAGTAGCCTAAGTTACTCTTTGTTACATCAGCTATCTGCCAGCGAAAGTCCCGTCAAAATCGGTCCAGATATTTCGGAGATTAGCCGCAACAAACAGACAAAAATTGTAAAAAATGTTGTTTTGGTATATGTACCCTGTATACATCCACATGCACTTAGTAAAAAGCGATTATTTTAATATTACGAAAAGACACTCCAATTTTATTTATTTTTATTTATTTGTATAGATGCGGAGTGCGCCAGGCCTGATATTACCAATATTTTGTTGACAGATTTTATGAACAGTTTGGTATCCCAGGTGTAATAGGTTGCATTGATGGGACGCATGTAGCCATTGTAAGGCCAAACGAACATGAAGAAAGATATTTTTGTAGAAAAAATTACCATTCCTTGAATGTGCAAATAGTAAGTCATTATAATTTCTCATCAAAGTCTTTATCTAGACACGCGGAAGCGTGTCAAGCCAATTTCAAGCTAAAACAGAACTGCCGAGCATTTGCTGTCATTTCACATTTGTTTTTGATGAGATTAGCATTAAAATAAAATATATAAAAAAATAAAATATGTTTTTAGCCGTATTGGGGCGGCTTAGAATACTAACCCCAATCCCACGCCGGATGGGTGCCGTAAGAGGCGATTAAATCCGGCCCGCTGGTGGTAGGGCCCCTCGAGGGTTTATATTGGTAGTATTGATTTTAATGGTTAATACCATTATTACTATTATTATTTCTCCATGGGGTTCGCCTGGATAGCTACCACCCTTAAGCATGAGTCAGCCGCCAAAAAACTCGTCGTGTTCCGGCTGGGGGCTTGAGAGCCAGTTCTTTCTTTCTTTCTCTTGTCTCTTTCTTGGCCGGCAACGCATCAGTGATGCCTTTGGTGTTGCTGATGTCCATGGGCGACGATAGCCACTTACCATCATTCAGGTGGATCGTCAACTCGTTTGCCGGCTATTTCCACAAAAAAAACAACAGCTTTCACGGTAGTACATAATATAGCTGTTATTATAATACACAGCCTTTAAAATACTTAAAATTAATAATATAATTTTCAGATTTGTAATGCTGACATGGAAATCATTAATGTTGACGCTAGTCATCCAGGAGCCAATCATGATTCCTTCATTTGGTCTCATCACCCTCTAAAAACTCACTTGGAGAATCTTAGCAGTGCCGAGGCTTTATGGCTATTAGGTAAGGTACTTAATAATGAAAAAAAACAACAAACTATACAGTTTATTACACAATATTATGAGTAAGTTTAGTGAAAGCCCTTACAAGCTTACATAATTAATAATTCTAAACTATTTGTATGAAAAAATTTCAAATATAACAAAGTAAACAAAGATAAAGTAAACAAAGGTAGACAATTTTTAAAGCAGATACTTAAATGTTATAATAACTAATTATAATTAATAAAGTTAATATTATCTATACTAATATTATAAAAAGGAAAGCTTTGTATTTTTGTATGTTTGCAACGAATAAACTCAAAAACTACTGAACCGATTTTTAAAATTCTTTCACCATTAGAATGCTACATTATTCCTGAGTAACATAGGCTATATTTTTAACGAGTAACCGCCCTCGCTTTGCTTCGGTTTTCTTATTTTTTTACACCCTGGGTTACGGTTACATTATTGGAGTTTTATTAAGGATCCCTATTTTTTTTTTAAGTATCATATAGGCTATGTTACTCGGGGATAGTGTAGCTTCCCAACAGTGAAAGAATTTTTGAAATCGGTTCTGTAGTTTCGGAGCCTATTCAATGCAAACAAAAAATCAAATATTTCCTCTTTATATATTAGTATAGATTATAAAAAATTTGGGATCCTTGCTAAAACATCAGTAACGTGAATCAAGGTGTGAAAAAAAAAGTACACCCGTGCGAAGCCGGGGCGAGCCGCTAGAATCAAATAAAACTGGAATAAATTGCCCGCGTGGGTGTTCCCCTCTGATTATAATGTGGGTGTCTTCAAGTCAAGAGTGAATAGGCTTCTACTAAGTTAGTGCGCTTTACCATCCACGACTTCATTTCCGCTTACCATCAGGTGGTTTTATGGTCAAGTACTAACTTATTCTGTATAAAAAAAGGTCCATCCTCCATGATTGCTGTCATTAAACGGGTACTTAATACTTACACTTGAACAAACAAATGAGGCAAATGAGGCTCATTGAATTGGTTAATATAGAACTTAATTCATGTTCTTCTTTTATTTATAATCAAGTTCATAATCTTTTTATTTATTAATTATTTAAGGAGATTCTGGCTACCCACTCAGGAAAACAATGATGACACCAATTCTGAATGCACCACAGCAATCCCCAGAGGCTTATTACACAGAAAAACATGTCAAGGCCCGGAACACAATTGAGAGGACAATAGGTGTACTAAAGGCACGATTCAGATGTTTATTAGTCCAACGAGCGCTACATTACCAACCGCAAGTAGCTGGTTGTATTACAAATGCATGTGTGATTCTACACAACATTTGTAATGCAGCAAACTTGTCTGTACCGGAACTCTCAGCAAATGAGGTTCGACAAGAAGCTTTCATGCAACCTACGGATACGCATGTAGATCCAGCTGATCCACAAAATAGAGAATTACAGATTGGCATTGCTACTAGGGAGGACCTTGTGAGGCGACTCTGGCAACTGCGTCAGAGAGTCTGAAAAAAATATTGTAAAAATTAATGTAAAGGCTTATGTTGTTGTAACACTTGTAACTATAGTCACCGCGAACTAAGAAGCCTAAATTTAAAATTTAAAAATTTAAAAAAGAAATTTAAAAATGAAAATTTATTAATTTAATTACATTGTTAAAAATTATTTACTTGCATTTGAATTTAAAATTAGGTACGCAATACTACCACGACGAATTGGATGCTAACAAAGGACATTTTCTATTATGTATGGGCACTTCGCCATCTATGTACAGTAACTGCAGATAATATGTTATATTATATGTAATTATGTATTTAAGGTTGCGGTGCATATTTTTTTTCAACAAAATAATAATTATGTATCCATGAATGTGTCTTACGAAATAAGCAAGAATTTATTCACTGTAGTTTTTTCCTGACGCTCATAATATAATATTATGTCAAAATAATATTATGAAACTGAGCGGGACTTTCATTATATCATGATTTATCTGTCTTTCTTTTTCTTCTCTCTTTCTTGGCTGGCAACGTACCAGTGATGCTTTTGGCATATTGATAATACGCGGTACGAGATAGGTTTTTAGTTTCAAATTTAATTATCGAATCGATTAGAAGGTCTTACACTTTTGAATCGATTTGTTGTAAAAATTGGTTTCTTTCGTGAACCGATTTTTTTGTACATCTCTAATGTCACTGTGATGGCAAACGACAAATTGGGCTTCTTAGTTCGCGGTGACTATAGGAGTATAATTTTTATTTAAGGTTAACTAAAACTGTATATTTTATTTTTATTGCTTTTCTAACTTAGAATTATTTAGATAAGTTACTTAAATGTTTGTGTTGTAACTTTTAAGTAGTAATATAATAAACAATGAAAAACTTTAATGAATGAAGAATGAAAATGCAAATTTTGTTAGTTAGCTTTAAAATTATCTTACCCAGATTGTATGTTTCGGAGTACTGAAACTATTTCACTCAGATAATCCACAGCCCTTTCTATAGAACGGCTGTTGTTCATCTCAGCTTGTGACCTCATTTCTGAAGATCTCACCAGCCGCTCTCTTGCATCTGCAGCACTCATCAGTTGTCCCCGACGTCTTCTTCGCCGTATGTGACCTGGTTCTGAGGAGACTTGACCAGTTATGGGTGATGGCTCTGCTTCAACAGGTAGTACAAGGCGCCTTCTTGCACCCTGCCCTGTTGCGCCCTGTCTAGATGGTGATGGTTGTGGGTCTACAGGTGTGGGTAAAATCTCACAAATTGGCGTTTGACATCGCTGCTGTAGAGACGCTGAAGTCGTAGCCTCATTTGGCCCACTTTGTTGGAGTTCCTGTAAAAACAAATATGCAGGTCATTAGTTAGTTTCATCATAATATAGTTGTAATATACTTTCATTGTAATATACTTTTATATACTTGTAATATATATTTTATATATGTTTATATATTTTATATACTTGTAATATACTTTCATTATATTTAGTCATAATGTACTTACTTCGCTAGATGGAACTACTAAAAATATAGGATCCTCAGTTGCAGTAGATTGGGAAGTGTCCGGATTGCTTGGAACTGCAATGACCTCTTGAATATCCTAGAAAAAAAAATTAAAATATGACAAGACAGGTATAAACTATATTATAATGTTCGTAGATTATGCATAATGCATTGCAAACTGTGGTTAGGTAAACTTACTTGTAAAAGTAGTGGTTCAACCCTGACCCCAGGCAACCCAGATCCATAGTCTTCCCCAAGGATGCTGATGAACTTTCTCTCAATTTCAGTGAGTTCCAAGTTTGTAGCTGGTCCACCTCCTGTTCTTCTTTGGCTTTCAATGATGAGCCTGTTCTTCCTTTTCAATTTGGCCTTAAAGTCAACCCAGTACTAAAAATAGAATAATAATAATGTATTATACATTACACAATATATTAAATAATAATTGTATTGTTCATTAGTATAAAATACCTACTTATAAATTGCCTGATGTAATTTTACACAATGAAAGGGTTATCTATTACTATTGATTTTATTATACAGTGCAACCTTAATTTATCTAGCCTCAATATAACGATTTCCTTGATTTAGAGAATTTTTCCAAATCCTCTAGAACTGCCAGTAAGAGCCAATACAAAGTATACTACAAAAATTAATTTCCAACCTTTATCAAAAAACCTTTTTATAAAGATTTCAATCATTGCAGAATACAAAAAGTATTATTTACCTCTAGTTAACGATTTTTGGCAACTTATGACCTTGACATAACATGTCCTATCAATTAATCACACAAAATTTCACATTATTTCAGGTCACAATAATAGGTTCAGAAATGTTAATTTTTTTGTACGACAATCATTGTTGTTTGATGTTAAGTAATGTTAACACTGCTGTTCGTCATTGTTATTAGTTTTAAAGTTTGCAGTGGCTGATTTTTTTTTACCTTTTTAAAACGAATTGCACACTAATCTAACCTCTATATAGCAAACCTGATCATAACAAATTACTTGATAACAATTTTTTTCTAATCCCCTTCAGGTTCGTTATATAGAGGTTGTACTGTACTTAGTTTTGTTTAGCAATTGCTTAGAAGTGATTGTGTTATAATTATGTATTTATATAATTGTGCAAAATAGTTACATGAATAAATATTGAATCCAATTTCTGTTTATGTCATTCCATTCTAAATATTTTATAGCATTAAATCATTGTCTTATCTCATTTTTCATACAGGTATAAGTCTGATGTAGGAAGCTCAAGTTATTGACTTGAACAGAAATCTATGAGAAATATTGCAGTGTTGTAATGTTGACTTACCTTTGACCATTCAGATGAAGACTTAATTGCTCCATCGCCTGTGGAATTCAAAATGTCTGCAGCCCTTTCCCACATTCGCCTACTATGGTCCCGAGCTTGGGTGGATTTATTATATCCAACTGCAATTTCCCTATGATTTTCTAGGAACTCGCATAGGTGCTGAAGCTGGGTCATGCTTACACGACGACTTGTTTGTGTTTCACTAAAAATTAATTACCACATTTTATCTGTACTAATATTATAAAAAGAAAAGATTTAATTGTTTGTTTGCATTGAATAGGCTCTGAAACTACTGAACCGATTTGAAAAATTCTTTTACTATTGGGAAGCTACACTAACCCCAGGTGACATAGGTGATACAATAAAAAAAAAAATTAGGGGTTCTTAATAAAATTCCAATAATGTAACCCAAGGTGTAAAGAAATAAGAAAAGCGAAGGCTTTTACTCGTTATATATATTTTGGATTTCTACATACCTAAAAACAATGCACGCAAATCACAAAAACAAATAATAAAAAAGAGGTATATGTCAATACAAATAAATAATTATGAATTATAAACGACATTCCATTTGAACTTCTTGCTAAGTTAAAAGCATATTTTTAAGTGAAAAAAGAAACTTACGACATAGTTAAAAGAGATGCACTATTAGTCGAGAAATAAGGATGAAATAAAGAGCTGAAGCTCTAAGCAGTGAACTGCAAGACTGAGAAATTAAATCCGCCCCGGAAACAAAATATAAAAAAAAAACACTTAACAATATGAAGTTGTTATCGCGTTGGTCAGACAAATTACTCTTAATAATAATTAAAGTAAAGTAGTTTCAAGTCCAATTGCAACTTCCAAGTGGGATCGGCTAAAAAAGTCAAGATGGTTTAAAAACGAGCGCGGTGAAACTAGAAAAAGTGCCAGTGTTACCAATTCTCAAAATATTTATCCCTAAAACTAAATCAAAAACCCCTAAAATCGCCCAAATTACTTGGAAATCCCTCTAAATTTTTTTTTGGAAACAGTAAATAATAATTAAAATATTATAATAATTATTAACTGTTATAATTAATATTTATTTATACATTATGCATTTATTTCTATGCTTTTAAGCAAAATCTATTTTAATAAAAAAGACGGTGATATTATTTAACTGTTTCTTCATTCATTGTCATTTAATTCATTAATTTGGACTTACAAATTCTTACAAATAAATCAATTCCGATTACAATATCGATTTATTTTGTAAAGAAAATTCACAAATACTCATTTTTGAATTTCTTTTCTTCCAGATTGCAGATTAATCTGATATCCTATATTTAAAGGCAAAAAGTCCCAGTCTCCTTTGATTGTTCCTTGTCTCCTAGTTTGTTCCGGGGCTTCTTACATCTTTATTTTGATCACTAAGTAAAAAATATGAAAAAAAAACCCCTAAAAAATCCCATATTTACCCCCTAAATTTGGGGGAAAACCCTTAAGTTGGTAACCATGAAAAGTGCATCTACTTACGTCCTAAAACAGTTAAAACCTTCAAGGTTAAAAAGTTGTTAAGATCGCAAAAGATAAAGGTTTTAGTGATGGAAGATAATGTATTTTGATGTTGTAATACATAATCATTTAAAAAGAACATTTATCCAAAAAAACAAAACGAGTTTACATTATTTAAAAAAAACCGGTAATTTAACATGGAATAATATCGTTAAAGAGACAAGTTTTTGAACGTTACAAAGTAAAAAAGACATGACATTACAGCAGACCACAGACAAGCATAATCGTTCAATTGTCGTTCACCTTTTATGATGTCATAGTACGACTTTCCAGTGATTCAGAAGCAGCGCTGCTTTTGGACTGACTGGGAATTGCGCGGTTTTCTTAAAAGGTCATAGTAACCCCCCAGCTGTGTTCGAATTTTTTACACACTAGTGCCATCCTGAAATGGCCATTAATGGAACCTCTATTTTCAGTAAACAACTGGACACTTTTTCAACTTTCCCCTCATATGAGATGGCCCTCCTTGGCTCCTTCTACCTTCTCTGTACTCCAGGATTGAAACATTACAGTGCGACCAACTTATCTGTGAACTGTGTGCTTAGTGCGAGTTTTCCTTGACATAACGGGCTCGCTACGTAAATGCAAATTTGTATGGGATCGAAGCAGAGCCATCTAGCGGGAAAGTGAAGAAAAAAAATGCGCGAGTGCGAGTTTCATGCGCTCACAATCACGAAAGTGAAGTTCACAGTGAAGTTATCTGTCAGTGGTTATTGTATTGTTTCTCGAACATTGCGCGAGTGCGAGTGGCTTTATTTGACAGTTCCAATACGTAGCTTGCGAAAACTATGGGACCACGTGACCGAAAAGTTTTCACGCGAAATTTACTAGTGAAATCATAAAAAGATGGTTTATTATTTTAATTAAACTTTTTTTCTGTTTCTTGAAAATTATGGCTGGATATTTATAATTGCTCGGAGCATGTTTGCGGCCACTAAATCTTAAAGTGAATAAAATTATTGATAAGTAGTATTTGTATTGTTCATGCAAGAAAGAATTTCCCGTAATCCAATCACAGAGTACTTAAACACTACGCAATCACAGTCACAGAGTACTTAAACATAAACACTAATCCAATGGCGAATGTCACCAAGTTTTTAAAAAGTTTATGGAGATATTTTTAAAGAAGATAACTTATAAACTACTTGCAAGGAACTCGATAAACCTATTATTATTGTGTCTTGACTTGGACTCTTGGAAATAAAAGGTACTTACATTACCTACACAATTAAGATTTAAATAAGTTAATTTAAAATTGTCTACAAGTATGAACTCAATGAATTATTTTATTATGCAACTTAATATTGCCAAAGGTGACAATATCGTTTGCATAGGAGCTCTCAAGGATCAAGGAAAATATTTATTTAATAATGACATATTTGATAAACCCATAAACTGAATACCCAGCTGCGAGGCAAGCGGTAACTAGATACTAGAAATGCAATTAACATTCAATATATTATCTACTTGGGACTATATTATCATTATGACGTATCAGCACCTACACTTTTGAGATCCTAAATTATATATATGTTCTTAATGTTTTAGATTTCTTGCCAAGCCAATATACCCAGCAAGAAGATTTATTGACAGTACTTCACTATAATTATGCCATGCCATTGTAATGTGCCAAAATGATAATAAGGGCCTGCTTTGTTTTAAAATAGATAGAGAATAATTTAATACTTAAGGCATAATATATTAAAATGTTTAATTTAATATAATTATGTATTATATTTTACAATTATATATTTAGCCTTTGTTTTAAAAGATTTTAATATACTGCTGAACACAATAAAATTGTCATATAATATTTTTATTAAAGGAAAGGTGTTGAAGAGCAATTATAAAGAATACGATAACAAAAGGGGAAGATTGAATTACAACTAAGACTATTGACTTCCAGCTGAATACTGTTGTCCGGAGAAGAATTACAAAAATATTATATTAAAAATTATTTACCGTTCAACGTTTTATTTCCACTCTTTAAACCAAAATTACATAATAATAATTATGCTGTAATGCCTTAATAATTTCATATTCAACATAATATGCCTCCTAAAATAAAATTATCAAGAAAACAACAATCTGTATTTTAAAGTTTTATTTCTCCCACATAATGTTATACCTTCAATTCCAATCTCAATAGAAAACCAATGAGTAAATTACAATGGTCACAGACTTCACATTTCATACACTGTAATATAAATTAATGATTATATTTGTAGCGGCCTTATTTTGACATATCTTCTCAATTCTCAAATCCATGTTGCTGTATTTATACTTTTACTTTATATACGTATTTGTTTACTCGTTTACTCTTAAATAACAATGAGGAAAATGTTGCATTGCTGTTGTTTTGTTGGAAGTAGTAGTCTCCGCTAGTGCTGTTGAGACAAGTTTGATACTCTGCCATCTGTCTTGATTTGTACCTTAAATATAAAGATATAAATAAATACTAGGAACATAACATTTCTTACTTTGTACACTTCCTCATATTGTAATATGTTAGGTATCATAAAAACTTTCATTTTTCAAAATAGACATGATTTGTCCATTAATTGTTGTTTGTAGTGAATAAGTATTTACAGCCAAAGATCACTGTGCCTAAACATATAAATCCTATTAAATAAATATTACACCAATCGTGAACTTGTTAATTATTGATCTGAGCTTGTTAAATAAATAATAAATTTCATTCACATAACCTCACCACACAAAAACTTTTCCATATCAAATGTATCACTGTAGCTATGTTCCATTAATTAATATTGCCTGTTTTCTCGCTTAAAATGCCACAATATAATATGATTGAGAAGTAAGTACTCAAAAAAATAATATTTAATATGAAACAAACAACCAAAACACTAATCTATAACACGATAGCAAGTAAACTACAGTATAACACCACTATTTTAATTGTAGCTTGATACTATTGCTCCAACTAAATAAATGTATTATTTTCAATTTGGTTGGGTTCTTTCACGATGTTTAACGAGATTTAACGACGGTTTTGCTGCCAACATAATAATAGATATTTTCAATGAACAAACGTGGATCGATATGAGTCACGTTTTGGAACTGGCACTCGCAACTTCTCGTTAGTCATGTATTGACGTTATCGAGGTAGGTGAACTTTTCGATGCAACTCGCACTAAGCACACAGGATTATTTTTGATAGATTTTGACAGCCTGTGGTAATAATTAAAACTATATTTGTACTCTATGATCACTGGTCTCAAAATATTAATGTTTTTTATGTTAAATAAAATATTTAATTATAATTCAAATATGATTTTTTTTTCTCTAAAAGAAAAATTTTATTAATAGAACAGTTCTGTTATTCATTTTCTATTAGTGTCATCTAGCGTCGAGTAGCAGTAATAGAAAATAGTTTAGAAGTTCTTGCTGAAGGCAGATGGCGTTAGTAGTATATTATTTTGAATAAAACATTTTTTTAAACGTAACGTGGACGGGGCATAAATATACGTGCGTGCCCCGTTCCCGTTTCGTGCGTGCCTTATGCACATATGCTATCGTTTACATTTTATATGAAACGATGTTTCCAAAACTTCACGTTCCGTCACGTCGAGGGGGGCAAAATTAATATGATTTTGTGTTGACGTAGCATCGTAATATCGGTAAACGAAGGCAGACCATCTTCTTTATTAGGTATCCTCTCAATGTACCTACCTAAATGTAGATACCTTTTGTAGAAATTAGTGTACCTTAATTAAAAGACAACAGAGTAGACGACATTAAATCCTTTCAGTTGCAAGTGGCGGATAACAAAATCAAACTTCAGTCAGATACAAGTCGAGATCTTTGGATCATGTCTTAAAATGGGGTCGATTCAATTTAATCGAGTTCAACCCCTTCACCGCTAGCAAGTGTTCTGGGAGTTGACATTTCGAATGATAATATACCTACCTATAATATCGGCGTCATTGTGAAGCCAAGGCTAATTTGGTTTCTGAAAAGCTTGGCGTAGTTACCGGTCTATTAAAAACTGGGAGAAGCATTACCTACTTCACTTCACTGCGAGGCATCTGCTCATAGTTTATAAAGCTAAAGTCATGAGCATGACTCACATGGTAGTGTTCCCATCTCTGGGCAGGCTACAACCCTACCAGCTTAACCCATTTGACGTCATATCTACCCATACAAAAGCGCGCAGTCCGAGTTGTCAACGATTCAGGAATCAACCACAAGCTAGAACCTGTGCTAGAACACCTAAGGAGTCTCAAAGGGGACATCGTTCCAAGGGTTTTACCGATTTTACAACGGCGAGTCTCTGCGAAATGTTCAACCTGGTGCCATTTCGCCTGTCCATCATTGCACCATTCTCCGAAGATTGAATTTCCATCCGCATTGGTTGGGCTCGTGGAGAATTTTTGAAATCTGACATTCACTCCTTTCATTCTCATTCACTCGTTCTTTTTTCCACGCAAGTGCAAACTGTGTAATGACAAATGATTAATGAGCTTCCGTCTGACGTATCCGCGAATGTTATGACACGGGGTTCTTCAAAAAAGCAGTAAAAAGAGTTCTTCTGGGCCGGCGCTGCATTGGCGTCTCCTCTGTTGTCGTTCATCACGTGACTGTGATCCCTCTCTTTCTCTCTCTCCTTCTCTCTCTCTGCTAAGTCTGCTCATTTATCGGCTATTAGTGGGTTATATAGAAAGTGATAATGAAACATTAAAAACAACCTTTATATATTCTATAACAGCAGGTGCCTTTTATATGGGCAAAGGCTAAGTAATGAATGTTAGTTTGTTTGTTACGCTTTCACGCGAAAACTACTTAACCGATTTGGCTGAAATTTGGAATGGAGATAGCCTATACCCTGGATTAAACATAGGCTACTTTTTATCCCGGAAAAGTTCAGGGTTCCCGCAGGATTTGTAAAAATCAATCTCTACCGCGGGCGAAGCCGCGAGCAACAACTAGTCATTTTATAATTAAGTAAAGAGAAAAATACTTTAGGCAAATAGGATCTTACAAAATGACAAAATACAAAATGCAATGTCAATGTCAATTTTACTCAAGGATTACAATGAAAGTAATAATATAAAAGCAATATCACTACACTCCTGCATACACAAGAAATACATAAAAACAACTCATTCATGTAATAAACCCGAAATAGCGGAGATCAAACAATACTTAGCGTGTTACCATTCATGCCTAATAATAGTTAATCCAGTAAAACAATAAACTATGCACTTTGACTTGATTCACCATACTCCGCTTTCTCTCGCGAGCACGAAAACAGCATTACTCTGATGAAACTATTAACTACCTAATCCCGAAAATATGTTATAAGTACTTAAACTTTAATAGGGGAAAGTATTAAGTAACGATAAAATACACGAAAAGCCTCACACGGCATTCGTAATAGAAAAAGATATCTTGATTAGCATGATTTTATAATTCTACGGTGAGGCGTTAAAAAAGACAACGGGCATCGTGATAATTTATGCCTATAGCGATTTCTTGAACGGAATTGATGTTGTATTTCGAAAGTCAGTGTTTGTGGGGCCCTGTTAATAAATTACCATCGGGACCTCACATAGAGGCCTCTAAATACGTGGGTTTGCCGCCGCGGCGCCGCCCCGCCCGAGACAGAGAGGCAAGTATGAAGCATGCCTTCTCTGTACCACACACCGCCATTTAACATTTAACAACGTTCCAAACATTCAACTCGGTTCAACTGTGTAGTTTGTTTAACTTATATTTAGGACGGTTTGTTGTTATCGGTTTAATTGATTTGACGTTTCGTTTGCGTAGGTTTTTCAGGAATTGAGTTTTTCATACGGTTGAGGATTGCGGTTTAGTTAGAGCCTTAATATTTTACGTACCTATTTAATATCTATCTATGATTGTAGGTTACCTCTTCCTAAGTAATTTATTTATTTCAAAGTATTTCAAAGAGACCCACAATTAAATGATTTGAAGAAAAATCACAAAATAATGTTTACCCCATTTGCAGTTGGTAAATTGACTGCAAACTAAATTGAATTTATTCATCCTCCTATAATTACTCGTAATATTCCTAACATCCGCTTCTACACTCAAAAGTTGTTAGAGTGCTTTCTGAGAGGAATTCTATATTACCCTCATAAACTCCATAAAGGGTGAACCATTTAGGTACGAATATTCTAAAAAGTTAAAATTTTCAAATACAGGTATACCTTTTACGATTTTCAGCCATTCAGCCCAAACCAAACTGAAGGTCTTCAAATTCTAAATAGTAAAAGTCGTGGAACCTCTCACGAGTTCTCTACGACCACCCATCAAACAATAATCGGGTGTCACGTCGCATTGCATCAGTCATTTCGGAACGATTCTAAAAGCTTGCAGTTAAAATTTAAAAGCTAGTTACTTATAAAGGTACCTTATTTTAAGATTTTCAGCCATCCAGACGTCCTTACAAAAAGTTTTCCTGAATTTCATGAAAGTTCCAAATACTTCTATATAGGTACATAGTAAAAGTCATGGTTGAACGGTGAACCTCTCACGAGTTCACCACGGCCACCCATCAAACATTAATCGGATGTCACGTCGCATTGCATCAGTCGTGTGACTCCACGACTCGGCTTTCGCACGGCCAGCCCATCATTGGGGGCAACTCTTTGTTTGATAGCCAGAGTAATGGGTGTTGGAGTCACGTCCGCGCATCGGAGTGCGATCAATCATTCAGTCATGTCGGCAGTTACGTATCAAACCGAATTTATGACGGAGAAATTTTTATGTTTTATGACCACAGTACCACTTATGTATTACCGTTGCGTTGGTATACAGGTTGGTAGATATGTGTTATTTATTCAAATGATTCATCGATTGATAAATTGGATTGGACACCTTATTAGCGGTTCAATCGTCGTAAAAGATTTGGGTATAAATTAATGTATATTTTACTGACCCGAAGTGTCCGGACTAGTTTAAATAAAATGTAAATGTATCGAAATTAATTTTTAATTAGGTATTTAGAAAGAAAAATAAAAGATTATTGATTTGGCTACGCTGGCCAAGCGCGGATTGGAAAATTAATAGTTCCTAGGCACTAATAAATTTTATTGGTATGTCCATCGCAGTTTGTATTGTAGACCAATATTTCGAAATTATTTACGTACGAGAAAAATTTGAAAACAAATGTTAATAATAATTTGTTGCTGAATCAAATAACATTGTAGGTAGGTACAAAATTTGGAAACATCCAATATTGGTGACATATGCGTTTGTTCTGCAACTTTAATACGTGTCTTGTCTACATAATAAAGCGAACTTAGATTAAGACTTTGCTTAGACAACATTCAAATGACATATTGTATAAATGACTGACACTACGAAAAAATTTATTAAAAATAAAATAAAAACCACCCGCTATCAAAAAAACTATCATGATATATCTTTTTGAAATCCTTATGATGATCTCTTTAATTCCATATTGCATTATTCGATTTATTTTTATTTTTTGATTTTTCAAACAATTGCATCTTACAACCATCATATTTGTTTTTTTGCATTTCACTTATCTAAGACCACTTGGGTTATCAAGACGAATCTAACGATACCTTAATTATATAAATCCGTTCAGCGGTTTGGAAGATACGAATTGAGGTAGTAAAGAATATTATATGCATACATATAAACATACATAAAAGGTACCCCTTAACAAAACCTTTAAAAAACCTCTTAAAAAACATAACCCTTCCTAGTAGTCGAGTAAAAAGTAGCATCTACAGGATGGCCAACGCTAAGGTTGATTTTGGACTACTGTTTTTGTTCGGATAATAAAATTTTAAGTGTGAGGAAAGCCTACGTACGTAAGTTTGGGTATTCCTGAAATCCCATTCTTTCTTTTCTTTGCCTCTTTCGATTCCTTATTTGGTGCTGTTGGTGTCCATGGGCGACGATGGCCATTTACCATCAGATGAATCGTCAGCTCGCCGCTCTATTGCCGGCTATTTCCATAATAATCTGGGCAAGTGCGTGTCAGGCCACGCGCAATATAGCGTTCCGAAATAGTAAGTTTATCGACTATTACTCATTAACTACTTATGCTAACATAGCCGTGATAGTTTTCCTTGTAAGTAAATTCATCATACAACCTATTTTTGAGATTTTTTCACTAGTCCAACCCCAACCGTTTAGCCAGCAGGGGGGACACTTGACTCTAACCAAAATTAGCATTTTAAAGCCAAATATTTCGCAAACGGACCCTTAGTTCCAAAAATGGTCTTAGAAGACCCATAATATTTTGGAACAACTTTTCAACGATACCCCACACTATAAGGTACGCTACGAATTAAAAATTCATCCTCACGGTTACCTGTAGCCCTCCCCTGAAAAAAAAAATTTTTCAATATTTTATTCTACCATTCAGGAGTTTTAATAAATACGTATACCCATACCAAATTATAGCTTTCAAACACTAAGGGTTACGGCGTTTTGATTGGGAGAGACGGACGGACAGACGGACGGACGAACGGACATGACGAAACTATAAGGGTTCCAGTTTTACTTCGGAACCCTAAAAAATAGATCCCCACAAAGATTTCCCCATTTTAGGTATGTGGCTAGACTGCTGCGACTCCCTCCGTCTAGAATCAGTCGTGAAATAATTTTTAAGTTTCGGTTTTATTATCAGACGGAGACCCAGGAAAGCCCGTCTGTCGCTTTCTTCTTTGTTTATGTTTATGTTTAAAGAATCTTTAGTCTCAAAAAAGACAAAGGTATGTCACTTTCTTGAGAACAATAGTTAGAAGTAAGTAATTAAATGTATATTATACTTTATCCGGCAATTAATACAGTCAGCTATCTACAAACATACAGTATAGCAGTAGTAGTTGTTTGTACCAATTACGTTCGCTTTCTGGGTTCATAAGTGTATAGTAATAGTAAGTTAATTATTATGTAACCAACTGAAAAACGAGCTGATGATCCACCCTGATGGAGGGGCTGTCGCCCATGAACTCAGTAACACTTGCCCACCAAGAAACAAGAAAGAGAAAGAAAGAATGAACTGACTCTCAAGCCAATTTATTTTGAGTGATTTCGTCTTTCCTTCTACATCCTTCCAATAGCTCACCATTAAAAAAACGCCAATGCCAAGTCCGATAAATAAAATAATTAGAGGAATGAAAATGAAATACCAAAATATTTTGTGCAAGGTATACCTTGGCACTGACTTGTAACATTTCAGTTCTGTGCTTTATTAAATTATTTTTCACTTTTTGAAGTCATTTTGTTTTTCTTTTTAAAGCCAGTAATTTTTTTTATTAAAAAGGTTTTTTTTATTTCCCCTTTCCTGGCCATAAACCAGCCCAAATATTCTTCGCATGACAATATTACCTAAATATATCGCGGATCGCCAACGATCGATTTGCGTAACAAAATTCATTAGACATATACCTAACACACAAAATCGATTACTTCAGTTAGACAGAACAAGATATAGTTAGTACATGAATAATTTAGATAGGTACTTAGGAATTAGATTGTAATTACGATCAGCGAATCGGAAAAAGACCAACAGGGCTGCCATGCCCGAAGCTGAAACGATTAAATTTGCCGGTTCATCGAATGATTAATCGTCTACGTCATCGATATGTACAGATATATCGGATAAGTACGAATTAATGCAATTTTAATACTGTCCCATCGATTACTCGTGGCGGGGCGCGATTTATTATAAACACTCGCGAAGTAATCATGTAAAAAATGATCGCCATATTGTAGCGATTCGCCCTCCTCTGTTAGGTCTTGTTACGGGACAACTAGGGCTGTCACAGCAACTGTAATTACCAACATGTTTTTGATATATCTACTGTTTGCTCATCGGTTTTATGTTACCATTCTTGACAGTCGGTTGACCCATTGTCATGTTCTCATATACTTCTCTCATTAAAACCACTTCAGCGGATTGGCCGTGCATCACTAGTGTCAACATGTCTGTTTATGCCATGACGAATTGATTAATTTAATTTTGTTTGAAAGTAAAGGAGCGACTTCGAGGTTTATTTTTAAACCTGATTCAGAATAAGGTATTTTCTTCCTGCATATTTAAAGTTGATCGATGTTGAGCGATGACAGCTTGATACGCAAATGAATACAACTAGGTAATACATGAGTTAAGAATGATGTCAACCGTCGTTACTTTTTAACAACATTTAAAGTAAAGATACGACATTTTTTTGCTGAAATAAATTCCCATTCGAAATAAAAGAAAGATACGGTCGTATCTCTAATAACAGTAGGTATTACGTATTGCAGCCGTATTCGATATATTATGTGGAGTCAAGTCGGCAAGTGGCAACCCTGGGACCACCGTGTATGTGCGAGCGAGAGGGCACGCCTCTCTGGGTGGCCGGTGCAATAATAACAAAACAATGATCTATTATTTTCACCGAGCTTGCGCTAGATTGGATAGCGATTCTTCGGATCGTTGCTTGTCTATCACATAATGTATGTTTAATTGAGATTTTAGTACGATTACAATAACTTTCTCTAAAAAAAAACCTTTAATATCCGTCTAATCCTGCAGGTCTACAATTAAATTAATAAATCACAAATATATTTTTTCTATCCGCGTGCACCTGTAAAGGCCGATATTGTCAACAGGAACTGTCCATTCGAATTTTTTTTTAAATTATTATTGGGTCGAGTCATACCTAAGGCAAGAAATAAACTATCCATTCAATGTTAAAAATTCTCAAAATATGTATTTCAAAATGGCGTCAACAAGGATGTTCGACTATTTAGTCCGCGCAAAGGAGACTGAAATTAACCTGTCAAAGCGTAAGGTTATTAAAAAAACAACGCTTTCCCGCGTTACGTGAGTTAATAATTTCATCTCGGTAATCGGCCGGGTGAGTGTACGGAGGCCTCAATTTTAGTAACACTCGAGACAGTCTTATTAAGGTACATAGTCTTATTTAAATATGAACATCCCTCCTTGGTAAATGTTACAAAATAGTTACTTAATCTATATTAATACTATAAAGAGGAAATATTTGATTGTTTGTTTGCATTAAATAGGCTCCGAAACTACTGCACACGTTAGGGGGGGGGGGGGGGTCGATGTAGTGTGACATTATGTGACAAGGGGTGGGAGGGGTCCTAAATTTCGTGACGTTTTCACTTTTCAAAATTGAATAATTGTATATAGGTAAACATTAATAAACAATTAATGGAATTAAATTTATTTCGGAACTGCTGCTATAATTTAATAATTTCTAGGTGTAAAATTTCATAATATGTGACGTCACACTAGGAGAGAAGGTCTCACAAATGTGACCAGCTGATTACTGATGTGAGGATGATTTTTTTATTCGTCCCGTACCCTATAGTGTGGGGTATTGTTGTAAAGGTCTTTCAAAAATATTATGGGTCTTTTCAGACCATTTTTAGACTTAGGGGTCCATTTACGAAATATTTGGCTTTAAAGTGCTAATTTTGATTAGAGTCAAGTCCCCTTCCCACTGCTGGCTAAACGCTTGGAGTTGGAAGAGTGAATTTTTTTTCAAAAATAGGCTATATATATACTTAAATAGGTATGTAAAGTACCGTTTATTCATAAGTTTCATTACTGATTTTTTTTTGGTTATTTTACAAAATTATCCAGAAACTATCCAACAAAGTACAAAATGTTTGGCTCCCTTACTTTAAGGCTATAATGACTGCGCCGTGTGGGGTAGAAACATACGAGCTATACGAGGCTATCCATGGATTTGTACAAGGGCCTATAAGGGCCTTCATGCAATTAAATTTAACTTTCTCACTTCATTCAATCCACTAAGCCTAATGTATGTTCCTAATTCTTATGTAGATATGTATGATTTGAAACTGTTTGAATTACCTACATAGAGTTAATAAACCTGAAGAAAATAATTATCACGAATACCTACAGTCAAAATACAACTTTACCTATATATTGAAATAATCCTAGGTAAGTACCTATTAAAATGTTTATCATATCTATTCTTAAAGAGCTAGTTTATTCTTCGTAAACAGGGACAGAATTAGTTCTTTAATCCCTAGGGACTAAAAATGATTTTGGGGAATCTCGCTATAGGGTCGTTTCGCCTGTTCGCGTCCATTTAGTGCAGTTGGCAAGTTTGACGGCGATAATAAAAATGTCCCAGCACTAATTTCTATGAAAAGTTAATGTAATGTATTCATTATATAGTCTATTTTAAGATTAACTTTCAGCTTTATTAGAAACATCTTGTGTTTTCTTTTTAAATAGCTAAACTTCAGAATTAGGCGTTTTACCCACTTTGCGTCCACAAAATCCAAATTGCGTCTACCCGTGGACCATTTAGCGTCCAGCAGTTTAGAAAAGGAATATAGGGGTGATATTTTGAATAATTTGTAAAGAAAGATTGTATTTTAATAATTTCTTTATTTAAGAATATAAATATTAAAAAATCAACATTATTATCATTAAAAAAAGCACTTAAAAAAATAAAAAAAATTCTTCTCAACATTAGTTGTATCGATTTATTAATCTCTCGAATTTCATTTAACGCTTTCTTTAAATCTTCTTCTGTGTATGTTCTTTTAAGTTATTGCATAGCTTTTATCGCGGGCTTGAGCGCGGGGAGCGAATCAAGAAAAACCGTAACGAAATAAAAGGTTACACCGCCCACTTGCAGTCAGTACTAGGATATCAAAAACATGCAAGTAAGTGTGCCAAAACAAAGCTGGGGTATTAAATTTCTCATCGGATTTGTTCACCTAGTAGCAATTAATTAAAGCGTGTACTAGGCGTACAGAAGTCTTCGAGGATGCGACATCAGTGATACTGTACAGGCCATAGTATGGTGCGGTCTTATTTACTATTCGGTATTTTGCATAAGGCACAACAGTGATGTCTATATTACGATCATGCACATTAGGTTATTATTGCTGTTTCTCTTGTCATGCCGATTAATATGCGGAGGAGCGACAGTGATAGAGTGAATCTATCACTGCCGCTCTGACATCACTTGTCAGAGCACTTTGACAAGTTGTCAGAGCGGCAGTAATCGATTTGTTCTATCACTGTCGCTCTTCCGCATATTGATTGGCATGACGGGAGAAATGGCAATAATAGCTTAATGTGCATGATCGTGATATTGACGTCCCTGTTGTGCCTATGCTAAATATTGAAGATTGAATAAGATCGCACATAATGTGGCATGTGCGGTGTCACTGATGTCGCATCCTCTAAGACTTCTGTGCGCCTAGTACTCTATTTAATTAATTGCTACTAAGTGAACAAATCCGATGAGAAATTTAATAACCCCAGCTTTGTTTTGGCATACCTACTTGCTTGCATGTTTTTGCTATCCTAGTACTGACTGCAAGTGGGGGGTGTGAGGATTTATTTCGCAACAAATGATATGCAATAGCTTTACCGCGGCAGGCCCCGAGTGCCACACGTTTTTTTTCCTTCTTCTTTTTTGTGTCCGAAGAACTCATCTTAAATGGAAAAAAATAAGAATGAAAGAAATTACTCATTTCAATTAAAAAATAGAATTATAAATACGTAGTCTTAATAAAAAAATGTACAATAATAATAAAAAATACATTTTAAATTATTTTTACAAGCAAGTATTTAACGAAAACTGTGGACGCAATTTGGTTTATTATTATCCCCTGTAAGTATAGTTTGCACCCATTGCGGACGCAAAGTGGAAGTTTTGTAAAATTCGACGTAGTAATTCGCGTCCACCTTATTTTATTCGTTAAATATAAAAAAATAAGGAAATTCATAATTAATATTATTCCTTTTTTCATCATAAAAGTGTAGAAACAGCTATGTATCCTAAAATTCACATAAAACAATAAAAAACTTACCATTAAATGCGCCGCTGCACACTAATTTTTATCTAAATATCCCGCGTATACGCGCTTCCTTGTTGAATAGCCGAGACTAACTATTTTTTCTAAACGGGATTGGTTTGACGCACAGAACTTTTGTCCATGTGTGCATGCCTCTTATACATTGAAGTATTAGCGGTAATGACTTTTCGTTTGATTGGTGTGTTAGTTGACTTATTTTCGAGGATTTTTAAAGGGAGATCCGCAAAATGGACGCGAATTGGGCGACGAACGCGAACAGGCGAACTTACCCTATATTGTTAGTAAAAGTTCCAATCATCAAAATCATCAAAAATAAAAATTCATTAATTTTTGTCTTACTAGCCATGTTCTATTCAATTTTATTTATATTCAATTTTAGATTATTCCTTATATTCAATTTTACACTTATATAAATTAAGTTGTAAGAAACACGGTAATTTTAACAAAAATTTATACAGGATTGCGAATAAGTATTGCGATGGTTCTATATGATAGGAGGTTATTTACTACTTTAAAGGCTCAGTGCTTAGTTGTCAAGCTACGTAATTTTAAATGACTTTATGTAGTAGTTAGTAGTCGCTCTATACGTAAATGAAGTTTTTTGTTATCGGACACATATTTTAACGACGTGGGTTTTCCTATTTACTAACCCCCGTCGAACACCATTAGCTATTGGTGGCTCATAATCTTAACGATAACACGATATTTCTTTGCTGCCTAAGAAAAGTCATTAACTGTATTAAGTATAATATTATTTATAAAAATAGCGACATAGCCAACATACCTCGCTGTTTTGTGTATGTAAAATAAGTATTAGACTTATTAGGTATGCGAACATTTAATGTGCAAACCAAACTAATTATTCATAAGTTATAGGTAAATTTATAAAATAAAATAAAATGTATTAGAAACCTTCAAAATTACACGTGAAATTATTTTTTTCTTGTAAAATTAGGTGTCGGGAATGATATCAATAAAATATTATGATTTGTTAATTAGGGAGAGTTTCCTTTGTTTTAGAGTGTCTATCCACGAAAGGTCCGTTGACAACTATGTACCTAAATTATGTAGGTACCTAATTATGGCTTCTATAAATACGTGTTCTAGTGTTAATACACAACCTAATTAATGTCAGTCATAATCTTGAGAACTTTATTATTATTATTGTTATTAACAGAAAAGCCCGTAATATTCACGACGTACCTATACATACTACGGACTTTGAGTCATGATGCAGTTGTGGAAAAAACGACTATGAAGAAGAATTAGACTTGACTAAGATTAGACTATAAAAGGAAGTGAATTAGATATGAGCGGTAAAAAAAATCCTATCAAGAATATCATATAGTAATATGGAGTTCAGTCAATTGTTTATTTCCTAACTAAACAGTCAATAATCTTTCTAAATCAATCACAGCAACAGTATAATATTAGAATGACCTAATTCGTTCGCTTCCCGTGCGGTCCTCATTTAGAGGCGCTATAAAACCTCTTTTTGACATATCCGTGGCAAAATCCCTAACTGATATGACCCTTTACTCCGCTAAGGTGTTAAGAAAACTTTTCTGGATCGTTTAAATTTCTTTCCTATCCCGTAGAGTTAAGGTTGGGTTTTGTTTGGTGAGGATTTAGCCGTTTATTAGACTACAAAGGTGCCGCTCTTTCTGTCGGCATCTTTAAAGCGGCGGCCTATAATTACGTAAGTCCGAGTTGAGATGAGAATGCATTGCAGGATTGGGCGAATGTGCTCCAGTAGAATTCATCTTAGGATTTCAAATTGAAATTATGCAACGTTCCTGTGTCGTGTACTGTTGGGGAAATAATGGATAGAAACAATCCTTGCGGTTGCTGAGATTGTTTAGGTTTCGAAATAGGTTTCGAAAAATCTGACATTAACATTAAAAAAAAATGGGGTATTTGTTTTTTACAGCTTAAATTTAATTTAGTAAATCAGGTGTAGTGATAGATGAAACTAAGTATTATCGATTATGCCAGTGTGATAATTGATAATCTAAATACATATGACTGATTATTAGCAAATTAATGAAAGTGACATTGATTTCCTTTAGATATTATGACATTAATTAAATAAAACAAATTGAACTGGGCATTTTTTATAATTATTAAACTTTTAAGTTTTAGGTACCCCCACAAAGACGTTTTTAATTTAAATAAAATTTCAATCTATTTCCCCGCGAAATTTGTATTATATCTAAGTATGATTTGTTCAAAGACTGTTTTTGGTAGGTTGAGTAACTTTTTTTGTATTTAGCAATTATCTGAATTGATCATGGTTTTAGAACCTAAAATTATATCTTCCTTAATTTTATTATTTTACATTTAAAAAGGTTCTAACAAAACAATTTAATCGCTTCCTCATATCGAAACATGTACCTACCATGGCCACCACCGGTTGCGAAGTCATCAGCAAATCCAATTAGACCTCGTCATACCAACTGACTAAATACGGAATCGAAAATACCAAGTCGGACATTTCCGCTTGTAATTAAAACCTTTGTCATTACCGTGTGACGAATTAAGAGGGCGGGGGGAGCGGGCGGGGCGGGGGCGTGGCTACCACACTTCAAAGGCACCGCTTCGACAGCACAAAGGGAGCGCTTATTGATGTGCGACAGAGAGGGGGAATTGTCCGCCGTATAACCGAGCGAGACAGTCGTGTGTGTTTGTGAGCATTCAGTTGATTCAAGATTATACCGGAATGGCCCGAATGGCGGATAGTGGTGCGGCGAAAGCGTTGGAGTGTCGATACTTTAAGGCTTTAAGCGCTTTGATAAATGTCCAGTTGTAAAGTCTTTCGGAGATTAACTGACTATATCGTAACATGGGGTTCTTCAAGAAAGGTAGGTATAGAAAGAATTCTCCTTCAAAGCTGGTGAGGCATTAGTGACTCCCTTGATGTCGCCTATGATCTGTGGGCTGTAACCTACCATTAGATGATCCGTCTGATTTCTACGAATAGACAGACACACATTGGTTGCGTCTGCAAAGCTACTTCAATACGCTTCATTAGTCTAAAAACATACGGGTAAAAAAGATCTTTATTTTTGAAAAAAATATACCTAGGTGCCTACATAGACGACAGAGAAATGACGCCTATTATCTAGATTTGTCGTCAAGCAATATTGGAGGCGTTTAGGCTCCATAAAACTTCCAAGATTTGGCCTGGCCACCGAAAATTGCAGCGTAGTGGCGTAAGTTCTAGTCCCGCCCGACATAGTGGCTATAAATCAGATTTTTCGACGTCGATGTTATTTGGGGAAGTACAACGCACATCACTAGCGATAAATCTCAGCCGCTAAAGAAGCTTACGTCACTGACGTATTGTTTATAAATCAGAGACCGCCTTGCGGGACGTCACGGCGTCGAAACGTGTCGATACTGTCGATTGTAGGTTGTCGATTCAAGATTGTCGATTGTCAACCGTCTACTATCTAGAGTGTCTACTACCAGTATGATCATTTGGTAGTTAAATTTAATTAAATTAGTAAACAAACTAAACACTAAAATTAATAAAAAAATACTCATAGCCCCATAGTAGGATTTCCTGTGTCGTGGGTGCCATGGACAACACACAGAGACAAGAACACATACAGACCGAGAACATGAAATTTAAGTTCATCATTTAAATTTTTGCCTCCCTGGGAATCAAACCCAGAACCACTTGTCACGGGTCCGCGACGCGGCGGCGCGGGTCCGGCGTGGTAACCATGACGCCACATGGGTCATCAGTTCTACGGAGGGGGTTGGACTCAGATAAACATAGTAATGATTTAAAGACCAGGTTTATTTTCTACACCTATCTACTCAGTCTATTGCAATAATTAATAATTATTGGTTAATAATATTTTAATTAATAATTTCTAATTACCGTATCCAAAGAAAGACTTGGTTTGAACGTTGGTACTAACGAGGAGGTCTGAGTTCAAATCGAGCGGATACGCCAAGATACGGTAATGGAAAGACGATTAAGTAACTTAGTGACGCTCCAACTCAGAGTCACTAACGGTTAATCGCTCCTTAAAATCGCGTAAAGAATCACCATATAAATTCAGTACTAAGGAGTGATTTAAGTAACCGTTAGTGACTCTGAGTTGGGGAGCGCGGGCGTAAGATTAATTCACTTAAGTTTCAGAGCACAATAATTATTGTTGTACAAACTAATATTGTTGTTAATTTTTTACTACGACTGCTTATAGTATCTGGATAGTTAACCTAACTATAAATAATAAAACATTCCATTTGAAAAAAAAAACAATAAAATGGCGAGCGGTAAGTATAAATCACACGTCGGGCGTGGACCCTAATTTGATAATTAACGTCTCGCCCATTAAATCGAATTATCTATGACACGTTCACTCGGGAGAAAAGCTGACTACTCTTAACTTAAAGCTATACGGCCACCTATATCAGACCTCTACTGACCGATACGATTGCCTCTCGCTGTCCATCCATTAAACCATTAAAAGAGGAGAGGAAGTTCAACTTAAACTGGTTGAAACTTATTAGAAAGACTGCTGAATCACCTTGGTAGACACTTCGTCTCGATTTTATGAAGTGGTCTGCCTTAAAATGTTCCCACGATCGCGAATTTGATAAAATTAAATGTCTGTAAAGTATTTTTGACACATTTGAAATGATGTGGTGAACAGAAATTTTGCTCGGGTTAAATATAGATAATTGTACCGGTAATAGACCCATTTGTGGGATCGTTTTAGAATATTTTTTTATAGTTGACGAAAATATTGTACACTAGGTGACCCGGCGAACTTCGTATCGCCTAAGAATGTAACAAATCAGAGATCATTAAAATCGGCACAGCCGTTCTTAGCCGTTATAGTTTTTGTGTGAATATCTCCTCCATCTCCATCTCCCGCTCCTACTTCCCTCAAAACAACTATAACAATTAATTTTTGTTTCTAAATATAAGCCTACATGTTAATTTTCACATTTCTGATTTCAAAAATGACGAAGGGACCAATTTCGAGAAAACCGTGATACAGTTATTTTTTGTGTTTAACGTAAGCTTATAAACAAATTTTAACCCTTTTTACTTCAAAACTGACGATGTTGCCATACTAACTTGCACTCCCTTAATTAACCTTTTGGGCGATGATTTTCCGAAAAAAAGCGGCCAAGTGCGAGTCGGACTCGCCCATGAAGGGTTCCCTAGCAGCAAGTAACATAATATAAAAGTTCTTGTAGTTCGTTGTAACTTTGATCGAGGTAAATTGCGGTTTACGATTTACGACGTAGGAAGTTTGCATGGTACATTATAATCATATTATTTTTTAGTTTTATCGTTCTCTTATTTTAGAAGTTACAGGGGGGGGGGGGGGGACACATTTTACCACTTTGGAAATGTCTCTCGCGCAAACTATTCAGTTTAGAAAAAAATGATACTAGAAACCTCAATATCATTTTTGAAGACCTATCCATAGACGTCCATAGATCCACACGTATGGGTTTGATAAAAAAAATTTTTTGAGTTTCAGTTCTAAGCATGGGCAGCCCAAAATTTATTGTTTTTTTTTTCTATTTTTATATGAAAATCTTAATGCGATTCACAGAATATATCTACTTACCAAGTTTCAACAGTATAGTTCTTATATTTTCGGAAAAAAGTGGCTGTGACATATCTACGCACGGACAGACAGACAGACAGACAGACATGACGAATCTATAAGGGTTCCGTTTTTTGCCATTTGGCTACGGAACCCTAAAAACGATTTACTGTTTAATTTTGTTTCTAATGTTTACCTAATAGGTCATCTCATACATTATTCATAGCTTCCGCCAGTCGCGGTCGCTTTAATTGTTGGAAAGAGCTCAACTTAGCCGCTCTGTCAAGCGCTCTCACAACAAAAACAAAATATATCTGCATTAATAATTTAAATGTAATAGTGTCGTGTCGTTTAAATATGTATTTTGTTGCAATACGAGATTGTCTGACCGACCAAATGAGGGCAGCAGGTAACTGTTGGCTGAGCAAGAAGAGAGCTGATAAGCTATTTACGCCTTTAACGTGTCATTATAGGGCACAAGTATCTGCGTATACCTCATGAGGGCTATTGCAGATTACCAGTGGCGTAGCTAGCCCTAAGGAGGCCCCATATCAGTATTTGTTGTAGGGCCCCCTCGACGTTAGCGGCCCCTATACGCTGGGGTCCCATATAATTAGCGGTAGCTACGCCACTGCAGATTACCAATTAATCCGAGGTGTAATGACTTTGAACAACAAGAGCCATTATTAATTTGATGTGAAAGCATAAAATAACAAGCGGAAGCACCGATGCGTACAGGATAATAGAAAATCCATATAAACCCCAATAGTATATAGTTAAGGAAGCAAAATAACCCGTGCACTGCAACCAGATGGAAGCAATGTGCTCATGTGTATTCCGGCCCGGTGAGCGCCGCCGCGCCGCTGGCGTACGACGCTTGCCTTAGGTTACGTCCGCACAGGCAGGCGGCTTGCTTAGCGCCTAGAGCCTAACTTGTCACCTAGCGAGTAGCTCAGTACAACGAACGTTCTATAGTGTTCGTGACTGGCCGCACTGCGCGCTTGGTGCCTAGCAAACGCGCTTAGCGTGAATCCAAGTAAACAAACGTGTTGGTTTTCTGTCACTAGGCGCTAGGCATTTTTGCTTCAAAAATGAGATTGACAGTCGGGTTGTCATGGATATAATATTATTGATGAATGTCAATGGCAAAAACTAAGCTGAAACGAGAATTTATTTCATTAATTTTGTAAGATATTTTTGAGGTGACATTTCGTCAACGTGCCGACAAGCAAAATGACCAAGGCACCTAGCGACCCACCACGCAAACCACGTCTCAGTGCGGCCACCGTGTATCCTAGCAAGTAGCCAGAATGCAAACCACTAGGCTCTAGGCGCTAAGCAAGCCACCTGCCTGTGCGGACGTAGCCTTAGGGATAAACCACACTCCGTTCGATTTCACTCGATTTGCCGACTGAAAACTTTTTTATTATTGATATGAGTTACAGCGCGGAAGACGGATGCCTTTGATCGATCTTAAATAAAGTTACATCAAACTTAATACATCTCTCGTAGAATATTTTTTATGTAAACGTCGCTAACTCTACGCAAGCTGATACAGACAGTACGGATTGTGGAGGTAGCACACAAGTTAAAATTTAAAAAAACCCGCTTGCTGTCAGAAACCTATCACGATATATATACCTTTTTGGAATCCTTATGGTGAGCTCTTATATTTGATACCCATATTGCATTATTCGATTTATTTTTTTATATTTTGATACTTCAAACATTGACATCTCACAGCCACCATATTTGTTTTTTTTATTTCACTTATCTAAGAACACTTAGGTTATCAAGACAAATCTAACGACATCTTAATTATATAAATCCATTCAGCGATTTGGAAGATACGAGGTAATAAAGAATATTACATACATACAAACATACAAGATACGCGCGAAAATCCAGTGGCAGTCGGATAAAAAACCAACACCGAAACAGCAAGGCTATTCTGTTTTGTAACTCGACAGCGGAGTCCGCGATGAGTGTCAAAATCCTATCTTTAGTCGTTTGAAGTTTGACACTCATCGCGGATTCCGCTGTCGAGTTACAAAACAAAATAGCCTTACTGCTCCATCAAAAATGACGAAGTGGCGTACATCCTCTTAACCCTTTAAGGGATGATTTTCCAAAAAATGTGTTAAAATTAATTTTTGTTTATAACTATGAACTTACATAAAAATTTTCATGTTTATAACTCTAAAACTGACGAAGTTGGTTTGTATGAAAGTGACTTCCAACCGCTATTTTTTACCTATATTAGGTACTCAGTAATAATGTAGCATTCTAATGATGAAAGAATTTTTAAAATCGCTTCAGTAGTTACAAACATACAAAAATACAAAGCTTTCCTCCTTATAATACCTATTAGTATAGATATTATTAAGTAGGTATATTAAATATTCCCTCTTTTCCTCATCGGATCCTATCTTCATAAGTGACTTTTAATAAAAATGGGATCAATGTGGATTATACCAACCTACTTCCTTTCAGATATCAAATCACAAATCAAAAAATTAGGTACCTACTTGAGATTAGGACTGTAGATATTCTCTTCGAGTCCAATCGATATTGAATTCATTGAGAACATGTGAACATCTTCAAAATAATTTAATTAAAAAAAATACTCTTAATAGTAAGATTTTTTTGGGGTCGGTGTTCCCCAAATCCTTCGAAGAAACCTACAATTACAAAGATACATATTTCTTTGACGTCTATACTCTTTTTCATATTTTTCATTATATTGTAAACGAAGTCCTACGAACCTATAGTTCTTAAAGGTACAACTTACTCAATTAAATCCTGGTGCTTCAAAAAATATTCATAAAATTTTAATTAAATTGTCACAAGAAATTAATACAAAAACTTTTCATTAAAAGCAACGTAGGTTTTTAGTCTGTGAGTATCTACGTAATATCTATTTACCGTAGGCCCCTGCCTATAGCTATGTGCCCTTAGTATTTTACCCAAATTAATTTTACCTGGAATACTTAATACACAAAGCGACCAGTGTAGATATCAGCGAGCTAAAAACTGCACTAATTAATATATTACACGTGCAATATTTGTTTTAGCCTAATGGCTTAATTACTTATGGGACATGATTAATTGTTGCATACAATTAAGTAATTACTAATCCACTTTGATATGTATATTCAGGTGTGATAATGCATGTCAGAGCGGCACACCTAACAATAGTGTTATAAAAATACTAGTACGGCCCTCGCTTTACTTGGGGAAACTTTTTCTTAAAATTGACACATCTTTTTTGTTTGTGAATGGATAGAAATAAAAGAAACACTAATGTTACCAAAAGTTTACTATAATATATCGGTGGAAACTCCATCCAAATTGATTAAGTTTCTGAGATTAGCGGGGACAAATGCACGTACAAAAAGGCTAACAAAAATCTAAAAATCATTATTATGCAATATCCATCAATAAAAGTAGATAGGTATATCGAACCGGATCAGATAAATTATGTCGTCAATCAAATTAATAATTATTTTGTAGGTAGTAGGTAATATAAATAACTATCCATGAATCTACGTTTATCAATCCAAATCTAGGTAGGTACACGATGCTTCGAAAAATGAATCGAAAGAAGTTTCTAATAATCTGTCAAATATCCAGATGTTAGATAATAACACCAAATGTTTTTTAACCCTTGGTAATGAATTGGCTCCAACGCCACAAATTACTAGTTGTCTTCATTATTTTTAGAGCTTCGCTCATGTGATGAAGGAACGTAAATCCCGTATTTGTATATCAGTTTGTCTGTTTGACACACTTGAACTTTTTCTAGTCTAGAGGCTGTAAAGGTTTTGAAAGAATTTAGTGCTCGATAAATATATATTTCCATGTTCGTATTTTTTCGATTGGAAATAATTAAGAGAAATTGCAAAACTCATTCATTCAGTCAGTTGCGAAAAAACGGAAGCATACAGTGTGAACAGGACTAAACAATGAAAAACTTACCTCTAAAGTAGGTAGGTACCTAGTATATTACTTGGTACCTATTGAAGATACTTAGTACCTAAGTGACGACGATAAGTAGTTAGTTACTGTATTGATAAATTACCAAAATAGGAACTCAGTCCTCATTGATAGCTTTTCCTCATTCCAAGACAACAAAAGTTAAAAAAAGTTTAAGTCAAGGGCTAATCAAGGGAAATTATGGGTTAGGTGCAGTAATCGTATTGTTGTGGGGCAATTTGGGCAACCCCTTCTCTGCCTTATGCATGCTGATGTTCAGTAATCACTAGATTCTTTTATTGATAAACTTCAAAAATACGCCAATTAGAGAAATGGTTATTATTCAACGTACTGTAATAATTAGGAGGTACGTGTAGTGTAACTAAGTATTAGATGGAAATTAGAAATCAAATCAAATAGTCCGTTATTCTGGACAATAGGATGTATAGTTTTTAGACCGTATCATATTATCTTGGGAGGTTCTAAGGTGTTCTTAGCCTTACTACAACAAGAACAGGACCAAAGAACAGCGCGATGGGGAAAATCTGGGTCTTTATATTAATTATGATAATTGCTCTAAAACCAGACTGAAATACCACAGAACTAGAGCAGCTACACGGGGTAAAACCAGGTCCTTTAATAGCAAAGAAGTGCCCTAATATATAGCCCATAAAGTAATATGCCCAGTAAATATGACCAAAACCACCTGATCTATCAATACCTACTATACATTTCATTGATTTTTATTTGTACCCATTAACGAAGTCTTGGTGGTAGCGGAACACCAAAATATTACTATTAAAACGACGAGTAGTAGACGCACGTGAAATCTTATTTATTAAGCAAAAATCCTTTACAAAACATGTTCATTCCTCGGAGGTCCGACCTAGGAGGTCCTATTGAACAGAGATTGATTAATTCCAGAATTACAGGATAATCGAGCACATTCGATCATATCAAAGGTCGATCACTGTACTAAAAGGAAGGTATAGACGTGCATGTAATGAAATCACATAAAAAACGTGCCTCATCAATCAACGAGAAACGCTCCAAACATCTGACCGGTCCGAGCTGACGGCTCGATCATGTAATTAAATAAATTTACCAGATAACCATGCATAATTAGCACAAAGGCACAGTTTCCGTGCGTCAACCTTTATCAGCGAGAGAAATCGTCTAATTCACACCTCAAAGAACCCGAATTTGATACACAAAGAGTTCTCTGGTCAAATTAATCAAGTGGCCCCTAATTATGGCGTATTTTAAAATGTTTTCGGACGGAACGACACAGTTTTGACAGAGGCGTAAAGATAAATGATCGCTAATTGCCGGCCGCCAGAGGGCGCGGATGGATCGTTGGAAATTGGATCTAATGCGGAACGCATTGCAACTGTTGCCGTGGCGGTCATTGCAAATGGAACTGGTTGCCTAGCGAATAGCGCCCCTAGCGGCCAACGGTCTACGGATATTTGCAAAAAATGGTCAAAGATATCTTTTCCTAATCAAGGACTAATTGGCACGAATTCTGCGATTTAATGTCTATTAAGTGTAGAAAATAATGCAGTATTTAGAGGAACTTAACTTTCGAAGTTGCTGTTTGCTTGTTAATTTCATTTGTCACAGAATCTCCGAGATATAATGCAAGTCTACAGATTTGTTTTGTTTTAATTTACACTGGGTTACAAATTCGCTCACAAACAGTATTTTCAGAGCACCTACTTAAACACTACATAGTATTTTCTACTACATAATTAAGGGAAACTATAGTTAGTATTGCTTCATTTTCTTTCCAATTTAATCCCAAAAACAATAACTAATTTATTCAAAGAATACATGAGTGAATTCAAGGATTCTGTTGACAAATGCAATGAACGAACCTTTAACAAACAATACCAACATTTCCATTGTTTCTTTATTCTATTTAAAGCGACCACGCCACCAGCCAACTACCAGTTGTTTTATATTGCTTTATTGTGCACTTTCAGCTGTTTATGATGTTTACTTTATGAACATTAAGCCTATTTTGATCGCCGTGCCAGTAATTGGTGTTTAATATGGGTTGTGTACCTTATATCGGTCAGTAGGCTTAACTAAGGTTGAGTAGTGAATATTTATTTTTATTCTCCGGTGCAAAAAGAGGGATATTATAAATGTTTGTTTGTATTTTTTTTTTGAAATGTGACTTATTCGTATGTTCTTTAGCTATGATTGAAAAAATCGCTTCAGCGTCGAAGATGATCAGGCTTTTTAATTGATAGGGATTTCATAATCCTCTACTATTCTGATCGAATTCAAATTATATACTGTAAAATAGTAATCCTGATCTGATGTTGCAGCATCATCAGGATATAAATCAGAGGTTTTTAATTTGCCTTTACTTTTTGCTAATTTTGCTTCTTTACCATTAGCGGCATCAAGATCGGTCACTCTTAATAGAAGAGGCCTAGAGCGTACGCCACCCCAGTTACTACTGCAATGTGGAGTGGTCGAGGACATAATGGTATACCCAAGTAATTGAAGTTAAAGCATAAAAGTCTAAGCATCCGATATGGCATAATGACTATTAATTAAGTAAAGGAAACAAACAGATCCGAATGCTTGTTGCGGCTTATTGTAAAATACAGACAACAACAAAACACATTCTACCACTAGAGGTTTTTAATAATGTCACTTGGTTAGTTATGTAGGAGCAGTAACAATAGACAATAGACATGATGGAGTAGTGACAATAGACAGTGAGGTACAATCATGATACGTAGGCTATATATTATGAATACAAGTGCTTCAGCTATTTTCTAGTAAATACTCATGTAATTGTCTAACGATTAACAAATGTTCAAGTTCAGATCAAATTATCTTAACTGCAAACACTACAAACAAGGATTTTGAATAATTTGATACCTATATTGCATTATTTGATTTATTTTCATTTTTTGATACTTCAAACAATGGCATCTCACAGACACCATATTTGTTTTTCTTTATTTAACATAACTAAGAACACTTGGGTTATCAAGACGAATCTAATGATATCAAAATTAAATAAATCCGTTCAGTGGTTTGGAAGATACGAGGTAATAAAGAATATTACATGCATACATACAGACATACATAGCTACAAGAATAATGATACGATGTTTGCCGCTTGCCGTTTGACTGAACTACACCGTAAAGATTTCCCAAAACGCAAGCGAGAAACAATATCTAGGTGTTATAAACGAGCGTAAGTATAATAATTCGTAAGCCCCCAATGATATTATAATGTAAAAAATATCATTGTAAGTCCCTAGTATCTTAAAGCACTCCTAATTGAAATCAACACGGATAACTAAGAACACTTGGGTTATCAAGACGAATCTAATGATATCTAAAATTAAATAAATCTGTTCAGCAGTTTGGAAGATACGAGGTAATAAATAATATTACATGCATACATACAAACATACTTAAGAACGGATTTATTTAATTTAGATATAAAATGTAAAATGTATACCTAATGTAAAATTAAAAAAATATCATTGTAAGCCCCTAGTATCTTAAAGCACTCCTAATTGAAATCAACACGGATAACTAAGAACACTTGGGTTATCAAGACGAATCTAATGATATCTAAATTAAATAAATCTGTCCAGCGGTTTGGAAGATACGAGGTAATAAATAATATTACATGCATACATACAAACATACATAAGAACGGAGTTATTTAATTTAGATATAAAATGTAAAATGTATACCTAATGTAAAATTAAAAAAAATATCATTGTAAGCCCCTATTATCTTAAAGCACTGATAATTGAAATCAATACGGATCATTGAAGCCTTGCTGGTATTGCCTCATTTAACTAGAAAAGAGGATTTAGAAAAAACAAATGATGTTTGCCGTTTGTTTTCTGAACTACATAAACTACATTGTAAAGATACGGTAGTGATAAACTTAGGTAAATATTTCCCAAAACGCAACGGAGAAACAATAGTGTTACAAACTCGCGCAAGTAACTAAATCAGTATCTAAAAGCACTCTAATTGAAATCAACACGGATCACCGGATCACCGAAGCTTGTTGGTGTTGCCTTGTTCACCCACTCGCCCAAACGACACGAATTATACTCGACCAAGTAATCGCTATTAAACCGGCTTGTCAATTTATATTGTCTCGTAAGTAATTCCACATTCCCAACTCGATTGTAAGGCGTCATAATGACAGGAGGATGACGTATGGATTTGTCGCTTACGGCGTTTGGAGGCGCGCGCCGGCGGCCACATCAAAGAGGTGGGCTCCTTTGATGTTGCCGCGCTGCCGCCCTTAGTGTTGTCACGGTCTCCACGAATTATCGATTGATTTTAGACAGTTCGTTAAGTTGCATTTGATAAAGAGTAAAGAGTCGATAAATGTCTTATTTTAAGTATTTTTAATAAATATTAGTAATCTGAGGTAGTTTTAGCCATTAAGTAGGAAAGCGATAAACTTAGCTTATCTGTAAGGTGGTAAGTGCTTAACTCAATAAACTAAACTCATCGCTTCAATTAGAACTTTTCGCGCGGATCAATTAATGAGGTAGATATTTTCCTGTAAGTAACTTGAACTATTCATGCAAAGCAAGTCGTATAAGTATTTTTTCAACATTTTCAATCAAAAATTATAGTCATAATTATTTCAACGAATTTACACAAAACCTTAATTACATTTAAAACTGCTTCATGAATAACTCCGTCTATGAAAACAGTACTACATCTAAAACCATTTGATAAATCTGGAGTTCCTCGCGAACAGATAGACAAACAGACACAACATATGATTATGTAGTAATTTTTAATTTGTTTATCATACAATTTTGGAATATATCCAATACAATGTAATTTAAATTGAGCTTATAGTAAACGCAAAATAATAAACCTTTCGCTCGACACAAATAATTATACTAATTTAAAGGTAAAATATTCAAATTAATTAATGATTATTTCTACAAATAAATAATCTCACGTCCACGGTCTCCTACTGGACAATTGATTTTTTTTCTTTTATCAGTCGTAGGTATAATCCACCAGTCTCACTTTGTTCGTCTAAAGCAAATATAAATAATTGTAATGAACGTGCAGTAAAGATCACTATTAGCAGTATTGATTCTTCAATCGATATCGATAAAACCCACAGCGTGCACTTCTCAACGCGGCAATAAAACGAATGGAGCACGTATTTTGACGTACAGCGGCGCTTCTGGTCTCCCGTCCCTGTCGCACCAATCGCGTCATCCCTCTCCCCCACACTAAGGTGTCTGGGAGGCTATTATAGTGTTATAGCTCGCCCGCTTCGCTATAAATTATGGTGCAATGGTACCTATTCTTTTGGTTAAGCCTCGGTTAGGCCGAAGCTATCTGACAGATTCATTTTCTTAGCCACTCAGTTGATTTTATAAGTGTTCTTCTAGATTATATTATTAATGGAGACATGTTCTAAGTTTCGCTTTCCTAACTATCAACATACATGGTAGAGGCATTTTACCATAGTTACATTATTTGTGGATAACACTTTTTTAAGTTGTTTTTTTGGGATGTAAAAGTCTCCAAACATCGTTGTGTCAATGCCAAGCCAACCTATTAAATCAGAGTGCATCCTATTCAACTACGAAGAAGCAAATCGACGCTTGAAAGGCAAAAATTACCAAGCGACATGTTGACAACTTTACACTAGAGCATTTTAGTTTTTAATTTTAGAAAAAAAATCGTAAAAAACGCTTTATTAAGCATTTAAACTACATTTAAAATTCACTGGTATGAAGTAGCTATGACTAATAGGCGATTTTTTACGATTTTTTTTTTCTAAAATTAAAAACTAAAATGCTGTAGTGTAAAGTTGTCAACACGTCGCTTGGTAATTTTTGCCTTTCAAGCGTCGAAATGCATTTAACAATTCTTTCTTTTGAAGTTTCCTGGCTTTATACCACCCAGCTTGCTAATAAATCTGGTAGCTGGACACCCCAGCAATTTCCAATGGAAGGAATCTTTGTTAGTTCCATTTGTTTAGAAACATGGTCTACAAAGAGAAACAATCGCAGGGGCTTCGACTTGAAGATAGGTAGAAGATGAATTTGCAGTCTTTCGTGATTTTCCCACTACTTGGGCTCCCAACTGTCTACTTTTGGCCAGCGGTGCTCCGTGCTTCGGATTCCGATGCTATCCGCGAGTAAGCTACGACACGGCTAAAACCAAACCGTGACAACCAGTCTACTAATGCAATTGTACTATCCTCTATTCGGCTTTCTCAGACATTAATTCTTTCTTTATCTGCTCATGTTCATTGGCGACGATAGCCACTTACCATCAGGTAGATCGTCAGCTCCCTTACCGACTATGTACATAAAAAACACATACCGCCGGAACACGAGGAATTGTTTGGCGACATAATTTTGTGTGATGGGTGGTAACCTAAGCTGGCTGCCAATGTTATGGCACTAATTGCCTACCACCAGAGTTTGTCAAATCATCAATCAAATTCTAACAATTTGTATTAAATTTTCTTTGTTTCTGTTCTGAATCAAATTTCCTCCCCTCCTACATTATATTATTTTTATTGTATCTACAGCTACATGTGTGTCGCATTGGAAGTTAAACTTACCTTCAACCGAGGTTGAAGAGGTTCAAACTTCAAATTGACAGCTTGAAGTATCCTCGAATTGTTTACTCAAAAACTTAGATCGGAAAAAGCGGGCCAATAAAACAACGGAAGGCTCTTTGTCGGCGCGCGGGGGCCATAAAAATAACCATTAGGTGTCCTATTAACGCCTATTTCGACATAATTAGGATCAATTCACTACCACCAGTTATATAATTGTTTATATTTTATATGAGAGTAAAATTTAATGCGTTTTAATGGAGTCAGCAAGGGAACCGATATACGATGTGGGGCATATTGGATTCATTAGCGTTAATTGATGAGCCCGTTCTAAATTATTTTATGTCACTTGTGCAACCTTCTGGTTCTTTTTGATATTTCGTTGTAAGCATAAAATGCTTTCTCAAAGGGACTAGCATATTTCGAACACCATATTACCGATGCGTTGCACGATAACCGTGATCAATTTACTAACTGCAAATATTATAATTTTTTTGTTCTACAATGCAAATTTTCGGCTTTAGCTATAAGACATTGCTTTTTCCCTTTAATTCTACGACAACGGAAGGACCCTATAAGTTTTGATTCCCTTGGGAATGCCAAAATAATGCGGCATAAACGTCGCACGTGATACACTGTGGAACGATCTTCCTGCATAGGTGTTCCGAATATACTATTACATAGGGTCCTTCAAAAAGCGGGTATATGTAAGTAAAAATATAGTTATTTACCAATTATGATTTAAATAAACTCAAATAAAGTTCAAACGTAAATAATGAAGACGTTTCAACTGTGCACTTGATGATTATGTGTTCTTGAACAGTCGGGGTTTTTCAAAAATGACATCTACTTGTCTCGCTTACTCGCAGCAGACGTTGGTGTGTCACACGGAACACAGAGCCGTGTCAACGTAGGTAGGTGTTGAAATTTTTAGTACTGAACAGCCTGTCTAGTATAGTATACATATAGAAACTTGATTTTTTCATAGCTCTAAGAGATTACAGATGTGCATCTGGTATTAAATATTAGTTTACAATTTGATGCCTTCACACGTTCCTGAAAGAAAGAGGGTCAACGGACAGACACATACGGACAACGAAGGATTCGAGTTTCGTCCTTTTGATTTCTTCCAACGTTTGTTAAAATACGGGTAGGTTTACGTGGGCTAAATAAACAATATCTACCTACATGTTATACCTATACTTATCGGTTTTTATTTACAATCCTTAATGACCATTGGCCAATTAACAAAGAATTTAACGAAATGGCCATAAACTGTGGCTGATTGAGCATGGCCGGGCTTTGGTACGTGCCATTCCATTTTTATAGCCGTTCCGCTAGCTAGACGTTCATCTGACTCGTATCTCGCATCATATTTTACTATTACGGGTACTGATTATAATTTATTTTTACATCGATCTTCGACCCTATTGCATGGATTTGTTTAGGGGAGGCTTGGCGTTCTGACTCCAAGGAATACGGCCAGTGGACCAAGTGTGGAAGGCCCATCGCGGCAGCGTGTCCAAAGTTCAAAAAGAAGGGAACTAGTAACGCAGCACTATGTGATATATTACCCGAACCCTTTCGAGCTACTTTTGACGCCTTCACAACTCGAGACCTATATAATCTAGGTACCTACATGGAATTTGACACATTTATTGAAGCCCCTTAGCTTATTTTAGTTTATTTAGAATTCAAAATTTCATAAATTTAGCTCAAACAGTTATTGATATATTAACGTTTAAAAATCCGCATTTTGGTGAATGACTCACTGAAGGATCAAAAAACTAACCTACTTTCAGATGACCTAGAAACTTGATACCTATTTGGCATCAAAGTAGAGATTATTAGACGTATACCTATAAAGGAAACAATCTAAAAACTGAAAAATATTGATAAATTAGTGAAAGTAGTTAGTTAGCTGGTCCACTGTATAGAGTAATTTTACAAATAACAATAATTATATTAATTTATCAATAAACAAAAATAATTTGTAGACAAAACGTAATGATATCTTATAAAAAACATAAATGTGAAATGAGATCCAAGTTAAAAAAAATTAAAATCTAAATGGGCGCCAAGTTCTGTGTAGAAAATCCTAAAATCTTCAACCTAACAGACTTATAACAGAAGATAATTATACAAATACAATATAGCCTGTAGGTACGTGAAAACTAGCCAAGTCAAATGTAGAGCTTGAAAATTACATGTTCTTGTGACAAAAAATTTAGGATTTTCTGCACAGAACTTGGCACCCATTTAAATCTCAATTCTTTTTTTAACATGGTTCTTATTTCACATTTATGTTTTTGATAAGATTATATTATTATCACCGGTCCGCATTAGATCAGCTGGTGCAGTATGGCGCCCGGCCCAAATCCCTCGCACCGTAATATGAGGAGGCCTTTGCCCAATAGTGGGACATTAACAGGCTGAACAGTCATAAAGTATAAACTAACTTTGACAAAATATGACAAAACAATAAGATAGATACATAATTTATTTTTACAGTTCAAAAAACCTAAAGTAGGTACGTAAAGGACATTTTAAAAAGTCATGAACGACCCTATATTTCTTACAAATGTAGCGAGGTCTGTAGAAAGTTTGATCAATTACCTACAAGAGAGCTTCACTTACCAGGTAAGTTCATTTGATCGTTCAATGAAGCGTTTGCATCAAACTCCTAAGATATAAATAGCGTTCGTGTGTAAAGTTAAACCCAAGACAGATAACAAACAAGTTCACTTCAAAGTAAATTAGTAAACTGAGGTACCGAGATAACAATTATGATATTTCGTTTGAAATTAATATCATCCGGGACAGGTCGGAACTCGAACTAGTAATAAATCATCTCCGCACATTTGATGGAGCCCTGGTACTGGCCACGTGTTTATTATTACAACTGCATTCGGGCTTATGGTAATATTATTAACTAAATATAGTTATGTTATAAGTAGTTACAATATGTTTTGCTTTATCTATAAAATGACCTACCTACCTAAATAATTGGGTAGTCTAACTTTGGTCGTATTATTCTTCGGTGTCTATCTAAAGAAATTCGAAGACACGAAAAAATATATTTGAATACCCATCGGCCAACATCTAAGTTCGAACTTTGGCATTCATAAAGTGTCTAAAGAATTTCGAAGATTTGAAAAGGATGTCATTCGTCCAAACGTGATTGTAGAGTCAGGTCATGTTTATTACAAACATTTAAAATTTTAACTCTTTAGGATATGAAGTAGGTCTAATTAAGCTTGCAAAATTTGATCCATTCAAACATGATAAAATAAAAAAATTATAACAAATTTTATAAGTGTTTAAAATACGAGGCGTCTCAAACTCTGGACTCTTGTCAACTAGGTATTATTTTATTAAATTTTGGTGTTAGTTAATGTTGCAACTATTGCAATCCCTAAGCAATGATAGCTTATGTCTGAAACATTAATATAGATGAAGATCCACAGACACAGGAGCGTCGTCTTTACGAGGTACGAACCCGACTTGATGGTTTAATCTCTTTGAAACGTTTCATTGCGCTAACTAAACATCCTTTCTTAACGGTAATCATAAATTAATAGTGTATAGCAATAACTCTTCTATACTCCTTTATATAAAGGAAATTTAGTATTATTTTATATCTTGTTCTAGTTTAACAGCAGTAAGGTACCTATACTTTATTTAAATAATCGAGAATAGTCGAAAAACGAGACCATGAGAAAAGGAGCATAGGACGCCCTCCGACCAGTTAGACTGATGACCTAAAGAAGACAGCAGGAATTCCCTGGATTTAGATGACTCAGGACAGGTCAAAGTTGCGCAAGTAAGAAAAGACCTATGTCAGTGGACTTGTAAAGGCTGATGGATGGATGAGCGACAAAGGAGTACACGGGCCGTCTGATGGTCTGTCATGAACACCAAGAGACATCACAGATGCGCAATAGACTAAAAAACGAGACATATAAAAGCTAAGCTCATAAGCAAAGGATATTGAAGTGTCTATTAGATCGATGAATATTTAGATGACAAGGACGCCTGGAAATCACTGACGCATCCACTTCCACGAAGGTTAGAATCTATCATTAATTTAAAAGATGTGCTGAGTAGTTTCGTTCGCCATTTCTTGACAAAGCATCTCTTCGATGTGGTGGTAAAATAAAATAAAAAATACGTGCATAACTGTATCAGTGATACTTAACTATAATTAGGATCAAATGATTGTGCTTCCAATGAATTATAAATTTACAGAACGTGTTTTCCACCATGTTAAATATGTATATGGATAAATATAATAATATAAGGAAAAAATAAACAAGCTCTTTACTGACACTTGACATAAGACACGATCCCTGATGTACTTAACATCAAATCGGATGTTAAATAGATCCCAGTAATTTTATTATCGGCTTAATTATTTGCCGCTTTGCCACAGTGACGTAACCGCCTTTATTGCATAAACATAAAGTTTATTTTCCTATAATTTCACTTTAATTCCGTACCAAATCCGTCTTTTGATGGACGTGCGTCCTTTCAAAGGAACTATGTCTCATTAGTATATTTTATCTTACGAATCAATTGATACGCGGAGTTATCGCGGCGAAAGCTAATATGACAAGGTACTTGGGGAGATTAAATACACGTCTGGCTTGAATATGGGAATACGAACAAACGAGACAGGACAACAATGAGGCGGCCTCTTTGATTGGATTGAGGGATTGTGCTCGTTAGACCAGCGCTGTAGACTATAGTGTCGGTTGGGGATAAATCATTCGTGGTTGTCGATCTTAATGTACCTAGGTATTAACGAAGAACGAAGGTTCAAGATTGTTCTAAGCGACGAGATTCCTTTTTAGATTTTGAATTGGTACGAATCCTGCTAAGTGAAATAACATTATTTTTAAATTTAATATGCGTAGTTTTCTTCCAAGACTGATGTGTTTTGACTATTTTTATAGGCACATTTTATTATTAGTAGTCTGACCGAACTCCGTTTAAGTGAAAATAGAGAAAGCGAATTTTCCCCGATATGTTAAGCTATGATAGATCGATTTTTCATCTCCGTAAACCTCTACACGTAATAATTACTGAACGAATTTTCGTGACATTTAGCACACAAGTAGATCACGACCTGGAATAATATATAGTGTACTTATTATCCTGGAAAACGCAGGCGTAGCCGCGGGCAGACCGTTAGTAGGTATATTACTGAAAAATAGTTACGAAAAAAAAGTTGTTTCGGGAGTAGTAAACACATTTGCATAAAAAATCATTGTTCAGTTATATCTACACGACATTTTATTGCAACAATGTCTATAAATTAAAAACGGACATCGCAACGTTCTAACCTGACAATTAGTATTGACCGACTCGCAGCAGAACTATTCGTCACTCCTCGCTAATCGTCCAATAAACGCCCATTTATACCCTAATTGTACTTTAATATACCCACACGTCTAAAACATGACGAAACCACTTCATTACATCCTATTGTTGCGATTTCACTCCACTTCCAATGGCATTGTGGGCTAAATACCATAGAGATATAGACTCGTGGGTTCTATGCCGTTATGCCGAAAACTTTTAAATTCTTCGCTTTCGGCGCTATTTTTTTTTCGTGGATGTTATAAGGGTGCGTATACACGGAAAGGTTTCGAATTTACGTATCTACATCTTATTCCTTGTCTCTTTGATGCTCCTTATAAAAGTAAGCTCAAACATTCAGTTTTGAATTTGATTTAAATTTCAAGAACGACAAAAAAAATAAAATTTAAGTTCTGTGATTTCAAGATAAATGTTTTTCCAAGTGCTTGCCTACTACTATTACATTACTATTTACATTTTACACGATACAAACATATTTTATCAAAATTTTTGTTTGTCTGTGTATTTTTGATTTTAATGGGACTTTCACTGGAAAATAGAGGAGGTAATAGGGCAACATACCTACAAACTTTTTTATCCTGGAATTCCTACAGGCTCCCTCAGGCACAGGGTTATTTAAAGAATATAATTTAAATTTAATTTAATCGGTAACTGCATTATGAACTACGCCTTACCCATTAGATCGCAGTTGCAACATGTGTGTTCTCTGATAATAGGAGTAGAATGTGCGAACTAATTCATCATTCGGGCGAATTCTCTTGTTAATTCGTCACAGAGTTTCGGGTCAGTTTGGCCGTAGGGATGTTAATGTGAGAAAAAACATTATTGTGTTGCCCATTGGGGGTTTTAAATGGATGGTTTTAGATAAGGCTGCCGTGTGATCGGTGTTATGTGAATTTTCAAGTCTATAATCGACTATTGCTACTGCTTTTATAGACAAAACTTAGCTATAAAGCAAGATATTTTCATTAGTCAATTCAATCGTTACTCCTTTTATAAATTGAAAATAATTAATTTACAGTATACTGCATTTTTTGCTTCCACTATTCGCTGCCTTTGTACCTAGTAACTAAAATGACATTTTTTTACACAATCCACAAATTTTTTTTCGCTCTTCTACCCCACTAATATTGAAAAAATGAAAAAAATATGACTTTGATGTTTAATAAGTATCCAAGTAAATACTATAAATAATCATTGAAAACATTCATTAACGCCCCAACTCAGAGTCATTAACGGTTACTTTAATCGCTCCTTAGTAAAGAATCACCATACAAATTCTGTACTAAGGAGCAATTTAAGTAACCGTTAGTGACCCTGAGTTGGGGCGTAAGAGAGGTTTAATATTGCAAGAAAACGTTTGCATATCGACTTCAAATTAATTATACCGACTTTTTAATTATGAATAGGTAGACTAATGGTTGATTTTAATTAGCACTACATTGCTTGTAAATTACCTGACATCGCCCTGCCATTGAGTCTTAGACATATTAGATAATTTTAGCCTCGCTTACAGGTACACACAGGTATTGTTTATTTTTGAAGTGAAGACTTCTTTAGGGCATTTTTTTGAGATGGGAAAAAAGTTTCAACTCGCAACACCGTTACCGACACATCTGTATATTTTCATTTTTTAAAGAATTTGTACTAGGAGTGTAAGCAGTGATAGCCTTGCGGTTAGAACGTTGGTCTCCCGAACGGAAGGGCCTGAGTTCAAATCCTGGCACGCACCTCTGATTTTCAAATATTATGTGCGTATTAGAAATTAATTGTCACTTGCTTCGGTGAAGGAAAACATCGTGAGGAAACCTGCACATTGGAGAATTCTCCATAAAGTTCTCAAAGGTGTGTGAAGTGTACCAATCCGCACTTGGCCAGCGTGGTAGACTATGGCCTGTACCCTTATATTGTGAGAGGAGACCCCGAGCCCAGCAATGGGACAATTATGGGTTGTTGCTTTGCTTTGCTTTATACTAGGAGTACCAGGACATGTGTGACGAGGAGGTTCGACTGTATTCACTGAACACAGTCGCATGTTTTGGAACGACTTTCAATTTAATTTTAACTTCACAAAAACTTTAATGGAGTACTAGGACATCATCAGCGACAAGGAGGTACGACTGAACAGCACAGTATTTTTTTTAAATAAATTTTTATTAGGAGTGACAAACTCTGAACATTCCAGGCAGCTCATTCGACAGTGTGTACTCAGCGGAGTGGGTACCCCGTACTCACCAAAAATGTAATAAATAAAAAAACACTTACATAATTTAAAAGTATTTCTTACACAATATTTCCTGACGATTCAAAAAATACACACGTAATTGTTCAAGTTTTCACTTCTGTCGGCACTCTCGGAATGCCTTTTGCCTTTTTTTTGTATCTTTACGATAAAGTAGCATATTATGATGCTGATGGTAATTGGTAAGTGATTACCGACACCCATGGACATCCTCTGTAAATTAGAAAAAAATGGTTGTCTGTAAAGTCAGTTTACGGACGGTAGTTTAACGTGACAACGTCATGACAAAGCTCCGCTCCACTCAACTACGATCGCCTACGGCATCGGCTACGATACGCCGATCGTAGCCGATCGTGCCTCTTTCTCTCGCTTTTGCCGCTCTCTCGCTCGCGGAACGGGACACTTTTTCATGCATGCAGCCCGTGTTCATCGATTTATAAGACGTTATCACGTCATAAGGTACTACTGGCCGAGAATACAATGGTACAAAGATTTATCTTTTTACAGCTGTTATGACCAACATTATCAGACACTTGTAGGGATCAGAAACATTTTCTTATAAATGCCTTCATTCGCAAGTCAATACAGCCGGTATTATTATTCGTTTAAATATTACATTGAATAGGTAATTAGGTAGCATAGGGATTTTCTTCCAATACTTTTTATAACCAAATCAATTGGTATTGAAACATTACACCATCAAACAAAAGTAACATTCACATAGGATATATTACAACGAGCGTTTATTTAGCACAAAGCAGTATGTAATTATCGACAGCTATAATAAACTTTATTATAAAGACATGTCGGTCTATAGCCTCGATCCCGACACCCACACTAAATATTGCTTTGAATATAAAACAAATGTACAATAATAATATCTTATGAGTGTAAGATACAAGGTGTAATTACGGATTTCGAATCCCTTTCAAAATCGACAACTGTTTTATAATTTCACCAGATTTTTGATGCCGTAAATTTGATTGCTAAAAATTGCGTAGTAAAGATTCGTTGCATTTGTTAAAAAACTTAAGAACCAGAGTACCTAAATAGGCTTAAGATATACATAGACATAGAGATAGAGATAGACATAGAGATTTACAAATAGATACTAGATACTCTATCTGAATTAAACATTAGAGCCTCTGCACACGGCGTATTTTTACAACGCCGAAAACGCGATCGAACGAACGTCTCGTCCGCCTCGTCATTTTGCAGCGCGGAAAACGCGCAGATTTCGCGCGTTTTCGTCGGATGCGCTTCAAAACGCGCCGTGTGCAAAGGCTCTTACGTAAGGATATTATAAAATACGATATAAATAAACGAGGCGCATATTATTTTAAATTAATTCTTCTTAGTATTTTAAACTTCTGAAGTTTTTCGTGGGGTTCTTTAAGAAAAACGTAAAATTTGCTATATTACAATGCAAGCTAGCGAAGCATTAGCGACTCTTCTGCTGATTCTCGTGACCATTAGTGACGAAGACCTTTTGCCATCAAGTAGCCCGTCTGCTTATTCGCCAGCCCTTTAGTTAGGCTATAAAAAGTATACTTCTGCATTTTGGCAGAGTTCACACCTGTCTTGGAAGCTATGCTCCCCCAACGCTATGTGCTACGACGTAGCAGAAATGGTGAATATCTACATGTCATGGAAAAAATATCCTTATCAGTAAAGAATTAAATTTCAATATCCTTTTACATATCGACAAAAGACTTCGCAACTATTGTAAGTAAGGGGTGTATAAAAAGTTCAGTTACAAAGCAAGGTCTCTGCCGACCTCAAAATTATAGTTTTAAAATTTAAATAAAGAAACTGAGGATTCCTTTTTATTTTTTTGTGTTGAAATTAACAAATCAATAATAGCCAGTTCTGAAACATAAATTAACAGCTTTCTACTGTCATTAATGCATTTCTTTGGGTAATAAATGTTTGTTTTCGCACACAATCGAATGAGTTGTTTAATTTTTTGCGGTTTCTTTACCGTTGGATGTTTTGTACAGTAATACGTAATATTAAAGACATTTTGTCCATAGATAGGTACTCATGTTAATTATTCCTTTATGCTCCATGAAGAGGTATTACAACTGTATTCATTTAGAATACAATTTTCTCATAGTCGAGGTTGAGATCGCGCGATTCCACGTGTAAATTGGTAAAATTTTACTAAAACGCACTTGTTCTACTCAAAGTGGAAAGATAACGTGAGCGATTTTTATCCTCAGATAGTATAAACGGGATCTTTGGTAAAGGTTTAATCTGTACTCTCTTTTTAGGGTTCCGAAGTAAAATTGGAACCCTTATAGTTTTGTCATGCCCGGACGTCTGTCCGTCTGTCTGTCTGTCCGAAGCAAACCGCCGAAACCCTTAGTGCTAGAAAGCTGTAATTTAGCATGGATACACATACAACACAATACAATACAAATACACTTTATTTACTAAAACTCCAGAATCGTAGAAAAATTATTGAAAAACATTTTTTTCAGGGTACCTCCCCTACAGGTAACGTGAGGATGAATTTTTTATTCGTCGCGTACCCTATAGTGTGGGATTTCGTTGAAAAGGTCTTTCAAAAATAATATGGGTCTTCTAAGGCTATTTTTGGAATTAGAGGTCCGTTTGCGAAATATTTGGCTTTAAAGTGCTAATTTTGGTTAGAGTCAAGTGCCCCCCCCCTCCCCCGCCGCTGGATAAATGGTGGAAGTTGGACCACGGGCGTAGCTATCGCCGTATCAGCCGTATCAATTATACGGGGTCCCCAGCGTATAAGGGCCCCCGCCCCCACTAACGCTCCCAAAAAAAAGTTCGCCAATGGCCTACGACCACTACAATTGGCACTCCTTTTATATTGGACAGCTAACGTCATAAATATTGATATGGGGCCTCCTTAGGGCTAGCTACACCACTGAGTTAGACAAATGAAAAAAATCTCAAAAATAGGTTATAATTATGATGAATTTACAAGGAAAACTATCACGGTTATGTTAGCATAAGTAGTTAATGAGTAATAGTCGATAAACTTACTTAAAAACCAATTTCAATTCATAAATCTCTTTTTTATGTTAACACCAATTTCAATTACATATTCTATTTTCCAAACAGTAACTTGTACGAGTACGTTAATATGAGCATTTTTCATTACTCAAACTCAGAGGATACTATACACAAATTATATCACTCATCGCTCACCGCTGGTAATGAAACAACAGTGTTAAAAGCTGTTGGCTGCATGATTTTTCTTCGTCTATTTTAGAACGTTTACGATTTTAGGTACAATTAAACCGCAAATGACTTAATTATGTATTTTGCTTGTAATTTTTTTGCGTATAAATTAGCCCAGGGACCATTACTTTCGTGAATGAAATCGTTGAAATTCGTCACACTTAGATTAATTTGGGGTCGCGGAAGTAAGTTTTATTCATTAAATTTAATAAATTCAAGTTAGTTGAATAAACAGGAAATAGAGAAAACTGTACTGAGGTAGTTATACGGGGGTCAGTATATGAAATTGCCATTGACGTCAAAACTTGGAAATTATGAGCTCTTCAAGTTTTTTATTGTAATCTAGCGATTGCTAGGGCCCATTACCAATTTAAATTTGTAGTAATAATTTTAATAACATCTATTATATCATACAATGGTAGAAACTGTGTACCTACAGGTGTAATGGAGAAGTAGGACACAATTCTAAAACAACAGAAAGGCGAACTTTTTGTTATGGAAATAGCCGGCAAACGAGCTGACGATCCACCTGATGGTAAGTGGCTATCGTACACCAAAGGCATCACTGATGCGTTGCCGGCCAAGAAAGAGAAGAAAAAGAAAGAAAGAACTGGCTCTCAAGCTCCCAGTTGGAACACGACGAGTCGTTTAGCGGCTGACTCATGCTCAAGGGTGGTAGCTATCCAGGCGAACCCTATGGAGAAATAATAATAGTAATAATGGTATTAATTAACAATTAAAATCAATATTACCAGTATAATCCCTGCGAGGGTCCTACCACCAGCGCAACTATACCTACTTTTTCCCAAGAGTAGTAGAGACAAGGTTTGAAGAGTGAAGTTTATGTTATGTATAAGGGTATGTTTCATGACGAGAACTTTGCTAGCAAAGAGATTTGATCTGCGCCTAGGCAACCTATTTTACATTAAATGTTTATGGGTGTATGTTTATGGTGGGAAATCGTCTCTTACAAAAATATCTTAACATACAGGTAGATACATTATTATTAATAAAAAATAAATAAAAAAAACACATAATCCCACTGCGTAAAATGAATATAAAAGAAAAACCGGGCAAGTGCGTGTCAGGCCACGCGCAATGTAGGGTTCCGAAGTACATAGTAAGTTTATCGACTATTACTCGTTAACTACTTACTAGCTAAATATAGCCGTGATAGTTTTCCTCATATGACCTATATTTGAGAATTTCATCACTTGTCCAACTCCAACAGTTTAGCCGGCAGACTACAGTTGTTACTAATATTCCAGGTCATATTTTTGGATACCTACTTTTTATCCCGGAAAATTAAAAGGTTTCCCCGGGAAACGGTATGAAAGTTTGTACGGAATAATTTTAAAACAACAAATGTTAAATTGTCATATTTTTCAGTTTTTCTAAATTTTGCAAAAAATACAAATTAATGTAAATATTGCTTATTTTTCAAAACCAGCTTCTTTCCGAAATCATAGAATAAAATATTGAAAAACTTTTTTTTTCAGGGCCTACAGATAACGTGAGGATGTTTTTTTTATTCGTCACATATCCTTAAGTGTTGAGTATCGTTAAAAAGATCTTTCAAAAATATCATGGGTCTTCATTTTGGTTTTAGGGCTAAGCTACGTTTGCGAAATATTCAGCTTTAAAGTGCTAATTTTGGTTAGAGTCATGTGTCCCTCCCCTGCCGGCTAAACTGTTGGAGTTGGACAAGTGATAAAATTCTCCAATATAGGTCATTCCTGGCTATGTTTGCATAAATTATTAATGAGTAATAATCGATAAACTTATTACTTCGAAACCCTACATTTCGTGTGGCCTGACACGCATTTGCCCGGTTTTTTTCTGATATTGATGTAACTACTAATAAAATAAATAAATCTGAACAATAAAATGTAGCCAACTGGGCAAGTGCCAGTCGGATTCGCAAATTAAATAAACGCTAACACGCGATTCGCAAATAGAAGTACGTAAACATTTTTTTTATGGTACAACTCCAAAACGGTTTTAGAATTTTTCCCTTCTCTTTTTCTTGCCCCGCAACGCATCTGTAGCCTGTGGTATTGCTAATGTCATGTCTGAATTTCAGGAAAAAAATCTTTAAATCCCCGCCGGTGGCGACTTTTCGATGGCGATTTCAGTAATGAATCTTTAACGGCCGGTCTCAATAATGTACTGTCAGTCGAACTCTGGTAAGTATCAGAGATAAAAAGTAAACATTGATCTCCCGCTAACTGCCGTCTCACAAATCAAAAGTAAGCAAAAAAAAGTAAGATCATCGGTAGATAATATTTCAGTGACATTTCTGACTCTAGTTTTTAAGTCCCTCTGAAAATTTCGTTTTCGCTTAACAATATATTTTTTTATACTTCTATACTTTTTATCATAAAAAGGAACTCAGTGTTTTTGATTATAAACTTATTTAATTTTAATATTAAAATGATATTTTTTTCCAAATGTACTGTGAATATCGCGGATGAAGTTAATAAAATAATGTTATGTGTAACCTGGAACAATGCTTCACTAGTAACAAAACGCAGCATTTGACGTTTATCACTCATGGGTATCCCGGACGACGATGACATGTTATTGTCATTTGACATTCGTTTTATGTCGCTTGGTTACCCAAAATATAAACAACGTGTACTTTCTCATAATTTTAGTACTTAATATTAATTAGTTTTATGAATAAACTAGGATTATATAATGAAACACATAGCTCAACAATTACCGTGAGTATAGACTTTATTTGTTAATAAAATAAAATATATTATTATGTTTAGTAAACAAAAAATTGTAGTAATTGTGAATTGTTGTAATTGTAGCAGTGATAGCCTAGCGGTTAGAACGTTGGTCTCCCGAACGAAGTGTTTATTCCCACTTGTCCGGGGCCCGAGTTCAAATCCTGGAACGCTAATTTTCAAATATTATGTGCCGCGTATTAGAAGTTAATTATCACTAGCTTCGGTGAAGGAAAACAATGAACATCGCGAGGAAACCTGCACACCGGAGAGTTCTCCATAAAGTTCTTAAAGGTGTTTGAAGTCTACCAATCTGCACTTGGCCAGCGTGGTAGACTATGGCTTAATACCCCTCACAAAACAACAAAAGAAGCAACAGCTTCTTTTTGCTTTTAAACAAAAAATTGTTGCCAAATGTACTAAAGGAAGTTTCTTTTCAGATGAAGTCCAGACCCTTCACAAAAGATGAAGTACCTTTCTTCATAAGGCCAAAATAGTAGCCAATAGCTATTGATGTAGCAGGGATACACCATTATTTCTGAAAAGGCGAAATGTTTTTGTTATAATTTCAAAATAAATCTAACTTAAAAAGCTTAGTGTTCTTGTTTTATTAAAATACCTACTTACCTAAAACTTTAAAGATAGGAATTGTTATCAATTCTCATTCACTGCCGCGCCGTTTTTAACCGACTTCAAAAAAAGGAGGAGATTCTCAATTCGACTGTATTTTTTTATGTTTGTTACCTCAGAACTTTGGACTGGGTGAACCGATTTTGATGATTCTTTTTTTAATCGAAAGCTGGTGCTTGTCATGTGGTCCCACATAAAGAACGAGATCTGACAAGTAGTTTTTGAGTAATTTTGAAGTCGGTTATTTTTTGTTAGTAAAATTTAGATTATGGATTATGTTTAATCTGAATCTAGGTAGTTTATAAACAAAATTGGATTCACACAATTCAGTCATACGAGACAGGCTTCACAAAATTCATTATCACTCATCACTGATTAATATCCATGATGTTTTGATAAATTTTCTTTACAATATGAGAAATCTACCAATTATCCGTCAAAATCGAGCGATGTGAAAATTTCCGATAGTTGGTAACTTCTACTACCGACAGTTAGCTGTCAAAGCGTTATTGAGACGCAAGTATTTATTTTTGTATGGACCAACATACCTACGGTATGACTTGGCCCTCCGAACGGTAGATCAATGTCATCGATAGATATTTTCGATAAACTGAAGGTTATTGAGACGCAAAAATTGACAAATATGACAGATGGCGTATTAATGGTAGCCTTATCTACATTTTTATAACTGTTAGTACATTATTGAGACCGGCCGTAACTAGGCACTATTATAATATAATCTTATTTAGGTACGAAATATGAATCAAATATTAAACAATAATCAAATTATTATCTCGTTATCAGAACAATTATTTATTGTTTACGGTTCATCACGGTGTAAAGATTCTGGCCGTATGCATAGTTAATGTATTAACAACTTTGATTTAAAAGTGACCGAAACGTTATGCGTTAAAACTTATAACACGCAGAACACATCCAGTAAGATTTGATCCTTCATGACATTTGATATCTCAATAACTGCGTGTCAAGTGAAACTGGATGATTGTTCTAAGCGGTGACCAATTAACGAATAACAAACTCTCATCCGTAACTAATTCTCGTACATTTTTAACAATTTGAATTTCGAATGTGTAATTTGACATCAGGTTCATAGGCATAGTGTACACAGTTTATGTGTATGATTTTGTGTCAAAAATGTTTGTTTTTGGTAAAAAATTATACTGCATACCTACACCTATTTAGTTCATCAGGTATCTTATCTTATATTGTTGTGTTGTTATTAGGGATGTGACTTTTTGGAGCTCGATCCGATTTTGCGGATCGTAATGGATCGTAAAGTCTCGATCCGATCCGCGGGTCGAATTCCATGTGTTAGATCCGATTTTTCGCGGATCGATCCGAAAAAATTGGATGAAAAAAAAATTATCACGATTATTCCAGACAAGGTCACCATTAAGTTCGGTTTAGACGTTTTAAGTAGTTAAGTAGAAAACTAAATTTTAAGTGAATAATTTTAAATGCGCGTCTAAACGTAATTATTTAGTAAAGATCTTTAGTTCATACAATTCTTCAAGACCTACTTAATTACTTAAGCATTTTACTAAATTTTAACTAAAAAGTGCCTGTCCAAACGTGTTAAGTGATAAGCCCCGCCCACCTACTTAACAGAAAAATAGAAAAAATTCTAAATTACTTGTTTACTTGCGTACAAAATTTTAGCTACTAAATTGTCCGTTTACACGTATTAATTTACTTGAAATTTAAATTTAGTTATCTACTTACCTAAATGCTTAATATGTGTAAACCGAACATTAGAGGGCAATATTAAAGAAAAACACAATAAAAACTACTTAAGAAGAGTAATTTTTAGATTACAACCATCATGTAACATTCAACTTATGAAATATTTACGTTTATTTTGATAGAAACAGTGTGGCATTATTATGTTATTGAAGATTGGCATTTTTAATATATATGTAAAATGTATGTTAAATTTCATCAGTGAAATTAAAATTTTATAATATAAAATGTAAAAAGGTATAAAATGTAAAAAAATATAAAATGTAAAAAAGTTAATTTAAATAATATATTAACATATACTTTGTTGGAAGTCATCGATCTTGTATCAATTTTTTTTGTGAAATTTTGCATACTTAACAGTCACTTCGCTTTTAGAAAGGCTTTGCGAACCACTTCAGATGTTTTCAGGGATCACCAATCGTCCAAATTATAGTGATTTATTTGAATATTAGTACTGCCTAACCTGTTACTGACGCAATGTGGTCTATATTACACTTCTTCTACTTCATGTTACATTCTACAAACCCAATAATTATAATTAACGATCATCCGAAAACCGAATGGATTCGAAAAGATCGGATCGGATCGGCGCATCCCTCTGTTTATTGTTAAGGGTTAGTACCTACTTGAACAAATTTTAAATGAGGCCCGTTTGCATTGTAAATTATTTTAATAATTATTTATTATTTTCATTTTGCTCACTACTGGACTTTTTCTTCTTCAATGTAAAAGTTAACTATAGTAGTTTTATACCTTTCCAGCCAAATTGCAAATTCAGAAAACTCAGCTTTGCAACATTTTTTTTCACAGGAGTAAGTAGTTAATAATTATATGATTAGAAATCAATTGTTACAAGTATTTAATATCACCTCCACCATTTTGTTATCAGTTTTATTTTTATTTTTGTCCTACATGTATTAGGGGCGTAGCTACCGCCGTATCAGCCGTATCAATTATACGGGGCCCCCAACGTATAGGGGCCCCCACTAGCACTCCCAAAAAAAAGCTCGCCAACGGCCTACAACTGCTAATGTTGGCATTTGTTTTATATTTGATATCTAACGTTAAGGGGGCCCCACAAAAAATATTGATATGGGGCCTCCTTAGGGCTAGCTACGCCACTACGTATTCAGCTGACTACGAACTAATATGTTATCTTTCTGAGATGAGATTGTTAAACTTTTTTCTTAGGTACCTATTTTAAATGAATGGTTGACCACAATAGAATGGTAAGTGGCGATGAAGTCTCGGATGGTAAATCGCTCTACAGTTCTAGCGAACAGCAGTTATCGAACAGCTACAAAAGACTATATTTCTTTTCCACTGTGACAAAATAGTACTTTTCCGAAATGGTGTTAGATAAAAATATACGTTCATAAATGTATTAAAAAGGGTTTGAATTTAGATTTTTTTAATTTCAAATAATATGTGTGTCTACCTTGTTAACATTACACTACATTTTTAACGGTTTATTAACAGTATGTACTAAGCCTAACAAGCTATTTGCTTTGGGCACGCGACGCCAACATCAAACGACCGGCCGGCCAGTCGGTCAGCGGTCAATAAAACGAATCGTAGTTCGCACCAGAATACCAGATGGATCGCTTCGACTGGAGATCACCGTTACCTCCACAATCCACGTGTAGCGGAATATCATAAAAAAGTTATTCCTTTGTAGTTGAAAAAAAAAAATCTCCACCAATCGGCACTGGAGTAGCGTGGTGGAGTATGATTTAAGCCTCCTCAAGAGGAGAAATTCGTGCTCAGTAGTGGGTCATTAATAGGCTGAAGCCAGATGAAAACAAAAATATATTTTTTTGTTACAAAAAAGAGGCATTATGTATTATATTATATTTATTTATTTATTTATTTATTTTAAGGTCCACCAACACAGGATACACAATTCTTTCACTATATCTAGCTAACTTAAGTCCAAAATTCGTGTTCCCGCAATTATAGGTGAACACAACATGCATTCAAGTAGATTATTATTATAATTGATATTTATGTTAAATATACCTCTTATGTATTCATAAGACTTGTATCTTAGGAATATGACAGATACCTAAGAGATGATTGTTATAGCCTCTGAAATTCTGAGGAATTCAAAGGGACGAATAAGTTGGCTGCGTTTTATTAGTAACTTAGACCTTAGTACTTACTGACCTAGCGAACGGCCTCGGCTTCGCCTATGTTGAACAATGTTACAGGCGTCACAGCTTCCGTTTGCCTGCTTTTATTTGGTGTAAATTCTATAATATTCGTTTTTAATTCACAAGTAAGTTTTATTTATATTCAGCGTGAATTTTTCGTGCGTGGATGGCCAAATCTATAACTATGAGCAATAGGGAAAAATGGTCAAAGGATCTCGTGGCCAATTTTAACGAAAATTAAAACTGCATCATTACATTTTTGAAAAATCAATATTCCTGGCCAGAAATCGAACTTGTTGATTTTGAACAATAAACATATCCTGTATTATTACACCAAGTGTGGCTAACAAGGATCATTTAATATCATTTAATATTGTAACTCTTGTAGCTATTACATTTATGAAGTAAAATACTTACTTTATACTTACTTACACGTATATTCTGTCTTGCTTCGGTGAAGCAACAGGTACATCATGTAAGTAGACTACATGAGAGTTGTGCTCTTGAAATTATGGTATGCATTGTAATATACATACAGTCGGCTTAGAATACTAACCCCAATCCCATACCGGGATACTAGGGTAAATGGCCACTGAAGGCGGCCCGATTTATGGTAAGACTTCCCATAAGGATAATATGATCAATATTATTATTAAGTCATTAATGTGTTGCTGATGTCCATGGGCGACGATTGCCACTTACCATCAGGTGGATCGTCAGCTTATTTGCCGACATGATTGTATTTCCATAAAAAAGCTAGCTACCTCCCACATGCTTGAGTCAGCTGTTGGAGCAAGTTCTTTCCTTCTTTCTTCTTCTCTCTTTATTGGCCGCATCAGCGATGTGGTGTCGTTACGTTAATTTCCATGGGCGACGATAGCCACCTTACCACGTATTATCAGGTGAATCGTCAGCACGTTTTTCGGTTAGTTAGATAAATAAAAATTGTGTGAAGTCTGCGAATTGCATTTGGTCAAAGTAGAATATCAGGGTCTCCTCTCACAATGTGAGGGAGGGAAACAGAAACACGCCAAAGTCTACTACGCTGGCCAAGTGCGGATTGGTAGACTTCATACACCTTTGAGGACATTATGGATGACTCTCCGGTGTGCAGGTTTCCTCACGATGTTTTCCTTCACCGAAGCAAGTGATAATTAATTTCGAATGCGCACATAATTGTTGAAAATTAGAGGTGCTGCCAGTATTTGAACTCGGGCTCCTTCGTTCGGGAGACCAACGTCTAACTACTAGGCTATCACCCACATTAGAACATAAAATATCAGAGGAGATTAAATGAAAAAGTAAAGCCACAGTTTTCGAACACATAATCATTTATTTACATTAAGTAATATTTACAATGTTCGTACAAGCACATAACAAGTGCTGAGTTACCATTTGTAACTTTAAGTAGACATATAGGAACAAGAGTCTATAGGTTTTCACCCTTCAATACTATTTTGAGATAAAATATTTACAATATGATTTGCAACATTTCGACGCTTGAAAGGCAAAAAATTACCAAGCGACATGTTGACAACTTTATACTAGAGCATTTTATTTTTAATTTTAGAAAAATTCGTAAAAAATCGCTTTATTAAAAAGCATTTAAACTGCATTTAAAATTCATTGGTTTTAAATAGCTATGACTAATAGGCGATTTTTTAGGATTTTTTTTTTCTAAAATTAAAAACTTTAAAATGCTCTAGTGTAAAGTTGTCAACATGTCTCTTGGTAATTTTTGCCTTTCAAGCGTCGATTTATAACTATTTAGGCAACAAAACCCGATAAAATAAAAGTTGCTCTTTCTCTGTTTAATACAGAAATATAATGTAAAAATAATATATTGTATAAATCAGGGTATCGTCAAATGCTTTTGAGTTTCGCAGTAATAGATGGTTCACAATACTTATTATGTTATGGTGTTTTTTTACTATTGGCGTTATAAGAACAAGCCAAAATTCAAGCTTAGTTAAGCCTAGCCACATTCTATTTCGAAGGTTTGATAAGAGGCAAGTCAAGCCTTTAAATGGTGACAACGCCTTGGGAAAGCATATTATTATGACACCTCTGTTCAGGACTGGCGAAGAAGACCTGACCTGAAGAAAACAGCGGGTTTCCAGTGGATTTAGCAAGTTAAGTACTGGGTAGTGTGTTGCGGGAGGAATGTCTAACCGTGGACATGTAATGGCTTCTGATTGAATGGAAAATATTTTAAAATATTATTTACTGTAGGTAACCCAAATACATGTACTGAATTTAGCTGGCGGATGGCACTTAATTTATGTCGGCGTTTAAACATTTACGCTTATTTGATTTCAAACAAAAATGCAACGATGGTTTGACTTATTGAATCAATTTCAAATGTAAACTTTTCTATTCATGTGCACAAACCTTACGTTTTTGATTTATTTTTACAGTACATACATAAGTAGTTTGGGTACGTTAAATTCGACGCTGGAAAGCAAACACGTAGTAACCCGCAAAAATCAAACTGTTAATCAGAACCGATAAACTTTTTGATTTGTCGAAAAAAAATCATTACTTCTCTACTAAAACAGAGAAAAATTCATAACTTCTCTACTAAATAGAGAATTTATAAATTTTTTTCGAGAGATCATAAAGTTTTTCGGCTCTGATTAACAATTTGGTCTTTGCGGGTTACTATCTACGTGTTTGCTTTCCAGCGTCGGTTTGATCATTTTGAAGTTGGAAAGTACATAAACCCAAGGAATCGTATGTAGATATCTTTTCATAGCCGTGTACTTTCAAAGGTTTTTTAGCATTGTTTAAATACCACATCATAACTAACCTACAGCTATAGAAGATGATGTATGCGCATTAGTATATTAGCATATCATACCAGGCTGTCATGAGATCCCTATACTAGTTTTCTCCGTAAAGAATGTTTATCTTTTGTACAGTCGGCCTCAGAAGAAGCTTAACATTATAGTACTATGTAATAGTAACCGTTTCGACGGTTTTCTAACAACATCTATGAAAATTTCAATAAATATAATGTGACAAGGTACAATACGGCCGCTGTATCTTGGCGCGTCTGAACATAGGCTTTGCGAACTTTAGCGCATGTAAGACAGAGATGACAACACGAACATGCTAACGTATGACTGAGACATGTTACTGCGCAACCTTCTGCGCGAAGTTCAGACGCGCCAAGATACAGCGGCCGAACTGTACTAAACTGGTAAGCTACTTCTGAGGCCCACTGTACATAGTTGATGTTGAGGCATTAAAGCCAGAGTATTGATTGTGTCATAAAAGAGTCAGTGTCCGCATCTACCCGTGATCCCATGATGTCCTAATCCGGTCTTTCATATGTGCATTGTTAAACCTTCTACCCCTCATATCATCGCCTTAGGTCGATGGGAAGAAAATGCTGTGTTTAGCATTAAGCACGCCTATTGTTGTTTTTTTAAGTGCAATAAAATGTTTTCATTCGTTCATTGATTACTGGCAAAATGTTTAATCTATACTAATATATAAAGAGGAAAGATTTGATTTTTTGTTTGCATTGAATAGGCTCCGAAACTACTGAACCGATTTGAAAAATTCTTTCACTGTTGGGAAGCTACACTATCCCCGGGTAACATAGGCTATATTATATTTTCAAAAAAATTAGGGATCCTTAATAAAAATCCAATAATATAACCCAAGGTGTAAAAAATAAGAAAACCGAAGCAAAGCGAGGGCGGTTACTCGTATTTAATATATTGTTTAAAGAATAACGTCAGAATTTTACCAGTAACAATTTTTTATATTTCAATGCACAGTTTTCGACATCCATTACCATACATTTGCATATGCAATTGTACTGTGCAGGGGCACTGTTATACACTAAACTAAACCTGTAATTATTTGCAACAATTATGTGACTTATGCACGAACTAAGCATAAAAAAATAATAGGTGAGAAGGTGAAAATTTGACACCATTCTCCGTGAAAATTTTACATTTTTAACCAAGTTCAATTTGAATATGAAACACTTCTTTCATTTTGCATCAAAAGTAAACGCTTCAGCTACATATTCGTATTCTTTAGTTGCAATACCCTTCATTATTTATCTACCTACGGCATTCGAAGTACTGGTATAAATTGGTAATTGGTAATAATACTGAGATGTCTAAAATGCAATGTCAACCGTTTTAACATTATAACCAAGGCCTTATCGCAAAAAAGGCTTAAATTATGTAGCTAGTACTTGCTCAATGACATTTGATCGGTATCAAGCGAATCGAATTCAAATAACATTTATTTTATTTATTTACTACCGGTAATTTACTTCAGTTAAATTTAAATTAGTAACCATGACTAATTAAAATTAGATTATACTACGAAGTTTTAAATCTGTATTCATTTATGTTTATAAAATTACTAAATTATTATGCTTAACGCTACACCTACCTATACATTTAACAGATAATATTTACAGCTTAATTAAAAAGAAATTATCGTTGGCACTAAGGGAATGTTACGTAAAAGTTTTTAATATTGCACAAGAGTAAGGTCATAATATTAAATAATGTTAAAGAGGAAACAGATAATATTTCTTTGTTTCATAACAATTAAATAAGTTACTTAAGAATCGAGTATAATTTTCCCTCATGCCAGCCGATAGCTCTCCAGTCACAATAAATAATTTAGGAATATCTCTATGAAATATTAAGTACTTAGGTAATAAAATCAACTATCACATTTATTCGAACGAAGCTTTATAAATTTTTGTACAACATATTAAAGACAATAATTATTTACATTCAGTTTTAAATAGTGAAATTACTAGATTAGTGAAGATAAAACATCTAATGTCACTAAAGAGTTCGTTGATAATAGAAAGTTTCCGTAGTATAATTATTCACTATAAAATTGAAACGTTCATTCGAATTCACATTCGTCCATCGACTCGAATCGAAGTCAAACTCGATTTAAAAATCGAGCATTCGTCGATCGTAGACGTCAGGCGCGATGGCTCGCGCCGCCTCGTTTCATTTAGACGCGTTCACGACTAAATTAGTCGCTGCCTCCTCACTCGCCCCTATGCTCATTGCCTTCTTCTTCAAAATCCCCAAATCGGTAACGTTCTCGAGGAAACTCTTATGCGCGGAGAGAACTTTCGCACTTTCTACGTCTTTCTTCAACTCCTCCATATCTCTCTTCAGTTTTGCTCTTCTGTTCTGGAACCAGGTGATAACTTGAGCGTTGGACAGACCCAAAGAGCTGGCGATCTCGTCTCTGTCTGCTGGAGAGAGATACTTCTGGTACAGAAACCGCTTCTCCAGCTCGAAGATCTGGTGGTTGGTGAAGGCGGTTCGCGATTTTCGCTTCTTCTTCGGCTGTGGCCTCGAGTTGAAGAGGTTTAGGTGATTTGACTGACCATCTGTAACAAGAAAAAAATTCTAGGTTAATACTCAGTCGTTTAGGTACGTAGCAAATTATGACACGTTTCTTGAAATGGTAAAATGTAGGTTTGAAAGGCCTCTACATCAGACAACATAATATAAATTGTGTCCACATTTCTAATTTTTCAATTATGTTTAGCTTTGGTACAGTACAATACAATTTTGTGAGAAAATCGGCAATGGTTTACTATAATATATCTACTTGTAGAAGAATTGTAAAGTTCGCCCATCTGAATTCGACAACCTTAGCCCTCTAGTTGTAAGAAGACACCTGAGCCTAGCCCGATAGATCTGGTCAGTCTGGTTCAGTCCTGCAATCTACTTGGCGGTAAGTAGCTGTTACAACGCTTGAATCCATGGACATATCAGAAGAATAGAACTTATTAAATTGCTGTTTCGAATCTGTCACAATTCCCTTGGTACGTCTGAGAACTTAGACAGTTTTTGAGAGGTTATAATTCAACGTATAACACGTAGTCTAGGAGCAATTGGCCCAAGCAAGTCCGGTGGAGTGAAACCCCAAGCCAACCATGTAACTTACTAATAAACCAAATTGACTATCCATCAGTCTTATCAGAACAGAACATCAAAGGTAACTCAATCAAAGTCACATCTCGCTAACTAGATTTTGATGTCAATATCGTCGTCATAAACTTAAGGGTCCCAAATTAAGTACTGTAAGGTGTTCTTCGGATACAAAATCAAATTTAAATCCTACCGCTTTATCTACGCCATGGTTGTGCCATATAGATGAAACCGTTTTTAAGTCGTTATCAGGCACTAAAACATTATTCCTCTATGACACCGCAATAAAGAGCCCGCAGCGCTAAAATGTAACTCGTCTGTCATAAAACTCACAATAAAACACACCCAGCTATCGTTACATTTTAACGAGCACAATAATACGGGCTTCGTAAAAGCTCGTAGTGAGGAAAACAATCAGTGCTAACATTGTTGGTTGAATTTTTATTAAAATGTTAATTAGAATTAAGATTATTTGTATGATCTCTCTATTCTGCCTGTTGACAAATTAAATACAAAAAAATCATTGACTTATTAATATGATTTTGGATATTCATTCAACGATATACAGAAATTCGACACTTAAAGAAACGAACTTATTACTAAAAATTAATGATGTATTAATCTGTGACCAAAATGAATTTGGCATTATTGCAATTTGGTGGGAATTTTAATAATACCTCAAACTGAGACTTGTAACTAGGACTTAAAAAGCAGCCAAGTGCGAGTCGGACTCGCCCATGAAGGGTTCCGTAGCAGCAAGTAACATAATATAAAAGTTCTTGTAGTTCGTTGTAACTTTGATCAATGTTTTTTGCGGTTTACGATTTATGACGTATTAAAAAAAAGTACTTACTAGATCTCATTCAAATCAATTTTCGTTGGAAGTTTGCTTGGTAATGTACATCATATAATTTTTTTAGATTTATCATTCCCTTATTTTAGAAGTTACAGGGGGGGGGGACACACATTTTACCACTTTGGAAGTGTCTCTCGCGCAAACTATTCAGTTTAGAAAAAAATGATATTAGAAACCTCAGTATCATTTTTGAAGACCTATCCATAGATACCCCACACGTATGGGTTTGATGAAAAAAACATTTTTGAGTTTCAGTTCTAAGTATGGGGAACCCCCAAAATTTATTGCTTTTTTTCTATTTTTGTGTGAAAATCTTAATGCGGTTCACAGAATACATCTACCTACCAAGTTTCAACAGTATAGCTCTTATAGTTTCGGAAAAAAGTGGCTGTGACATACGGACGGACAGACAGACAGACAGACAGACAGACATGACGAATCTATAAGGGTTCCGTTTTTTGCCATTCGGCTACGGAACCCTAAAAAGGATTAGGAGGAAATAAAGAAAGTCAAAATATTTAATTCAGGTATATAATACCTACGAGTGACTACAGAAAATTTCAGCAAGTCAAAACATTTATTTAGGCCTACGAGTAGCTACAGAAAAGTTCCATAATAACCAAATAAAAAACGAGAGAAAAAGTGTTTAATATTAACCGTTCCGTAATTAATTTACATTTTACATCATAATAACTTTCATACTTTAGTGATTCGAGCAGAAGTGCAACTTAAGTTAATAAAAAAGGTTGTAAAACTTAAAATAATTTAAATTGATGGTTTCAACAATTAAAAGCGTATTTTGAGTTAATTCTACTCTAAAACGTTTGCGTGTTCAGATACACTGTATAGTTCTGTGTTGATTTAGTTCCGGCTGTTAAAATCTTAAATTTTGTTTTATGACTCTCTAACAAACTAACGGAAAAAAAGATACGAAAGCATTACGAAAACAACAATGCACTATCTACCGGTAACAAGTTACCAACATCCGGTACCGGTACCTAAGTGTTGCCCTATTTCCTATATCTGTATTATTTCACTTGGCTCTGAAATCGTGTAGCGAATATAATTGTTTTTTTAAATTAACTTGTAAATGGGTTTGTTTACGGCTTGCCTTACTTTTCACTGATGGTTTACGTAAATGGTTTTATCTATATTGTTTTGTTGATAACGAGAAATGACGCTTAGGTTGTGACTAGCGATATGAATATGTAATTACACTCTGAGACAAACTTAACTCATTAGTTTTTAAGAGTGTTAGATAGATAAAATTCTAAGACAATAATGTAAGCCAAATAAATAAATAAATAATTACTTTGACTTAACACTTACAGGTACATTTTCCGTTAATACATCCTATGATAGTTATTGTAATTTGTCACTTATTTGTAATAGGTACCTATACATATAAATAAATAAATAAACGCTAACACACTCATACGCTGCAGTAGGTGATTACCCGTGTCGCGGGTGGCATGGACGACACGTATAACACATCACAATCACACCCATGACCCGAGTACAAATATTTAACTGTAACATAAATATCTGCCCCGACCGGGAATCGAACCCGGGACCCCTCGCTTCACAGGCAGGGTCGCTACCAACTAGGCTACATTTATTTTATTATACAGATGGCGTTGTTAAAATATTTGGAAATAAATTCGATATTTAAGGAATGATCAAATTCTTTCACACCGTCCGGTCTTTAAGAATTTAGTAATTTACTTTTAATTTCATATCAAAGTTACGTAGCGGTAAAAATATTGCCAAGAAAGCGGCGATTATCATAATTCACGTAACCTTTATTAATATGGCGATTTAATAAAATTTTAACATGCGTGTCGACCTCCATGGAGCTCTCTGTGAGGTTACTGCTCTGTGAAGGCGCGGTTTACCGCAGGTATTAAAATCCCTTTCAAAATCGGTATTATCACTCTTAAACAGCCTATGGCATTGTCAGTTCATCGAAATTCACTTTTACTTTAACATTTTACCCATTAGCGGTTCATGCTATTGTGCCAAAAGCCAAAAGCTCACATCCGTACAGGGTAATTAAATAAAACACAAAAAAAATAAAATTCCATTCCCATTCGGTCACCGTCACGTCAATTCACGGAATCGAAAATTATAAAAGGAAACATTTTATTTGTAATACGAGTAAAATACCGGCGGCATCAAAACGGCACATCGCTGTATTAATCATGGCCTAATCGCATCCTTAGCGAATGGGAACCTCAATTAGGACTGTATAAAACACCAAAAGTGCCAAAAAACTGCTAAGTCGAAAGACATCGTTAGTGTGCGCAAAAACATATTATAATTCTAATCAGTCATGATGCCGAATTGCCGAATGGGGCACCTGACTGTGACAAAGACTTAGTGTGACGCTCTAATGTATTTAGGTCCTAATTTGCAATAAATAATGCCGCGTGTTTAGCGATTTTTCACGTGAAACAACTGCTGGAGCTAAATCGTCTTTTAATGAGGTTCGATTGTTCAAATATTGAACATTAAAAATTACAATAGCAATGTCTGCAACACACACACACACACACACACACACACACACACACACACACACACACACACACACACACACACACACACACACACACACACACACACACACACACACAAGGGTGGCCTTGACAACTTCGCTGTTGAGATTGCAGTATAATGTTTTTACTATGTTTATTTAATTTTTAACTATTAGTGGTATTGGTAGACTAATTTTGACTTGGATAGCATCCCAGCAATGACTAGAGTTAGTGGCGAAGTTTGAAAAGCATTTCATTTCTGCGTAAATCACATAGAGTAGTTAGGCTTGACTTTTTTCGATAAAACTTAACATGCTTTCGAAGGTTCTAGGAATACAAAAAATCTAATCGATCTTATGCAAATATACTTCTTATTTATCAATAGGACTAATAAAGACGAGGAGGTAACAGAGGAACTTAATAAAATATTGTACATTTGTACAGACATGAAAACACCGAAATCCAAATATATATAGCAACACAAATATTCATATAACATAACCTGTTATTACTACTATTACTTACCCTTGAGTCATTGAGTACATATTCGTGTGAAGAATATTACTATTTCGTTTCAATAATCTTTGAGTTCAGTCAAATTGAACTATAAACTGTATGGCGTGCTAAAAGTACTTCGAACTAACTCGTATTCACGATCCAAAGGCACAGTGTAGCTCAATAATATGTTAATGCTATCTGTGATTTATACTAGCTATACGATATACCTTACGATAGCGAGAACAAAGAATATACTCACTTACAAATAAAATACTCAGTGATTCATTCAATGAATAAAAAAAAATACGGTTGATTCATGAATAATTGTTTGCCTTGAGTATAATTTGGTAGTTAGATTTTATTTGTATTTATGAGTTAGTTTATAAGAGTTTACTATTTGCTTTATTTATATGCGAAAGGCGTAACAATAATCATAATATTTTACATCTACCTATTTGAGCTTACCATGATGATTTAATTATTTGTTTGATTTGTAGGCTGAATTATTTCTAAATTAATATTACCACCGCTTCGGCAAATGTTTTTGCTATAGGAAATCGGCCAAGTGCGTGTCAGACCATACCCAATGTAGAATCGACGATTACATACACATTTACTATTTAAGCTACTTTCGTAATTTTTTCACATGTCCAACACCTAACCTTTATTATGGGACGCCTAAATATGGTAATCAATGCCGTAAGTATCGGCCGATGTGGCCAAAACAACAATAACTTCTTTACCACCAAACAAGCAGAGCTACCACCCGTCCGGGTTTCCTCGGATTATTCCTAGATCATAGGGCGTCCGAGGAGCATCCGCGCGTTTTTAAAAGTCGTCCGGCGAACTCCGGACACTTTCTGCGTCCGCTGCAAAAGCGTAATAAAAATGTTTCTACCCCCCTTGCTTTTTAACTTCTCATCGATTAAGTAACTTATGGGTCCGGAAAAAAATCAGAATTTTGAAGTTTTTAACGATAGTAACCAGCTATGGCGAAGGAAAATAAATATGGCGCATAATCTAACAATACCATGCTCCGACAATAACAGATCACTAATCACACATCAAAGACTCAAACTTCTTATCATAATATTTACAGAAACAAATATAAAAAGCTTAACCGGATACTTATCCCTAATTAAGAAGCAAAAACAGAAACATTGTCACGGGCCATTATGAGGCGGCGTCGCAAAGTGTGTTTGTCTGTGCGTCGCCGCGTCGATAAGACATGACACTCATGCGGTGGCAATCGGCCGTGCTAGGAAACCAGCCGTTCAGTCGAGACGACTTTGAGTTTTGAAGCCGCTCTGATACATGCTTTCCTGGTACTTAAATGGCTGCGACGCGTAATTAATACCTATTAAAACTCATTTGATTGAGTGTCCAACCAATGATTGTCACTGTAACTAGGTTTACTTTTAAATTTCAGGTCCAGACGAGACGACTTTGAGCGTTTTTTGTAGCCACTCTGAAGCTCTGCGAAGCTCTGATACATGCTTTTCTGATTAATTGACGAGTGTCCAATGATTGGGCATTAAAAACCAAGTTTAAAACTAAATCAGAGTTCCAGGAGTAATCGTATAAATGGAATGTCTTGATTCTTCCTCAAGAAGGCTAATATGGAGCCATTAGCAATATCTTTATAACCTAAATCAGAATTTCAGCTCCTTGCAGTCCTGTGTGAATCTGAACACAAAGTAACAAATTTCTGGAATGACGTTCTGTTTTGGTACTCATCTTTATGACACTATTTTATTAGTTCGTCCGCTACTAAGCTTTATTGATGTTAACTATTTTGCATTTGTTATTTAACGTATCACTTTTCCGGACTTCATCTTCACTACCTGTTTGTTAAACATAAAAATCAGTTCAGTAGTTTTTGCGTGAAAAAAATACTTAGTTCATACATACATACTGACAAAGTTTCATTTATAATATTAGTAGGATAGGATAGTGTTGCTTACACCGCAAAAATTCCAATTTAATCTCAGATAGGCCTAATTCCAATATACAAGCGTCCGTCACCTATCAAATGATCAATATTAACAGACTTCAAAAAAAGGAGGAGGTTCTCAATTCGACTGTATTTTTTTTATGTTTGTTACCTCAGAACTTTCGACTGGGTGAACCGATTTTAAACGAAAGCTGGTGCTTGTCATGTGGTCCCACTTAAATTTTATTGAGATTTAACAATGGCATCCATGAGAAAATCATATAAGTCTTAAATTTGAATTAAGTATGTGCGCGACAAATGGACGAATAACTCAATATCACGCCAACCGATTTCGATGATTCTTTTTTTAATCGAAAGCAGGTACTTGTCATGTAGTCTTACATATATTTGAACGAGATCTGACAAGTAGTTTTTGAGTAATTTTGAAGTCGGTTATTTTTTGTTAGTAAAATTTAGATTATCTGTCTGCAACATTCTAAACACTAGGGGAGCACGATGTCTCCACAAACACTGATTCATGGACAAACAGACAGATCCTTAACAAGAACAAATTGAATATCCTGCTACGGACCTTGTTACGCATGTCCAATGTAGATCCCATACAAAAACTATAACAAACCCGACCTAACTATTTAGCGAAAAAAGCGTAGCGAATCCACACCTACGTGTAGACTATTGATTTTTTAAAGCTTGATTGATTGCTAGAAATCGTTGACTTCGAATGTGGATTTGATGGAATTTCTACAAATTTTTGAACGCCTGTTTAAAAGCAGTTAACGAGTTCCATTATAAAAATATAATAAGTAATTTGTAAACTGTAAATAAAGGAGACAAAATGAAATAAAATGTAAAATGAATACCTAGAAATTAATCAAAAAGGTGTACCTAAAATATTTTTTGAAGATTGTAACACAGACGCTTGATACAGACCAAAAGGATTTTTTTCCATCTGTTTATTACGGTATCTTCTGGAAACATAACTAACTTATACGGAGGCGTAGGTAGGTGGTATGAGGTATGTTGCAGAATATTTTTTATTATTATTTAAATCATTTAATTAGGTACTATGAGCTAACAATGATACAAATTACAAACTAAAATAAATTCAGATCACTAACCCACGATATCAAATAAATTACAAGTGGGCACATTACATTTAGAAAAAACAACGGAAACACTTAGCTAGGTAGGTATTTAATTTAACTATCAGAATAAAGCCATCTATAAGATTTAATCTTGTTGTTTTTCACCCGCATTCATTCACAGCCGACGTTAAAACAAGATCAGCCTTCACAAATGCGCTAATACGTGCGTATCGATTGACGAGTATTGACGGTAGGGTCTCCATGCTCACCATGCGATAAGAGTATACGTTGCTACATGTCATATTAATATGTGAGCTATGAAGCATCATTACCCTCTTAATTTTTATGTAAATAGCCGACAAACGAGAAGACGTCTCCAATGGTCATACCCATGGGCGTAGCCAGCCATGGGCTCAGGGTGGGGCAGCAGTCCAAAATAATATGTAAGCCAGCAAACTATACGCGCGCTTTTTTTTTTTGATCGCATTTTTTTTGTGTCCACTGACGACCGTCGGGTGTAAAGTTTTTTTACAGATATTAAGTATTGTAAGTTTGATTAGGTACCTTACAGGTCAGAGCCAGGGTGGGGCAAGCGCCCCACCCTGCCCCACCGTGCCTACGCCCATGGTCATACCTACTTTATATTTAAGTCATATTCACCGACCGATACGTTACCGGTCAAAAAGAAGCAAAAGGTAAACAATATGACGTCATCCGTCATTAATCATAAAAGAATATTCCAGAGAAACTATGAGAACATGAGAATTATTAGTAGGGGTCTGTGGCGTTTGAAGTCTGTTACTTTGCAACTAGCGAATTGGAATACTGGATTCGAAGATCGATTCCTTGCAGTCCCAAATATATAAGACAGTTATCTGTCATCTAGCGACGCTAAAATCAATTTTGTGAGCTTTTTGGCTTCTTTACGTTTGAAGGTCCAGTATTTTAATACTCTCAAATGGCCACCCTACCCTACCCACTATTGTAAACGAAGGTCATCGACTAAACAACTCCGAGTAACGAACCAAATCGCTATCGATTACTCGCTGTTGTCTTCGTCGTCCTCACGCCACCGTAATCACCAATCAATGTATAAGAAATACATCGATAACAACGAACAACACGTAGCGACCTAGTGACTTGGTCCCGGGTCAGGAGCTTGCCCCTCAGGACCGACGTGGGCTATTGAAGAATTAATTAATACCGTGAAGAATGGCGGGCTTTAGACTCTTTAGAGGAAGTTTCCAATTGGATTAAAAAAATATTGAAGAATGGAACGTAAAGAGAAAAAACTTGCATGCATGAAATTTCTTTAGCGTTTCGCTGTTTAATCCTTTACCCGAAAATATAAATGGCATTTTTGAGTTTAATAAAAAAAAATACCTAGGCAATGTTATCTTAATAAGATAAGGCTTGAAAGCTTTGCAACGTAAAAATTTGTACATTTTTGTTTTAATAAAATGAACTAGAAAGTATCCGAGAAACTTTAAGTAAAAGTATTCTGCATGAGTTAAACATATTTGGTTTAACCTTAATAAATAAACTTAAGCAATAAATTAATAATAATTGGTAGTTATTGTTGACGGAAACATTCCGTATTTAGTATGTCCAAAAAGCGGCCAAGTGCGAGTCGGACTCGCCCATGAAGGGTTCCGTAGCAGCAAGTAACATAATATAAAAGTTCTTGTAGTTTGTTGTAACTTTGATCAATGTTTTTTGTGGTTTACGATTTATGACGTATTAAAAAAAACTACTTACTAGATCTCATTCAAACCAATTTTCGTTGGAAGATTGTATGGTAATGTACATCATATATTTTTTTTAGTTTTATCATTTTCTTATTTTAGAAGTTACAGGGGGGGGGACACACATTTTACCACTTTGGAAGTGTCTCTCGCGCAAACTATTCAGTTTAGAAAAAAATGATATTAGAAACCTCAATATCATTTTTGAAGACCTATCCATAGATACCCCTCACGTATGGGTTTGATGAAAAAAACATTTTTAAGTTTCAGTTCTAAGTATGGGGAACCCCCAAAATTCATTGTTTTTTTTCCTATTTTTGTGTGAAAATCTTAATGCGGTTCACAGAATACATCTACTTACCAAGTTTCAACAGTATAGCTCTTATAGTTTTGGAAAAAAGTGGCTGTGACATACGGACGGACAGACAGACAGACAGACAGACAGACAGACAGACAGACAGACATGACGAATCTATAAGGGTTCCGTTTTTTGCCATTCGGCTACGGAACCCTAAAAACGTTTGGCACAGTACAAACATAACAACGAAAAAATATGAATAAAGAACTTCAAAACATGTGTATTGTGCAGATTTGAAAATAGAACGTTCGAACTATTCGTTTTTGCGTATTATTTGCTATAAAGACCGCTTTAACATTTGACGACACGACAACGAAATCTTGAGTGCGTGCGACTAGCTCTACGCGGAGGCGCGGCGTGGAGCTTAAAAGTGCTGCAAAACAATGGAGAAGTTTACCAATATTTTTATTCGATTAATTACAAAATTAAGTGAAAAAATCATCAAAATAGTTTTAGAAATGGAAAGTTATGGGGCTTCGACTTACCTACCTACCCTACTATACTACTAGTCGTAGAATACGTGACCTTTAATCATGGATATGTCAGCCATCAATTTTCAAAAATTTTGTCCTATTGTTGTTGTGTCGTCAAATGAAGAAACGGTCCCAGCTGCAGACAATTATATTTTTAGCGAGTACGAGAAACAGCTCCAACGAACCGGAGCGCTGATTGTTCGATTACATTCGATGCGCTTGCGTTGCTCACTCGTTTGTCAAATTGGCACTACCGTGACTACACTATCTCCTGTATTTTATTACAAAAATGCTAATTTTCATTTACTTCGATTGACAAAATCAAGGCTGACACTGCTGTTATATTGTGATTTTTTTATTTTATTATTGATTTAATTCTTAGCATGCCTGAAATAGTTATTAAGTTTGTGTCAGCTCACGCGCGGTGTAGGGTTCAGAAGGAACCTGAGGATTAATGTTTTATTCATCGCGTACCCTATTGTGTGGGGTGTCATTAAAAATTATTTTAAAAATATTTTCTAAGACCATTTTTGAACCATACGAACCTTTATGATTAGTAAAACAAATACTTATATGCAGTTAATGTGTCTACCATATTGTTAAGATTTTTTCGATATTGTGATCGACTCTACATCTTCACTTTGTAAGCCCATCATCTTTTGATCCATATCTTCTTTTTAAATCATGGACAAAATTGTATCTCAGATAATATAATCAAGTTCAGTAAAAATTATGAAAACAAAAACTGTCCTACACAGCCTACGCCTATCAAAAACCACATTGAAATGATCCAATTTTAAATTGAGACAGTAAGGTGCCAGATGAAAAACATAGCGACCACATTCTCACGGACCTACCGATTACTACGGAGCAGTTCACACGGCCGATATTTGGTAAGCACGTAGCTCCTGGTTTTACGGCCCGTTGGTTGACCACCTGAGATTGATTTTATTGCAAACACTTGCTTTGATACTTGTTTTTATTAATTTTATTTTATCGAGTCTTCAGAGGCTGAGAATTGAGGCGCAAGACTGCCAGTATCATTTTGATAATATAGCTAATTTTGGTTATTTTTAAAGTTCTTAATACAACAATACAAAGTTATTCAACTTTGTGACAAGTACCATATTTAATGTTCAAAGTATTTTTTACTAAAAATAATATGCTAAGTGTAGATAAGGATATAAAAAGCTAATTTACATACCTATTCATAATATCTAATCACTCTATAGAGTTAATCATTTAATTAACACATGGATGAATGGCAAGCGAAGGCCTCCGCCAGAATGGCACAATATCTCATTAGGAGCAATTAGTATGGCATTAATTACCCAGCGTTCTCAGATGCGTTGGTGTTGCCATTTGACAGTGGTGATTTGTTAACATCGCTAAAATTATGAGTATTAGTAGGCGTTGTAATTATTAAGATGATATATTAAGATAATTTATATGTTTTTTGACATTATGTTCGTATTTTAATCTACGCTAAATAAATTAATCGATTTATGTAACGGCCAAAATGACGACATCCAAGGCCGTTAAAGCTTTTAAAAAACATTTAGATATTGTACCTGTTTACATCGCCATTGTAGAGTTCAACATCTTCCAAAGTCCATATAAAAGCGAAATAGCGCCGTAATAAAAAAACACATCAGTAGGACCTTTTACAACCTACCATATTCAAAAAGTTGGCGCCAAAATGCCAAAGCAAACATAAATTGGAATTTAGAACGCATAAATTAAAGGCGCCATCTTTCCCGAGCGGAACACGTTCAGCGATCTCATTCCAATTTTGAATCATAGACTTAAATATATAGACACGCTGTTGTTAACAAATTTCGTGTCACGCTTTCGTGCCACAGAGTACTCAATCACAGAGTCAATATGCGCCCAGTGTTGCCAACACCCTACTCCGAAAGAGATCATGGATACATTACTATAACTGGACATATACCATGGATATATTACTCTGTCTGGATTACTTTGTAGAGGTACCTGCGGATTAATAACGTCATAACGGAATGACCATTGTGTTCATCCATTCATTGTGCATCTGTAATCCCAGGATATATCATTCAGCTGTGTTAATTTTTTTTTATAAGTGTTATGCACTTAAAATAAAAGAAATGTACCGTAATAAATTACATTGTTTCATTTCATTATCACCTTCAACATCCGTTTTCATGACGTAAGGACAATTTTGAAGAAATTATAATAAAATGTGTTAATACAATAATATATTTTTTTACCACCAGAAAAATTATTAGAAAACATTTGGAAAATAGGACATAACACCCCACAATTATGAAGGATAATCTCAATCCGGTCTGCGATTGGTCAAATAGTCATTCCGTTGTGACGTCATCTGTCTTCAAGTACCTCGAAGTTATGTATCCAGTTAAAAGTTATAATTATATCCATGGCGACAATCATACGATTTATGCCTTTTTAGGGTTCCGTAGCCGAATGGCAAAAAACGGAACCCTTATAGATTCGTCATGTCTGTCTGTCTGTCTGTCTGTCTGTCCGTCCGTATGTCACAGCCACTTTTTTCCGAAACTATAAGAGCTATACTGTTGAAACTTGGTAAGTAGATGTATTCTGTGAACCGCATTAAGATTTTCACACAAAAATTGAAAATAACAATAAATTTTGGGGGTTCCCCATACTTAGAACTGAAACTCAAAAATGTTTTTTTCATCAAACCCATACGTGTGGGGTATCTATGGATAGGTCTTCAAAAATGATATTGAGGTTTCTAATATCATTTTTTTCTAAACTGAATAGTTTGCGCGAGAGACACTTCCAAAGTGGTAAAATTTGTGTCCCCCCCTTTAACTTCTAAAATAAGAGAATGATAGAACTAAAAAAAATATATGATGTACATTACCATGCAAACTTCCAACGAAAATTGGTTTGAATGAGATCTAGTAAGTAGTTTTTTTTTAAATACGTCATAAATCGCAAACCGCAAAAAACATTGATCAAAGTTACAACGAACTACAAGAGCTTTTTTATTATGTTACTTGCTGCTACGGAACCCTTCATGGGCGAGTCCAACTCGCACTTGGCCGCTTTTTTCCAGTTCATCTCGGAGTGACTACTATATATTTTTTTAACATCGTAAGTAAACATTAATAATTTAAATATGTATTTGTATGCATTGTTAGAAAATTATGTACGAGTATAATAGGTTCATGATATAATTATTATAGGTTCATAGATTTATCAATAGATGGCGCACATTATAATTACCTATGTCCCGATATTTCTACATTTATAATTTTGTATGTTATTATGTAAATTTATATTATAACTAGCTGCCCGGACAGACTTCGTTCTATCAAAAAAAAAATTGCAATAAAATAATATTGCGACTATACATTGAGATGTAAGCTATCCTATCTTTCAAGTTGGATCAAACTGCACACGGTGTGCAAAGGGCAATGAACCTAGTTGGCATACCTACAAGTCCGCAATTTTGAAAAAACCTAGATTTGGCGGCCAGTGATGTAAAATATGTCAATCGATAGAATAAATGATTATGATCAAAAAGTATTCAGTGATGAAATGTCGTAAGTGGTATACTTTCTGAGATATTTGAGTTCAAACCCGTAGAAAAATGAAGTAAAAAACTTTGTTTCGGCGGATATTGATAAAACATGTGTCAATCGATAGACTAAGTGATTACGATCAAAAAGTATTCAGTGATAAAATGTCGTAAGTGATATACTTTCTGAGATATTTGAGTTCAAACCCGTAGAAAAATAAAACATTGGTAATTGTCTTTTTTATTTATTAGTGGATCAACACTATAACTATATACATATAAAATATCACAATATCATTAACAAAACTAAATAAATACATATTTATTCATATTTACATATATACATATTATATTATATATTAAGTACATAAATATTTATAACTACGTATATAACATGTGGTTGAAGACCACGGGCGAGGACATTCTAATTGCTTCAGGTAGTGCTGCCGGACGTGATTCTTGAAGGAACTTTTGGTAGTCTTTTGATGTCTACAAGCAAGTAGTTCCAGAACAGTATTGCAAAGGAATTCCCGAAATAAGCAGTGCTATGGGTTTCCTTTAAATAAACAGGAGAAGACACATTATTCAAAATAGCATAAAATGTTGAGAGAATTCTGAAGTTTCACCTGTGTCGAATTGGTAGCCATTTAAGTTAGGAATCAAACTGGGAAATGTGGTCATACTTACGTAAGCTGAAGATAGGTATATCGAAGTTTTTTTTACTTTATTTTCCTACGGTTTTAAAATCAAATATCTCAGAAAGTATATAACTTACGACATTGTATCACTTAATACTTTTTGATCGTAATCACTTAGTCTATCGATTGACACATATTTTATCAATATCCGCCGAAACAAAGTTTTTTACTTTATTTTTCTACGGGTTTGAACTCAAATATCTCAGAAAGTATACCACTTACGACATTTCATCAGTGTATACTTTTTGATCGTAATCATTTACTCTATCGATTGACACATGTTTCATCACTGGCCGCCGAATCGAGGTTTTTTTAAAATGGCGGACTTGTAGGTATGCCAGGTTCCATACAAAACTGTTGGAAGCCCTTTGATTAAAATCGGTTAAGTAGTTAAGGAGTCTATCGCGGACAAACAACGTGACACGTAATTTATATATATAAAGATAAGAAGATTTTATTTTAATTTATAGTTTTACTTATTACTTTTCTTTCAATTTCGTTTTGTAGATCGCCATCTAAAACTAATTAAAGTTTTAGTACCTACATTAAATGAATCGTACTATTGTTTTTCTGGAGCCATCTTAGGAAATACGACTTTTATTTACCCACCGTACGATCTCTCACTCCGCGACGTCTGGCAACCCTGTTCCGTAGTGATTAAGTACTCTGTGTTCGTTCTGTCAAGTTTGGTTCAAGATGTCGGTATTAAATATTTGACACTAAATAATTTTTAAGACTGTAAATAAAAATATAGTTACTTATCAATTATGATTAAATAAAGTGAAATAAAGTTCAAACGTAAATAATGAGAACGTTTTAACTGTGCTCAATAAACAATAATACGTTATTAAGTGTTTTTGAACAGTCGGAGTTTTTCTAACGTGACATTTACTTGTGTAGCTTGCTCGCAGCCGACTAAACTTGAGTTGGCCCCAGTTGGGGTCAACACAGGTGAACAAAATGTAAGTACTGAACAGCGTGTCTATATTATTTAGGTCCATGTTTTGAATTTAAAAATTTGGACAAAAACAGTGCTGTCGTACAAAAAGCGCGACGTTCGGTACAAAAACTAGTAAAAAGGTACAAAAACGTTGCACGCGTGGAGTACTGCGGCAGTTAGTGCAGTGCCCGTGACAGACTGACAGACTAACGACCGATGTTTATCGGTACAACGTTTAGGTTTCGACGTAGTATACGCTAATGAATAGCGTTCATAAGCACCAACTATTCTTATGCAAAACCTCATATTACAAAATATATCCAATGGACCAGTTGTTTGAACATTTATTTATGCTGAGGTTTTCGGTTCGAATTTGTTTTTATCTTTACCATCACCCTAAATTATTTGCTTATTTAATAATTGACTTTGAAAATAAGTTGTGTACAAATTTGCTGAAGTATCGATGAGAAATCGCCATTAGAACATAACTATATTGCAATTTATACAGAATACTCACGATTAGGTAATTATTGCATTGACAGAAAATTGACAAATAGATAAACAAGCCAAGAGTGTTTCAAAACTTTGGAGTATCGTCGCCGTCAGAGCGATACCTTTGAAGTTTCAGTTCACTGATAATTTTTTTCAATACCTCTTCAGGTCTAAGTAGTCAAAACAAACCATTTGGATCCCTTTTAAAATCCCACTTGAGTTTACCGCGCATTTTACGATTATTTATTGAGTTACGGCTAAGAGCCACGTAGCGTCACTACACGAAGTATTTCAACGATGCAATCGACAAACTTTGTCGACGTTAAACACACCTTGACAACATATTGTATTGCTAGAAATTATATAATAAGGTAAAATAATTTTTCATTAACAAAGTGTTGAACATACATCTATATATATAAAAGAAAGTCATGTTTGTTACACTATTTATAACTCAAGAACGGCTGAACCGATTTGGCTGAAAATTGGTGGGGAGTTAGCTTAGAATCAGGAGACGAACATAGGATACTTTTTATCCCGGAAAATATACCTGTTCCTGTGGGATAAGGTAAATTTTTGTTATATGTAGTTGATAGATTAGTTATTTATACAGATATCAAATAAAGCTCGGGGATGGATATAGGATACTTTTTATCCCGGAAAATAGACCTGTTCCTGCGGGATAAGGTAACATTTTGTTATGTGTAGTTGATAGATAGCTATTAGCGGGAACGGGAGCGGGAGCGGGAGCGGGACCGTGAGAGGGAGAGGGAGAGGGAGAGGGAGGAGCACACAGAAACTGTAACGGCTAAGAAAGGCTGTACCGATTTTACATTCTTAGCGATACGAAGTTCACCGGGTCAGCTAGTTATTAATAAATTAAGTAGGTAAGTAATGTTAATAGTAACAAACCACTTAATGCACACAAAAATTAGTAAATACTAGTTGTATTTAATTTTGTATTTATAAAAATAGTAATTTAAAAAATAGCATTAAGAATAATTAATAATAATAATTATATAAAATTAAAATAACGAAGGTAATTTTTAATTAATTATTTTCAGACCAAATTAGTTTCAATGGGTTAGAGATTAAAATAACCTTGTCAATCAAATTAAAATCAAACGAATCTTTAGGTAGGTGCTTTATGAGTGACATCCAATACATACCGATATATATATATGTAAATACATATATTATAGGAAAATTGGACGACGCAAGACAACGCAGAACAACGAAAAACAAAACTCATGCTAAGTTTTTACGATTTATTAAGTAACATCCAAAACTTTAAATCAAATATCTGTCTATTGAAGACATAGAAAACAGTTGTTTTAAAAATATTTAATTCGAATCTCTATTTGCTTTTTTACTCGTAACTCTATTAATAATATTAAGATTTAATTCGACACCGCAAGAAAACGCCAAACAAAAGTCATGCAGTTTTTACCAAAGATTAAGCAATAAATACATGCGTAGCTACCGTTTGACTTATAAATCACGTCGGGGCAATAATGTGGGCTGTGGGCTTCGATCCCCTGAGGGAAGAGAGAAATGCGTACGACGACAACACTTCCTTTTGTCACATAATCACCCAAATTGTTATTAGACGGAATAAAGACATATGACCGAGGGGCTGAGAACACGATGGATATTTATAGGCGGATTGAGAGACGACCTTTTAATAGCATCATTTATATGAATAGTTCAGTTGTCCTAATTTTGGTTTTAGTTGGAGCGAATCAAGGAATAAAGTCGACGGCACCGATTCATTTAATATGTTTTGTAATATGAATAAGTAAATTTTTTATGAAAAACTTGATGAAGTACTCGATTTGTGGTCTGAATTTTGTAAATAATGATGGTAAACTAAATGGTAAGTAACCGAAGGACAATCATAAAAAAGAACGTGAACAAGTTGAAACGTCATAAGTAGTAATGAAGAAAGGTATTTGGAATCAAGGAGAATTAGGACAGTAATCTATAACAACTACATATAAGCTCAGTGACTGGGCTAAAATTGAGCTCGTTTTTGAGCTTTGGTGTTAGAAAAAAGGTTAATGAAAAATATGACACTAGAAGTGTCATAAGATGCAGTAAGCCCATGGCGTATAACTTATTCTTACGATCTACTAGTAGTACGGTATTACTTTGGTTGGGTTTCTAGTATGCCATTTAACCCAACAATTTAGTACTTACCTATATTATTAAATAAATTAAAAAAAAAAACTAAAAAACACGCTTTTATAGAAAATCCAAGTAAAAAAATAGAAAATAAATTTGAATTAAGAATCGTGTACTTAATTGTAAAAAAAGCGTGCGGTGCTTTTTATTAAGATATTAATTGTCCCTTCTACTCATTGACACCATGCACCCCACGCTTTTATTACAATTACAAGATTCTTTATTCAAGTTTATTTTCTATTTTTTAGTTAGATTTTCTATAAAAGAGTATTTTTTAGTTTTTTTTTAAACTATTATTAATTTTTTCATTTTTTTGTTCGATTTTTTGAAAAAAAATAGGTTTTTTCTTTCTTTCTTTTTTCTTTAAATAAATTGAATTGTCATCTCGATAATTCTACGAAGTTTGAAAGAAATCTGACTGTTTGAAGTGGGTCAAAATCAAGTCCAAAGTAGTCGGCTACAAGTTACAAGTTACAAACATACAGGTGAAGCTAATATAAAGCGTGTAAAAAAATATCGTAAGTATTCCCGTTATCTATATCTCTGCGGTTTTCAGTTCTCCTTATACATTTACGACGTTTAAATGTATTGAAACGTTTAAAAGTATAACAAATGTGTCGTCGGCTAATAACTATAATAGACAAGTTTGTGTGGTCGACACAAATCAATGCCATGTGTTGTCACACAGTCTAAAACAAAACGCCCCTCTGACAGATTTAATACCGACATTGCTTTCACACAAAACCACGGAAACCAGCTCGTTAAGAACCAATAAGCAAGCGATAATCAACCTTGTTAAATTGCAATAAGGATTAACCAGTAGTATTGCAATAGCGCGGTTAAATTGGCGCCCCAACAAGGTCACAGATGTCAAATCTTGCAATACCCAATTTTGAATAGCATTCCACTAATTTTTCGTCAAGCTGGATTTTGGACATGTTTTTAACTTAATTTTTTACTTTGGGCAATTTTTTTTTAAGACTATCTCGATTCTCGACCGATATTGACAACAGAATGCATGCTAGTTGCAATCAGGGTGGCATTTTCGTCCTATGTGTGGTCTAATTGTGTGGCCGTTTCATAAAAAATGTTATTAGTAAAGTAGGATAGTACGGTCTATTAGAAATTGATACGTAATAATCGCTGCGGTAGGAAGGTAATTATAAGATGATGACTTGAGTTTTAATCAGGCAATCGTAAAACAAGGTCTGACAAATAAACCAATTACAAGTTGTAACTATTTATCAGGTACTTACATCTTTCACTAATATAAATGATAGGAATTTATATTTGTGCAGCACTTTTAAACAATAATCATAACTAATTAAACGAACTTACCTATACGTGAAGTTCTGTCTTAATTAAAACGTTTGATTTATTAGGATTAGGTTTAATAATTATTTAAATATTGCTTACATATTTTAACAAACTTTTGCTAAATTGACAGACCATATTTAGTAAATACGAACTGGAGACAAAGTGTGTTAGTGTGAAGTAGATTTTCAATTTCCTACTTTGCCTAATTTTCAGTAAAAGAATTTACTGATCAATAGTCTTTGACCGAAAATCCTACAGGTCAGTAAGTAGTAATTAAATAATTTTAAAATATATATTTTTCAAAAAAAAATTCTATGAAGCTTAAAGTTTTATATTAAAAAAAAATCAAAGTGACAGAAATAAAAGCAAATGATCTTACCCGGTGAACGACGAGCAAATTAAGATTTAAACCACGATAGCAGAAGCTTCTACTGAAAGCCGTCGGATGACAGGTAGAGTAGTAATTACGCCACTAATCGGTCATTATTTCCCAGTAAAGGGACTGAGCCATTTTTTAAGCCGAGCAATATTTCATTGATACCGGGGGAATTTAAGCGTATAACGTTAGCTAATTCGGTCTCCCGCCTGCTTATTTGTTACTAGGGATGTCGAGTCAAATTATTTTTCGCTCCATTCGATTCCGAATGTGGATCGATGAGAGATGAAAAGTTAAAATGAAAACGCAGGGTTCGATTGATGAATCACATTTTTATATGACAATTTTCTGGACTTAGCAAATCGGTCTTAGTTGTACCTAATCGGTCTTCATATTCGTGGTTTGATATTAGTGATTGATATTCATGGTTTGATATTAGTGATATTCACGGTTTGCGAGACGTGTTCTATCCGTTGTACCATACAACAGACAGACAATTGGACGGTGAGTGAGGTTACATAACAGCGGAGAGGGAATAAAACGAAACCTTTTTTAGTTTACCTACATCAAAACACAATATGCAAACATTATAAAGTTCTAAAAAAATACACAAGCTAGACATCATTCGGTATCTCCCTAATCAAACCGAGTATGGAATGAATCGACTGTTTATCTCATGGGCTCGTCTCTATTCACTAATTGAGACGTATGGCAAATTACAGCACTATGATATGCCTCGCCGACACCCGAGACAATGATCGATTACCATGCGCTAGTTAATTGTGCGAAGGTGTGATTAGTGCGTATTTATACTCCTATTGTAGGTCACTTTTTAGTTACGTTGAACGACGCGGCAAGATAGAGAAAACGAAAATGAATTTCGCAATTCAATAAAAAATATTAAATTACCTGATATAATTCCAAAGATTACATTGTAGGTATTTTCCATATAAGGTAAACAATACTTAAATAAGTATGATAGTAACTAGACAAACTGCAGTCGAAAATGCAGTAGGTACTTATCGCTTAATAGTGATATCGAGTTTAAATAGGTCTTTACTACTACAAATAATATAATGCAAGTAATACTAAATTTATAGCCTACGTAGGTATTGAGAATTCGGAGAAGAAGAAGAATTTGAAGATAAATAAATAGCGACAATTCTCGGTGAGAAACCCGAGATCTGGGGAAGACCAAGACCGAGACGGTGCGGTGTAGCAACAATCTAAACGTCAACACAGATTTAGATTTATTCCCTAAACGTTATTTATCGCGTTCCTGGGTTTCACGATAGAAAAATGGTTTAACTTAAGTGAATCGTCTGCATTTTTTATTTTATACCTACTTTAAGCCTTTCCCACACCCACCCAATGTGCTAAATATCATAATGTATTAAGAGTGTGATTATATTTTAATATTTAAACAAAACCTTATGAATCTTAAATAATTTGAAAGGTAAAGTGAAGAAATGAACAGGTACCTACTTCTACGCGTATCTTGCCACGTAGCTGAGGAGTCCTGAAGCATTCTTGAATACGTCCTAATTAGATTGTTTTGTTGTCAACATAATTATACCTCTAGGTCATAGGTCATAAGGTCACAAGTCACAAGTAATAGGTCCTTTGTGTATGTAACATTATGAAGTTAGATATCGATCAAAGTAATATGCAAATTTAGAACAAGTTAAAATTATAGTATTATCATTAGAGATCAATGTCAAAAGTGATCGATAGATACATGAAGATTTAGGATCTCCGCAATCCAAAGATATGGTTTGAGATGCTGATATACGTCAAATCGTATGTTAAAATGAGATTTGTGTGACGACCCGTGTGGCGCAATGGTTACCATGCCGGATCGCCGCACCAAGGGTCCTGGGTTCGATTTCCAGCGAGGCGGAAATTTGAATGATGAGTTTGAATTTCTGTTCTCGGTCTGGGTGTGAATGTTCTTGTCTAGTGTGTTGTCCATGGCACCCACGACACAGGGAATCCTAGTGTGGGGCTATGAGTGTGAAGCGTTATTATTATCATTTGTAAGATCTGAGATCGTCTTCTTGAGTCGAGATTGGTTTATTAATACGGACCTTAGACAAGATCACTAGGGAAGAATGATTAGTGTTTGCAATTTGATTCGAGTACAACTAGTCTCTCGATTTAATCTAATCGCGTTCTTCGATACGAGCTCTGCGGTAGGTAGCGTGGTCATTTGTCAAGTCCACCTGTTAATAATTCTACTGGAATTGGTAGAAATGGGGTAGTCTAATTCATTCGAATCGATTTGTGTCACTGCGAAGTAACATCGGTTTTAAATTTAAAATCGATAATCGTTATCGCTGCCGCCAAATTAGACGTAGTTCGAATTAATCACTCGTAGGTGTATTCAAAGTTGTTTTATTGTTATCAGATTATTGCAGATATTTTTTATCAACTAGTTAAAATTAGTTAGTTGTAACAACTAGTTAACAACATTTTATCCAAGACCACAATCAGGGGCCATACATAAATTACGTCACACTAATTTCATGACTTTTTGATCCCTCCTTGTCAAAGCTGGTCACATTTGTGAGACCTCCCCCCTAGGTGACGTCACATATTATAAGGAATGTTACACCAAGAAATTATTAAATTGAAACAACAGTTCCGAAATAAGACGTTTTATTTCCATTAATTATTTTTTTAAATATTTACCTATACATACCAATTATTCGATTTTGAAATGTAACGTCACGAAATTTAGGACCCCTCACACCTTGTCACACAATGTCACACTACATCGACCCCCCCTCCCCCTAACGTGTAACGTAATTTATGGATGGCCCCTTACAGCTTACTTGTCACTGATAACAAAAACACTGCGAAAACAGTTAACAATACCTTCCCGAACTTTCGCCTCGATAACATTTAAGTCACGTAGGGCTGTCGCAAACTCCGATATCCCTTAGCTAACAAATGTCTCTCCCGGATTAGGGCGACGATTTAAAAGGATACAACAGACTCGAGAGTCCCGCCAATTCAATTTGTTACAATTACTCCTACCGTTTCAAACAAACCAAAATTGAAACTGTACTTCGGGATAAATGATTTCGTCCCCTCCGGTCGGTATCTGAATTTGACTTAATGAGTTCCACTTGCGCATGTGGGAAAATATAAGACATTATAATGAACCATTTGCGTAGCGTTCCCTTAACTATCTGATATTTGTATCTGGTATTTCCTTGCGAAATATCAGGTACCTATGAGTGAGTATCATGTTGTGATGTTCAGACATTAAGGATGTACCGTTTTGTTCGGGTTGTCAATTTAAAATAAATTAATGTAGAAAAACATTAATTTATTTTATTTTACACTTTATATCTATATAAAATATTAACTAGCCAGAAAATACTTTAAAAAGTTTTAAAAAGTTAAAACAATTAAACGAATCCATTTATTTCATTACCTGATTGATGGAATGGAATGGTACAAGTCACAATCGCTCTGACTGAATAGAGTTACTTTCTTTTGTTTCTTATTTTTTTTGTAATGAATTAATAAATGCCATCAGGTATGTGCCACGTTAAAGAAAACAGCATTAAAGTTTGGAATTTGCAATTAAAAACATATTTCAATGCGGAAATAAATATAATTAGCACCGCAGTTAACATAATATTAATGTTCATGGATAAAATTAATATCGAAACTATAAAAAAGTTTAATGTTTTAAGGACGTTTGCTTCTACTAAAAACAACATTGATATTACAACTCTTATTACTCAGGAATTTCAAACGTGAGACGACTTTGATTGAATTTTATCCCACTTTCTAACTTTTCATCAAATTCATGCTTTACTAAATTGTACTATCAAATAAAGAAGCAATTGCCTCAGATTTCCATAGATAGTTTCATAAATTCCGCAATCTATTCTATATTAAAACTTAAAGGGCAAATTTTCTGTACATTTAATATTTTTTAAAAATTTCGATTAGGGGGCACTTCAATAACGTGTTAGAGCACAAAAATATTTTTTTTAGAATTATTGTCTGTCTTTTTGTCTGTCCAGGCATCACATGAAAACCCTTGAACAGATTTTGATAAAAATTTGTAAAGTTGTTACTAATACTCCGGGTCATATTTTAGGATACTTTTTATCCCGGAAAATTAAAAGGTTTCCCCGGGAAATGGGATTAAACTTTGTATAGAATAATTTAAATTATGCGTTGAACCTATTGAGTTGTGCGTCGGCATTGTCGGCAACCATAATTAGCATTACAGATAACTTAGACGATTTGCTTTGTATCTGCCTGTTATTAGGGGCTCGCTCATTTACATGCTCGTATTTCCAAGTCATTAGGAAAGATAAAACACGCTGTTGAATCTCAAAGTTCCACATCAGTACCCGCGGTCTGTAATGAGGATCTACGCATGTTATCGAGTTTTGTAAGAGTACGTTACGAACGTACGAATCTATCCATCTTTTTGCTAGGTTAGGAAAATGGTAATTGATAACAATCACAACTGTTCCAGTTCTGGGCTTGGATATAAAATGTGAATTTTAGATTTAGTTATTTTGAGAACATTATGGAAAACTCTCAGTTATGCAATTTTCCAAGCATTCTTTTCTATCTCTGAAGCAAAAGACAATTAATTAAATTGTAATAGGTATATATCATTTAAAATAGGCAATATTTAAATCTGAGCTTCCTTGTGAACCAGATTCAAATCTTAAATTTAGTGACTAAACTATAATTACGAAAAGTAATCACAATAAATTCAGAGACACCTAGTTCATGCGGATTAACGCGAAAATTCAGATGAAAATTCGTTAGCGAGTGCTAAGGGCGATCGGGGATGGGAAGGGGGTATTGTCATTGTCACAGGGGGTATTGTCACCGGGGGGCGTTTTCCATTACACGCTCCGTTCGTCGCTGATGACACCGCATTCCGGCGAGCAAATGGCTCGACAAATGAACTGAGGGAGCTCGAACACGCCCTCACGTCATAACTGTCACTTCGTAGGGGACTTGGCCCCCGTTTCGGTAAAAGGCTTTGTGCTGATAAATCGAGCCGATTTAACACCGCTGTCCTTCTGACTTCTCGGTAATTGTCGTTGCACTATTAGGTAATCAATGAATTAATTGTGATGTTGATGCATCTACGATATTTTTCTTAGGTTCCTGTGAGGAAATTTTGTTTTATCAGTGTTGGTCATACGCAACGTTTTGATGTTGTTTAGATGCTTGTTTGAGAAAGATCCCATTAAACCATTGAATAAATGAATATGTATGGATCCTAAAGACCTCTAACAGAAAGCCCAAGCACCATACGTTATTTAGTAAGATACAGAACTAACAAAAAAAATGTTTTAGCTTCGACACAGCAATGAATCAAGTTGTATGTGTGTATTGTACGTGTACGTAACTATGTATTTATGGATTTTAATTAAATTTAAATTAAACTGTAATTTATTGTTAAGACGGAATATTAGTAACAAGGCTAGTCCGGCTTCTCATAATCTCATTGTTAATATTTATCATTAAATTAATTAACATTGTACGCCTATAATGTGCAGAACGTAACGATTAGACTTTTAAGACTGCACCAATCTTTAACTACTGTCCACAACAAACTATTTGATTTGATTTGAAGCTCCGTATAATCCAAGTTGTACGAACTCGTATTCAGAGATGTTAATACATTATAAGACTTAATAATCATATAGGAGTAATTAACAATACACTCTTACAAACATATTATTTTTCGATAGTGTCATTGTACAACTGAGTTGCCAGTTCCACCTTTAGTAACAACTTGTAGTCTCAGTGCGATAAAAGTAAGAAATACATACATAACATGTAACTATTAAATGGGAAGCAGGGAAGCAGGTTTTACTTGTTTTTATTACGAATAAATAATAAATAAATAAACGCTAACACACTCATATCCCCGCAGTAGGTTATTACCTGTGTCGCGGGTGGCATGGACTACACATAACACATCACAATAACACCCATGACCCGAGTACAAATATTTATCTATCACATAAATATCTGGCCCGGCCGGGAATCGAACCCGGGACCCCTCGCTTCGCAGGCAGGGTCGCTACCAACTAGGCTACTGGGTCGTCAGTACAATGTTATTAATTGATAAAGACAGTAAGGTAACTGAAGTATGAGAACGTTAAAGACAGAATGTGAAGTAGCGATAGTGCGGATTGCACTTATTATATCGCACTGCGTGTTGTGGAAACTATGTTTCTTTGTCTCATTCATAGACTTATAATAGTAAAGAGATGGAGTGAAAAATACCTCTACTCAGACTACTGTTGATATATGTAAATCTATTTTAAGTTAAAACGGAGCTCGGTATGTCCTATAAATGTAAATTAGATGTTGTTTTATTTTACCGGATTCGTATTGAGAATTGAATATAGTGTATTGAAAACAAAAATTATTTTATGGTTTAACGACCTCACCGTTCAGAAGTTACTCGATCAAGCGATCAACGAAACAAAGATATTTTCATCGCTCAATCTTTTTACACTCGTAAATCTATGGCGTACCTATACCTGTTTCCACAATTGTCCCGGCCTCGCGACAACTGTCAAGCACCTTGCAATGTCTGGACATAAAAACTCACTTATTGTCCACCTGAGTGGGCTATTAACGTCGCTAGTACGCGTGCTTCCATCCAAGTTGTTCTGGGAACTCGTTTGTACGACTATGATTGGCTGTAACTACGTATTGATACACGGTAATAGGTTTCTGATGACATATGGGATAGCTACTTTGCGATGTTTAGTGACTATTAAGGTAATAACGTTGGTTGCAATATTTTTAGGGTTCGGAAAAATCGAAACCCTTATAGTTCGTGTCCGTCCGTCTGTCTGAAACAAAGCGCCGAGACCATTAGTACTAGAAAGCTGTAATTTGGCATGGATATACATATTTATGAAAACTCCAGAATCGTAGAATAAAATAATGAAAAACATTTTTTCCAGGGTACTTCCCCTACAGGAAACGTGAGGATGAATTTTTTATTCGTTACGTAGGTACTATAGTGTGGGGTATCGTTGAAAAGGTCTTCCAAAAATATTATGAGTTTTTTAAGACCATTTTTGGAATTAGGGATCCGTTTGCGAAATATTTGACTTAAAAGTGCTAATATTGGTTAGAGTCAAGTGTCTCCCCCAACTGTTGGCTAATCGTTTGGAGTTGACAAGTGAAAAATTTTTCAAAAATAGGTTATATGATGAATTTACAAGAAAAACTATCACGGCTATGTTAGCATAAGTAGTCAATGAGTAATAGTCGATAAATTTACTACTTCGGAATCCTACATTGCGCGTGGCCTGACACGCACTTGTTTACTTTAATACATGTATTTAGCCCAGTTTGCAGAGTTATAAATGATGGTTAATTGTAGGTACTGACATTTAAACACTTTCGAATTAATATTTTTGTATTTCAGATAATTATTTTATCTACTTTCGGAAGGTAATATTTTTATATTTTGTTTGTATCATCATCAAGTAGCACATATTATGTATTTAAGTAAAGATGCATACTTTACTCACATAAAGCGAAGGCGTTTTTAAATATAACAAAAAAATATATTATATTTGACCATAAGTTTTTGTAGCAACAATGTTTTGTCATCATAGTCCTATTAAATCGATTTCTACAAATGTTAATAGTTCAGAAAAAAGGAATTCGAAACGCCATTGAGGTATCTCGCTTGTCACACATTTCTCCGATATCGACTCAATGCCCGACTAATCGATTTAAATCTCGACGGGGCGTTTCCGAGTCCCGTGACGTACATCACTAGTAGCAGGTGGATGGTATGACAATTTTAAATGGTGAACGCGATATTCCGTAATATTGTGGAATTAGTGACGGTCGGTTTTACTGCGTTCCAATGTAGACTCAGATTTAAGTCAGATACCAGAGATGTTGTTAGTTGAAGTTTAAGTGAAAAGATGGTAGATATAGTAGCGAATTTCGCAATAGCATTTTATATCTCTGTTTAAACTCCCTAGGTAGGCTAAATACAATCTTAATTCGTATAAATATTTATGTTAATTCTGTGCGCAACTTGTATAAAATGGACATTAAAGTAGCAGTTAAAAACTAAAATAATAAAACGGCAGTAATTTCATACAAACGTTTTAAACTTAAGACTTGTGTAAAATTGTTATATATCGCTGTTTAAAATTCTGCCACGAGTTTAAACAAGCAATTATGAAGTACGATCAAGATATTAAAATCAAGTGTTGGATCTCAGATCATTAAATCACGCTATCAAATGGCCATGAAATGTGGGATGAAGATGTACGGGTAACACCAAGTGAGGGAATTTTCGTGGAAAACATGTAAATGAGATGTTATCGCACTTTATGAAACACGGTTCGATGCTTCTTCTAATGTTATACGCGTTGTTTATTCATTAAAATGCCCATTAAGTCTAGGCATCCTATGTCCCGGATTCGAATATAAGTACTTACATATCATTCAAGTACATAACATAATATCATTCTTGGTGATTGTATCTTAGTTGTAATTTGTTTTGGAACCCAAACTCAAAAAGCTTTCTTTACTTATTTAAAAATATTACATGATCTTTACACTTTTTTTTGCTTTTATCATCATTTAGAAATTAGCTTTAAAAGAACGGCAAAATAAACTCCACAGAACATTTTTTTAAAACCTCTATTGATACCAAACAAGAGACCATTAATATACCTACATACATAAATTATTCAATAATGATACTGATATGAAGGTACTACCTAACCTAGTTTTAAGAACTTTCAGTTGACTCTTGAACGTACTATGACGTAATATCTGCAAAAATCCACTTACTCATATAAATAAGTTAAAAGTGTAATACGAATACTAATTAAGCACTGCCGTGGAAATGTGCCAGAGATCCGGCGATGAAGTTATATCTGGTCGTTTAGATCGGCCGGCGATTGTAGATCGGCTATTTGAATCGGCTATTTTGAGGCCAACGCGATCGGACTGGCCGATTTGCTGATTTATAGCCAAGTGCCAACAGTACGGAGCTTTTGATTGGCTATTGGAATTAGTCATATTTCAGTAGTTCGTGACAAATGACACGATTGATTGCGTACGTTAGAGTTTCGACATTTACAGGAACAGTTGTTTAACGAGATCTCAAGTTAAATAAATATCTACTAATTCACGTATTTAGGTAGGTACATTAATTATAAATTATAGGAACTAATTCGCGTAGTAATTTAGTGGGTTACTGATTAATTTTTGAGCTCTCATTAAATAGATCGATTAAGATGCGCATCAAACATTTAAGAATATCAGGAGTAAGATATTGCTCTATTTAGGTAGTACGAAATACTTATTTAATTTAATATTGTGTAAATTAAATGTAACAACTTTATTTAGACCAGCGTATCAATAAAAGTGATTTTCAAAGCATTTTCCTTATACATATATGGTTTTTATTCCATGATAGGGTTTTCGTTCATTCATTAATTCGTATGTTTATATGATGTTTATTCAATTATTATTAAACAGCATGATTATAATTCGTCCATTTTTTCATTCATTCGATCATTCGCTCATTCCTTCATGAAAGTCGCGATTTAGATTACCTCTAAAACTTATTGCTTATAGCCTTATATAAAGTTGTTTACAAACATGCAAGATCTGAAGCCACTGAAGACAAATTATGGGTACAGCATGATACATTGATATTAAATAAACAGTTTAACAACAATGCGATTTGCCACAAAACTTGTATACAGGTGCAGCATGCAGTAATATTTGCGTGACGTCATAAAATATCCCCCAACACGTGAGGAAAGCTAACACGATCACATAAGTCAGTGAACTCTATTTATGATGAAGGAAGGACGAAATATATTATTTTTTGTACTTTCAAAACATAAAAGAGAATGGAGCTGTTGCAATGTTCAATTTTGTAGTTCATGTAGAATCACAGAAAAGATATTGTGTTGGTTGTAGTAGAACGAAGGCTAGGTTCTAAATCTGAGTAGAAAAGGTGGTTATAAATTAATTTAAGATATGTAATATACTATGTATGTGCTAGGTAATGCAGACAGACATATAATTATTTTCCTTCACTTATGATAAAAATAACGAAGAACGTTGCGAATTACAATACGATTTTTCGCAGAGTTGGGTTAAAAAACAATGTACGAATTTTTTTTTTAAGTAATAGTACAAATAGTAAAAGGCTACTTATAAAAAAGTATTAAGTTCCTACATAATATACCTACGCCAATCTTGGTTATAAGTTATAACACCATCCTTTGCCCCTACAGTTGCCCATGCCACTGAATTGCTTCTAATGTACTATTTTTAAAGCTTCTGTACACGTCCACAAAATCAATAAGAAGAAATCCTTTTATAATACATGACACACATATAAAATATGCAACTATGATCTGTTATTGAAGCCGTGATCACTTACCATCATAATACGTATACTTTGCCTTCTTTGCAAGACTAACCGTCACATAGCCTGACTTCTTCATATTAATAAAAAAAAACTACGCCTTATTTTTTTTCACAAAAATACCATAACAAAAAACCTTCAATAAATTTCACTTTTGGAACGATCAAAATCGGTCATCAATGAGTTGTTTGTTATCCAAACCTTGGCCCAACACGTGTCGATTCCATTGTACGAGGGTGTTGGCAGTTGGGTCGGTATAAAATAAATCAAGTAAATAATTCACAAGCGATCGCGCGGCGACAAACGCTATTGTTGCCGACAATGTTATTCTGTCATTTTCCGAACCACTTCGCCGACATATTGCTCCTTTATTGTCCCGAGTTTACCGACGAGTCTTTTCAACGCCAATGGGATTTACCCCTATTGTTGGCTGTAATAGTTTTATGATGGTTTGGGATGAAACGCTTCTGTTTAGTTATCTGTGCTTATAAGCCAAATTGCGTAATTTGATTTTTTTATTTAGGTATGATTTTTAAATTATGTTATTCCGACAAACAAGTAGGCTAGCCTTCTGATGGTAAGTGGTTGTGGTGGCTACAATGATTTGTTTTTCTTTTCAAGTTCAGTGATTTTTTGTAAAATACTTAATTTTAAGAACTTTATCATATCATTTGAGATAATAAGCAAAATACCACGTAGAACTAAAAACAATTAACCAAGTCACCCCAGCTGCGTAGATACAAAAAAAAAAACATTATTTGAACCAGTCCCTACCAAATTAAAAGTTTTGGAAATGCACAATCTGTTCAAAGCGTAGCAAATCACCCTTTCACCGTGGACTGTAAAACATTAGCAAGAGATTAGGGGCTGCAGTGAGTAAGCCGCCTTAGTCCTTACCCTAACCAATATTATCTCAGGCGACAAACTCTATCTGCACCCTTTACATCGATGTGTACTTATAAAACACGCAAATGTAAACACATGAATTACAGTCAATGAATCGAAATATTATTCTTCGCAACGCGTTGAAACGTTCAAATTACGCAGTTGAATTATTTGCTGAATTATTCACTGCGCGTTAAATTGAATTTTGCTATAAAAATACAGAGGCAATTCTTTTGTGAAGCTAATTGAATTTTGTATTCTACGGAAAGAGAATTAGATTCTAAATCGTTTGCAAATGTAAATTGTTTTTTATCGCGTGAAAGTTGTATGGGTCTAATTGCAGAATTGTTAGGTATAGTTTACACTTTACATTACCTAAAGTATAATGGATGGATGTCTGCTTAATTTAGGCAACTATAGCCTACTGTGTGGAGAGAACTAAACACAGCCTTTTAGCTTATTTGTATAGGAATTGTGTAATGATTTTTTGGATTGTGTTATTCTATAAAAAATATTGAACATTGAAAAATTTCAATATGAAGACTTCTTTACAAATTGATCAACGGTCTATACGGTATCTAATACATATATGTATATTTATATCAAAAACAAAAACATAAAACATTTCATGGTTTGAATCTAGAAGGAAAAAACCTTATAGATATGAATTCCTGTTTATTAGGTCCCTATTGAAATGAAACCCCTGACTTTATTATGTATGCTGAATAATTCCTTTATTTATTTTAATGGCAATAATACACAATTATTTTGCATGTTACTTAAACCAATGTCATGTTAAGGTACTTACTATTACTACCTATACTGAATACTCTATGTAAAGCAATTTGTATTTACAAATGGATCACATTGAGTTACAAATAAAACGTGCTTCAATTTGTCAAAACGACAATTTACTATATTGATGGATGGGTGATTCGTGTGCATCTAAATCAAATACACGACCATTTTTGACACAGCCCAGTCATAGCTCGTGCAATTAGTATGGTAATAGCAATTCGTACACTAGAAGTTGTGCAGTCAACAGTATATTTTGCAGGATATTTTGGTACTTAACGCAAGGTAATAGAGCCGAAATTAGCGTCAGTAATTACCGTCGTGGTTCTAACGAGTTGGACGGTGTACATTGCGTGTTTTTCTCGAGTATCGCACGATCGCGCGTCCAAATCGCACACGGGCACGACATTGCGACAAATCACTAGAATTACGAAGTAGGGCTCATTAGTGACAATATTTCATTGTAACAACTGAAACGGGTTCAAAATGGTGGCGCGGTGACACAAGCAGATATTTATGTAGGTAACAGAATTCGACGTATCACGTAGCGTAGTGTGTACCTTCCAAATCCTGGCACAAATACATTGCCTATTCAAGTGTTTTTGTGCTTTTAAGGTCTAACTCTTTGATGGAACATCTACAACAAGAGTTGTATCTTTAAGGCAGATTTAATAATCTTTGATTAGGTGGATGTATTCATAAAATAACCCCATATCTGATTATAAAGTGAATTTGTTAGAGAAGAAAACCTGCTCTACATTTCAGTTATTTGACAGTTCTTTAAATAAAGGCAAAAACAGTGGGTTAACCCAATGATGTTTTAGTATAGATACGTTATGCCCCTACAAATCAACCGAAAAATTTGTTCCGAAACACACACACGTTTATCTTTTGTTTCCCTACACAAATCAGGCAATCACTACATTGGTAAATTATGTAAAAGGGATAGCTTTACTAAAACTATAATAGTGAAAAAGACAGCTAGTGTTTGTCGTTCGCGTAACCAAACGTTGACCAGTGTTGCCAACAAATAAAATTGTGCAAAACAACTTAATATTACGTTATGAAAATTATACTTATATTCGTACATCAACTTTAAATCTTAACAATTTCTACTAAAACTGACTTGTTTTCAATCTGCACATCCTCTTGATTTTCAGTTTAAACTAGATTTAATTTTGGTGGTCTAAACTAAAAACTGTGAAGATATCGAAAAAAAATTAGAGTAGGCAACTCTGCCCATTTCCACAATATTGTGGAGATTATCGTCACAAATCGTGCAGATGATTTGATTGGTTGGCTTCGGCAAAGACTAACAAATTCAGTACAGTCAGTAGATTGAAAGTACCTAAAAATAAACTTAAGGAAGGAAGTTGTAATTTCAAAACTATTTTATGCAATATTTTGGGATTTCGGTGATGAAATATTAAATATGGTGACACATTTACGAATAAAGTAAATACGCTAACTTATAGGGACCACGACCTTTTTCATGTATATGTCAGCCTAAGCAGTAGGTATGGCCTGTTTTTCATTAACTTATTACATAGCATCTTATTTATTCTGTAGGTAGGTTGAACCACAGTATAAATATATTAGATTCCTTTACTGTGGTTGAACCTTAATCGCGTATGGTGAAAGACGTACTCAATACGAATACGATTAATTTATGAAACCACAATTTATTACATGTAAACAACTCATCAATACATACTTCACATCTAATATACATTTACACTAAGGGTTACTATATTATATATATTTTATACGAATATTTTTACAATAAGGGTTAAATTTTTCTATTTGCTTATCGACGGATACAAAATAGTTTTAAGTATTATATACTTTTTAATTTATATTATACGAGTAACCGCCCTCGCTTTGCTTCGGTTTTCTTATTTTTTTACACCTTGGGTTACATTATTGGAGTTTTATTAAGAATCCCTTTTTTTTTTAAATATAATATAGCCTATGATACTCGGGAATAGTGTAGCTTCCCAACAGTGAAATAATTTTTCAAATCGGTTCAGTTGTTTCGGAGCCTATTCAATGCAAACAAAAAATCAAATCTTTTCTCTTTATATATTAGTATAGATTATTCATGAATTTCTTTATGTTAGGCTCTATTACAATACTCGATACTAATACGGTACGGCTTTATTACAATAGGTACGTGTACTCGTGAGAAAATTATCTCTGTACTTAACAATAAACATACAAATGGGGACAGCATTGATATATCGTCACTTCTGTATATGTTAATCTATGTCCGCCCTATCTGCCGTCCTAACGAAGAGTGCAATAAGTCCAGTTTTTGGGTAAATTGATTTAAGACCTTATGTAGTTACGGATATGGTCTAAAGTTAATTTGCCCAAAACCTGGACTTATTGCACTCTTCGTTAGGACGGCAGCTATGTTCGGCCGGCGTTGTCATGCCGCCATATTTATTTTGTTAGAGAAATATTGAAATTATTTAAAATGCAATAAATCATGATAACTGACGTGTGGTATGTTACTCCATGAATTTTAATTCTTTTACTTGTGTAATTAGTGCATTTACGCATAATACACGAGGGCATTTTAACGCTGTATGTCAAATCTCAAGGATTTCTGGCAACAATAAAAGCGTGCGTATCGACAGAGTATTGACAGAGCGACTGCGAGCAGTTGGGCTAATTAGCCCAAGTTACGCTCTTCATCTTCGGCGCGCTAGTAACATATCTACCTCTATTTTTATAATATCATTGGGTTAACCGAGAAAATATTTGCACATGAATTTCAATTTATGACTAAAAAAGAAACGTTGACATAATAATAAAGCTATTCACGTGCTTTTGATGCAGCCAAAAGCTCAAAGGACCTTATGCTAATTTTGGGTCAAAATTTATGTGTAAACATACTTTTGTCAGGACAATAAACAGAGGACGGCAGTTTAAACGGTATCGTTGCACCTCCCACACTACACAAATCGACTTTTTGCTCCGACCTACTCAAATATTAGGCTGGACACACACCACCGCCGAAAAAAATTCAGATAACGAGTCGCCCGCTACCGGTCAAAGCTGCCGCCCGCGCGAACCTATGGGCGTGGCATGTCACGCACAAAACAAACTCAAGCGACACGCGCCCGACAGAGACAGACACACAACACCTAGCACACAAACGCGACAGCGATAGCCCGGTGCCTGCGAACACGACTAATTTAAAACTGGATAATAATTGATGGTGAGCTCAAAACAAACAGATATGGCTGACAAAAAAGGATGGCCGTATACGAAATCTTCATTAGCGAGAGAGTCGAAACGGGCGCCGACCGTTCTTAATTTAAAAATTGAATGCAGTCGCGACCGTGAGTCGACGGTATACGAAAAGAGGACGTTTGTTTTATCTACTCAAAATGAAGGTGATTAGTAAAAAAACCCATTTCCAATTTATTCACGGAGATGATTCTTCATAAACAAAACAAAGTAGAATGACAGAGCAAAATTAGGTAGTCGTCATTCGTAATGAATGAACGCGACGGTTATTAGTAAATTGCGACCGTTAAAATTAAGTTAGTGCGGTCGCTTCACTTTGGTTCTAATTAATGGCGCAATAAATCTGGTTAAATCAAGTGAGGAATTAAATAAGCTCCAGTGGAGAAATATAATTAGGTAGGTCTCTTGTTGTTTGCGAATTTCATCAATTAAGTTTCATATAAACACAACTGACCTATTGGTCTTTGCAGTAAGAAAATAAATAATAAATAACGCTTCACACTTATAGCCCCACACTAGGTTTCCCTGTGTTGTGGGTGCCATGGACAACACACAAAGACAAGGACATTCACACCCAGACCGAAAATAGAAATTCAAACTCATCATTCAAATTTCCGCCTCGCTGGGAGTTGAACCCAGGACCTTAGGCGCGGCGATGCAGCATGGTAACCATTGCTCCACACGGGTCGTCATAAAGTGAATCTCTAATATGGATTTATTTTAAGTTGTAGCTATTACTCAAAAAACACTCATTTTTTAACTAGACACTTTTTCCTATTACAAATAATTCAATTAACTATAAATAATAAATACCTATGTATATACCAGGTACCTCCTGTAAAGTGACTTCCATATAGGTATAACATGCTAAGATGTCACTAAAGCCAAAGTGACAAGCAGGTTATAAAATTCTTGAAGGGCCACTTTTTATAATCTGTGCCAGTTTTTACTCAGTCCCGTGGCGCCAATATTTTGACAGGCAGCGTTGGGTACACTGAACAGATCTTCCGACATGTTCAATATTATGACATAATAATATTGCTAAGTGGGAGTTTAGATAAGAAACCTTTTGGGGTAAGTGTTCCTTTGCGTAATGGAAGATTTGATTTACAATAATCTCCTCTTTGATTTCTCATTTAGTATTTATTAGAGGTTACTAAGTAGTGCTATTTATATATTTTTTATGTATAAAATTTACTTATATCTGGGTCAATGTTTATATTAATCCATGATTGGGTACCACGCAATATTTTTATGTTATGTTCATTTTTTTTGTCATTTCATTGTCCTTCAGTACCGTTAGTTAAGCAATGAAATTCAATTATGTAGGTATGTATAATTAATTTAATTTTCCCGTTACAATAAATCGGATAGCATTAATTCAAGGAAAGTATGTTTTTGCTGTCAATCATATACCATTATTAACTCTGATATCATTACAAATCTAACTTTAATTAATTTTGCAACACTTTGAAACGTTTGAGATTTTTTTTCTAACATACCGTAATAAAAGAAGAATGATGCATAATTAAATTATAAAGCTTTAAATAAATCCAATATGCAAACACGCACAAGTTCTTGAGGCATACGGGTTGTGTTACGAAATTGACGAAGGGTAAAGTAAGGTTAATGGTTTCGGTATCGAGACGGTCTCGTTACTGCAAATTGGTAACTCGATCATGTGACCGCGAGAGTGTGTAGGGAACATTATGCTGCACGGAATACTATGGGAAATTTAAAATGTATGCTTTGGCTATTTAAATCACAATTTTGCCTTGGTTTAAAAGAAACTGGGAATTTGTTTATGCAAACAACCATGAGTGGAATACTACTATGACAGGGAAATTAATAAACGCTAACACATTAGTTTACACATTAAAATTTAAAGCAATTTGGGCAATAATATTTTATTTTTGTCCTAACAGTACCTAATCTAATTCTTGATGATAGATCATATCATATAAAGTTGTGTGATGTCTGTCAATCCACACTTGACCAGCGTGGTGGACTATGTCCTGTAGCTCTGTACCCCTGACATTGCCAATGCAATGATATTATAATGTAAAAAAGAAGTAGAATGTCATTAGCGCGCCAACGATGAAGAACGTAAGAACAGGCAAATGACCGTTCTGCTCGTAGTCGCTCTGTCAATACAAGACGATACGCACGCTTTTGTTGTTGTCAGAAGTGCTTGACATTTGACATACAGCGTTAAAATGCCTTTGTGTATTGTACCAATGTGATTGGTGTAGTGAAACAAAAGATAAACGTGTGTGTTGTAGCTTCGGAATAGATTTTTTGGTTTATTTGTGAGGATACCTTCACGTATCTATATTTTTTAAATATCATTGTGTCAATGGCGACTCGAGTGGAACATTTATAGGTTGTGATGATGATGATAATAATTTATTTGTACTTTGGTACATAGTACGAATGTACCCAGTATGTCGGATATTATGATTGTTCTCAATAAAATAGCGGGTAATACACTTGTAATTTCCAACCTCACATGTAACTGATATGTACAAAATGTACCTATTAACAAACATAACGAAGGCAAGCAAACACCCTTGTTTAATGAGATATAATTTGATCCTTTCTTGTAATACGCCGGAGCAAGTGATTTAAGTAAGTAGGTAGGTGCCTATGTGTAACCACACAAGAAATAATAGTACCTACTTATAATAACTGTAACTTACGTAGACTCTACTTGGAACACGCTTTTCCTAAAAATTGTATTTATAAAAAAAATATTATTTATAATATGATTATGCAAAAAGTATATTACATTTTACGTCAATTACAACAACAAAAAGGTAAAATAGTAAACAAGATTCTGAAACACCTTTTTTAGGGTTTCGAAGTAAAATCGAAACCCTTATAATTATAGTTTCGTCATGTCCGACCGTCCGTCAGTCCTTTCGTCTGTCTGTCCGTCCGTCTGTCCGTCCGTTCGTCTGTCCGTCTGTCCGTCTGTCTGTCCGAAGCAAAGCGCCGAGACTAAGGGTCTCGTGCTAGAAAGCTGTTATTTGGGATGGATATCCTACATATTTATTAAAACTCCAGAATCGTAGAATAAAATACTGAAAAACATTTTTTTTCTCGGTGCCTCCCCTACAGGTAATTACGTGAGGACAGATTTTTTATTCGTCACGTACCCTATAGTGCGGGGTATCGTTGAAAAGGTATTCCAAAAGTATTACGGGTCTTCAAAGACTATTTTTGGAATTAGGGGAATTTTGGCTTTAAAGTGCTAATTTTGGTTGGAATCAAGTGTCCTACTCCCCCTCTCCCCCTGCTAGCTAAATGCTTAGAGTTGGACAAGTGAAAAAATTCTCAAAAATAGGTTATAATATGATGAATTTACAAGGAAAACTATCACTGATGTTAACACAAACAGTTAGTGAGTAATAGTCGATAAACTTACTACTTCGGAACCCTACATTGCAGGTGGACTGACACGCACTTGCCCGGTTTTCTTCTTCTTAGTCGTCATCTTCAATGCTGAAGGTCGTGTCTAGCATGGATTGTCGATCACTTTGTGCACTATGCTCTTCCACTTTTCCCTGTTCTGGGCGGTCTTCAAAGCTTCGGCAATTGGTAGTCCGGTGAGCGTCTTTACTGAATCAGACCAGCGGGTTGGAGAGCGACCTCGTGGTCGTTTCCCGTCGACCTGGCCAACTACCATGAGCTTCTCGAGGTTGTCAGGGTTTCTACGAGCGACATGTCCAAAGTAATTAAAGATTCGCTGGAAGCAGAGAGCGGATAGCCTTGTGGTTATTCGGAGCTCGTTAAGAATAGATGCATTGGTCCGGAATGCAGTCCATGGAATTTGCAACATCCGCCTCCAACACCACATCTCAAAAGCGTCGATCTTTGCTCTTTCCTTCTTTCTGATCGTCCAGGATTCTGCGCCGTAAAAGAAAATCGAGAATACCAACGTACGTACCAGCCTCACTTTAGTTTTACGGGAGATATTGCGGTCTTTGCCCGGTTTTAATCAAACCAAAATCAAATCTCATACACAAAAAACCTTCAAAGACACTAAACTCGATGAGCTTCTAACTTTATTAGCATCATAATACTTCATATTAATCCCGATTTTATAGCTAAGACATTAAAAAGCCAATAACTGAAATGGAAATGATTCTTAGATTACTATTTCTCCGAGTGGCTACATTAATTAGTAGAATTCCGTTGATAATGTGTTCATAAAACAAACGCTCTAAGACAGAACACGAATCAAAGGTGTAATAGCGTACCTAAGTAAGTTTAGATTAATTTGTTAAATAAACAATTTGTTATTCCTATCTTTTTGTTTGTGCAGTTGTGTACACACTTTGTGTTCGTTTGTTTACGTTTGTATGTTACTAATAGTAATGATATGGTAAATTAAGTAAATGAACGGCAACACATACATCCTAAATACATCTGTTCTGTTCCTTATGTTTAAAGAGATTGGCGAACTAAAATATACTGTTGGTGCAATAATTTGAAAATTATATAAAATACTCAGTTACAACTTGCAAAAAATATTCTGTACTGTAAGTATACCACCTACTTACAAGTTTAAGTTTAAAATTCCATACATACAAAAACTTACTACTAAAATGCTTATTAATGTACAATCGTTATGCATGTGCCCACTTTATAAGGTTTATGATATTGCGCTATAAAAATACCTTATTTGTTACATAATTTTACTGCAGCACACGTTATAATATGAATAAACTTATTACACGCGATTTGTAGATGAAAACTAGCAAGAAACAAGGACGGTTCCGGCTAAAAGTTTCATACTTTTAAACGTGGATAAGTATTGTTTAATATATGATTTAAGATATACTGCGTACTATACAAAATAAGCTATTTGAGTTTTATTTTAGTACCTACCTAGTATTTATAGTATATTTTTTCTATTATAGATATAAAGAAGGGCGTGTTACCATAGAAGATACAATATAAATAATATATTATTATTATATTATCACGATTACTAAAACTACGAAATTTAAAAACTAAACTTTCAAACGACAGCTTACACCGTGCCCTACGTGGGTAACTCAACACGAACGCGATCGCGAAGCGATCCGATGCGAATTAAGTGCGATGCGGTGCGATGCGGCGACTCTGTCCTGCGTGCGCGCAAATTGTCCCTTCACCGCCACTGACATACGCCGCGCCGCTGAAGTTCGCGCGAAAATATCAAACCAACCGACCGCGTTCGCGTCAAATCGCGCCGCGCCGCAGTGCACTCTACGATCTACGTGCGTTTTGTCGCAAGACACTTCAATACATCTCGACTGTTTGTTGTTTTCGCATCGCGCCGCGTCGCTCGCGTTCGCGTTGAGTCGCCCACGTATGACAGCGCGATAGCGCGATACCTAAGCATTACCAATATTTTGGTAAAATGTTTAATATGACAAGTAACAAAATGTATAACTGCTAAAATAAAGTAAACAATGCAAAAATTATAATCGCAGTGCAAAAAACAAATTGAATCAATTGACACAAAAATATTGCGTGTGACCTTAATAGAAAACTCAACAGTATTAAAAACAATGCAGGCATTACTTCCAATTAAAAATCTCATAAAGTTGGTTTTAATCCAACGTTAGTGTACCTAATTTTATTAATTTTTACGTAATAGATGTGATAAAATAAAGTCACGTAAATTGCTGGATTTTATTGGTGTTTTATCTACATAGTTCCGTGTGGCCCCTGAACTGTCAGGGATTACTAATTTTAATGGAGTTTATTAAGTTTTAACTGGGATTTATGAAATTGTTAAGAGTAGCTAGATAGGTACTTTAGTTTCCCTTCTAAAGTTAAACTATAATTATAAATCAATATACGATCATAATAATATAATATCGCTATTTACTGAGTAATGCTTATCAACTAGATCCACAGCTTAGAACCAACTTGAACATTAGAAAAACTTAACGTTAAGTCCTTTAAGAACCTAACAATAATTTAATGTGAAAAAAAATATTATAAGACACAATGTTCTTATATTCTTCAAATCCGTAGGGTATGATTAATTGTTTGTTACAAGTTAAAGATATAATTATTTGGATAACAATTTAAGAAGTAAACTATAAGTGACTGGCGATAATTTTAGAATTATCGATAACAGATATTTAGATATTTCCAGACATATTAATCGAAGTATGCAAAGACACGTACAGGTAGCTTAAACCAAATATGATACTTATACTGACTATAATACTTCCACCAACCTGCACTGGAGCAGCTTGGTGGAGTATGCTCTTGGCGTTCTCAAGAGTAGAGAACTAGAGACCCGTGCTCAGTAGTGGGACATTTATGGGTTGAAGCCAAACATATCTAACACACGCTTCGTACCTAATTATAATATTTAGTTATAAGACTGAGTGAATTATAAAACCAAAATATTAAGACTTGTTATCTTATTATATCTTATCAGCACCTGACATGTGGCCACATAAAACAACTTAAAAATTAACCCATGTAAAATAAATAATAAAGTTAAATATGTGTGTGCACACGGAAAATTACTGTTAGAACATAGAATAATAATCCACACGCTCGTTTTATAGCCATAAATTCCAAATAAATTAATACCGTCGTAGCGATCGCAATATGGTGTCATAAAGGAATTACGGACTAAAAACATGCGACAACTATATTATGGGGTAATCGTAACTCAGACTAGTTAATTGGCTAAAGAGATTACCTGTTTTGTTATTTTATTGAACTGCCTTAGGCCTGATTATTTTAAACTGATTGCGGATGTAAGTGACATAACTGGTGCAATAAATATGGCCACTGAGAGATCATAAATTGAGAATATTTGATATTAAGTGGATTTTGGTGAATACGTAATTCTAAGGCATAAACTTCGCGTAGAAACCACTTTAACGGCCTTTATGAGCTACTGTTTGTTTCAGATGTAAGTGCAATAAATTGTTACTTATAAGTACCATTTATTTTGATGTATGAATATTATCTTTTATGACTAAATAATATGTGCCGTGTACATTAAAGATTACTTCAATATATTCATACTAAACTAGTACTTATAATTTTACCTCTTTAAGGGCACTTAAGTACTTAGTTTTAGTGCACATCTTGCTATAGGTACAATACAAGTGTCTCTGATCCAATATTTTCGGCTTCTATAGCAGTTACCTTTAGTAGCCTAGAGGTTTTCTGTTAATCAAGTAGTATACGTATTACATTTACAGAAAAAAATATAAATATACATTCCTCAACACTATCCCATTAATACCTAACAATTTGATAATTTATTGAGCTCATGCAAATAATATTAACCATGGTTATTTTGTAAAAACACTATCAGCCTATTCCAATATATAATCTCACAAATGTTTCCGGAAATATTTAGCTAAAATCAAAACTTTTTGTATAACGCTACATTCCAAACAAGAACAAGCTTAAGAGTATTAAATTAGAATACTAGCATCCACTAAATCAAGTGTTTAAAGTCAACAGCTGACATTTAACTGTTCGTTACAATTACCCGACATTGTTGTTTCACTGCAATATTAATTTTCATTGAAATTGACATGCAATTACTCTTAATACATGTCTGTGATATAACATGATAATAAGTGGTTCGCGCAACATTAATAAACAATTTAGAGCTTTACATTTTACTTTTTTATTAAGTAGTAGGTATTCAATTACTATAGATTAGATATTTCAATCTAATTTTATTTATGACAGTTTTTATTATTTTTATACTATGTTATGAGGGACAAAACAGAATAAAGGTGGGCCCAGAATCCTACCTTGAGGAATCTTCAAAATTAAACACTATTACAATGTTATTTGGGCCATTAACTTTCTACTAAACATACAAAAGTATACTCGTTGTAACACGTTTAAAGTCCTATGTGCAATGTGCATACAAGTAATTATTTGAAGTGAATCATAACAAGTTTTCTTGCGATGTATTTACTGATGCTGCCATTTGCTTTTGCCATTTCTCTAACGATATTAGGTCAAGCCTAGTTATTGACAACCCTAATGTAAGGACGTACGCATTAGCCCTGATAGCAATGCGTTTTATGGAATGCTAATACCGTAGAGAGAGTTGAAAGACGGCCCATTATTTGTAATAATTATTGGAATTGCAATTATGTTTAGAGGAAGTTATAATTTTACGATCTATGATGATTAAAGTTCGTATGATCAGGCGGTTAAGTTATCAACATTAATTTAATGTTAGTAACACTGGTATTTATAACGGGAATTTCATTGTAATTTACCATTATATTCAAATTAATTATAATTATTGACCAACAGTTATAAAATTCTCAGAATGTCAATTTCTTCTTAAATTACAATAGGTATTGTTAATACGCTAGAAAGCAAACACGTAGTAACCCCCAAAGATCAAACTGTTAATCAGAGCCGAAAAACTTTTTGATTTCTCGAGAAAAAATCATAAGTTCTCTACTAAAACAGAGAAAAATTCATAACTTCTCTACTAAATAGAGAATTTATGAATTTTTTTCGAGAGATCAAAAAGTTTTTCGGCTCTGATTAACAATTTGATATGTGCGGGTTACTACGTGTTTGCTTTTTAGCGTCGAATTATGTTAGTAAAGACATGTTTTCTACACTCTAATTTAGCATTATGTCTAGTATTTGCAGGGCTAGTAGTTTCGTCGCTTGAGGTGATAGCTATTAATTAGGTACTCTTATAAGATAAGTAATTATATAATTGCAATACCGCCATTGAGTGTAATCTTATTGTTTGTTGAGTTACATTGTACGATGCGTGCGTTTAACCATTGCAAAGAGAAAAGCTAAAAACAAATTATATCTTTCACATAATGAAGTAAAAATTTAACGTAAACTGACAAACGTGGCAGAGCCAGAACGTCATATGAAATACATGTAGATCATTGAGTTTTAAAATTAAATACTATGGAAGTAGTTTGAGTTGTGCAGTTTCTACATCCATAATTTACTTGTAGGTCTGGGAATATTCTAACTGGGCATGCAACAGCAAGATCGCCTCAAGCAGGCTCATTACAGACAACTAACGATGTAATTGGCAGCCTGTGTAGCAGCTAAAGTGTGGAATCGAATTATCAAGCCCGTATTGAAATTTTTAACTAATTCACACGTAAATCGGCGTGTGTTCACATATATCTGCTAATTAGGCGAATTCATGTTAAGTTTATTATCGAAAGTGTAGCGATGTAAATCAAATGGGCCACACGGACAGTTTTATACATTTAAAAAAGATATACAAGTAAATTAGTTTGTAGGTAAGCAGGTAGTACTTAGCTTGTATTACATCTTTTTTGTACATAATGAAGTACTTTTAGCCATTTTGATATCGAACCTAAAATAATATGTACTGGTAAGTTGGTAACATAATATAACATAATATGTCTGAAAAAAACCTTTTCAGGTAGTTTTGTTTAATTTAAACCATAAAAACTATTATTTGAGATCCAAAAAAATATGTATCGCCTAATTTATAAAATAAAGAATTCCATAAGTTTTAAAGCATTTCTTTTAAAATACAATCGTTTCCAATGTAAAATTTTAAGCTTCGTTACAGTAAAATGAATAAATATACCTATTAGGTGCTCAAGGCCACCAAAGATGACAGTTAAAAACAATAAAAGTTTGTTAACATCAACCATTCACCTCTGAAAATTCCAAACACTAATATCGATTGAATAAACATCGAATACGTAAATAAACTTGGAATAACATTGGAAATTCCTGACACTCACCCAAACTACGGTTGCGTGGTAACTATAACAAGGTAATTAGCTGCCATTACCGCTGTCGCCGGAACAATGGCAGCGCTGCTAGCGACGGCTAGCGACGGCGGCTAGTTGCCGCTAGTATGAGCTACGACAAACTATCTACTTCTCTTTATACAACATGTTCCTTGTTATAAATTTTTTTATGGAATTAGCCGGCAAAGGAACTGACGATCCACCTGATGGGCAATGGCTATCGTCGCCCATGGACATCAGCAACAGCAAAGGCATCACTGATGCGTTGCCGGCCAAGAAAGAATAAAGAAAAAGAAAGAAACACTAGTGTTGGCTCACGAGGAAGTCTGCTAATAGACGGAGTACACGTCAGATGGAAATATCAAATTGAGCAGATTTTTAGGTACATGGTTGGTAATCCTGATCATTTTCATCATTCATTATGTAGGTATCATATTACTGTGAATACATATTAAATGAAGAAAATAAATTATGGAGAAATTTGTAGGGTTTTTAATAATAGTCTTCAAATTAAATAGTTTAAACTTCAATAGAATCTTACTGAAGAACGATTGCTGTTACAAACATTTGCTATCTAATTATACTATCGTATCTTTTTCAAAAAATCGTACGATAAAGTTAGTAAAAATTATAAAATAATTTCGAGAAAAACAATCAAATTAGCCACTTAAATAAATCTGAAAGCTTTGTGTTAAGTAGCCAAAAGTGTCATATTGATTTGGCTCAATCAATACAAACGGTTTCAACACAGATCATCCAGTGTCGAATTTTAAATGAAGGTGTTAAATATGTAATTTGATTGATTGATTGCAAAATACAAATTAACCATAGAGCTTTTAAAACCGGTAAAATTGGAACATCCCGTGTACCATTTTAAACGAAGATGTAGTGACATCAATTAGTTATTTCCTTCAAACCTAATGAAATAACTGGAAACCTACGGCTTTGCACACACTTAAAATCCGAACAAAAATAATGATCCTAACTACCTTAACGTTAGCCGTTATATATGACTTTAAATTTAAATTTCGAAGTGTCAGTCATCCAGTATAATTGACTGTTATCTGAGCAAAGTTATGGCAAAGTTCAAATGTAAGTGCGGTTTATAGATCTGTCTTCTAGTTCACTTATTCATGCTCTGTCTTTCCGAGATGGAAAGGTTCCTAATGATACGGTTATTTCACTTAACTACTTAGTTGCGTGTTCGGTACTCGCGGGTTAAGTGGGACCAAAATGTAACTAACTAGCTCAGTAAAATACTTATAATTCAGCACTACTTAGTAGTATTACGGAAAATCTTGTTTTGTACCATTGAAGTATAATGTCATAGAACAGTAATCTCGAACAAAATGTGTGTCCAGCCGGGAGGTTCTATTTTCAAAATTGAGCCCGGTTCCTTACAAAATCGAAAGAATCCATTGAAAATTAAAGCCGATCGGCGCTAATTCATTGGGACATACATTGTGTTCGCGGTGTCGGTTCTATATGCTAGTAATAATACTTCAATGTTTTGTAGTATTTTTAGGATTGTGTAGCGTAGTCAAAACGGAAACTTTATAGTTTCGTCATGTCCGTCCAATAGTATAGCGTAGAGACCCTTAGTGGTAGAAAGCCTTTATTTGGCATATTTGGTATTCAGGTATTTATTACATTAACAAAATCTTAGAATAAAATATTTAAAAAGTTTTTTCAGGGTACCTACCTACCTTCCGCATAGGTAAAGTGGAGATGATTTTTTCTTATCTATCCATATTGTGGGGTATCGTTAGGGTTGCCATACGTCATGTATATATACGGGACTATCACCGTATTTGACCATCCCGTCCCGTATTACTACATGTCCCGTATTTCGACAAAATACGGGAATAGAGGTGAGAAAAATTGTCAACATGGAATATTTCGAATAAAAACTTTGATGCAATAATTTTTTTATTTAATTTATTTTATACTTTTGATACGTTTGAGATCACTATGTACACATGCATGCTAACTATGTGTGGTGTATTTGAAAAGCCGCGTGTCGAGTTTTGGGCATCGGAAGAGACAACGTTCTCGAGAAACGTCGAGTATTGGTTCTTAGAAGTTATGGCAACCCTAGGTATCGTTGAAAAGGTCTTTCAAAAATATTATAGGTCTAGTTATTTCCATTAATAAATAATAATGTATCCTTTTCCGCTTATGCTATGCTTATACTATGCTATGTTTTCGATATATCACATCGTAGGCTACGGTTTACAATTCTAATCTTTTTAATATATTTTATTCTGAACTTATTTTAATAATTACAGTTAAGTAGGTATCTACAGGTATGTTAAGTACAGTTTATATTTATACAGTACATTCACTGTAGTACATTATGTATCTCTATTATCTCCCATGTACCATACGTTATGTATTAATGCGAGCAGTGCATTTAATGCATCATAATTAAGATTGGTTCGGCTCCGAGCCAAGTGATTAGCGATAACTATACTAGTTATCTTTATAAAGGTGGCTGTAGACTTCATTACCGGCTGTGATTTATTTACATTTACTCCTTGGTATATGGTTATACTAGCTCTGCACGTGGCTTTACCCGCGTTTTCCGGGAAAATAAGTACCCTGTCTTATTCCAGGTAACGGTTTATGAAATCTACTAACTTTCATGAAAATCTGTTACGTCGTTTTTGAGTGAAAGAGTAACAAACATTCATACAAAGTCATATTTATAATGTTATTTAATACTAGCTGACCCGGCGAACTTCGTATCGCCTATTTTTTTCTAAAATAAAAGTACCCTAAGTTACTCCTTGTTGCGTTTTGCCATTCTGTACAGGCCAAAACGCAAGGGTATGAAACTAACCACGTATAGATTGGAAATAACTTTTTTACTAAGTTCTTCTAATACATACAAGAGCAGTACGCAAATACTCGCGTATACTTCGTAGTAACGTAGAAGTATATCTTGTTCCATAATGTACAGCGCCATTACGCATACGGACTAATCGTGTGTGTATCGGAACCCCCGTGACAGGGGGAGTGGGGGGCGGAGCCTAAGGGGGGAAGGGGGGGGGAAGCCCCTCGCAGTAAAAAAGATACAGGAACCCAAAACGAAATGGTTTAGGTTAGGTTAGGTTCGTATAATTTTATTTTTACGCGGAAATAGGGACCCCGCAAAGCGGGGTTCCGTCGACATTTATGACGAAGTGTAGTATAGTTGGGAACGAAGACGCGAGCATCTACGATACAAACTATACACGATCAGTACGCAAAATTCTTGTATGCATTGTAATAACAGATTTAAAAACAGCATTACAATATATACGCGAGCAGTTTCCTATGGCTGCGTTCTGGCGTTGTATACAATGAAAAGACGCCTCCTTGTTATATCAGCTCTGCCAGTGAAAGTCTCGTCAAAATCGGTCCAGCCATATCAGAGATTAGCCGGAACAAACAGACAGACAGGCAGACAAAAATTGTAAAAAATGTTGTTTTGGTATATGTACCGTGCATACATCCAAATGCACTTAGTAAAAAGCGGTTATTTTAATATTACAAACAGACACTCCAATTTTATTTATTTGTATAGATGTATAGATTAGTAGGAAAGTTATTTGTAGTTAAAATAAATTTAGTAACGCTTTCGCCGTGTGATATCCTTCATCTTTTATTCATATTGTGGTTCGACCGTGGATTCTACAAATAAACATCACATCTTTAGACTCATTGCAAGGAATTAATTATTTTACGAAAATCGAAGGAAAGAGAGGGCGCTTACTAGTAATGAATAAATAAGCAGAATTGACCTTACCACAAAAACTCCTAGTACTTAATTGTAGTGATACACCTACACATCCAAGACGGATACTAACGGATACGAAAGTAACAAACAAAATTCTATAGAAAGCCTTATTACACAATCTCAAGTCCATCCGTCCATGCAAATCGCAGCCATTACAGCGATTAACAAACAAGCTGTCAGACACGCAAACAGATTAACACACGGAGTAGGGTTGTCAACATTTTTCGGATTTTTCCGGATGTTTGTGGTACTATTTTTTATTTTTGAATAAAAAAAAAGGATAAAAATTGTTGTTTATGTTATAAAAACTTTTTTTTGCAATTTTTGATCAACATTTAAATATTACTCTATACGATACTAAGAATTCATGTGTTATTTATTTTAGTGTAAATAAAGTAGGTATTACGTAGGTACGAATGCTCGTAAGGCAAATAACATCTGCCCCAAATACAACCTTCTGAAGACCACGACCGCTCTGGCAAGAGCGATACGACAAAGAAGAAGAAAGTAGGTATCTAAAATTAACTAAAATAATATGTACTATTTTTCTGTACTTAACAAATATCTTTTAAATGATATATATTATATAGTATGAAATCCCAGAATACATTATAATATTATATTATAATAATTGAATGGTTGATGACCCTACAACGGAGGGAAACCACGCGAATACCATAACACCAGCGCACCACCCACTTTCTATAGAGTAGATACGAATCAGTAATTATTCCCAAAATTAGCGTAACGCTAATAACTCAGTCTAATCGATTAGCTTGAAAACATGTTCTATCGCGAATATCATCTAATAGGGCTGCCAAAGCCGGGCAAAAGATTTAAAGGTAAAATTAAAAAAAACTTTGTTTACATTTTCAATTTTATTAATTTATACTGATTTAGTACCATCTTGAGGATTACCTATTGATAGATAGAATAATGCGGCTGCAAGTTACGGTAAAGAATATATATTATATTATATTTAGTACCTAAAGGTAATTACGGAAATTTTTTTTAGCATTTTTTTAATACTTCGTTTAATTAGTTGTTACTTTTATTTGTTACTAAACTTAAGCTTAGTTCCTAATTACTTAGTTCATAATTAATGTATCATTGGGAAGTTGTTGATCATCCACAACACAGGGTATCCTAGTGTGGGATCAACGTTCTAAGCATAAGATACCTTTGTCATTATGAAATTTAACAATAAATAAATAAATATATATTTTTTTATTATTATTCAGTTCATACTGTTTGTAGTCCGTTGACCTCTTCAAACCCGCACTCGAATATTCTCCAGCTAATACGAGTATTACAGAATTAGCAGCCCTATCAAAGCCGGAAATTGCGTATGGGTACAATTATTTTATTATCACTAGCTGTTGTTGCCGGATTCGTTGTATGTAATAACAAATATTTTATCTCAGAGTTGAGTCTGAGATGCCCACCCACGCATTCCATACCATAATAAATGACAGAAGTACCTAATATAAGTGGCGTCAATGTACGAGTGTTTTGTTACTATTAAGTGCTAAGTATTACACTCACTACAGACAAGGGATGTTACATCACTTCCGTTACATCCCTTCTACAGACCAGTCTGAATCAAAATCAATCATAAGCCTGAAGTTAAATGACGGAATTAAATAAAGTCAAATAATTAAATAAGTTTACCGTACCTAATTAATATTTCTACTAAAATGTAAACTATAATGATATAGGTGCCAAAATTATAAACAGACCGATACACAATTTTTTCATATCAACGGTACTTAGCGAACCGAATGTCAGCCATCAATTCTATTCACACAGATAAATAGATTCGTGACTTATACGGCGAGATTTTTTACACTTAAATCGGCCGCGGGCTTAAAATTATCGTTTTTAAACTAGCACCGATCACGTATAATGTCTTTTAAATATGATAAGGCGTTAACTCATTACTCGCGGACGCTTTGATCCGTGCCGCGGTTGACCCATTGTTTTTATTGGTATTATGAGCGTAACAGGTATCAATCATGATATCAGGTAGATATCCTAATACTACCCATCAAAAGCTACACAGCATTGTGTTGACGGAAATATATCTTTTCTACATTATAACTTCTTTCTTTCTTCCTCTCTCTTTGATATCTTTGGTGTCGCTGATGTCCATAAACGAAGATAACTTACCATCAGGACGATCGTAACGCTTGACAACAATCCTTGATGTTAAATTGAGATGAAGCCAGATAGAAGTGGCAACATAAAAAATTAACAATTTGAATGCCTATTTCCATTTCAGTCACAGATTAATAATTTTAGATATTACCTATTATCTATTTTGTAAAACTTACGGTTTATTTTACTTTTAAGTTACTTTTCGTTAACTAAAGTACTAGTTTAAGTACCTACTTGTTTCATAGATACATGAAGTCCATGACAGTAAGTACACAGTAGTATTTCAAGTTTCGCGTAAACCAGCAAAACAAATTTGGTCGGTCAGTAAACCCGCGGTCAGTGACACAGTGATCAGTGTTTAATCTGTGTAGTTGCGCGGGAAATATTTTACACTTCCCGCCAAAATAAAAGAATTGTTTGAATATAATTCAATGATGAATATAATGTTATCAAACACTCTAGAATTTTTTAAATTACAAAATTTTATTTGCAGCCCAGTCTGTCATTAGGTATGCCTGTGACGGGTCTTAGGTTCAATCCTAGGCCTAGAAAAGCAGTTCTAAGATATTAAAAATTAATTACTTCATGAACATTTTGTTTGAACGTTTGTTTTGACAAGCATAGCTGTTGTTAGCGACCCTGCCTGCGAAGCAAGGGGTCCTGGGTTTGATTCCCGGCCGGGGTCGGGGCAATTATATGTGACAGATAAATATTTGCACTCGGGTTATAGTGGGTATAGTATGTGTTGTTATATGTACCTTCCATATAATGACGATCGATGTTGACAGTTGTCAAATGTGATCTAGCTATACATTGGCCCTTCTAGACCTACATGGTTGAACATCAAAATTACATGAATTATTGATTGATAGAGTAGAAATAACGTAACTAGGTAGGTAGTTTGTTTTACGAAATATTGCAACACTGAAAATATAGAGTCACAGTTATAATTTATTTACGAATCCGTCATCAGAATCAAATAAATACAGGGTTTCTTCATATTCGCTGATGATTAACGTTAATTAGATCTATATTATCGAGCTCACTTTGTAACGATAAACGATATGCTATAAACATATTTTCTTAGCTTTGGTCGCTTTGGTTTGTAATTTCATGATGAAATAATAATGCAAATGGCAAGCAACTACAAAAAACGATTTATCAACTACGAGACTATTATTACTTGAAAAAAATACATAGTTAATAATTATTGACAAACAATAACCGACTTATAAATTAGAGATAACTCAAAAACCATTCATTAGATCTCGCTCAAATTTAAGTGGGACCACATGACAAGTACCAGTTTTCGATTAAAAAAAGAATCATCAAAATCTGTTCACCCAGTCGAAAGTTCTGAGGTAACAAACATAAAAAATACAGTTGAATTGAATACCTCCTCCTTTTTTGAAGTCGGTTAAAAACCGGAAAAAAATATTACGTAGAAAGTGTCGAATACCTATCACTGGTTGTGCATTTTGTCAGGTGTTTTAATTTAATTCATTTATTGAGTATCCCATATCTAAACCTAATCATTATGTACTTACCTATATATTGTTAAAAACAACGCGTTCAGTCTGATGAGACTTATAATAATGTAGTGAATTAAGTATCTGTAATAAAAAAATATTGTGTGGTTTTATGAAACTACGTTGCAAGTGAAACTTTTTTTCGGTTTATAGGCATTTAACTAAAAATTTTTAGAAAATTATTCGATTTAGTGTATTAAAATTACATTTTTTCTCTTAAGTAGGTATTGAAAAATGGGAATGATAATGGGAAATCGAAATAGTACATAAAATATTCAATTATAAAATTCAATTTCAATTTGCGTATTAGAGTACGGAATACTTAATTAATATAATCATTAATAAGATAAAACTAAGAGCAATATTTATTTAAATCATTGAATCTCCATTATTATTAGGCTGTAATGCGACATGCGATAGATGGACGAAAAATTTTGAATAAAAATTTCACTTTAAAAATAGTTTAGTTTCTACTATGACGACAATGTGACAAGCACCTTATTAAATGTATTAAATTATTCAGTAGCTATTTATTACATCTTTATCATTTTAATCCTATACAAATTAGGTTATTTGAATTTATTAATACTTAAAATCTAGATCGATCAGATTTTAAATATAAGTTCTACCTACTATCTTTTTATTTATGAGAACTTTCTAAAATTGACAATACAGTATTTTAACTGCATGCTTGACTACAATCCCACCATAAGATAAGTGGCGATATAGAGTGGGTATGTGTGATATATTTAGGTCCTTATAAGTGTTATTATATGAACTAGGTATTTCAATTAATATAATAAAATATATTTAGTTACATACATGTATCACAGTTCTATACTGCTACTGAATAGCTACTGCTCGCTTCACTTGCATGGAAATTGGCGCAATTCCTTAACGGAAATGGGGGAAATTAAATGATCGAATGATGTGGTATCGTAAACAATTAAATATAGCAAGCGCTCTGCTCGCCGCTTTGCAAGCGTTTTCCGGGGTAATTAAGTACCCTAAATGTTATTCTACATTATGATCTACATTACGTTATTCTACATGACCTGGCTTTTCATGAAACCGTTCCCCAGTTCTGCGTGATAGATTAACAAGCTTTGTCTGTGAGAATGTATATTAAATATAATCTATACTAATATATAAAGAGGAAAGATTTGATTTTTTGTTTGCATTGAATAGGCTCCGAAACTACTGAACCGATTTGAAAAAATCTTTCACTATTGGGAAGCTACACTATCCCCGAAAAACATAGGCTATATTACATTTTCAAAAAAATAAGGGATCCTTAATAAAACTTCCAATAATGTAACCCAAGGTGTAAAAAAATAAAAAAACCGAAGCAAAGCGAGGGCGGTTACTCGTATTGAATAATTGTGTATGAATATATAGAATACATTCTCTTTCTCACATTTTTATACTTTCATATTTATATGTATCATAGAAGATTTATAGTAATGTCTTGAAGCAAAAGGCACGAGATTAGCTTAAGTATACCTATTATTGAAAAAAAATATTTTGATCTAAAAGATGTTTATTAAAGATTTACTTGGGCTGTTTTATTTTTCACGCAAAACTAGATCTAAAAATGATAGAAAAAAATTAAACAAGTCAATTTATTCATCTGCAAACATTAATTGTATTCAAGTTAAATTAAATGTAGTGCGGCGTCGTGTTAGGAATTATTGTAATTAATTAATGAAACAACCTCCGCCTTATTACGGAATTATTTATAGACGCTTATCGTTAACCATAATATTTTGCAGTGTTCTAGAACCGGTATTATGACAAGTTAACACTTCATCGCACCTTTAGCAGGTCCATGTTGGACCTTAATCATCGACAGGGCCCGAGTGTACCGTAAAACCACTTTTCAAAGTCACCACAAAGGACCTTTGTACAGCATTTTAACGAATTAAAAGGCTTTGATCCGCATCACAAATCGGATTCGGCAGTCTTAACTCTTAATGGAATTAACTTATAAAGGATGGCGATCGCAGACTTCAAAGGAACGAAACGAAAGGTTACCATTCAAGTATGAATGTATGAGTGTATGGACTTGTTTTTTAAAGTTTGTGTAATTATCCAGACTGCACGCGAAGTTGATAGATAAAATTGGTAGATCCATAGACTACCGATAGATTGATATACGACCGACTAGTCGAAAGATGAAGCGCTCATAGCCTGGCGGCTTACGTCAATCCTATGTGATCGACAAAGTTAACCAACAGCGGGCGCGGTCGGTAGTTGGATGGGTGACCGCTAGTGGCAAACATTTCTTGAGCGTTTCCGTCCTTCGGAGGGCACGTAAAGCCGTCGTCCTGGTTGTTATCATAAGATAACAGTCGTTAAGCCATGTCGGAGGCCCTCGGGCGGCATGAAAACTTCCGACACTCGGGTTGGCCACTAACCCCTCCACCAATCCGCACTGGAGCAGCGTGGTGGAGTATGCTCTAGGCCTCCTCAAGAGGAGAGACCCGTCCCCAGTAGTGGGACATTAATGGGTTGAAGCCTGCCAGTCGATAGATTAGTACCTACCTATTAAAGACTGATAAAATCGAAATATTCGAGGAAGGAACCAAGTCATGAGTCTTAACCGTTTCCTCTCTGGAAGGGATAATAAATTTTCATAATCACATTGACAAATTAAGTCTAAAAGAAATTTTTATAGTTATCTAATAAATGGTGCATTGAATAATTATTTATTATTACATATGATATTATTATAGCCAAGGTACAATATAGGTATCAAGACATTTTCCAAGCAAAGCTGCTAGAACATTATGACTAAGTTAACACGCTACAGAGTACCGTGGGATACATTTGAACACCGTTACCAGCGTAGGTTCCTATACCGCGGACACTTGTCTTAATCACTTGTTCGCATACGCTAACGTTTGTATTATTTGTCGGATAAATGTGAAGACATGTTATACAGTTTTAATATACTTTTAAAAGTCTGATGGGGTTTCTTTTTTGAAGTTGAAACTTTCTTATTTGAAGTACAATAAGGCTGGGAAAAACGTTTCTCGCGCACATTTTGGGGTTCCGAAGTAAAATCGGAATCCTTATAGTTTCGTCATGTCAGTCCATCCGTCCGTCTGTCCGTCCGTCTGTCCGTCCGTCTGTCCGAAGCAAGGGCCGAGACCCTTAGTGCTAGAAAGCTGCATTAGGCATGGATATTATTATATTATACGTTGCTCTACAAACGGTAAGTTCGTTATCAAAACACTTACAAATCAGCTGATCTCCAAAGCACAACGTTTATATTTAAAATAAAATCAGGTGGTCTATTCTCGCATAGGGAGTTCGAGTTCGATAGTTGTAAAATCGAAAGTGGGAGCCAGTGAGTCTCTCGCCTTAATCGCACTTTAATAGCCGCGGCGTTTCACAAAGGGAGCGCTTCACCAATGTGTTGGGTCGGAATTTCGGAAGTGAATGAATGAGATGAACCGAATTAACATTTTTGTTCTTTTATTAGACTGAATGCTCTGATTCGGTGATTCACTCTCGGGGTTACATTGTGTGTTGTTAACCCTCTTGTAAGGAGGTCTAACATTATGACATTAAAAGCCTGGATATCTAAAGGGTAGGTCAAATTCAAAAAATACGTTTTCTGTAAAGTTATTCAGTTTTAATTGTTTTATTACAATCAAAATGTGTGTTCCACATAATTTTTTTATTCTTGAATTCTCAGATAATCAAATTATATTATCTAATACATAGGTAAGTTTATCTTTTTGTAAACCTAAATTGAGAAAAGATACAAATTAAAAATAATTACTATTCCTTTACGAAAGGTTCCATACTAACTTCCTAAAATTACTACCTAAATAAGTCTAGATACTTTTTAGGTGCTTAATGCTGGTAATTTAAAGGAATCGCTTTAACGAAGTAATATTTGTATTTAGAAAGAGAAAATAAGCGCTAAAAAGAGCAATGTATAAAACATTATTTGAGACCAGAATTACCGACCTGCACAAAATTTAAACAGAGCATAATGATAAAATCACATTTCATCTTACTTTCATATCAGATAGATTAATATGAATCAGAAATGACTAGAAACTAAACGCAATTGCATATTAGTATCTAAAATTAAGATGAGACATCATATCTTATCTAGTGTGCACTAGGTATATTTCAATTGCACATTAAAGTGCATTGTGCATGCATTCATTTTATTGCATAGACTTCATTGCAATTAGTTTTACTGCATTAACGAGCTGTGTAAAGCCATTTGCTGTGCAGTTTCGCTTACATGCTGCACTTGAGACTCTATGTAGAGCAAGGAAGCCGATATGAAATATGATAAGGAAGTTATTATTGTATAAAAAGGATAGTATAGTTAAAATAAAATTCATTCCACAAAATCTCTTTCATATTTCCTTATTACATTTCCTGAAGCTCATCTTGTCATTCATTCATTCAATAAAATTTTAAAAATAACCATTCATAATGTGTCGATACTAGTGGGAAACAACACAATTCGTGTCCGTGAGTTGTCTGTGGCTGCCGAGAAGTGTTACCTATTGTGGAACTGTAGCTCGTGCTTCTAACTGTCTAACATTATTACTGTGATGCATTCAATGGACCATTTTATCTTCATTCAACATCAGCCTTATAGGTTAGATATCAGAAAAGAGTAGCATGGGACATATTTAAAGATTACAATATTGTCTAAGTATTAAAGAAAAAACAATAGATTTACCGCTTACCGCTGTCATCTTATCTAAATATTAAAAACCATATTTAAAAATAAATAATTACATTCAAATTTAAATTAGCAAATTCGTTCGAGTTTTCTGTAAATCGAAATCCGAGAATCGTATTGAACTCCTTTTTCAAATCTCATCTAGTATAATTTTTAATTTCCCTCGCTAAGTCGACTCAACTCCCGCTGTTCGTCATAACTGGCCAGTACGTGACCGCGGCGACTCTTTGATACCCAACCTTTTTTCTCTTACCATTTACAAGTTTTTTCTTTAATTTATTTTTGTTATTGGTTACAATATTACCAGGCGGCTACCGGGCGAAGCAAAGGGCTGTTATAATTTAGTTTTATTTATGCAAAATAAAGGTGATATCGTCGTAAAGATTTATCGTGTGGACGGGGTGGGCCGCCATTGAGCGCGGGATAATAACAGTGTTCGATTTTTAATATTCGGGAATTTGTCTCTGCCTTATTAGTTCCCGCGCTTTGCAGATTTTACAAGGTTTTTTATTGTTTGCGCAGTTTAAGCTTGTTATATAGAGTGGGTAGATAGTTAGATACCTAATTAGACTTTTGTTTACAGTATATTTTAATGAGTAGGTATGATTATTGTAAGCTTATTACAGTATTACCAGATACAATAAAAAGTTTTTTATTTTATACTTGGCAGGTAAAAGAGAGATTAATTATATCTTTTTTATAAAAAAAAATGCTAAATATAGTTTGCACATATATAAATCAATGGGTAAATTTTAGTCAGTCAGTGATATGAAAGTTATTGTTAAGCATGCTATAATTGCAAGAGCAAACGAAAATATGTAAATAGAAAGGTGAAGAGTAAAACTTTTTTTTTTTTTTTTTTTTTTATGCTTTTAGCAGGCAAACGAGCAGACGGGTCACCTGATGGTAAGTGATCACCGCCGCCCATGGACATTAGCAACACTGGGGGCGTCACCAACGCGTTGCCGGCCAAGAAAATGACGATAGACCCGCTTTTTGAAGGACCCCATGTCATAGCTTAGAGGGAACACCGATGCAGGAAGTTTGTTCCATAGTTTACACGTACGAGGTAGAAAATTACGTGAGAACCGAACTGTGGACGAATGCCAGGTATCCAGGTGATGTTGGTGGAACCTGGAACCCCGTGATGTGCGGTGTTTATGCTACTTACTTTACTGCTTACTTTATGCTAATTTGTAAAAATTTTTGAAAGCTGCAAGTTTAAGGAAACAAAACAAGTTACATTCATACTTAACAAGTTAAAGACAAATCCTCTTTTTGTCTACACCCCGCCAGACTAATTCACACAAAAGATCCTCATTTGAAACAAACTAACAAGAAGAATACGACCGGCCCCTCCTTCATGAAATTGAAGGAACAGATCCTGCTTCAGGGCTGTTCACACGCTAAAAATTACCCTAGTAAAATGCATTATAGTGCTGTATCTAGTACTAGATAACTACCTAGTAAAAGGCACTAGTAAAATCCAGCGTTAGATACCTGTACCCTAGTAAAATTCACATAATGTAATATTTTTTTTTTCAGTGAACACATAATTTGTTTTCTAGTGAACGAGTGAAAGAGTAATTTTTCTCTTTTTTAAATTTTAATGAAATGTTTTGCGAATTTGTTTTCCCGTGATGCAAATGTTAAGTTAAAAATTGATGTTATTTGCATCAGAGTCAAAACAATGTTAACAAAAATATGAATTGGTATTAAATTTTTTGTAATTAAATATTTTAATAATAACTTTTTGTTATTTAATAATTTTTTGAATTTTAATAAAAGTTGGATGTAGTTGGAGTAGTTGGAAATTAATTAACGCTGCCCTATGGTTTCTAAAACTCCAGTAATATTTATTTCATTAATAAAAAAATGTGAGTCTATCTGAATTTAGATTATAATATTACTTTATTTATGAATTTTATATTCAAAAGTTATCTGCACTAGGCATAATGATTTCAACATTTTGAAGGCAACCCTGTTGATACAGAATAAATTGGATTTGAGGCTTAAATTAGCTAGACTTTAAGGAATTGTTTGTAAATTTTTTAGAAAAAAAAAATTAATTTAATAACAAGATCCTAATTAACTTCTTGTTAGTACCGCACGCGACTCTATGTAGAGTTCGAAAGTGCTGTGTTTTTGCTTTAGATATACTCAGATAAGATACCAATCTACTTATTTTATTTTATTAAATTTTACATTTTAAATATAATTTTGTATTGGTGTATTTTATGTAGGCATATCTAATACTCAGATAAATATCTCATAGCTAACGTTACCACGATCAGCTTATCAATGAATAAATAACGCACAGATTATTTACAGAGTGAATAAAACAGGAAAAACTGCTATACAAAGAGAATATAAACGTTTACAAAACTCAACAGTACGGAAAACTACACAAAAAAATACCAAGCAACTGTTACAAATCCGAGCAAATATACCAAAACCAAAGACCACAAACATTCGACATTGCGACATTCGAAACGGAACTCGATTTTCGTCAATCGCAGAGAGAGAGCACGAAACACCGTGCGAGCGAGAGGTGTCGCGCGAGCGGGACAGCTATACGCGGCCGGCTCAAAGCGGGCGGCAGACGCCAAAGGCAGCGGCGAACGCTAATTGGAGAGCGCGGCTACATCAAAGCCCGCCGACACTACAACGTTTATATTAGGCAGGTAGGTAGGTACTATACACTCCCGCGCACTGTTGATTAATTCCATGGAGATCCGCGCTAGGCAATTAGTATGCTTTTGTTGCGATCGCGGTTTGGTATCGCCTCGTGGTGTGGTCTTGTAACACCTATTGGATGAGGAGAATGTTTGGAATGGCTGGTACAGTTTGGCTATTTGGAGGAGAGGATAGGAATCCTGAAAAACATCAAGACATTTATGAGCAGATGATGATCTCTAGGTGTATGAAATAATTTGTGCATCTCTCCCTACCTCTACTATTCTGGACCTATTAAAAATTAATTATCACTTGCCCGGGTGAAAAGAAAAGCACTGGAAATATCGTCCTCTCGCAACATTAATGGGTTATATTGTGACTTGTGAGGAAGGGATTGGACCACCTTTGTAAGTTATGCGAATACCTACTTTTAAAAAACAGGTTTTGTTTTATTTAAATAGCTCACAAAACAGCAGACGAGCCACCTCACGAAAATAACTGTATATTGATATCAGAGACATCGAAAGTGTCGCAAAACATAGATTCATGGTAGATAGGTATCACAAGCCAAGAAATCGGGAGACCCACTTACCTATGTAGTAGATAGATTTTCTTATCAAACACATTGCCTGTCATCTTATCATATCAGCATATCTACCTGTCTCTCTCTGTTTTAACAAATCAGCCATGTGTTAATAACAGAGTCACGTTTGCTTCGTTTGCGGTCACATAGGTGTTAAACTATAACGTTTTTGTATGTAAATAAACCACTTGTTAGGAACAATTTAAATTAGGTAGGCACCTTACTGGTGACTCTTTAATAATTCCTATACAAATTATCGATGTTCAGTCACTTCAGTTTAGTTTATTTACATTTATTTATTCTCAAAAAAGGCCATAGGCCAGAAGAGAAAGAGCTCTCTTCTGTCTCTCTCCTTCTTAATTGCATAACATCTAATTAGCTCGCGATGTAAGACTCTCAAGTTCTCTTTGGAAATTATTTTCATTGCAATTTTAATTAGCTTGTATGGCGACAATCTACATTTACAATTTGCAAGCTTGTATCAATGACAGTCCATAATCATTAGCAGTCTGGATTACATTTAAGACAAGCGGCGGAAGTATCTAAGTAGTTCCGAAAGGAGTAGTTCTTTGGTTTTTATAGGCATTGATTTTTAAATGGCTTATTTAGCTTACCCTGTTTCAATGATATTATAATGTAAAAAAGAGGTAGATATGTCACTAGCGCGCCGACAATGAAGAGCGTAAGAACAGGCAATTGACCGTTCTGTTCGTAGTCGCTCTGTCAATACAAGACGATAGGCACGCTTTTGTTGTAGTTAGAAGTGTTTGACATTTGACATTATTAATATACCTTCGTGTATTATACCAATGTGATTGGTGTAGTGAAACAAAAGATAAACGTGTGTGTGTTGTAGCTCTTTTCGGAACAGATTTTTTGGTCGATTTATAAGGGTATAACGTGCCTATAATTATATAGTACCTATAATTGCCCTGTTTAGGTAAAATCTTGCAAGCCTATGAAATACACATTGCTTTAGTTCTGATGACAATGCAATTTTGTGACAAGCTTGACCTGACACTACACACAGGTTTGGCTCCAGCCGAGAGAACTCCTTAATGATTAACAGCACAGTCCCAATTTTTCCTTCAGTAACTACCTACCTACATTGACAATATAAAACCGTGTATTTAGTTTTTTAAACTACTACTTGTTTTCTTTTCAATCACTAAATAACATCTTCCCATCGACTCTACATTGTTTATACTGATTAGAATATTAGCGTATCTAAGCAATACAAAACTGAATAGTGCAAAACAAATTCCCTCCATCTCATACCTTTCAAATCAAACTGGAATTGACTGGAAAAGTCTGGAAAGACCCCGACAGTGGACGGTGTTCGCTATAAGCCGGCGTGTAACCCCGAACTGAGCGACAAAGCGTCACCGCCATTATGCCACTCAATCCTCATTTGTGGCCATCATCCGTGAAGTGTTGACACTAAGCCCGATTTCGTACGCGTTCGATTCGGCTTCTCTTATGTCTCGCGAGTCTAACTTTACGTTTACTAAAGTCGGGGATTTAGGGCTAAGTTTGATGTTGTATTAGATTGCATTAATTATAATATAGTAATATATCAGTAAACGTACAAATATCACTAACTTTTGATAGCATAAAAAATGTTCATAGATACATTTGGAATTGTTTGTAGTAAAAATTTGCAATGATTAATCACTTTATATGTAGACAAAAACAGACTTCAATAACTTTTTAAAATGTTTTTTATTCAAATTATTGTTTTAAGTAAGAACCCTATACGCTATACCTAGATATCAGTTTCGATTGAAAAATAAAAGAACCCACACATAAACAATGCATTAATTAATTTCAGAACACCTTATAACCAGAAATATTTGTCCAAAACACATTAAAAGCTTTTAATGATCAATGACAGGTCGATATTAATACTGGCAGCATTTAATCCACAGATTAAAAACGAACGCCGCGTTGGAATTCATATTTCGAGCTATCCCGCGCATTCCCGCCTAAGTGGCGTTTAACGGGTAAAGCGGTTCTAATTCATAATGAGCGGTTGTATCAAAATAAGAGGCAGTACAACAATAAGAGCAAGATAGTCGATGCAGATAGATACGATCGGACCGCGGGCGGCGTTGAAATGGCTCAATCTTCGGTAGGGTGGCCATGTTTGATGCCTGCTGAGCTAATGACATTGACATACGAGATGAAATTAGCATTAATAATATCAAGAAGAAATTAACGTCATATTTAATTGAAAATCTTTTTAATGTAACTACCACAATTACTTTTAACGTTTTTAAAACAGCATGTAATTTAACTTAAGTAGGTAGGTACATAATATTACGTGTATAACATGATATGAGTTATGACTCCGTGGATTTTTGTTCTATAAGTAATTTTTGACATGATAAATAAATAAAAAAACCGACTGTAGAGACCAAGCAAGTTCCAAGTGATTGTCTATACGCGACCATACATGATCGATGGTCCACGCTTTTTTGAAGTCGAGTCATAATGTCAACAATATTTCGTAATGTTGCTGAAGTAACTACGTGCCGAATGTAAAGTAGGTACCTTAGTAGTTATCTAATGGATGTTCGTGACTTTAAGTCAATCTTAATTTTAAATTTGTTATAATATAAATAAAAAAACTTACAACATCAGGTGGGATTATGGTCAAGCATTGGCTTATTGTAAGTTAAAAAAAAAAAATCTTGTTAAGTTTAAGATAACGTGTCAGCAGAAGTCACCTTTCACGATTTTATAATAAGTGTGTAAATAATTAAAATGTTTAATAGAAGCTTTTTTAATTTATTATTAATGTGTCCTTACAAAACTGGCAAAGCAAAAGTTTCTTTCTATGAATCATATTTAGCAGCAATTGTATTAAATTAGCAAAACATAGTTATTATTTTCTTATAAAAGCAAAGCAAAGCAAAGCAACAACCCATAATTGTCCCACTGCTGGGCTCGGGGTCTCCTCTCACAATGTGAGGGGTACAGGCCATAGTCTACCACGCTGGCCAAGTGCGGATTGGTAGACTTCACACACCTTTGAGAACTTTATGGAGAACTCTCCGGTGTGCAGGTTTCCTCACGATGTTTTCCTTCACCGAAGCAAGTGATAATTAACTTCTAATACGCACATAATATTTGAAAATCAGAGGTGCATGCCATGATTTGAACTCGGGCCCTTCGGTTAGGGAGACCAACGTTCTAACCGCTAGGCTATCACTGCTTTATTATTATTTTCTTATACTAACTACTATTTATTAGGCAGTACCTATTTACTGATAATCAGTTAATGCTTTAATAACGCTTTATACCTACTAATAGCTCCACACTAGGATTCCCTATGTCGTAGGTGCCATGGACAACACACTAGACAAGGACATTCGCACCCAGACGGAGAACATAAATTCAAACTCTTCATTCAAATTTCCGCCTCGCTGTGAATCGAACCCAAGACCCTCGGTGCGACGATCCGGCATGGTGACCATTGCGCCACTGGTCGTCAAATTGAAATTAATTTCTTAATTTGAGAAAAACAATTCATTTATATTTAATTTTTTTGCCGTTACCATGTTGTGAAAAAACACAATATTAGTTTTAATTTAAGTTATAACGATTCTAAATGAGCTAAGACGATTTATTCACCGCATTGTTATGATGATATGCAACCTTGGACATAACGTCGTCTGTAATTCGTTTCAAACACCACAATCACAGAAACAATCAATTCAATAGTTATTAATGTTATTATAAACAAATTAATGGCAAATCCTACGACGTAGGCCCATCATGGTGGCATTACAATTAGCGATCCTTGAGAAATATTTCGTTTTTATTACAAATAGCTTGAATCCCATCGCGAGCTGAACCGTTAATTGATTCATCGTAAAATGATAGGAATGTCGATATTATATTGATTATGAATAATATAAATAAATTATAACGATATGTACAATAGCTACTGTCCAAGCCTCTAAGCTAAAAGTTACATTTGACCATTATTATTGGTACAACGTGATTACCTGTTTTATATTAGCAATAAAATTTCACATTAACTGAATTTTAACTACATAAATGTCGTAAATAATAAAGTAATTAAGTGTGTAATACTTCAACGAAACATCTCTGAAGTTGCCTGGGTAAATCCATAAAATTTAAATCCATAAAATATATGACTAAACATGGACACTTTACCATCTTTATGCTACATACAATGTTTGTCACATTGGAAATTCATCTCATTGTCATAAATGATAAAATAATCTCGACACATAAGACGCCACATGATAATAGAAAATAGATACTTAATATCCTTTAAGAGCGGGGGGGGGGGGTCTATAAATAGTTCTATTATTGTTAGTGTAGGTAACTTGTTTTATTTTTATCTATCATAAATATTTATCTACTTCCTCATCAATTTTACTTAAAAAACCTTAACTTTCAATTTTATTAAAACATTTGCATCAAACACCTCAGCTTATACGATGCTGTACGTTCATAAAAAGTGTGATGGACCGCCAAAAGTGTGTGTTATTAACCCTCTCCTTACGGTCAAGGCAGCAATAATCAGGTTAATGCTACAATTAGTTCCTGTACCGACCACCGGCGGCGCCACATGTGTTCGACCGGTTTCGAGATAAGTGTCTGAGTCTCCTTTTGTAGTGCGATACAATTATACCCTTCTTTAATTTATTGGAGGCTTAAATAGAACACCTTCTGTGCTATTTTTGTCTTAAATATTCTTGTGTTAGGATGAATGTAGTTCGTGTTTGATATTAGGTGCAAATTGCAATATTGCATTGGAATATTTTCATTACTGCTACAGCGATAGACCAGTGGACTGAAATTTAGTATCCAGGGGATCTTTTTTATGATATAAGTTAGTGCTTGACCACAAAACCACCTGATGGTAAGCGGAAATGAAGTCGTGGCTGGTAAAGCGCACTATTCCTGTGGTATGACCTATTCACTCTTGACTTGAAGACACCCACATTATAATCTGGATTCGAAACCTGAATGTATCACAATTTCAAAAGTTATTCGTGCATAGAAATGTCACTTTCTTGCGAAGAAAATGTGAGGAAACCTGCACATCTTAATTCGCAGTTTTCTAATTATATTCTCAAATGTTTAAAACTATCTGTAGTTAGCTCATAAGGAGGCCTAATCCATACTCCATTACGCTACTCCAGTGTGGATTGATGGAGGACTATGGATTATACTTGGATTATACGCTTGTTTAAGGAGAACCAAGCCCAACGGTGGGACATTTGTTACGAAAGTTACGATGATCCCATCTCTATACCCTTTAATACCTTTAAGTACCTAATAATACCTGCTTATACCGATACAATTAACTTGTAATGTATGCGTAAGATCGTGAAATGTCGAGGCTACGCATTAGCCTATTAGCAATTATTTATAGATGTCACAATCTTGCGCTATTAAGCGGCCATATTGTTATCCGCTATTAAATGTCTAAAAGTGTTGACTGACAAATTGACTTACAAATTATATTAATAAGCGGTTTTGCATATGGTCATTATGATGACTCAAGTTTTAAGTGATTAAAAGTTTATTTATATCACGATCCAATGTAGACGGAAATAAGTGGTTTTGGACAAAGGTAGGGTTTGTAGAGTCGAATGTAGAGTCATACAACTTAGGCTTCCCGCCCACGTCAGTCTTTTTGTAGGACTGATAATCGGGCCGATTTTTCGTGTCATATTATTTCTGACCGACTTTTTGTAGTGCGTATGCGTTTCACTATTGCTATCAGTACGTTCTATTTTTCTCCTTCAAAAAATCGGTCACCGATTATCGGACGTGGGCGGGAAGCGTTATGCGCATGCCTTGTAGAGTTAGTGGTTGGCTTTTCATGTGATATGATAACTTTTAAAGAAAACTTTCTCAGCTCAAAGGGTCTTGGCATACAATTTTACATAATTTTTTCGGAGCATTTTAAAAATGTAACAAAGTACGCATTATCTAAGGGAATGCATTTAGCTACAAACGCAAATTATGAAATATATTATTATTTTAACTTCTAGTGCTCTTATTCCAAAATATTTTTTAAAGTCACATAGGTAGGTACGTCATACTTAATTTTAGTGCAATTTTTGAAAAAGTTAGTGAATTGACATTCCGAAATTCAGAGCTTTGATTGTATTAATGTATTATTATTTTTTATACTTTTCTTACTTTATTATCTATTTTTTACTTTTTATAACTGCTTGACTACAGTTCCACCTCACATTCACTCTTGCCTTAAAGACGCTCACATTAGGAAAGCCTGCTAAATAATTTTTAACTTCAACTTGACAGCTGTTGCTGTTCTACCAGCCTGTACAGCTTCGCACGAACAAAAAGAAAAATTACGAAAAGTTGTCTATTGTCAACCCTAGGTCCAGGCCACAAGCTTAGTACCTACCTAAGACCTAAGTATTGAATCACAGTTGGACTGGCACTACTGGCAGCGTGTTTAATTAACCCGCTCTATTATTACCGCTGATTACCTCGTCCCGGTAAAGCCTCGTCACACGGGTGGCGTCAACGTCATTAGCGTTGCGTCATCAAGTTCGATGGCGTCTGAACTTGCCGCATTCCGTATTTATTTTTAACGCCCCGAGGATTTAGTTTATATACTTTCCGTGAGTGATGATTTTGTACGCACATTAAAATGAATTTCGTACTTATTATACCTACTTAATTTACTAGTAAGTTACTAGAAAAATGGTTTTCCATAGTCTTACCATAACCTAACCTCCTTTTTCATTCTATAGATTACTAATGAATTCTTAAGTGCGTATATTGATAACATGGAGTATTGAGGTAGAAGGAGGGCTCATATGAAGGGAAAGTTCGTTTTACAGACACTTCATATACAGAGATGGCCTTCCTTCTACTCTGTCTTCCATGATTGATAACGACTTGTAAGCTAGTCAGTTCTAATCAGTATAATAGTTTAATTGTTCACATTTTCAAAAAATAGGGAAGAAGAAAATTTATGAGATACCTATTTAGCTTTTTTGCCAGAACTCTACGTATTATTTTGTCATCTAATTTCAGTAATTTCATGACTTTCATTATAATATGCTTATGCAGAATAATAATATGTACGTATGTATAAATTATGATTATAATTTTAATAGTCAGAAATAAGTTTTAAGTCACTTATATTCCTTTATCTCAAGTAAAAATTCTGCAGTGACGGAAAAATTGCAAACTTTGTAAACACTTTCAAGATATTTACTATAGCAAAAAGCCGCTTCAAAACCGCCTCTCGTGTGAACCGTCCACGCCGATTAGTCAACCCGGGATTAGAACAACAATGGTTTATATTTACTGCGCTCACAGCTCACAGCCACCGTCTTGGTAGTGGTACTGAGCAAATCGACTAGTTATTGTGTCGATATTAACTCCACTACTTCTCCAAGATTAAATTCTTCGATTGTATTTATAGAGTTGTCGTAAACGGGGAGTTTTATTTAAAGGCGATTTCTATGTAACCCGAAATATAACCTTTCTTATTTTTCTTCATTCTTTCTTGGCCAGCAACGCATCAGTGATGCATTTGGTGTTACTGATATCCAATGGGCAACGATAGCCACTTACCAGCAGGTGGATCGTCAGCACATTTGCCGGCTAATTCCATAAAAAAAATATGTATAACAAAAAAAGGTGTTGTATAAAGGAGAAGTCGATACTTAGTTTGTCGTAGCTCGTTTGCCAGCTACATATTCCCATAAAAGTTACCTTATTTCATCAGTTAGAAATACACGATGAATGAACGCAAGACATGTCGCTACTGCACCGATGGTGGCATTAGGCTGTCAAATATTTAAATTGCATCGCGGCTTCCTTCTCTCAAATTGAATGCGGTTTGCATTACAAACGCCACGCAAGACGCAACACGACAACGTACACTGTTCCATCTGAACCGCAGAGATCACCAGCTTTGCACGCAATTCCCAGGATTTGCCACCCGTCGCCACGAAATAGATACATACAGAAGGATAGCTTCATACAAGAATTTTTGATACTTTTTGATTCTGATTAATAGTTTTTTACATTATCACCAATATCCTATCCTACTTATTTAGCTACACCATTTTACACGCACCTACCTTAGTCCGTTTTTTAGACAAGTCTTCTAAGTCACTGTACGTCATTCACAATGTTACAGAGTCTTTTTATCGTGTAATTTAAAAATAAGATAATACGAAATATTTACATTTCGTAATAAATTTAATAATAAATTCGTATATAATGCTTCTGTTTACTAGCAGTTAAATATTTTTTTAATATTTCAATAAAAAAGCTTGAAACCCAAATAAGTCCAGTCTAAAATCTATAGCCATTCAAAAATCAAAAATCAAAATCAAAAATTATTTTTGCCATTGTCATATTGTATATAGACATAAAATATAACAGTGCTCGCTTAAAACTGTTCTTATTCGCGCTTATTTTTCGCGTCTGTAAACGCTATCTATGTGTGCGTTACTCAATCGCGCTGCGAGTTATTCTTCTATTACCTCTCTATTTTGTGTCGACACTGTGTCAATTGTGTTCCTCTGTGTCACAATTGTAATTGCTTGCTTCTAGGATAGTCGCTGTAAATGACAGGATTATTTTGCAATACATTGAAACGCTTCTGTTGCTGCAAGTTTTGTTTGGGAGGAGAAACGCTATGGTATGATTCGGTACGTTGATTTTAATCTGTTTCATGGTTTGGGGTTTGCTTGTTGTCATTTTAACATAGAATTAAACAGTACATAGAAATTTACCAATGTATACACATTTGATAGTACTAAGCAGTTGTCTACAATTAAATGTCATTATTACTTATATTAACAGATTTTCTTACTTCGTTAAATTGAACAAAAATATTAACTAGACTACAAGACTAGATTAGATATAGGTACTACAGCTATTGCACCAAGAATATTGATTCAATAAAACCTTAGTTAACTTATCATCTAATTAAAAAGGTTCTGCGTTGCATGACTTGCATACCCTCTGTATTTCCATTTTACTATTTATTTACCTACATTGTCCGCCATTGCAGTGCGCGGACCAATCAGCGACTGGCAATCTAACGAGTGTGACGTGTGACACAGTGTGACACATTGTGACCTAAACATAATTCAATTAACCAGTTTCCCTCTCTTATCACTCTTTTGTTTTATCGAGTGTAGGAAATTGTGGTTAATAGATTATGTTATGGAGCGTGAAAAATTGTGAACGCTGTGGTTAGTTTGTCGAGCATATCGGTTTGTAATGTGTTATATCGATTAAATATCGGTTAATAACATACACTTACACATTCGCAAGCGCGAATATGGATTCTTTATGTTCCTAGATGGCCGAGAAGCAACTCTATCGAATAGGAAACTGCGATGAAACTTAAATTTCCGCTTCCTTTATGGAACATTTTTCATAACAACATCAACATAACTAATATTTGGTGATTATTTCCAAAATTTTAGAAATGATATTTTTGATGCCAGTGTGAAGGGAGTGTGGCTAACTAGTCGCTTACTAAAACAAGTATCAAAGATACTAAAGTAAAAAATAAATGTTACCTATCTACACTAAGTATCAATGTAGGTAGCTAAAAATCTTTCGCTATTGTCATGTTAAATTTTTAAAGTAACTGTAAGCAACATCGCTAAAATCGAAGATCAACAAGCCGATATGCTGATTTCAAGTGAATCACCTTTTGTCCGATTTAAAAGTCGATTCTTTATTGACGGCCATTTTCTGGAACAATCGTGTCAATAAGAAAATTATTCCGAGCGATGTTCGGAACTCATTGTGTCATACCTACCATATGTCAAAATCGTGCAAGCGATTATAATTTGTATTCTCAAAGCAAAAAGATCTAAATACGATTGCAGAAACTATATAATACTTTGTCCAATGCAAATTATTGTCTGTATGTGTAAATGGAATTTTATACTGAATGAAATGAATGATGAAATATGGATCGCATGTTTAATAATGATCGAATGAGTCGTGGATCGTGATGCTTTTCAATAAAATACAAAATTAAGAATTTTGAAAGTGAAGACACTCAGCACCTTTTGATTGGCCTCAGGGTTTTTCAAAATACGAGATATTGTATTAAAAGCTTTTATTGAAGCGAGGAATTGTGGCATAAGACCGCAATGGAGAAAATTATGCCTTGATTGTGAAGAATTTGGCTTAAAACTTTATAGTGTTGTAAGTATGGCGTAATCATATTATTATACGGAATAATATACGAACATTCGGCAGATATAGGTATAGGTATATATAGTATATACGTTCTTACAAATTAAATTAAAATATATATAACTACGCCACCTGCTGTCGACGGCATATACTATAACTCATAAACCAAACCTTTTATATAAAACTAAACATAACCTCTCCCCTTAACCAAACTACAACATCGGATATAGAGCACCCTTTTATCGATTTTAGCCAATTAAATAAAAGCCGACCCAAAACTCACACACCCCTACCCCACTCTAGCACATAATTACCCGAATCAGTCGGCCGAACAAAGGACGAGATAAAAAATAATCGATTATATTGATATCGATTAACTTATCTAAATCAATATCTTGGGCGAAAGGTGTGTATGCCGTTTAAATTTTTTAACAGGTTCATGAATATAGGGACTGTTCGTGAAAATAGGGTCGGTTTATGAATACGGAAGTTCAGTTGCCCGACCGACCCGGCATCGCGGCGATCCGGCATGGTAACCATTGCGCCACACGGGTCGCAATGTGTAAGAAAATTTCACAAAAATTTAAAAAAAAAATCAATGAATAAGAATACATTTAGTCGAAGAAAAAATAGCCTAATATTTACAGATCTCTTTCTCCATAAAGGTCGAATAAAAATTGTACGCATTGGGAGTGTTGGGACCTAAAAATTTAACGTTAAAAGTACAAAAGAGCGATCGAAACCGCAAGAAAAGCCACGTATTACTATAATAGACGGTTGCAAATAGCTGGATGTAATTATAAAGTGCATTGAGTGTTTACAATGTATGCTCGTGTTAATATTATGAGCGCGCTCACTGGAACCGTGAGTTGTACCTGCTATTATTATAGCTGCTATTATTATATGTGACTCATTTTGCTATATTTTATAGCTCTCATAATCAATTAGAACCAATAGATAACAATACACACTGGCACAGTGCTGCAGTTTTTTCGCTCAAGTTACTAAAAGGCTTTGTTTGAAAGCAGTGCTGAGAAGTTTAGGCAGCAACTAACTGGATTTTAGTGAGTATCTAGACCTCATCAATCAATATAAAACGGTAAGATTAAAAACTAATTTCGAAGTGCGTAAAAGTAATTTTTATATCAAAATTTGCCCTCTCAAACTTTCATCTAACGCACTAGGTGGTTATTATTAAGCTAACCTATTAATAAATATAGTGAGTCTTTATTTATTTAACATGGATTACTTAGCAAACTGGAGAAGACTCCACAGAGCAGGATTTAGTTTTTAAGGCGGCATAGGCTTGTCACTTTTTATTACCATGCAACGTCATACGTCACTGTCAATTAGACATCACACGTCACTAGTGAACTAATCACGGCTTACATAACGTAACTTGTTCATAAATGAATCGATGTCAGATCACACAATGAACATGCGCCATTCGAGAAAGCTTAAGATTGTATGTAGGTACTATCATAAAAGCATTAAGTCATTATATGAATCGTATAACATACCTAATAAATAAACACTGGCAACAAAACAAAATGCAGGAAGAAATCCAAAATGGCAAACCAATCAGCGCTTTCTTTTAAAATTAGAACGTCAGAATGACAAGTGAAATGTCAAACGTCTATCGGTCAATGAAGGCATTATGTGAAACGCCAGTAAATCACACATCATATTTTGACTCCCGTAACATTACAGTAATGTCCGCGTCTCACGCGTGCAATTCACATCACTAGGTGATTTATTTCCCACTAATGTCATACAGTTCACAGGCTCAGACTGAGTCGCTCAGTAGGTGGGCTGACCTAACTCGGGTTATCCCTAGCGGTAATGTGTTAACTCTTTATTCATCTAAGATGTGGTTGCTAATAATTTATAATTACTTCCCCATTATAGTATCTTACGTAATAGATGTGAATACTGGATACTTTTGCATCTGTCTGTTGCATCAAGTTATAACAAATTATCGTACTATACCATTGAAGTATAATGTCATAGAACAGAAATCTCGAACAAAATGTTTGTCCCGCCGGGAGGTTCTATTTTCAAAATTGAGTCCCCGTTCTCCTTTCAAAATCGAACGAATCCATTGAAAATTGAAGCCGGTCGGCGCCAATTCATTTGGACATACATTGTGTTCGCGGTATCGGTTCTATATGCTAGTAATAAAAATTCAATGTATTTTACCTACGTGTTTTATGAGGATATTTTTTGAAAAGCTACTGTTAGGTATTTGATAACGTGCTAAATAACAGTTGTAATCCATCCAGACTTTGAGGCTTAGACTTAGCTTAGGCTTGCGAGGATATCCAATTTATTGGAAACAATAGGAACTTAATTATGTATCCGTGATACCTATACCTAATATGTACCTATTATTTTACAGCTGTATAAATACGAGCAGTAATCGACCAAACGTAAACGCCTATCAATCCACAATCACATTCGATTCGGTATTCAAATAATTCGAAATTCAAATCAGTCAACTGAGCAACTTAAATTGAAGGCTTTATTTGATCAGATTGTGGGTACACGAAATTGAGTTCTGCATTTATATAATCGCATAACTTAGTCATAGTTTGGTCGAAGTCGAACCCAACATCAATTTGGGGCAAAATAACAGCGTTTTCAAAAGGCCCGGCGGTTTATTTACAAAAACAGGCCTATAATTCTGAGCTTGGGGTGTCCGGCCAAATGTGGGGTTATTAAATAATGAACCGCTGCCGACTGCCAGTATCTTACACAGCATTCGTCACGTCATGGTGCGCCTTTTGATTGGTACAACCCAAAGTTACGTTAACGTGACGTTGGGAGGGTTGTAATGTAAGGGCTTGAAATAAATTGAAATCAACGGGGTTTAATTAATAGTCACGTTGAGAAAGGGTAATGATATAAAAGTATGACTTGGCTTTGTTATTTTAAATCTACTGACAGGACAGCATTTTTGCTGTTTTCGTCAGTAGCTTTTGTGTGTAGGATACAATCGGTGTATTTTCAATTTGGTAACATGTTACGATGTTACCTATATCTAATAAATGATGCAATCGAACAACATAAGAAAATTTGTACAGTCCAAGGTAAGTTAAATTTCAAGTCAAATATAATTGGGTGCGCCCAAAAGCTGCACCATATTCAGTCGCGCGTGCAGTACAATCATCTACAGATGGACAGGAGATAGGACGCGATGAAGGTGTATCCGAATGATATAATTAAATTAACCGAGGTCACATCACCTGCCTCGCTCTAATGCATAACGACGAAACAGGACAACACTTTAAAATATAGGATGACTTCAATACATTAATACATAGCGACTTGAAGTTGTAAAATATGTTTAGGTAGTGTAGCTATAAAAGTAAGAAAATTCAGTACCTACATATATATGTAGGTAACATAATAAGAATAAAGGAAAATTTTTATTTCCTATTTATGATATCTTGCAACAAGGAAAAGCTTTATGAATAGGTAATATTCAACGATTTTAATTGATTAAAGGTCATGGCATCCTGACATCAGTTACAATATACTGACTTAATAAGCACCAATGCTACCAATACCAATAAGTAAATCCCATGTATGTAAAATAGGACCTTATTTTGTATATATGTAAGTTTGCACGGTAAAAATAATTTTTCTTTAAAATGGTTCAAACTTCAAACCAAGCTTTGTCATTCATGACTTTTTTCATTACAATGAGTTTTCCAAATATTTGTTTAAAATATTGTTCTTTTATAAGTGATTTAAGAAGATAATATTGTATTACATGATTAGAGCTGAATTTCCGCACTTTCATACAAACGTTTGCATCGATAAAATTTAAAACTTGTCTCTCTAAAATAAATTATTGTAACAACTCTACCATAGTTTGTAAGTGGTCGTTTCGATTTATGAGTCCTGTACAAAATTCGTACTCTCCTATCAAATTACTTATAACACGGAAGCTATTAAATTTAATGGTAGTAACAAAATAATACCGACTAATTAAATGAATTGGCGAATTAAATTTTCTAACCATTCAAGGGCGCCCCATCAGTTTCCAATTTATAAAGGCCCATTCACAATCAATTAGTCAGCGATTTCTTTTCGAGTTATCGGTGTAAAAGCAGTGTGTAGTCGGCTTTATAATAGCAGGAGCTTGCTTTTTGCTTCCAATTTTTTTCTTTTCATAATGGGGGTAATACAAACGTGCCAGGACTGACACCTTTGCGGACCCCACAGGCCGTTGTATAGGAATAATTTGTGGGCTAATAAAATATAATAATCCCGAACAGAGGACCAGTAGTGTCGACGGGAAGACGTAAATGAGTTTTTTCTATTTAGAAACGCACCTTTCTTGGTAAATGCGCTTTTAATTCATCGTAGTTGAAGTGTTGAAGGCGCTTATTTTTCTGCCATAGATAGGTAGCGGCGGACGTGAGTGGAAAACAATTAGGATTGATAACGTGTACGATACATCGCAATAGGCGAAGGTAGTTATAACAAGTTGGAAATATTATAAAAATATCTTTTAGTAAAATTGCTATTAAAATTAAGTGGCTGTTACTAAGTATGACACACGTCTGACACTTAAGCTTCATTTAAAATTGCGCAGTTTATATTGTGTTATAAGCACAGTTGCTATATAAGCACGAATTAAGAAGCGTTTTTCGGAATTATAAATTGAAAAGGATTATAGAGTTAATATGGACTGTATGAACACCATACATTTTTTTCTGTTCCCTTTTCTATTACTAGCGCTCTGTCCACTGATTTTTCCGCGTTTCCCGGGATAATAATTACACTAAATTTTATTCCAGATTATTTTTTCATTTTATTCTTTAGATTAAATTTATGGTTTATCTATGCGCTAAATTGCATGAAAATGCGTTCAGTAACAACCAAACATCCATACACCCTCACAAACAAACTTTCGTATTTATAATATTAGTAGGATTTTGATTTGTATCTTTAAGCAAAATGTATTTATTTATTTGTTTATTTAATTCAAAGTTACACTAATATTACATGTAGAGACCTATCAAACTCTATATTAAAAGCCGGACTTTATTTAAAAAATATACGTATTTTACTTAATTTCATTTACACATGATCAACACAGCAGGACACAATCCTTTACTAGGTAATTATAATTATGTACAAGTCAATACTTTACTTTAAAATGCTTTATATTGTTTTTAGCTCGTTGCTGGCACGTAAGTTAGCGACGACAGCTGTTGAACAAATTCAACGCTACTAACAAGTATAGTCGAATCGCTAATGCACTGGACCAAATTGACATTTAAAGTGTCAAAGTTTTTGACGAAAAATAGATAGTTTGAGACAAACCGATTCTGATGTGAATCATTGATACGATAGGATTTGAAACATATATTTTATATGGACCAAGAATTCGCTATTACTATTACTACGGCCAAAATAGTTCACAAAGTGACATTATTTTCTATCAAATCGGTCCGGTGGATTAGTGACTCGACTATATGTATGCATTAAATTAGGTGCACCTACCTACCAGCGACACAGATTTGTGTAGGCACACCGTGGTTAGAAAATACCTGAACAATATTAACGGCCCTACATGTTACGATCATTATTCAGATTACATCGCATAACTATACATAATGTCATACTCAACGCTGTTTATAGATTTAGATATGTAGTTGTCATGGCCGTACAAACTACAATGAAATCATATCGTTAAAATGATCAAGTACCTACAACTACACATTCAATAAACCTTGTATTATTTATATTTAATAGCTCTATTTATCATTAACTGCAACAAAGCAATAGTAAGTTTAAATCATGGAAAAGACCCTAATTAGTAATTACACATTGAAGTGATCTGTGATACGCGCTAATGTATGGACCGTAATGATATAGATATTTCTCCAACAATAAAGTATCTTTAATGTCCCGCGGTGTAGGGGGGATGTTGAAAAAATATTATTTCCGGTGCATACAAGAAATGACTTCCTCAATCAACCATCTAACGCCGAGAACCAATGACAAATGACTAGTTTTCCGTTTAATATGTTAATCTTGTAGCATATGGAGCATAGAGAATTCCTTTTGCCTCTTTTGGCGTCCGTTCCAATTTCGAATACTCATTGTTAATGGCTGTGATGTCTTCTTTTGTGCCAGGAACAATAGATTTTTTGCAGTATCCGTGTAAATTGCGCTCATACATTGCTTTTTTCAAAAGGGACGGCGGATGACTGAGTGTAACTTTAAGGTCTTTAAGAGCTCATTGATTTGTTCTGTTATTTTATTAAGTGGTTAATTTTGGTAAATACCCCTCATTACGTAGTTAGGGGCTTCAGCTATTATTCGTTTTGTAGCGAACACTTTGTAGTCATCCGTTGAGTGGTTTTGTTATTTAGTTCATTAGTTCTGGAATTGTGGTTTCTCAAAATATGTAATACTGGTTATTTTGCACAAACTTTTTAAGGCATAAACTGTCAACACTGGCATCACTAGGTTATCGATAAAATAAAATCAAAGATAAACCATTACATGGATATTAAATAAAAACTATTACACACGAATTTTAAAATTAGGTATTACAAGCGATAAAATATACAAGCTGAGATAGATATACATACCTATATTTATTTTAATGTCCGACACTTTAGGTATCCAATCTTTTTTTAATTTAGAAATTTATACCAACCAGAATTAGACTAATTCACCGTCTGTAATTCCAATAATATTTTTTCAAAAACAGAACATAACATCCATTGACAATAAAAGACGCGTGGTTAATGACAGGGCGTGTGCGTGTGCGCAGATGCGGCGTTCAATAATCTTTCAATTATTATAGCCGGCCTGCAATCATTGCTTAACCACCTTCCAAATAACAGTCAGATATCGCCAGTGTTAGCATATCTCTTTGTCTTCGGTATAATCAATAACCGATGGGTGTTATCTTCATCGAAGCCATGTCATTAATGTCAATACTAAGGATGAGTCCTCAGACTATTTTTTGCTTTCGCATTTCACGGGTTATTGTTTTTAGAATTGCATACTAGGCATTATGGAAATGTTAAGGTCTGGTACAAATTTCGAGGTCTGTGGATAATGTATATGATTAGGTAATAATAATAATTTTAAGGTATAGGATTAGGTTCATAAAATAGCTAGGTATAGCATCTGATTCTGTTACATAGACACAATTTGGTAGTTATGTACGTAAGTTAAAAGTCATATAATTATGTGACATATTAAATTCGGTGACAGGTATTTAATATGAAGTCCACGATGTAGCTATGCGAGTAAAATATAAAAGTAAAATTTGAAATCAATTTTTCTCAAATTCCTTTGCTATCTTTGCATCCAAATTATGTATTCCAGGCACAGAGCTCAATCGTTGGCCTCCCGTTAAATACCACCAAATTAAATAATTGATAATATAATTAGATGAGTTTACCATAGGTTGCAGGTAATTAAATCGGTATGATGGTGAGAAGGAAGATTTGATCTTTAAATCAAAACCTTAATTTATTGAAATGAAGCCTAATTTCATCATAAAAGAAAATTGCGCTTAAAATTGTAAACCAAAAACTAATAAATGAGGAATACTTTGGTAGAGTGCCGGCGGATTACTGTAGATAGTTACATACAGTTAAAATAAATATAAATTGAATAAATGTAAAGTAGAAAAAAAAAGCAAATTCATGCTCGAATGTTCAATGATTATGGCTGAACTATCTCCAGGAGAACACTTAGGTAATAGATACTTATAACATCCATAATAAGAACATGGTAATTTTAATGTAAGCACAGGCTATAACAGTTTACAAACATCAATAAAGTGGATGCTATTCGCATGCAGTTCCAGCGATCGACTTTCTCAGCGGAACTGTAGGAAATACCGGGAAACATATGAATAATGACTCGCATTCAATTTCCTTTTACAAATGGCTTTCATCACTGACAGCTATTTAGTTATTAGGTTGTATGATATGTCATTATAGAGAGGTGTTATTAGTGTGTGTTTTTGAATTCGTGAAAGGTGTTAAAGGAAAACATCCCAAGTATAACACCTTTATATCCTATAACACCTAAAATCCTATATGGTCCTTAATGTTGTCAAAATTTTATATTTTTAAAGGTAGATAAATGTAAAAGCAATGATATAATTTGTGGGTGATTAACAATAGTTTTCCTTGCCTTGTATTTTCCTTTCATATATATTCCTATACAAAATAAAAATTAATGGGTAATGCAACCCAGTTTTTTTAAATGATACAGTATTTTTTGGTAGTAGGTAAGATAGTTTCGTGTTACTTTAGATGACATAGGCACAGTTAACTCACACGCGAGAAAGTCCCATTAAATCTTGTATGTCAATGAAATCAAAACAAGTAGCTTATGGTCACGTTTCCCATAAGCTACTTAAAGCAATTTGATCAAACATCATATTGTTACATCAAAGTATCAAAGGGTAGATATGATGTAGATAGGGTGATATTCTCCGGATTAACGGACATGACAACTACAAATATTCCGTTTTGACTGCAAAAAGGAGGTTAGAATTTGGTAAACAAAATTAGTGGAATTAGGAAAAATACCGTGGTTAAAAATGAGGTAAGAATTTAGTAAATCTAGTTATTCGAGAAAGTGGAATTAGAATAATACCGTAGTTATAAACAAGTTATTTAGATTGATGATTAGGTAAATTTATGTTATTTGTGGGTTGATAGATGATATTATTATGCTGGTTGGAGAGGCTAATCTCAGATCAATTGCGTCTTGGTCCTTGAGCAAACTTGGTTGTGGGTGTTCGAAGAGAATTGTAATCATAATCGTTGATATGTATAAAATGGAAATCAAGTAATCCTAGTTACCTAATGTCTTTATTAAGATAATTATGTCGTTATTATTATCCATGGAATCAAATCAATCTATCATCTGGGTACTATCTGCCTCCTTGGTGATCAAAATATATTATGTCATTCGCTATAACTTTATTACAATTCATTGATCTATACCTCATTGGAGAACTCTTTAGCTTATTTGGTAGTGGTATCTCTGACAAGGTGCAAATAGACATCTTCCTATTTAATAAAATGCTAACAGTGACTGACTGACAGACAACGTATAGACTGAATTACCTGGAGAAGTTTCTTACCTATGTCCTAGATACGTAGTGAGCGGAAACACTAAAGCTTAATGTATACGTAACGGATTTTTTCCCGTACGGTACGAGAAAAACGTCGTCGGCGATGATGTTTTTCCCGTCCCGTAGAGGCCACGTTCAGTGCGGGATTCCGCTGCGTATGCATCGTAAACATTTTCTATGAAATTAACGATGTTTCTAAAACTTCACGTCCTGTCCCGTACGGGAAATAACCCGTTACGTATGCATTGGGCTTAAGAATGAGTCTTTGAATATTCAATCTCTAAAAGGGAAAATGGAGTTAAAAGGCAGCCCGATTTGCCTACCTTTTAGAAAATTAACATAAAAAGGTTATTATGTTGTAAGGATCAAAAATGTAGATATAGGTGTGGTAAACTCATCTAACTACCTAGATAGGTGATCTACGTGACTTAGGTATTTAATTCCATGATATTTAAATTTAGGCCCACGATGGAGATCTGTGATTTGAATAGGTAGATATAAGAAGTTAAATCTTCTGTAGGCAATTAAGCCCAAATTATGAAATAAGTAACTTAGGTACCTACTTAATTCGGCGATAATTAACGTTAGATCCACTATGTAGTTCTATGATTGGAATGGAAATGTAAAAAATTACCTGAATTTAGCTAAATTATTAAGGTAGGTATTTCACTTCAGTTAGGTAGGTAGGTACCTTTTATATTCACATAATTAGATGAGTTTACCCTACTCAAAAATGTGTGGAGTCTGCTTTTTCTTTTTGCTGTTTCAGCCTTTCAGCTCTTATTATGAGAGAAAACCCCAGCCAACTACCTACCTAGTAGATAGGATTTTTTTTTTGTTTAACAAGATGGTTATAATTTTTTGAATGACAGAACTTACTCTAAGTTTAATTAAAGGTAGCTAGGTAAACCTATCTAATTTCTATTTACGTCAATACATATTTACGTAAGTATGTGTTGAATTGAAAGGTAGGCACTTATTTAGTAAGGAGTAAATAAGGTAGGTAAATTGAAATTGCATATAGGAGATCCTATTTAGAATAATAAGTCTATTTAAGAACAGTATAATTCTTGTCTACCTAGGTATAAGTAAGATTTATTTATTATATTATATTTTGATTCATAAGTATACATAGGTACATAACACTCTAATAAGAAAAGATAACGTTGGCCGTTTTCTTTAAAACATAACAATAATTTAATGATTATAAATAAGCCTACAAGGTTTCATTGATAAAAACTAGTAGGTATACGAAAACTTTGTAAGTAGGTATAAAATAACCTAGGTATCAATCGATACCAAAATAATGCGGACGGGTCGCAATTCCGTAGGACGTAACTAACAAACGAATGCCTTACCTCCATTGTCAGCGTTGTTAGCCTCGAAGGTCTTGCTGGTCATGTGGAACAGGGCATCGAGAGGCGTGTGTGGCGCGTTGGACCCCTGCTGGGAGGCGCGACGAGGCTCCGAGCAGCAGTCCGAAGCAGACGACGATCTCTCCGAAGCAGAATCGCAGCATTCCGCCGGTGCCATCTCGCGTGGCCTCAGCAACCCCAAAGCAGCCAACCTCCAGCGCTCGCCGTCTAACAACGCCGCGCCGGCCAACCGCTGCAACCGCTGCAATCGTTCGAGCCCCGACGCATCCCACGGACGCACTATACGCGGCGGAGTACGCGGACTGTGCGATAGAATGTCCAGGATAGAAAAACTTTTCACGCCCTCGCCTCGTCTCTCCTCCACCGGCTCCGAAGCCATCTTCAATCTCTTCAGCGGCCTGAAGTAATCTTGCGGTGATGGCGACCTCGAAGGCGCCGGCGAAGGACGCCCTACACTGATATCGTCCTCGGAACAGCTGTGCCCGGACATCGACTCCTCCTCCATCGTTCAATTCACATCCATCACACAACAGTCACAGTAAATATCGGAGGCTGTGTTTATCACAACGGATAACGCGGTAGACGCGAGATACGGCTGACGGGTCGACGCGCCTCGGTCAACTGACGTGGCGTGTGACAGCCCTGGGCCGGGCGGAGGCGGAGGGCGTGGTTTGTTTGCGTCCGGCCAATCAGATGCGAGCGCTTTAATACGGGCGCGTCGCAATTGGTCGGCGGAGAGGCGCTATTAACGACGGGTTGTCACAATCGGCGCTCCAATAAAACTTTTTAATCCGGGCCTGGATTGGGGGGCGAGATTCGTGGTGTGATTAATTTAGCTCGCGGTGGAGGACCGCGGGACGGGAGGCGGGGGGAGGGGGCCGTTTAATTACGGGATGAAGACGCGAGTCTAACTACGGCCGCTTCATTATTTAGCGTCGATAAGGCCGACGTTTGTCACTAGAGAAATTGCCACTTTCCTTCATTTATAGTTCATCGGTTAATTGTCTAAATGCGACGTTGTCGTTGTCGGAAGTGTAGACTGTTTATTAAAGATATATTTACAGCCATCTCTTTGGTAGTTGGTCTGTAATTAATTTCGTTGATTGCGCCGCTAATTGAAATGTCCACTTACATAGATATGTCTTTGATGATTGGTGTACGATGTAATCGGCTGGGTAATGGCGAACGGACATTAAGCCGGATTGTTGGCCAACCGTTGCAAATCTTAGCAAACAATGTAATGTTAATGTCTACTTAGGTACGTGATTAGGTACAGGCTGAAGAGCTATCTACCTACCTGTGCATTTACAAACTCATTAAAACATTCATACTCACACGTAGGAATTGCAACATGAAGGCAATGTACCTAGTAATGGTAATGTGATACCTAGGTATGTATCTACTTTACACTAGTAAGCGCTTTTAGTGCTATTGCTGAAGGCCTTAACAACCTTTAAGTTAGAGCCAAGTTAGGTAGGTAGTTTTGTCTCTACGAGCGAAAATCTTCAAGCAGGTAATTTCTTGAATAGGTAGAGCTACTAAGTACCTACCTACTTAAATTATTTATTTAATAAAATTTTTGTTTCTTATTATTATTATTATTTAGTTTACCTATTATATTATGTAGGTTATCAGGTACATAAAGTATTTCCTACTGTAGACTAATACCTAGTTATTAATTAATAATTATATTTCTAAACAAAATTAGATACCACTGTATAGGTGCCTACCTACCTACATCTACAATAACCTAAGGTAAACGCATCTAATTATGTGACTTATTTATTTCGGTCATAGATACCTATTTAACTGGAAGCCTTGGTGAAGGTGGGCTTTAAGTTATGGAAAATGGAGCTCTTCACTTCATGGCCACATACAGAGCTCCGTCGCGCGTCGTGGGCTTTAAGTTAAAAATCCCCGAATTAGTTAAATAAGTCACATAATTAGATGAGTTTACCATAGGTTCACTCGTAGCTCGTAGTTTCATTATTATTTGTTACCTGCACCTAAATAAGTAAGTAGATACCTACCTACATTTGGTAAAACAATCCTAACGCACCTAAATGAAAAACGGTTCCCGCCCGTCACTCACTGATTGAAACTCGTTTGAAGTGACACAAGCATCCAAGTCAAATTACAAGTCGGTAATTTGGCGCGAACGCACCGCCATTTTGAATTCGTTGTTTACTTTTGGCGACTTTGTCGAGCTTCACGCTCCGTGGCTTTAGGGTGAACGGTGTGGAAAAAGTAATCTAATTTGACGCAGACTTCTGTTTTTATGGACATTTATTATACCATGATGATAGGCTTTTACACCGTGATATTGTTTGTACAATTTGGTAAATAGCGGAAGGTGCCTTCATAAAATATATACAAACCCGAGAAGTAGGTAGGCAGGTATAGGTACCTATGTATTATACAGAAGAAATAATAGTACTTATTATAAGTACTGTGGTATTATTAATGAAGAAAAGTAATCCGTTTATTTATGTTGACGATATCTTCATAAATTGATAAAAATTAAAAAGCTGGTTATTAGCCGCTATTGCCTGTGATCTTTTTTCTTTCGGGTAGCATCACTATATACTTATTACTCCTAGTTATAATCCCATACATCTATCTACCTCTCGTCTCGTTTCTTACCATTTTTAGATTTTTTACTATCTACTACTACAAAATTCCCATTTCAGAGGAAAAGGTACCTACACCTACAATCAAGAATCCTCTATAAAAAATCTAAATTCAAAATAGGGTAGGTAGGTATATCATTGGGTGATTTTAGTTTGTTATCAATGTTGGCACGAATGATCAGTCCTACAAAAATAATGAAAATCATAATCTAATTTGCAGACTGTTGCAGACTCTATTACAATTTCTTTCTCAATCCTTTTATCGAAATAAGTTATGTGGTGGGTTAATAAACGCAAATATTAGGGTGGAATTATTTTCAATTATAGGTCATTAGTTTATAGGTCCCGTGTTATTACTTCTGTTCCCATTGGGTCTCTATCCGGAAATGACGCCATATTGCTCGCTTTCCCGCCATCGTCATCCAATCATATCGATATCCGGTGTTTATTTTTTTCATCTGTTTGCGCGGTCCTATTGCTTCGCTAGGTACATTACCTATCATTATCAATATATTATAGGTAGATCAAAGAAACATTCAGAATACAAAATCAGCTCTGGCTGTCATGATGATTTCTAAAATTGCTGCACAGCTCTCATGCGGAGTTCACCAATAGACTGATTCACAAGGAAGATATAATGTAAATGTACCTATAAGTAGAATAATATGAAAAAAATATAAAAACTTGGATTATAAAGAGAAAGAATTGTTTCACGTCGCTACTATTTTGAACGTAAGGTAACGAAATTTCTTTGACTATTAAAAGGTAATCTGCTTTCTTCGACATTTCTACGACAAACTATTCCTAGAATAGTTTAAAAATTAATAAGTTCCGGTCATTCATTTCCTGTACAGTAAACGTTGCAAATTGCTCGGATAGTATTCATTTTAATGGGCAAATAAGAACATGGCAAAGGAAAAAAAGCAAAATGTATTTCCTCTGTAACGATTCTTACTAATACCGCTTCTAATATACCTCGGGGATGTGGGCGGTAGCTTCCATAAAGAAACAAATGACAAACGGAAGTGTGTGAGTGTTTTCTTATAAATAGAATATAGAGGTATACTGTATACCTACCTACTATATTTGACATCTAATCTATCGGAGATCTTATGAATATGCTATGACGGTTGTTTGAAAAAAGAATTCGTTACAAAACCATGTTTCTTATATTTTCGTCCAGTTATCATTCACTTCAGCCTACAGCATCTACAGACCATTAATGTACCTACAGAGTTTGGAACTTTGTCGAAAGAAAAGAAAATTCTTCCAAGTATGTACCTATCTAATAAGAAGTAAGAACCTATTTATTATTTTTAAAATGTTACTCATAAATATGTAGGTACCACAATGTGTTTCACGATTCAGCAGTGTTCCACAACGAGTACCTCAAGTAGGTACTCAACTTATCAAACCTGACACATACCTACCTAATTACGAATTTAAACATTTAAAAATCTCATACAATCGCTTCTCCATTGTCATATTATATTGTCATTGCCACATAAATTTTTGGGAGATTTTGTCTCTAAAATATAGTGAAAGCGTAGCTAGCAAAATAATCATTGAACTGACAGTGAACATTAATTTTTTCTTCTAAATTTCGCACCCACAGAAGCAAAAACAAATGATAACTATATTTTGTAAAACTGACAGCCTACCCTATACTTAAAGGAGGAACAATTTGTGGATATTGTAACGGAAGTAGGAGCTGAATTATGGTACAGTGACGTCATTATGCGTAGCTCACGAGCTAGGCTCGGTATGGACTTTGCGTTAGATACCCTTACACAGTAGATAATCTCAATCTTCTTCCACATTCCATTCTTAGATAGTGTTGTAAATAGTAAAGGCCACCGCCGCCAACGGACGTTGTATCAAATACAGATGTTAAATACATTATCCGACATATTATGACTCGTGGCATGGCGTGGCATGGCGTGGCGTGGTGGTATATGTGGTTCGTGATGCAACCTGCTAAGGATTGAACAAGGTTATGACCTGGACGCCAGGGTTCTTCGCTTATTTTTTGGACCGGCAACACTTCAAAGATGCCTTTGGTGTTACTGATGCCAATGGGTGACGGAGGCTAGGTTATGTACCTAGTACCATTGGATGTCTAACCGTTGTTTAATTTTTACGTGCATAATAATATACCTCTACCCGTCAGCGAATTTACAGGTTTTCTAGCGTGATGAAAAATAAATAAAAAGAAGACAACTGTTAGAAATTTTACTACACGGCGTAATAATATTTAAAATTAGGCATTAGGTAACAGGGAAAATGCAAAACAAACCTGAAGCTATGCAAACACTATGCTTTTTTAATATCGAATGCGCCGTCAGTATCTCGAAGCACCCTATCTATAATTTGGGAGCGGCTATTATAACACATCTCAATTTGGTTTTAACACATAAATAGTAATAAGTAGAATGCGGGTGGCACGGACAGACGGACACATTAGTAGGGACTGGCAACATAGACGTGGGTCTGAAGGTAATTTGGAATCGGACAGTAATTTATGAAGTTACAAGCGTGGGCATTGTTTTCTGACTGTGTCTGGGTCAAAGCTCATCTCTTAATTATTTGATGAAACAACTTGATAGTCTTGACTTTCGTGTGCTTAAATAATCATAACCTTACACCGGGATTCACTGTGTCGTGGGTGCCATGGACAACACACAAATACAAGAAGAAGACATACACCCAGACCGCGAACAAAAATTTGACTTCATCATTGAAATTGAAGTTGGGTTTGAAATTGAATTGGGTTGAGGGCGTTAAAGTCATCTAGATATTTTCTCTGCGGAAAATCGAACCCGGAACACTTCACTACAGGGTCCCAATGGGAGTAGGCATACAACCACAATATTTTTTAATATTACGTAAAATCAGCCTGAGAAAAAATCTCCTACTTAGACTTGAAACCACAAACTAGACTGTACCGTACGTAATAAGTCGTGTATAAAAAACGCGTCAAATCCGTCGACCACAAATGACGGTCCTATTACCGACCACACATTGCGTGTGAGACACAAATTGAGACGAGTTCTAATGCCTGCCTTCGTAACTATATTACGCCCCTCGCCACGAAATCTACGGCGTGGAACACAGATGTCGTCAACATTGCAGGTTTCTGAAATGGAATCAAAGTAATGGGCATAATACATTGAAGTATTATTACTAGCGTATAGAACCGAACCGACATCGCGTACACGATATTTGTCCCAATGAATTGGCGCCAATGGGCTTCAATTTCAATGTATTCGTTCGATTTTGAAAGGAGAACGGGTGCTCAATTTTATTTTGAAAATAGAACCTCCCGGTGTGACACAAATTTTGTTCGCGACGATGTCTGTTCTGGTACTATAGTACATTATACTTAAAGGGCATAATATACTTAATTATATAACGCTTTCCTTACTTCATGCAAATGATTTAGCAATACGTAGTTACATTACTAGTTATTTATTTATGTAGTTAATTTTTTTAATTAGTGGTGATCGTAGCTCGTGCCAACTTTGCACGAAGCTTTATCGTTTTCTTAACTTCCGTCACTTACGCCCCAACTCAGAGTCACTAACGTTACTTAAATCGCTCCTTAGTACAGAATTTGTATGGTGATTCTTTACTAAGGAGCGATTAAAGTAACTGTTAGTGACTCTGAGTTGGGGCGTTAGATTGACTATTTCTCCGATGAGCATTGGTTGGACCATTATTGAAATATCATCTTACCCTCAATTAAGAAGAATTCGTGTCCGTTCAGCCATTATTTTCGGTAATTCAGTCTTTCTCAAAGTTAGTGAAAAGGCCCGTAGTATTTAATATGTGGGCCCTAAAAAGATTGAGACCAGTCATTGCCTTATTTCTAATTAACTTAAACAAAATTATTTTTGATAACTTAGAGGGCTTTAGAAAATTTATAAACCTCAAATGAGACATTTCGATAAAGTTTCAGAATCTATAAGTAATATAAACGAATACTTAACAAGCCCAAAATATTACGTTCAACGTTCGAAACTTCATCAATTCTCTAAAAATATTCATCAATCCTTCCAAAATCGTCTGCGTTGAAGTGTCGACGTGACAGTGTGACAGCGTGACAGTGTGGCCTAGTGACAATGCCAATAGAGCCATCGGACATGGGTAATCACTGCCATTGTGACACTGCAGATGTTACAACACTAGGGTGACCATCGTTTTTTATTTTTATAGATATTGCCCAGAAACGAGTAGTGGAATCACTTGATGGTAGGTGGGTAAGTGTTTAATGTTGTCCAACTCGCTCAGACACATCAGTAACGCCCATTATCACCGATGCGTTGCCGGTCAAGAAAGAAGAGAGAAGAAAGATTGAAAATGAAAATGAAAATTGAAAATGAAAATGATTTATTGGGAAAAATTAGTTTAAAAAACACATTGTTGAGTTTAAAAAATACATTCCGTTGTTGGGACATCCTTTTATGTAAAAAATTTTACCTGTGCCAAGATGTTCCGCTCTTCCATAGAAAATTTATACATATTTTATACTCAGGTTATTAAGAAAATTTAAACTTAAATCAACATGAAAAATGTTGTGTCTGCGTGCGACCCCGCGCGGGCTTGTGTGTGTGTTTCTACGAGTGTGTGTGTGTGTGTGTGTGTGTGTGTGTGTGTGTGTGTGTGTGTGCGAAAAATTATTTTTGAAGTAGCATGTTGCAAAAATAACTCTCATTGTGGACATAAATATGTAGTGCTGTTTTGTTTCTCAGGACAACATTTTATGTAACTTGTTGAAATGTGACTCTACCGGTGAATTGCTGCGTTTAATTTTATTTGCTCGTGATAAGTTAGGTAATGTTTGCGTCTGAGTCAATTTAATGAATTACCTGTTAATTTACATTTTACATTAATCAATAAACTGCATAAATAATTTAGTGTGAAGTCTTTAAAGTTTCATTATGATGTATTTTATTATTATTCTTATATAATATTAAAAAAATGTTTCTGTCCTATACCTAGGTAAGTAGGTATGCCCATACCCGTACGCACCTATGATAATTATGTTGAAATATTTACCATGTTAGAAGCTGTTACCAGGAAGGCTATTCTCTTTTGTAACTTGACAGCGGAGTTTCAAAATTGACGTTTGAGTTCTAGGATCACTTCACTTCGCAAGTGCCGTACTAGATGATTAGAGGATGACATATTTATTATTCTCGATCATCGAATTACGTCACCGTCGAAGCTCGTGTCCAATTGTCAAACGAAAAGTTAGTCAAGAACTATCGCCATCTTTAGTCGTTTGACGTTTGAGTTCGAGACTCCCTTCACTTCGCAAGTGCGTACCAAATGATTCGAGAATCACATATCAAGATCTCGGACTCGAACTTCAATTTTGACACTCATCGCGGAATCCGCTGTCAAGTTACAAAACTGAATAGCCCTGCTGGCTCGGATGAGTGACACAAAACCAGATTTTTCACACCAGAAAATAAAAATGTCTCTACATAATTTTGGTCACCCTACAAACGACAATGCGGCCCTGTTTAATTATGTGTGACCGATGTACTTTATTTAGTGTCACCATTCAGTCCTGATAGATAGATGATGGACTCCATCGCCATACTGCATGGGACTCTGGGTCTATGGGGCCGCCGAACTGACGTATGAATGTCTAATGGAATCACATGCTTATAGTAATCGTTTCAACGGGTTAAGGTGCGGATAAAGATTGATCGAAGAAAGATAGATAAATAATGATGTGAATGTGTCAAGAAAAGTAAATTGACATGAACATTTGTTGAGGTGCATTACAATGTTGTAAATTTTTATTGTACTTACTTACATTTTAGACACTTAACTACTTACGTACATTATTATGAATCGTACTACGTAGGTATGATATTGCGTGAGATATACAGAAATGTTGAAACTTTTTTCGAATTTTATTCGCATAAATAATTTTTTGCGTATTTTATTAAAATTAGTTAATATATTCCAGACGATATACAGAAATATTGTAGGAAAAAGAAGAATAAGAAACAACAAGATGAATGAAATATTTTTTTGCAGTAGGTTTATTATACCTACCTAATATTTCAGATTAATTTGTCAGAATCAATTCTAAACTTCGGTACCTAAAAAATATTCAAGCTTTCCATGAAGCCTGCCACCACAAAATTGATACAAATTGTGCTGCTTTGTTACACCCCTTGAGTAAGGCGCCAAATGACTCGTTGGCTGATGTTGAGAAGGCTGAGGATTAGGGACCCAATTCTTTGTTCTTTCTTTTTCTTTTTTTTGACCATTTATTCATTAGTGATGAGAGTTCATTCTTTTTTGACCAGCCTTATCGGTGTCACTCTTTATTCTCCGCGTTCAGAGTGGTAAATAACAAATCGTTTAGTTGCATTTTAAAGGATTCAACTGGACTGCGAACAGAATATTTGTAATATAAATAAAAATTTTAAATTTGAAGCAAATTAGTATTAGGTAACTTATTTCTCTGATCCACCATCATGATTCCTATAATCTGAATTATTCTACTACTTATGTATAATCAGCTCATTCATTAATTGAAGTTTACTGCTGATTTATGTCAAGTCATACGTATCTACAACTTATTACCGTCATAAGGCATACCCACGTAATACCTATGTATTTATTTTTAATGCACATAAGTCGTTGACTTTCTTAAAATTGTATATAAATAGGGTTCGAACCTAGACCACCCGAGTGAAATCCGGCCCTTTATAATAAAAACTATACAATTAGATACCTATAGATCGATCATTTACATTCAGTGTTGACATTATCAGTTTGCTAACGAAAGCTAAGCTGTACTTCAATATGTGCCGACATCACGTACGTAAATATATAGTATAAAAAGATAACGCAACCATTACTAGCTTAATGAAATTACTCCAGAAATGCTTTAAGCAAAACCAGTAATCTATGTTAATTGAATCGCTGAATTCGATTGAAGATCTCTTAAGAAAGCGCTTGTTGTAAAGGTATCCGATTCTTTTGTACACCTCAAAAGAGCCATAATGTGACACCCGTTGATGACAGATGACCGACTCGGAACCGATATCACTTACTATTTATAAACTAACCTGTTAATCTAAAATAGCACTTGAGACTTCCTCAACAAAGTCGATGTAAGTTTGGCAAGACCAAATATTTACTTTTAAAGGGGTTTCGTAATGGATCTTAAATACGGAGGCGCTAAAAGGTGGTCTTTTATACATATTTATTTTATTTGGAACAGGCTGTTGGTTTTATAAAGATGTTGGCTGTTGACTGTGGTTGTGAGAATTAGCGAGCAGTGTTTAATCTGTGATATTGTGATGCTGCCAAGGTAGAGGACCCATTTGATGTTTGCGTTACGTTAGGATGGCAATTTTGTTTGGTTTGTTTATAATATTAGTATCTAGTCTTTGAATATAAGTAGGTATACAAAACATGTTTCACCGCAAAAGCCAATTTTTTCGCAAACAGACCCCTGAATCGAAGATACCCTAAAAAACATTTTTTTAATTTATTCCACAACTTTTTAACCGACTTCAAAAAAAGGAGGAGGTTCTCAATTCGACTGTTTTTTATGTTTGTTACCTCAGAACTTTCGACTGGGTGAACCGATTTTTATTATTGTTTTTTAGTCGAAAGCAGGTGCTTGTCATGTGGTCCCACATTAATTTGAACGAGATCTGACAAGTAGTTTTTGAGTAATTTTGAAGTCGGTAATTTTTTGTTAGTAAAATTTAGATTATTAGTTTTAATAAATGTATATCCATGCCAAATAACAGCTTTGTAACACTGAGGGTCTGGAAGCTATGCTGCGGACAGACGGACGGAAATGACGAAACTATAAGGGTTCCGTTTGAACTCCGAATCCCTAAAAAACAATGACGAAATAGCTGCGTATGATTGAGAAATGACATAGATGCACGGAGGGGAATTTCTTTTAGAACAATTTGGAATAAACACTAAACGATAGGTAATAAGGTGTTATCAGTGAACGAATATACTATTAGTTCATTGGGTTTTATACATAGAGCAGGCTCTTTTTTAACCGACTTCATAAAAAGGAGAAGGTTCTCAATTCGACTGTATTTTTTTATGTTTGTTACCTCAGAACTTTCGACTGGGAGAACTGATTTTGATGATTCTTTTTGTAATCGAAAGCTGGCGCTTGTCATGTGGTCTCACTTAAATTTGAGCTAGATCTGACGAGTAGTTTTTGAGTTATTTTGAAGTCGGTTATTTTTTCTAGGTAAAATTCAGTTTATTAAATCTTTATTTGTTTAGGGGTTTTGATATGGTTACATAAGAGCAGGCTCTTATGTAACCATATTAAAACCCCTTTCTTCTTCTTCCTGTTCATCCTTGCCTTTGATTACAACTTATTTATTTAGCAAAATTATACAGTTGAATGGATGCACGATTTTAAAAAATAATTGAGATCTATCTTTTATAAGTAGGTACCTACCTACACTACGTATCTATTTATCTTTTAGTGTTCGTTTTTCAGCTTTCCTCTCTCGGCCTTGGTTCCGACCGGGGCAGAATTTTATGAAACACTTAAAAAGTTTGGTCCCAATGAATGTATGTCCCAATGAATTGGCGCCGATCGGCTTCAATTTTCAATGGATTCGTTCGATTTTGAAAGAAGAACGGGGGCTCAATTTTGAAAATAGAACCTCCTGGCGGGAGACATTTTGTTCGAGATGTCTGTTCTATGACATTATACTACAATGGTCGTGAATGTGTACGCTTGTATGTATCATTTGAGGGTATTTAACGTAGTAAATAATTATATTTATTATTTTAATAGTGTAATGGAAGTGAAATGACTTAAATACTGTCATAAAAATACTTAAACGTCTATACTATTAACTACTTAAGGGGGAGAAAGAGAAAATGTTTTCGGCTTTGACTAAACGATTTCGGTAAACAATAGATAAAGATGATTTCTACAAGTTAACTTTAGTCGTAACCCGCATTATTAAACTTCGTTCGAAAACCAAAATTAACATGACAATATATTGTGGATAATTTTGGATGATCCCTCAATTCGATTCGCCTCACTGCATCCACAATTACACATTTAAGCTGGCACGGCTTATAAGGAAGAATCGTTCCTTTAACTTGAAACCGTTCTCAATGAATCTTTTGTAAATTGGTAAGATCATGGATCTTTTTATGAATAAAACATTCATACATTTCGCTGTTCTCAGTGAACCGAGCGCACCCATTCCGCTAATGCAGACTCATTTCAGGGTTAAACGCCACTCGTGGTGGCTAAAATGTTGCTGGGAATGGGTTCTTTTTTCAAATGTTTAGTGTTAAACGTGCTACCATAGACCTATATGTATATACTATACTAGACAGGCTGTTCAGTACTAAAAGTTTCGACATCTACGTTGACACCACATGGTGCCAACGCATTTTAGTCGGCTGCGACCAAGCGAGATAAGTAGATGTCATTTTTGAAAAACCCCGACCGTTCCAGAACACATAATAGTTCGCATATTGTTTATTGTGCACAGTTAAAATGTCTTCATTATTTATGCTTGAACTTTATTTGAGTTTATTTAAATCATGATTGGTAAATAACTATATTTTTACTTACATTTAAAAAAATATTTAGTGCAAAATATTTGATATCCGCCATCTTGAACCGAACTTGACCGAACGAAGCGCTGTCACAGAGTATGCAAAATGCTTGAAAAATATCACACGGATTTTGTTCGGAACAGCCCGTCTATATATTTAAGTCTATGCGTGTTACACATTTTTTTAAGTAAACGAGCTGATGATCCACCTCATGGTATAGCAAACGTTGTCCATGGAGATCAGTTAAACTAATGGTATCATCACTGATAAGTTGTCGGTTGCCGGCCAAGAAAGGAAAGAAATGTTTGGTGGTGATTTATTTATTTGGTCCGCTGAAGCGTGTGACGCCAAAGTCTACTTTTAGAATTGACTAGCTGTTACTCGCGACTTCGTCCGCGTGGTATTTAATATTATTAAACTTTTCATTGATCCAGTTTTTTTACTATTTTTTTCTAAAATAAAAGTAGCCTAAGTTACTCCTTGTTATATCAGCTATCTGCCAGTGAAAGGCCCGTTAAAATCGGTCCATCCATTTCAGAGATTAGCCGGAACAGACAGACAGACAAAAATTGTAAAAAATGTTGTTTTGGTAGGTATAATATGTATCGTATATACATCCAAATGCACTTAGTAAAAAGCGGTTATATTACAAACAGACACTCCAATTTTATTTATTTGTGTATAGATTACATTACCTAAAAATGCTACTTCTTATATTAAAGCCTGACAAACGTTCCGGAAATTATAATTTTCATCGAGATTTTATACTAATCATGTTTCAAAAACAATATTATTTGATAATTAGGTACCTACAACGACTCTACATAGAGAATACCGAAGTTGCTTTACATCAGATCAGAAGATAAAATTAATACATATTATTATTTTTCAATTCAATCTTTAAGGCATTTCTGATAAATGGTTATCAAGCCTTAGCAATAAGTCCCTCATTAATTGCTAATTATTAAAGGACCCTACACAAAGACCCCAAGCCACTTCACAAAGATACTACGCGGGGTCCATTCTGTCTTCCTGGCGTCAAGGAGCGTCATTTTAGGTCCACCGGTGGGCGATTAGCGGTGGCTGTGTCGCTCTCATTACAGCGGGCCCTAATTGCGCCACGGCACATCTCAAACGCGCCGCCCGCTTTCATCTCGCCGCCGGCCGCGGACATGGTGCGGACTGGAGCGGGAGCGATTGGCGTTTCTATCATGAGATTCTTAGGAAAATTTTAGATACAGTAACTAGATATGGATTATGTGAGTATGTGTAGGTTGCACATCTTGATTCGCTAAAATATCATGAGGAAGCTTAAGAGTTCCTTGTAATATTCTGATATAGGGTCAGTATTTAGGGTTTAGAGGTTCATCAACTTAGCTTGTAAGCTGTACATTGTAACAGAGGAACCAAATAGTATTTATTTATTTAATCCTTTTTATTGTATTTATTGTAAGGGTGGACATAATGCCGAGGGTAGGGGCATTCTTTACAATTATAACAAATGTTCCGTATCCAAATCTTAAAAAATCTTTTGGAGTATTCACAAAGAAGGAAAAAGAAGAGTGACAAGATCTGTAAAATTGATCAAAATATTATTTCAAGACTGTTCCAGTATAGTTACATGCCCAGCGACGACCTTGGCATTATTTTTTGGGTCGGAAAATGATGTCATTTTAAATGTCACATCCTAAATAATGCATATTTCGATCGCTACGCCCCGCGCTACGATCGCTTCTCTACGATCGATCCGCTGCGATCGTTATCCTTCCATAACCTCGCTACATCTATTCAATATAAACACACCATTAGTCCATATTATTATGTAGCCAACAAACCTTTCATATTGGACCGTACATTTAAATTTAAGCACTGTGAATGATTCGTAGACTCAGAGACTGTTGCGAGGTATTTCGTTGAGCGCACACATAACTTGGTTTTACGATAATTGCCTTTATTCATTTATAACTCTCATATAAATTGAAAGGTGATCTTAATTGCACTCTATTAGCAAGCCGAGACTGATATGGCTGGATTTTTTAAGTTATATTCCTTATGTTAAGTAACAAGGACTTGTCAATATTTTGTGAAGATATGTACAACTTAAATGAAATTGAAAATCATTTGGTCATTTAAATACTTTACAAAAAAGGTAGTTAACTAACTATTTTGTGAAATATATAAATAAAAGAGGTACCTACTTGGCAGATACATATCTTATATTTAAATTTTCCTTACAATGTACCTAGCAGGTAGATAAACGATGTAAAAAGTCTTTAAAAATATTATGAGTCTGCAAATACCATTTTTCGATTACGGTCAGTTTGGGAAATATTCAGCTATCAGTACTAGTAACCTAAACCTAGGCGGTCCTGACAGAAGATTCTTCGTTAATGAACATCTGACCCCTGAAAATAAACAACTATTTAATGCAGTAAAATCCCGTGCTAAAGAAAAGTCGTATAAGTTCACTTGGGTAAGGAACTGTGTTATTTTTTTAAGAAAAAACGAGGAATGTCCTGTCTTAACCATAGCGACAGAAAAAGACCTACGGAAAATAACCTGATACTAACACTAAGTCGAGTCTCGGAAGTGTTCGTGAATAAAATTAAGTATTATGTAATATTTAATCTATGTTGCCGTTCTATCTTACTTTTCAACTACACACATACATCAAACATCATATCGTTCTACACAAACATACCAATAAATCATATAACACATACAAATAATTATATCATGCAATTATACACATACATTATTTTACTTTTCAACTACACACATACATCAAACATCATACCGCACTACACAAACATACCACTACATCATACAACGCATACACATAACAATATCATACAATTATACACATACATTATTCTTAACACACATTACTTTAACTTACATTCACACTATCTTAATATTATTCTGTTAGTCAGTGCATACCTAGACATTAAAAACAAAATTAGTACCTATTTCTGTAATATTTCTAACTTTGATTTACTAATGTTATTGTCCTTAAAATGTAACAAACTTTGCGCTCCAGTGTTCATCTTACGTATTTACCGGCGCCTACTATTAAAACTACAGATTTACCTTAGTTTTATGATGTACAAACAAATGCATTCTATATTATGTTACATATTTACAATATCACAATGCCTCAGTTAAGCCTATTTTATCAAAACGTGCGAGGCTTGCGCACTAAAACTTTGCAATTCAGACAGAACCTACTTAATTACGATCATGACGTAGTAATTATCACCGAAACATGGCTCAATGACGGTTTCTACAAGGGAGAACTATGTGACGACCGTTATGAATTATTCCGATATGACCGTAACGAATATACATCATCCAAAAAACACGGGGGCGGTGTCATGCTTTGTGTCAAACATAATCTGCAAGCGCAGGAACGTCCCGACTGGGCTTGCGCGGGCGTCGAGTGCCTCTGGATCACTATCAGTGCGGCCGCGCTAGGCGCCCGCGACAGGCGCCCGCGACAGGCGCAGTATACATATATGTGTTGTCTATATCCCACCTGATGATAAACATGCGCAGCGTCTTACTTGTTTCGCCGCTCAGCTAACTAACATTGTGTCTTTGCATCCGAGCGATCATTTTATCATAGCGGGAGATTTTAACATTTCGCACATCGCTTGGTCATCATCGGGCCATACTGCTCGCAAGAGTGTTTCAATAGATTTACAATTAGCAGCAGAATGCTTGATAGATTCATGTTGCCTTTCTGGACTTAACCAATATAATATACACAGAAATACATGTGATAACACTTTGGACTTAATATTTAGTGATACTCACATTGACGTTTCTCGTTCCAGTATGTCACTAGTTACGGAGGACGGTTATCATCCTTGTCTAGATTTAAATGCGCCCGATCTTATGTTACCCTGTTTTAAGCGTGATAATATAACGAAACACTGCTTCTTCAAAGCTGATTATTGTAAAATTAATAACGCTCTATTCAATATTGATTGGAACACTTTACTTCAAGGAACTAATATAGATGAAATTGTTAATAAATTTTATTCGCTTATAAATAAAGTTATAAATGAATTCGTACCAAAAAAAACACATCACTTTAATGATAGATTTCCTGTATGGTATTCAAGGTCTCTAATACATATAATAAATGATAAACTACGTGTGCATAAGCGGTGGATTCAACATAGTAATCCTAGAGATTATGATGAATTCTCCATCTTACGAAGGCGGCAAAAGAAAATTCAAAAAAAGTGTTTCACTTCATTCCAAGAAAATATTCAGATTAGTCTTAAAAATAACCCTAAATATCTATGGTCTTATTTAAAAACATTGCGTAGTAACAACACCGGATACCCCAATGTACTAACATTGGGAGACAACTCTTATCGAACTGAGGCAGACGCCTGCGAAGGTTTTAGCCGCTACTTCGAGAGTATGTTTCAGAAGCCAGCTTCTCATTACAATCTCCCGTTGCTATCAGAATCAACTGACACCATTAATAGACTAAATTTTACCGAAGATATAGTTTTTAAATTATTAAGTAAAATCGACATTAACAAGGGTCCTGGTAGTGACAAAATCCCCCCGATATTTATAAAAAACTGTGCTTCTTGCCTTGCTAAACCATTAACTATAATATTTAATTTATCAGTAAACGTCTTTGGAGCTTTCCCAAATATTTGGAAAGAGGCATTGGTTGTTCCCATTCATAAAAGTGGTCCACGTGGTCGGATTGAAAATTATCGCCCTATCTCCAAACTAAACTTATTCTCTAAAGTTTTCGAAAAATTAATATACCAATCCATAAGTTCGTTAATACTCAATTCGATCCCTGGAGAACAACACGGCTTTATGACGAAGCGCTCCACTGTATCCAACTTGATGGTATTCACGGAATATATCTTTCGCTCCATGGACTGTGGAGACCAAGTTGACGCCATATATACAGATTTTGAAAAAGCATTCGACAGAGTAGATCATATTATTCTGCTTCATAAGCTGCACGCATTAGGTATAAGAGGCGACCTTTTTAGATGGATAAGTTCATACATAACAAACAGGAGTCAAGCCGTCTCTTTAGGAAATACACATAGTGCCTACGCTGCTATTTCTTCAGGTGTTCCTCAAGGGTCCATACTAGGACCATTATTGTACAACGCGTATCTTTATGATATCAGTTCATGTTTTACTTATTCTAATTTCTTAATGTTCGCAGACGATAAAAAAATTTATTTAAAAATTAACAATGTAACTGATTGTCACAAAATACAATTGGACTTAAATAATCTATATAAGTACTATGTTACAAATCGTATCACTGTGAATGCAGCTAAATGCCATCAAATAACCTTTACTCGCAAAAAGAATCCTTTAATATATACTTACAAAATGAACAATGTTCCCATTAAAAAAGTAGAATTTGTTCGTGACTTAGGTGTTATATTAGATGCAAAAATGACATTTGTAAATCATATAGATACAATAACTTCCAAGGCATATAAGCAGTTAGGCTTCATAAAACGTGTCTGCAGTTCTTTCAGCAATACAGCTTGCATCAAAGTTTTGTATTTCTGCTATGTCCGAAGTATATTAGAATATGCTTGTAGCATATGGTCCCCTCATTACAATGTCCATATTGATAGGATTGAAACGATTCAAAAAAAATTCGTCAAATTTTTGAATATAAAAAGTTACAAAACCCCTGTTTCCTATGTTGAAGCTTGTAAATATTATCGTATTGACTCTTTAGGTCAGCGTCGTAAACAATATGACATCGTACTGTTGTATGACATACTAAATGGGAAAATAGATTGCAGCGAACTCTTATCCCGCATCGAACTCAGGGTCCCATCAAGGTATCCTAGACATATTAAGCCGTTATTCTACGTCCCTCGAGCAAGAACCAATTATGCACATAACTCGGCTCTTTGCCGTATTGTCAACACATATAACAATCAGTACTCAAATATAGACCTATTTAACCTTAGTAAATCTTCACTAAAAAGTGAAATTAAAAAAATAAATAAATAAAAAATGCACTTTTTGTAACTATATTATTCTCAGGTACTTAACCATCCATATATACATACATACACATGCACACATAGGTACACACACATGCACACACGCACGCGCACACACACACACACACACACATACACACATATTAAATGTACGAAAACAACCGTTTAAATTAGTAAAAAATATTAATGTTTTATTATAATGTAAAATAGCCCTTAAGTAACTGTGTAATCCATTTTTGGCCTTAGTTGATATGTATATCCCTATATTATTCGACTGTAAAATTGTAAAAAAACGCTGTTGGATTGCCTAATAAACGATTAAATAAATAAATAAATTTAAAGTGCTAATTTCCTTCACGGCTATGCCTATATTTCGCGTAGCCACACACAATTAGCCAGGTTTTTTTCTAACATTAATTTAACATTAATTACCTTTTTACTACTTAGAACTTTGCAAATTAGAAGTGTGCTAAATCAATATTGAAACTCCTAAGCTATCACTGCTTAGAAGAAAACATCTAAGTATTTTACTTTACATTACATTAGGTAACATTATTAATTCTTTAAAGCCATAAAATAGGGAGTCGAGCGGCATGATCCACAATCAAAATGCAGTCCGTAATCCGTGTTAGGCCACACATCACGCTACCATCCATTATGGTCACTGTGAATGTGATTAAGAAATAGACGACGGCATACTGTCCACGGTGTTTCATTTGACGATTGTATGAAAGCTGCATGATGAAACATAGGCTAGGCAAACGCGACGATGTCGCTCCGTGGACAGATTACTTATAGTACTTAACGACGCAAGATGCAAGCAAGCGACGAACTTTCCAACATTGCAAGTTTTGACCACGGACCTGAAAAAAAGACGGACGTAACCTCGTCTAATCGAGAGTGAAGCAGTATGGTGTCAATGTGTGGGTGTGTGTACTTGTACGAATAGAGAGTTGGTATTACTATGGGTGCTTCACTGAATTTGTTGTTAGGATTACGTCCGTCTTTTTTTTAGGTCCGTGGTTTTGACCAAATAAAAAAAATGATTACGTTTGATTTCAGAAACAGGATGGCTAGCTAGCCAGGGGAGAGAAATCTTCTACATCTACGCCAAAATATCGTCGTCATTAACTAAGTAATACTTTAGTTTCCAGGCCAATGTAATATAATAAAACATTACTATTCAAGTATAAATAAAGTCATAAAAAATCTATTTCGTTACCCCTTTCGGACGTCTACTACAAAAATTTACAATGATACCAAAATTATGAATAATCAACAGTTATACACATACAGTACTTGCGTTTTTATCTGGAAAATCCTTAATAAAAAGATTCATACTAGCATTACTTTTAAAAAACAACAGTCGTATAGCAAACGCCGAGCTAGCTTCCTTGCGATCCCAAAAGTCAGGACATCATATGGGAGTAAAACCCTAACGCACGAAGGAGCATTATTGTATAATAAAATACCTGCACACATAAAAAATGTAAGCTCACTTAATGCATTTAAATCGAAATTGTCACAGTATATTAGGGAGAAGTAACCACCCTCATAATGATTTGTAAAAATAGACTGGCTTCTGTCAATATTACAATTGTTGGTTTAATGCATTAATTGAGTATGTCATGATTTTCAAAATTAATTTATTATTTTAACGACAAGAAAGTACCGGATTTGATTTCCGACGACAAATTGTCGTTAAAGATGGCGGAAAATAAATGTCAACGGAAACGGACGTTGAGTACATTTCAAAAAGTTAGAGTTCACGTAGTATTGACTTAGTTGGTTTTTTGAGCACTTCGATTCGAGCCTTAGAACCGAGAGGTTGTCTCTTCTTTAAATATACTACTGTGCATAGTTATTATACTAATACCTAAGTGCGAAATATTGTAATAAGGAATATAAGTGTGAGTGATTATCAAGGTGTTTCATTTTACTGTGATTATCAAGGTGTTTCATTTTACTTCAGAAGTGGCAAGAACCATAAAAAGGTATGTTAATCTGAACTGTTTTAATATTACATCGAATTATTTAAGCTCTACGGCTTTATTGCTAACATTGATTATGAGTCTAATTTGATGAATAAATAAAGCGATTGGGACGCATGTGGATACTACAATTGGATTTAATGGCGTAAAGAATATAATGTAAAATTTTGCTATTTAAGTAATACATGCCGGCCATGCCGCCATAAAGAAACATTTAATTATGTGTTGCGTGGGTGACGTGTAATGTTATGCTTGACCACATGGCCGGGGCTACTCCCTGGTGGTGCAACAGCGTGCATTGATGTACACCCTAACCATGCCTGTCGAGTGTTTGGTCAGGGTTACTCTCTGATAGCACAAGACACGTATGGATCATTATTTCACGGAGAAATATGAACGTATTCATATTGAATATTTAGTTTTCCTCTTGAAGTGTCCATATGCTCCAGAAACGTTGGCAAATAATAGACAAATCACGTACGCACACCAATTTTGAGATGGATATGGAACTGAATAGTGAACTGTCGGATATGTACTAACCATGTATTATTCTAACCATGTTTATGAATACGAAATTGATGCCTCAAACCAAAATAATTATAGATGAACTATGTTTGTTCACTGATTTAGTGAGGAGTCCGCCGTACTATGTTTGTACATCGGGTTAGGGTAGGAGAACTGGTTAGCTATGTTTGTTAACCGGGTTAGTTCATGGAGGCCGGTGGACTATGCTTGTACATCGGGTTAGGATAGAAAAGTTGGTGAACTATGGTTGATCACCGGGTTTATGCAAGGAGACTGGTAGACTATGCTTGTCTACCGGGCTCTTGATGGTACTGGGATACTTTCTGTTGGTGTATAATGATATTGATGAACGAGTATGTTTCTCGGATTCAGGAGTAGCGACGGATTATTGTTAAAATAATGCATGAATATGAAGGCTTACAAGAAGAGTTTAATCTACTTGTTAATATAAAGAATATAATATAATATATAGGAAACATAAAATAAAATAAAACCCACAGTGAAATTAAAGAGTTAACATTTTATTCAGAATTATTTTTACAAATTAGTTACTATTTACTTATTTGGTTTTTTTTTTTAAAGAGTCGGTTTATTCTGTTATATTATGCTTTGCTAAAAGATTATGATATTGTAGATAGTGGCTCAAAAGAAGAACGGATTATGTCTCGATAATGCACATGTTTCAGTGAGGCGTGATGGCATCCGGTGATGAATCCTGTACTCCACCTGGTACACCTCCGAGGCGCTCGTCAAGGTCAAAGAGGGCCAGACGGGAAAGTTCCACTTCCAGCTCGGATGATGAAGTCAACCATCGGAAGATGCGTAAGCTTGTAAAAAAGTTTTCTACCAAGGATATACTAAACCTGTTCAAGCACATATCTAAGGACTCGCCTAACAACTCATGGAATAACAGTAATTTAAACAATGTTATCCCGGAATTTGATCCATCGAATAGATCCCAAACTATTGAATGCTGGTTGAACAAAGTTAACGAATGTGCCGTTATATATGGGTGGAATGAGAAACAGGTTGTTCATTTCTCGCTACAAAAATTATCCGGGTTAGCAAAGAAATGGTTCGAGGCCTTACCGACAGTTGTTTTCACGTGGGAGGAATGGCAGGTGAAGCTTAAGAGAGCCTTCCCTAGCGAAGAGAACTACGGACGTCTTTTGGAAGAGATGTTGGGTCGGACTTCACGTGGAGAAGAAAGCCTTCGCGAATATTTTTATGATAAGTTAGGGTTATTGAATCGTTGTGAAATTAGCGGAAAAAAAGCTGTAGACTGCATTATATATGGTATCAGTGACCGGTCAATTAGGAATGGCGCTCAGGCTTTAAATAGTTCAGAACCTGATGATTTATTAAATTTCCTATCATCGCAAAAGCCTCAGCCATCAGCTAATATTAAATTGCGTGAGCGGTCAACCCAAAAGCCTAATTCTAGTAGTTCAGTTACAAATGTAAATACCTTTAACAATAGCGCAATTACGTGTTATAATTGTCAATCAAAGGGGCATCCTTATTTCAAATGCCCAAAGCCACTTATAAAATGTCGACAGTGCAAACGAATCGGACACGATAGGGAGGGATGCACAATGGAGCCTTTTGTTTCGAGATCTAAGACTAACCATTTAGAAAATACAACTGAAAAGAAAGATACCCTATTGATTAACTTTTCTAATGAGAGCAATTCTAAGTATTTCAAGTCTGTAATAATCGACGATCAGACATTTAAGGCGTACATTGATTTTGGCAGTGAATGCACTCTTTTACGTAAAGCCGAGGCAGAATCGTTAAAACTAGTTAAGATTTTTGATAATATTCCCGTTGTTAGAGGTTTTGGTCAGTCAACCGTGGTACCCCATTATAAGTCACGTGTTTATGTGACCATTGACGACATTGAGGCTGAAATCGATGTCCTCGTTGTTGATGATGCTTACATGCAGACAGCATTGATAATTGGGCAAAACTTCACGGAATTGCCAACTATTTTTGTTTTAAAGGATAGTTCCAAGCTCACCTTCTACAAGAGTCACAGTCTGACTCCATGTAAAGAACTTTGCGTACTAGAATTATACGTTACTAATCTGACAGAAATTTCTGAAACAAGTAATGTCTCGGTCCACACTAATATAAATTTTACGGGAGATGTATTTATTGAGGGATATAACTCTGTCGAAACTGGTAGGGAATATTGTCTAAGTAAAGGTGCATATAGTATATCTAACGGCAAGGGCAATGTCGTTGTCACAAATTTGTCGCCTTATGTAATCAAGCTACAACCAAACGTTTTGATAGCTAGAGCCATACCGTTTACTGAACATAGAATAAGTCATGTCAATAGGATAAATAAAGACCCCTCTACCATGGAGCCCCTCAATAAAAGTGACATTAAATGTGGACCCGGTTTGAGCGAGGATAATTTAGATAGATTATATATGTTATTGCAAAACTACAGAGATTGTTTTGCAACAAATCTTAGTGAAATCGGATGTGCAGTTGATGTAGAGATGAAGATTGACTTGACCGATAATAAGCCCATTGTCTATCGACCCTATCGGTTGTCACATTACGAACGTGAAAAAGTCCAAGAAACTATTCATGATTTGCTTCAGAATGATATTATTCAGGAGTCGAGGTCAGACTATGCTAGTCCGATTTTAATGGTTAAGAAGAAAACGGGAGAACAGCGACTTTGCGTAGACTTTCGAGCCTTGAATAATAAAACTGTTAAAGATCGGTTCCCGCTTCCACTTATCGAAGATCAGATATCTAACCTTAGTGGCAACAGTCTCTTCACGACCCTCGACCTCGCTTCGGGGTATTATCAGATTCCTATGGCTAAAGAGAGTCAACACCTCACGGGTTTTGTCACTCCCGATGGCCATTTTGAGTTCAAGAGAATGCCCTTCGGTCTAGCAAACGCGCCAGCCGTATTCCAGAGACTGGTTAACAAAATACTCGGGAATAGGCGGTTTGAATATGCTTTGGCTTATTTAGATGACGTGCTGATTCCGTCGAAGAGTGTAGATGAGATGTTTCAACGTCTAGAAGATGTATTAAAGCTTTTTAGGCAATATGGCTTGACTTTGAAGCTGGCTAAATGTAGATTTTTTGATTGTACTGTCAGCTATTTGGGATACGAGATCTCTTCGCAAGGCATTCAGCCTAGTGAAGGTAAAATTATAGCGGTTAAAGAATTTCCAAAACCATGTAACACCCACGAAGTCCGCCAATTTCTCGGTTTAACTGGTTATTTTAGGAAATTTATTAAGGGTTATGGGGAAATTGCTCGACCTTTAACGTCATTGTTAAGAAGAGATGCCACATGGCGGTGGACTGATACAGAGAATCAGGCTTTCCTAATTTTGAAAAATAGACTGATCGATAGACCTTTGTTGGCCCTTTATGATCCTACTCTCGAAACGGAACTTCACACGGATGCTAGTTCACTAGGTGTAGGGGGTATACTTATGCAATGGCAAAAAGATTCAAGAGTCTTAAAGCCTGTTGCTTACTTTAGCCGACAGACTACTCCGGAAGAAAAGCATTTACACTCCTACGAACTGGAGACACTGGCTGTAGTGTGTTCGTTAAAAAAATTTAGAGTGTATCTTTTGGGCATTCATTTTAAAGTCTATACCGATTGCGCTGCACTGCGTACTACACTAACCAAGAGAGATCTGGTCCCGCGGATAGCGAGGTGGTGGCTGCAAATCAGCGAGTTCACATTTGATATTGAGTATAGACCCGGCGTCCAAATGTCACATGTAGATGCATTAAGCAGGAACACTAAACTGCCTGCGGGGCCAGATAATAGTCTTTCCATTAGCGTGTGTACTATAGAATGCGAAAACTGGCTTCTTTCGCTGCAGTTAGCGGATCCAGAGATATCCCGTATATTTAAAATTCTAAAGCCCAATGATGACATAGAATGTAAAGAAATTCGTAAGAACTTCGTTATAAAAGACCATACAGTGTATAGAAGAGTAGATGACAGGTTATGTTTAGTTGTGCCGCGAAGTGCCCGGTGGCAAGTATGCCGAGCTAATCACGACGACATAGGGCATTTAGGGTTCGCAAAAACTTTAGAAAGGATTCAGCAATTATATTGGTTCCCGAAGCATAGAAGATTTATAAAAAAGTATGTCGCTGCTTGTTTAGAGTGTGCCTATAATAAGGATAATACGTCAAAACAAAAATCAGGTCACTTATATCCAATAGAGAAAGTACCAATACCTTTCCATACAGTTCACATAGACCACCTTGGGCCATTTGTTAGGAGTAAAGATGGTAATACTTATATCCTTACTGTAGTCGACGCTTTTACCAAATATGTCTTCGTAAGAGCTGTAAAAGATCTCAAAACAAAGAGCACTGTAAAAGTATTAGAGAAAATATTTTATGATTTTGGTGTCCCTGCTAGAATTGTGTCCGATCGTGGCACTAGTTTTACGTCAACAGCTTTTCAGACCTTCTGTAATACACATGGTATAAAACATGTCCTTAACGCAGTAGCTTGTCCCAGAGCTAACGGTCAAGCCGAAAGATTTAATCAGACCATTTTAAGTTCATTAGCGACTCAAAACTCTTCTGGCCATGAACGCGACTGGGACAAGTGTCTGGGTAAAATTCAATGGGGCATTAACAACACCGTTAATAGCTCGACGCATAAAGCCGCCACGGAAGCTATGTTTGGTATCAAATTACGGGATAATTTGTCAAATAAGCTCAATGTCGAAGATGTCCGTAGTAATGTAGATTTAGAAGTAGTTAGGAGAGAAATAAGTAGCAATATAGAAAAAGAACAAGCCAAACAGAAAGAAAGACATGACGCGAATCGGATTCCTGCAGTAAAATATAATATTGGTGATTTGGTTAAAATTTCTCGAAATAATTTTGATAACAATAAGAAAAGTACTAAGCTTTTGTCTAAATTCGTAGGTCCATACAAAGTTACAGAGATTCTAGGGAATGACCGCTATAGAATAGCGGACGTTCCAGGTTTTTCAAAGAAAGGAAAATCATATAAAACTGTCATTGCCGCTGACAGAATGCGACCTTGGATTCACATAAAAGCTTTGGAACTACATAACTCCGATAAAAGCAGCTCTGATGATAGCAATTCTGAATAGCTAATGCATCAATTACAATGTTATACCGTAACAGTAACTTATTGTTAACAAATAGGTAATTGTTTAGAATAATTAAATGGATTGTTTGATTTTATTTATTTTTTCTCTGTAAAGCAACAAAATTTTATATTTTGTATATTATATACAATATACCTATCACAATAATAATGTCATGATTTAGTGAAATATGTTATTACTTATTATACAGACATAAAAGGAGTTCTAATTCTCGTGTATTAATCAAATGTTAATTTCTGTGAGTAAATTAAGTTATAATTTATTTTTGTTTTTACCTTTTGTCTAAATCGTGTATAATACAAAAATTAAGTTTGTAGTGTGTGCCAGGAGGCAACACACTGTCGGATGGCCGAATGTCATGATTTTCAAAATTAATTTATTATTTTAACGACAAGAAAGTACCGGATTTGATTTCCGACGACAAATTGTCGTTAAAGATGGCGGAAAATAAATGTCAACGGAAACGGACGTTGAGTACATTTCAAAAAGTTAGAGTTCACGTAGTATTGACTTAGTTGGTTTTTTGAGCACTTCGATTCGAGCCTTAGAACCGAGAGGTTGTCTCTTCTTTAAATATACTACTGTGCATAGTTATTATACTAATACCTAAGTGCGAAATATTGTAATAAGGAATATAAGTGTGAGTGATTATCAAGGTGTTTCATTTTACTGTGATTATCAAGGTGTTTCATTTTAAGTACTTGTGTAGAACATACCTTATAATGACGAATGATGTTATTTAATTACTGTAATTTAATTTTATATTCTCAAGTAAGTGACGTTTGTATGTCTTTTTTGAGAATAAATATATTCTTTAAACCTATAACCTATTATCGCTTATTATACCTATAATACATAATACCATAAAACCGATCAAATACCCCGTCAGTTCCCATTCATACGCGGCCTCTAATTGTATTACCTAAGGCCGGACCACACACCAGCCGCCATTCGGATGTACATACACGTATTTAGACAGTATTAACACTATTAAACTTAATGTTAGATACAAACAAATATCGCGGAGTAGCTCTTACTTTATCAGTTAAAGTTTTAAGAAAACTAAACTTAGCAGTTCTTGTCTTAGAATATAATGTCTAGATAACAAAGTTACAGTCTATCTATTAATACTATTGTCGATGTTTACGATCATTTAAATTGTGAAACTGTTTTTTGTGACAAATAAATCTTTAAATCTTTAATCTTTAAATCTTTAATCTATGAAGTAAATTGTTGTTTAAATTATATGGTTAAAAACATCGATATCCATACTACTTCAAATAATTGTTATGGCATGTAGATTAAGACGCCCCCACCAAAAAGACTGAAGATAGTTATGACCCGACGAAGACAGCGGATATGCTGAATTTAGAAGGGTCGGTCAGCATGGTCCAAGTTAGGAAGGACTATTTCCAGCAGATAACTTATAAATATATTTTGGTACTAGATAACTTAGACAAACATGTGCCATAGTGTATGGTATGATTCGGATAAAACTCAGCGAGGAAGGAGATCTGGCTCTTTGACAACTGCAACTTACAAACGGCAAAGCCATTTTTAATCGACTTCAAAAAAGGAGGAGGTATTCAATTCGACTGTATTTTTTTATGTTATGGTAACATGTATGGTATGTATGGTAACACCTCAGAACTTTCGACTGGGTAAACCGATTTTGATGATTCTTTTTTTAATCGAAAGCTGGTGCGTGTCATGTGGTCCCACTTTTTGATCTAGATCTGACGAGCAGTTTTTGAGTTATTTTGAAGTCGGTTATTTTATTTATTCTGTGGTAAAACCTCCGTATCTAAAGCATGGCCAAACAGTCAACCAGCAAGATTAACGCCCTAACTCAGAGTCACTAACGGTTACTTAAATCCTTCCTTAGTACAGAATTTGTATGGTGATTCTTTAATAAGGAGCGATTAAAGTAATCGTTAGTGACTTTGATTTGGGGCGCAAAAGAAAGAATCTTAATTACAGGAGATATGCAATGTTATTAGTTTTCAGCCGGGCTTACCAACACTACCAACGTACAGGGGCGGTTCGTTAGGACGTAAAACTCGACAGTCACATAATACACAAATATACACGCTTTATTGTTACATGTTTTATTTGATGTAAGTAGGTACCTAATTCTGTACCATACGTTAACCCTGTGTCGGCTATAAGACGAGATCAAAGGCAAAGTACCACTGTAACTTACCCTGTACTGTGTAACGTTTAATATCTAAGTGCTACTAGCATATGAAAACCAATGGATTGATATTTCAAAACTACGTAATAGTAGTTAATAGGAAGATAATACCGAAGCGGTTGGCATATGACTAAATGACTTAATAATCCTCCACGACCAACTAAGCCAGACCTCTGTTTCTATATCAAATGTGTCTATTATAGCATCCAACAAATAATTTAATAGACCCCGACTTTTGGAAATAGACTCTTAAGAGTTGATATTAAAGTCTATACTAAGTGTAGATGTTAGAGTGGTAATTTCCCCGTACGAAAGCAAAGGGTCTCTAGATTTTGGCGTGTAATCAAAACGTCCCCATTAGGCGATCTATTACCGCAATGATATTACCTACAATTTCGTATTATGTCAATAATAATACTTTTAACCATTAACCGCGTATTTTAAGCGAGACGTGTCTTTTGTTGTTTTGGTTATTTTTGAAGGGGAAATTTTAGTCACGGAAATACAAAGAATAATGATCGAATAATAATTTCATACATTTTATCAGTTGGCTTCAACCCATTAATGGCTCAGTGCTGGGCACGTGTCTCTCCTCTTGAGGAGGCCTAGAGCATACTCCACCACGCTGCTCCAGTGCGGATTGGTGGAGGGGTTAGTGGTCGACCCGAGTGTCGGAAGTTTTCAAACCGCCCGAGAGCCTCCGACAAGGCTTAACGACTGTATCATAAGATATGATAACAACCGGGACCGACGGCCTTACGTGCCCTTCGAAGCACAGTAATGCTCAAGAAATTTTTGCCACTAGCGGTCACCCATCCAACTACCGACGGCGCCCGCTTTGTCGATCACATAGGATCGACGCAAGCCGCCGGGCTATGAGCGGTTTTGGCAGTTATGTGGATTAGAATACTGACCCGGGAATCCGGGAATGTCCCGGAAGTTTAGGTATTGTTATTGTTAGAGTTTCCCGTCCCGGATTCCGCATCGACAAAAGGGCGCTGAAGTTTAAGAAGCGCCAACTAAAGCGGCCCTACGGGCGGCTGCTGCGGCGGCGAGCTGCGTGTCGACAAGTTCCTTGGTGTCGAAAAATTCGCGTTTAAATGCTAGCGGCTCCCTCCAAACAAAAAATCCAGATAGGATTCTCTTGAATAGATATGCCCCAATCCCATGCCAGAAGACCAGGATGCCTCTGGTGTTGCTGATGTCCACGTTGGCCACCTTCAACGGGTAGCTTGTCTCTTTCTGGTACATTTGATTAAAGAGGGATGAATATTACATTTCTGTCAGTTATAGTGCATGATTTTAAACTTTTATGTCGCAGACACTGAACACTTCAAATCCAATGGGTAATCACGATTCGTCTATACTAATATCTATACTAATATATAAAGAGGAAAGATTTGATTTTTTGTTTGCATTGAATAGGCTCCGAAACTACTGAACCGATTTGAAAAATTCTTTCACTGTTAGGAAGCTACACTATCCCCGAGTAACATAGGCTATATTATATTTTCAAAAAAAAATAGGGATCCTTAATAAAACTCCAATAATGTAACCCAAGGTGTAAAAAAATAAGAAAACCGAAGCAAAGCGAGGGTGGTTACTCGTATTTTATAAAACCGATATTTCGACTATTGAACTATTATTACTAGCATAATTATAGAACCGACACCGCGAACACAATGTATGTCCCAATGAATTGGCGCCGATCGGCTTCAATTTTCAATGGATTCGTTCGATTTTGAAAGGAGAACGGGGGCTCAGGGACACATTTTGTTCGAGATGTCTGTTCTATGACATTATACTTCAATGATTTCGACCCAGTTACGTGGATCGTGGTCACGGTGATCGTTTCAACTTCACATCGTGAGAACCCGTCGCATTTAAAATTATAGCGCAGTTTACATAATATTTAGGTAGATATGTGCATGTGTAACATTATAAATATAATAAATAGCAATGTCATGTTGCCTCCACCTTATAGTTTTTGCTCCTCGGCCTCGCAACTAATTAAAACCGAATCGCTTGACTAATAGCGTAATCTCTAATTTGCGGCGCTGCGCGGGCGCCGGAAAGCTCTCTATAATTAGATCTCTAGTTTGTTGCTCTAATTTAGACAAATAGACACGCGTCGCCGTGTCATAGCTAATTGATTTATTAGGCTGCGGGCATACCAAGGCGGTTTGTGTGTTGTTGTCAAGACTAAACCTAGACTTTTTAAAGATAAATCCGCTAGGTTTATTGGGAGGTTGAACTATAAATTGTTAGGTTAACGTCGCCCCTAAATTGGAGGCTTCCATCACCTAAATCACTATCGCCAGATCTTACCTAAAGATCAGTGACGTAGCTAGCCCTAGGGAGGCCCTATATCAATATCTGTTGAGGGGCCCCCGCTCCAACTTTTGTTGTCAAATTTCGGAATAAAAAGGGGCGCCAACTGTAGCTGGCGCCAATTGCAGCTAGAGAGCTTATTTTGAAGGGTGCCACGTTTCGAAATGTAGCGAAGTAAGTCGATAAGATAACAGGGCGCTTTATTTTTTACTAGAGGGGGCGCCATTAAGGTGTTATTCGGGGCCCCTGTAGACTGGGGGCGCCGTATAATTGATACGGCTGATACGGCGATAGCTACGCCCCTGTTAAAGATCTACTTATTATTTCAATTATTCAGGATTACTGTGACACAAAAAATCCGGGAGACATTTGAAAATCTCGCTAGTAAGTATTTACGCCCTCCAGACGACCCATAAACTAGAGCAAACCTAGGGAGATCAACCAACAGGAGGGAAAATTTACCTTTTTAGTTAGGTATCGTTAGATTTGACGTTTAATTTCGAGCCAGCAGGGCTATTCAGTTTTGTAACTTGACAGCGGATTCCGCGGTGAGTGTTAAAATTGAAGTTCGAGTCCGAGATCTTGATATGTGATTCTCGAATCATTTGGTACGCACTTGCGAAGTGAAGGGAGTCTCGAACTCAAACGTCAAACGACTAAAGATGGCCTCGCCTCGGTATGAATAAACGAATGACAATTGGACACGAGCTTCGACGGTGACGTAATTTGATGATCGAGAATAATAAATATTTCATCCTCTAATCATCTAGTACGGCACTTGCGAAGTGAAGTGATCCTAGAACTCGAACGTCAATTTTGAAACTCCGCTGTCAAGTTACAAAAGAGAATAGCCTTCCTCATCGATTGACAACCGTTCGAAAGCGTCGGGATTCGAGTAGGTACACTTTTTTCGATTTAAATTCAATTCTAAATTCTAACTATGTTTTAGTTCCAATTTCAACCACCGCTCGATTGTGCGCTAGCATAAACTTTCAAGAGTACATACCTGCGAATTGAAACAAACTCGACTGATTTAGAACTCGAAAGCATCGGGAGTAACGCTGCAGGGCTGAAATCGAATCCGAGACCCTCGTCGTTGGTAAGAAGTCCGTAACAATACACAGATATGGACTGTATCTGTATATACGGACTGTATCATACAGTCCGTATCTTGCTGTAGTCATATAATTGTAGTAGGTACCTACTTAGGCAGGTATATTACAAAATGACAACATGATATCTACAATAATAATTTACAAAGCCAACTAAAAATCACTTTATATTAGATCAACAAAGACCAAGATCGTATCGTCAAAGATTTAATAAGATAACTAATTATAATTGACTCGTTTCTCCGTAAGCCAATGACGTCTGATGTCCTCTGCTGGCGTTAATCCAAATGCCAATTATTAACGCCAAGCCTTGGCTGTATATCATGTGATCCAAACGACGCGTGTACGGCTAATTAGTTCTATGTTCTTTACTATTAGTCGAGTATCAAGAATACGACTACCTATCATAAATAAGCGCAATGAATTGAATAAATGCTCACACATTATCACAACACCCAGGATGTAAAGGCTCCATCTATCTTGAGGCTAAGCCAATCTCTGCTCATGATGCACCCTGTTGTACCAACTACGGAAGAAGCTACGGCGCCAGGTCGTATGTCTACACCAGTGCGCTTTCATGATAACTTTCGTCCTCAGATCAGTAAAAAAGCATTCGTCTTTAACTTTCAGTTCATCTTACGGTACTAATCAGTTGCGTAGCGTGGGGGGGCTGGGGGGGGCATAGCCCTGGGCGGCACATGAAGAGGAGGCGGCAAGCCATTCGATTTTTAAATAAATAAAAAAATATATACATTAAAATTAATTATTGGAACGAATATTATACGAATATTATTCTTATCGCGCGTTGCGAAACAGGGCTAGACGGAAAAAATTAAGAGGAAAATCTGTAACGACACTTTTTGCCGTCGTTTATTAATTAAAGCGAGTACTAGGCGAAGGCTAGAAGACTTCTGGTCGCTTAGTATTAATCGAAAGGAACTTCGTTCCATCCGGATGTCCCTTGACACCTCTCATTTTTTTATTTATTTAAATTTTAACGTAAATTGTGTAAAAGTGCATTTTTAATTAATAAAAAAATATTTTAAATAATATGGGGGCGTCAAATTTTCGGTCGGTCCCGGGCGGCTGTCGATTCGATCGATATAGGTATATAACTGTTTGCTACTGGTAATATGATCACCACTCACTAGTCACCAGGTAATATTTCTAATTAAAAATCGATCAGAAGCCGTATTGGGGCCGGTTTAGAATACTATAACCCCAATTCCACGCAGGATGGGTGTCGTAAAAGGCGACTAAATCCGGCCCGCTGGTGGTAGGGCCCCTCGAGGGATAATTAGTTCTCCATGGGGTTCGCCTGGATAGCTACCACCCTCGAGCATGAGTCAGCCGCCAAACGACTCGTTGTGTTCCGTCTGGGGGCTTGAGAGCCAGTTCTTTCTTTCTCTTCTCTCTTTCTTGGCCAGCAACGCATCAGTGATGCCTTTGGTGTTGCTGATGTCCATGGGCGACGATAGCCACTTACCAACAGGTCGATCGTCAGCTCGTTTGCCGGCTATTTCCATAAAAAAAATATAATTTTCCTTTTTTTAAATCTTTCCTTATCGTTTAGTCAGCGACATCTATTACTTAGTAGTAAAACTATTTTGCAGCGCCTTATGCACATATCTATTTGCTGCCATCTAGTGTGGAGTAGATAAACTATAGACTTTGAGTTTGGCAGGTATAATTCAACTAAATGTAAAAGTATAATGTGTTACTTTTTAATCTATACATCGAAAGTCCTTTTGTATCTGATAGGTTAAGGCGCGACTGACATGACAATCATGACATTTCGTTAATCAATATGACGTTTTGTTTTGTCTTTGTACACTATACATGCTCGAATCGAATCTGCTCGATCAAATCAAACGAGTTTTGAACCAGCTCGCCGCTGCTGTCTGTCACGGCGGGAATGTGGAGATCTCGTTTGTTGATTCCAAGTGATTGTACCTGAGCAATACGCGGCCTTATAAATTAATTTCGCCGAACAGAATGCCGCCAAGTAGCTTACGAGTCGTCTACGCGTTCGCCAGAGAAATGCACCCGAAAACAAGCGACGTTTTTATACAATACGGCACAGCTGGATTCCGGACCAAGTAAGTAATAATTTTTAAGTCCTCATTTTAAATTAAAGAGTTTCTAAAAGGCGTTAGTAATTATAACTTTTGGGTATTTTTGTGAAGAATGTAAAACGACATTTAAAACTTGAAAGTGTCACGTCGGCAGTTTGCGGAAGGCATAGCTAGGATACTTACTATTCCTTTTGCATTCGTTAAATTTTAAAGTACTTGTGAGTCACCAATAAGATAGTTTATAACGGGAAGCGTTGGTCAATGACTTCATGTGATAAATGATCCAAAACAAAGATTACTCATTCCTTCATACTAAGGATTTTACGGAAACGTTAAATACTTAAATAACCACGTAATAATTAATACGTACTTGCATAGTAATTAAGACCTTGTTGACTTTATAAGCTCATTAGGAGAACAGGGCATTGAATTAATTGTAGGAATGTTCATGCTGCTCGGCTTGCATATTACATGATTAATTATGCATGCACTGTTTACTTGAGTAATTATATCTAATTAGGTAATTATATCGATTTAGCAATAAAATTTCATCATGAATAGAAGAGTTCATAAAATAAAATGGACATTTTTAGTTTATATATAAATTACTCAATAGGAAGAAAGTTCAATTATTCTCTGCCTAAATATTTGTAAGGTATAGTTGGCTGATAGCCAAGCACTTCGGAGTATTCATCAACTCACTTTATCTAAATATTTTATGTATCAATGACCCATAAAATTGATTTGTGTTTTAAGTACGAAAATTTTTAACCTGTACCAATTCTATTTTGGTTCTCTCAAGAGGGGTTACTAAAGGTTAATTATCATTGCCTGACTAGATCGAGGTACTGGTATTAGAACTGTTCAAATTCTTCTAAATAATCTCATCAAATTACCTCAATAATTGTTTAATATTTAAGTGTTATAAAATTGTTTGATTATTTATTTATTCACTCTTTATTTTAAACCTTAAAACTAAAATAACAATGGGCAGACTTAATTCCTGATGGCATTCTCCACCAGTCTCAAGCATGGGTGATATACTGTTCTCATGTAAAAGAAAATTATTTATCATTAGCTGTGCCCCTCGGTTTCACCCGCGTTAATTTGTAGAAAAAACTAACTACTAAAATATTATGATGTTATATAGCCTTCCTCGATAAATGGACTATCAAACACAAAAATATTTTTTCAATTCAAACCAGTCATTCCTGAGATTAGCGCATTCAACCAAACAAACAAACTCTTCAGCTTTATAATATTAGTATAAATAATAAGAAATACAAATATTTAAACTGACATAAAACTATTTACATGTTCAAAGTAATTATGAGAACTTACTTATGTAAATTAAATGTTGCAATTATTAGTATCACTTCTAGTACGGTACTTAAAAAAATTATCAAAAAATTATCAAGGGAAGGGAATAGAGGTAAAATAAACAGAAAAATGTTAATATATTATTATAATAAACTATGCACATTAAAAGTTAAAAGTATTGTAATGTTTACTTTACCTTACAGTGAGTGTTTGCCACATGAAGAAAATAACATTAGGTATAATGTAAATTTAGCAATGTACACTATGTCTTTACACAGTGATAAATTTTTAGAAATAATTGACATTAATAAATTAATTTCTAGAAGTTATATGACTAAAGATAATTACTATCTGTCTAAGTTTAATAAAAGACAAATAGCATGTTCGCTATCATATTTTTTTGACAATTTAGCCAAGAATTTGGCTGGTACTTCTGCTTTTATTGAGCAGTCACTTAATGACATTCAGCATGCATCGTTGGAATACGTTCCAAGTAATTTAAATTAGTCTGTAAGACAACAGAGAACTACTCTAGCAATATAGTGACAAAAGGAAAGCACTATAATTTAAATATTGTGCACCAAAATATACAAGGCTTTTCTGGCAAAGACTTAGAATTAACTGTATTATTAAATGAGAGGAATATTGACATTATATGTGTTACAGAGCACTGGCTAAAAAAACATGAATTAATTGTATCTATAGATAATTACAGCATACGCAGTTCATTCTGTAGGCAAAAATTGATTAGGGGAGGGTCATTAATAATTATACATAATAGTTTGAATTATAAGGAACGTAAAGACATAGTATCCCTCTCTATTGAGCATAATATAGAACTTTCATGTATAGAGCTTGCAAGGGTTATAATTGTATGTGTATATAGACCACCTGCAGGCAACTACCCATTGTTCGAATCCGCTATGGAAGATGCTCTGAAAATTTTATGTAAAAAAAATAAAAAAGTAGTTGTTTGTGGAGACTTCAATATTGATATTTTAGTTTCAAATTCTACCTCAATAAGGTTCATTAATTTATTTAAATCATTTAATTTGAGTTATGTATATTTTGAACCGACAAGGGTTACTCCATCATCGGCTACTTGCTTAGATAACATCTTTTGTGATTGTAATGTTATCAATAAGTCAATATTAAATTGTATTTGTTCAGACCATAGCGGACAATTTGCCACCATTGAGTACCATCATGACCTATCACAATATAGTATATCTTGTAGACCAATCACACAAAGACGTGTTAGTGATTTTACAAACAATATTGCTAGAAAAATTCCATTCCTACAAATTTCAAATGATGATACAACTGATCAAGCATATGGTAATGTGTCTGGATTAATTAACAGTGAATTTAATAATATTTTTAAGCAAAAACAGATTAAATGTGAGAACCTAAAAACTAAATTTAGTGATTGGGCAACTCCTGGTATATACAAAAGCAGAATTAAACTTTTTGAACTTTATGCGGAAAAATCGACTTCCACAGACCCTGAATTTTTAAATCATGTTAAAATTTATTCAAAAACGTTTAAACTAGTCTGTGCGAAAGCTAAGTCAATTTATATTGCTAATAAGATTAAGAATTCTGATAACAATATCAAAACTACCTGGAACATTATTAATAAAGAAACAGGTAAAGAAAAATTTAAGGATCATGAGTATACTTTAAAGGTCAATGATAAAAATGTTACTACTGATAGCGCAGTTGCTTGCGCCTTTGAGGATTTCTTCTCGAAAATACCGCATGAAATAACAAAAAACTTAAATGCGAGCCCTCAGCTTGCTATGACTTTAATGGAATCATGTGTTGAAAAATGCCTGACTTCATTTAGCTTCAAATATATTAATTCCGATACAATTATAAAGACTTTTAAGTCTATAAAGATCAAGAAGTCAGGTGATCTCTGGGGTCTCTCTACTAATACTACCTCTACTAATACTACTCTCTACTAATAAAACCAATAATTAATTCCATAGCGCCACATCTAAGTCACATTTTCAATAAATGTATTGACGATGGTAGCTTCCCCAATCTAATGAAACATGGTAAATTAATCCCTTTATTCAAATCAGGAAATAAAAGCGACCCCACTAATTTCAGACCCATCTCAATGTTACCAGTCCTTAGTAAAATCTTTGAAAAAGTTATTTATAACCAGCTGCTGTCTCATTTCTACTTAAACAAGTTGTTTCATGTTAATCAGTTCGGTTTTTCAAGAGGAAAAAATACCACTGATGCAGGTATAGCACTCCTTAAGCAAATTTTTGATGCGTGGGAGTGTAAGCAGGAAGCCATTGGTATATTTTGTGATCTCTCAAAGGCGTTCGATTGCGTTGATCACAATATACTGATAAATAAACTTAGGCATTATGGTGTCTCAACACAATCAGTTGGCCTTATAAAATCCTACCTATCCGACCGTATCCAGAAAGTAGTTATTAATGGCAAGGAGTCCCCAGGAGCACACATTACTATGGGAGTGCCCCAAGGATCAATATTAGGACCACTTTTATTTTTAATATATATCAATGATCTTCCTTATTTCACAAGGGACTTGTGTGAAACTGTATTGTTTGCAGATGATACCTCATTACTTTTTAAAGTTGATAGGAGAAAAAAATGTTTTGAGGATGTAAATAATACTGTTTCCCAAGTGTTGCAATGGTTTACATGTAACAACCTAATGTTAAATGCTAGTAAAACGAAATGTATAAAATTCACATTACCAAATGTGAAACAGGTACCAACTCAAATAGTTATAAATAAGGAAGTACTTGACCTTGTAAATTCAACAAAATTCCTTGGCCTTACTATAGATTCACGGTTACAATGGAGTCCTCATATTGAAGCCTTGTCTGGGAGACTGAGTTCAGCTGCTTACGCGGTTAAGAAAGTAAGGCTCTTAACTGACGTAGAAACAGCACGGTTAGTTTATTTTAGCTACTTTCATAGTGTTATGTCCTATGGTCTGTTGTTGTGGGGCTCAGCTGCAGATATTGAGTCTATATTTATTTTACAGAAAAGAGCAGTCCGTGCCATTTACAACCTCAGGCCTAGGGACTCGCTTAAGGATCTCTTTAAGGAAATTAATATTTTAACTGTAGTGTCACAATATATATTGGATAATGTTTTGTATGTTAAGAAATATTACGACAGTTTTCTTAAGAAGAGTGACATCCACAATATTAATACGAGGAACAAGGCTAAACTGATTGTACCAAATTTTAGACTATGTAAAACTGGTGGCTCGTTCATGGGTACATGTGTAAAGATTTATAATAAAATTCCATCGAAATTTACAGAAATGCCTTACCTTAAATTTAAAACTCATATTAAAAGCATTCTTATGAGGAAAGGATATTACAAATTAGATGATTATTTTAAAGACAAGACTGCTTGGACATGAGTTTTATGAATATATATATAGATTGTAGTAGATGATAAGTGCTATCTGTAACTGTGAGCAGGAAAAAAACAAACCCGGAAGTTTCTTGCTGCTTCTTCTCCCGGGCCCTCTCACAGTAGGGCTTTGTCTGAAGCATTGGCATAACTTGCATGACTTTCAAAAAGTGTTTGTAAACCAAACCAATTTTGAATAAAAACATTTGATTTGATTTGATTTGATTTGAATCAACTAATTTCATTTTTCAAATCTTTGTGTGTATAGTTAAATACAACAACCTTACTTAAAGTCCCTATAGTCATAGGGATTCATATCTTGTCCTTGTATATTCCCTAAAGAATTATCTAAAGTAAATGATGTACCATGAAATTATGTAATATGCTATTGTCCTGTTATAAACAGCTGACATAATACATAATTATTATGCATTATGTTGTAATTGTACAGAAGTTAACTATCACATTTAAATAAATAACAATAAATTACCCAATTTTAACCAGTAACACAAGTTATGTATGAACTTTTTATGCAGTTCTATTCTTCAAAGTATAATTCTCATTGAAGAATATTTAAATTCATGTTAAAGCTTAAGATACCCGAGTTGGTAGCAAATCTGTCTCATTTATGTCTATGCCAGTTGCAACACAGGGAATCTTAGTATGAAATATGTATCAAATTTCAATAAACATAAATTTTGTTAGAAAAATAACCAACATCAACAAAATAATCTTCTATACAAATCACTTAAATTATTTATTGCTAAGCTTAATGTAGAGATGACAGTTCTAAAATTTTATAGAAAGATAAGCCGGAACAGGCTTCAATACATCATGCAGCTTCCGTATTTGCAAAAGGGGCCATCCATAAATTACGTCACACGTTAGGTGGGGGGAGGTGATGTAGTGTGACAAGGGGTGGAAGGGGGTCCTTTTCGTGACGTCTCATTTCAAAATCGAATAATTGGTATGTAAAGGTAAATATAAAAAAAGGAAATAAAACTTATTTCGGAACTGCTGTTTTAATTTAATAATTTCTAAGTGTAAAATTTCATAAAATGTGACGTCACACTTGGGGAGGAGGTCTCACAAATGTGACCAGCTGTGACAAGAACGGGGGGAGGGGTCAAAAAGTAATGAAATTAGTATGACGTAATTTATGGATGGCCCCAAAGCAGAAACAAAGCTCTGTTATCTCTTGACTGTGTTCATAAGGTCATACATGATACAATTTGGATACAAATACAATAGTCTTGTCTGACCCAATTCTCCTAAAACATTTCAGACATGGTTCTTGGAATCAAAAAAAGAGAACAATAACCTGATTTATATGCAATATAATATTGTTTAAATAAAATGGTTAGATGGATATTTAAAATGTTTATGTTATTTATAATATTGGCTATTGATAGGATACCAATAGTTTCTATAGTGAAGTTGAGAAATCCATAAGAAAGTCATAAGTTAGATTTTATTACATCATCCTTTATAACAATAGATCTTAAAGATGTACACCTACAGTCAGCAATAGAATTAATTATGCAGTGCATGATTATAAAACCTTTGTAATTATTGATATTACAGAATGTTTGTGTTATTATTATCAATATTAAGTGATATCTGTATATATAAGATATATTTAACATTGCTAATAAAGTAAACAATATGTAATATTAAACATTACAGGAGGTTTCAGAATCATGCCCTGCATATCTAATTCTTTTGCTCACTGTACTGATATAGCCTAATATGAATCATAACATCCTCACCAATCATAGTCTGGGAGTGGCTCTTCTGATTTTTCGTGACTAAAGAATTAATGAGTCACATAATGGATAAGTAATGAAAGTATATGATAGTCAATTAGTCAATGAAAACTGTAGTCAATCAAATTATTGATTACTTAAAACTGAATTAATAATTTAAATGATGGCATGACCAGTTTCTATGTAAAGTATTAAACACTGGATATTTTATGCTGGTACCTTTAAAGGTAGCAGCTAACTGAGTCTGTAATCGTAGCTTTTGATCATATAATTAAATATGAATCATCATGTACATCAATGCCTAAAGAACCCAAGAGATATGCAAATGGATTTCTCAGCATTATAATGTTTATAACACTAGCCTGACCTTGATTTACACTCCGTTCTGATATTATTAACATAAAATGTAATTACTAAGGGTTGGCAAAAACAGTCATTCCTGATATAATTATCTTCTAATATATGAAAATCGCGTGTCAAGGTTCACGGTGTTTCTGGATGCAGTCCTCTGAAAGGGCTTCACCGATTTTTATGAAATTTTTTGTGTATACTTGGTAGATATGAGAATAGGTCGTAAAGTACTTATATTTCATACCGCTAGGTGATTAGCGTTACCATGGATCGGGATTTACGCATTTTACGCGGGAAATGCTCCCACGCGAACAAAGCCGGGACACAGCTAGTGACTAAATAATGTTAATGATTTAAATGTATTATTTCACAGAGCCAATCTACTAGAACATGTCGTGTATCGAATGGGACTACTGGCCGTCTTGCGATCTCGAGTCAAGAATGGTAAGTCGATTATGATTCATTTGTATTTCCTTAATAAGGGCCGGTTTCTACCAAAGCGGAAAGGTAAACAGCGGAATCGAAAATAAATGAAGCGGACAGCGGTATCGAAAATAAATCAATCAGATATTATCGACATCTCGTCTAGCTTCAGTGGAAACCAATGAGCCTCTGGTTAGCTCACGTCTTCGGATTTGGTGAAAACGTTCTGTTCGTTACGTCGCGGTCGCTCGTCGCGCGTTACCGCATCATCATCTCTGCTGCGGTGGATGCATGCCCTAGTCATCTTAAAAAGCTATCCTACTAATGTTATAAAGATAAATGTTTGTATGGATGTAAAATACCGGTTCGCATTTTTTTTATTGAAAGGATTTTTGTCATGAAGGGAAAGTAGAAAAAATATCAGGTCAGGTGAAAACTAAATTAGTTTTTATCAATCTATAACCATAATGTCCATACTGCGTCGCTAATGTTTAAAATGTATGTAAACATTGAACGTTATCTAGTTATTAGCACACTGATTCATTGATTGTGCACTTATCGTTTATCAGTATGCTACGAACTAATAAACGCATGGACTCATATTGTAATTAATCATAAAAATACGACTTATTTTATATTATATCAATATTATCAATAGTGACAAGAGGAAATTAACGGAATTTTATGGCAGGAAACAACTCTCTAAGAAAATGTGTAAACATGCGTTGTAGTTGATTTAACAAAATGTAAAATGTTTTACTGAATTTAGCTTCGTTCGAGTTATTCCGTTTGAGATTTTCTAACTATAAAATTAACCTATTTAAATGAATAAATATAATTTACGAGATTTTCATGCCTTGGCGGCGAAATCTAGGATTATGATGTACTAGGTAGAAATCACCTACGACGATCGTATCGTATTCGTATATTTCGTTTGATACAATGATGAAATTAACGTTGTTACTAGTTGTAGTGTGACATTGTGTGACAAGGAGTGGGAGGGGTCCTAAATTTCGTGACGTCACATTTCAAAATCGAATAATTGGTATGTATAGGTAAATATTAAGAAACCATAGAAATAAAACTTATTTCGGAACTGCTGTTTTAATTTAATAATTTCTAGATGTAAAATTTCATAATATGTGACGTCACACTAGGGGGGGTCTGACAAATGTGACCAGCTGTGACCAGTTGTGGGGGGGAGGGGTCAAAAAGTCATGAAATTAGTGTGACGTAATTTATGGATGGCCCCTTATGTGAGATTTACTTAATAATATACCTATTTAAGAAAGCAAGTGATAATTTTATCGCACATTATGAAGTTTTTTTAATGTTTAATACTAGGTATTAAGGGTATCAGGGAAATATGTACTTAATTAACTTTCTTTCAGTGCCAAAACTAAATTACTGTCCAGAAGAAACTTAAAAAAGGTTAAATGTAATAGTACCTTCGGCACAGATAATAATATGTCGGCACTTGGCAAGGCGCCCGTTTTTCCTCTATTGCCTGATAATAATTTCATAACTGTGATAAATGACACCGCACTTGTACCGCGGTTTGAGTAACCCCTTTTCCGGGCGCCATTTAACAGATCAATGAACTCTCACCCTCGTTTAATAGCAGATTTTCGGGATTTTCCCGCCAACTTTTCGGTCATACGTCAAAGTCGTCAAACCACAGATGAAATGGTTAATATTCCTGTGTTATTGCTGTTTACGGTCGGTTTTTTTTTTAAATAACTAATATGACTTTCCAGTACAAAATGTACCTAATCGAAAACCAGTCGTTAAAACATTTTGCGCTTTATTTTAAGAGGGAAGGTGGTAACTGAAAAAAAACTATCACGATGCTTACATATAACACCATTAAACACTACAGCCGTTTCCTATAACTCATCTATTGTTTACTGTGGTTACCGATCCGTTTTTAGCTTTCTTTTAAAAATCATTAATAAATTAAGTGTGTATCTTTTCAGTAAGTCCTCAACAAGCTGTTAATGACTTACAGTCGAATTTCGAAAAAGAGGTGCATCCGGGAATTTTATTGATAATAATCGATGAAAAAATAGTGTCCGAATTGCACGATGAAATAAACTGTAAAAAATTGAAAATGAAAAGGAAAATTGAAAATGTAGTACTTACCTATAGAGAGAGGCCTTTAATTAATTACTTTAGCATTATGCTGATAATATTGATAAGAGGAAGTAGGTAAGTCTAATTAATCTTGTAAGATTTGACCTATATAAACAGAGGGTAAGCTAAATAAAACCGTGCAATAATTTTGTATGATAATGCATTTTACGTTCATATTAAGGCGCTACCGCGCCCGTTTGGTTGATTTTCTTTTGGATATATTTCGTAAAGTGTATACGCTATTAACGTAATACTTAGGTATATGTTTTTTGACTATGTACTTTAAATCTGCTCGAAAATGAAAACACGATAACGTGAAATTTTCTCGATAGAAAAAAATCATGAAGTTGGCTCTAATTATTTACACTATAGCTTGCCACCGCGATATTTAAAGAAATTTGTGCATGGAATTCTTTTTAAAACATAGTACATTATCACATCTAAATCCATGTGTTTTTTTGTGAAAAAACATGAAGTAGTTTTTAAAAACCAAATAAAAACGTTGTTTGGCGCTTATGTCGGTCAGTTTCGAGCGCACGCTCAGTATAGCTGTCTCACAATTTTCATACAAGAACTCATTCCCACACTGTCTTTATGATGTGCGTTCAGTCGACTGCGGTCTTCATCGACGTCGGACGTATGTCTCTCTTCGCAATTTTTTACACGCTTTTTATTAAAGAATTTGAAGTATCGTATAAAGTTTTTGACTTTTGCTTATGATTGTCAAAACGTTAAATGGGGAAAACTAAACAGCACAGAGAAATGGAGTAGTTTTATTTTATTATTTATATTTTATTATTTGTACTTAAATAAAAATGTTTGATGATATGTAAGAGAATGAATAATTAAATTACTGTTCAGTTGCGTAGTACATTATCTATATATATAAAAGCAAAAGGAGACTCGCCGCTTTTTATTCGGTTCGGTAGTTTCTTACATAATGAATAAAATGAAATTTTTCAAGGAGATTGCCGGGAAGACGTCAGCTAAGAAAGGATTTTTCGAAATTCATCTCCTAAGGGGTAAAAATAGGGGTTGCAAGTCACTTTCATACAAACCAACTCAGTCAGTTTTAGAGTAATAAATATATATTTTTTTATGTAAGTTTATCGTTATGAACAAAAGTTAACTTTGACCCATTTTTTTTTTGAAAATCCTCACTTAAAGGAAAGTCAATACATTATTTATGAAGATTTAAAACATACACCCACGCTCAGATTGTAAATATACGTATATATAGTTAATACTATATTCTACTAATGTAGAAACTAGCCAAGTTAAATGTAGAGCTTGAATTACATTCACGTATGCACAGATTTATTCTTCGACTGAATTCACTTCGTGTCGCCTTTTATATCGAATTATGATGGATATCATCAGTGTCCAAGGAGTGAATTTGAATCAAGTTATTTTATCATGTACTGTATTGGTCTGACCTTTTTAAATAGGTTTCGCTTAAATTTAACTACGTTCCGTTAAATTAATAATGTAATGAATATTAAAAAATATGATAATTTTGAAATTATTACAGATATTTCTTTGATGTAATGATGCAGTTTTAGTTTTCATCAAAATCGGCCCCGAGACTCCTTTCAGCATTGTTCGCTATTCCTCATACTTTCAGAGTTTACCATCCACGCACACTTTGAAAATTCAACCTTTATATAATTTGTATACATAAAATAATCTGTTTTCTATTCAATTGTGTTTTACCTATTGCCTATTTTAAAACAAATTGATACATTACTTAACACTATGCGAGTTTTATTAATGAATAATGTATTAGGGAATTTAAGAGTAACGTATCCCATCAAAAACATAAATGTAAAGTGAGAACTAATTTAAAAAAAACTGAGATCTAAATGGGTGCCAAGTTCTGTGTAGAAAAGCCTAAAATCTTAGTCACAAGAACATGTACTTCAAGCTGCACATTTGACTTGGTTAGTTTTCACGTACCTACCTAAGCTATATTTGTATGTATAATTATCTTCGTTAAGTCTTTTAGGTTGATAACCTATGTTACTTTTCTAAAATTTGGTTTGTTGGTTGCTAACTAATGAAAACTAGCCAATTCAAATGTAAAGCTTGAATTACATGTTCTTGTGACTAAAATTTTAGGCTTTTCTACACAGAACTTGGCACCCATTTAGATATCAATTCTTTTTTTTTTAATTGGCTCTCACTTTACATTTATGTTTTTGATTGGAAATCATTACTTTTTGTACAGAAATTATTAGAAGGTACTTATTCATAACGTTACTGATTAATTATTTACCTTATACATGAACTGTTCTAGTGCTCTTCAACTAAATCTGTAGTTAGTGCGCCGTGGTCTGAAATACCTATTATTTCATTATTTATAAGTAATGACGTTCCACTATTGATGTCCACTAATGTTGAAATAATAATTATTAATACTAAATCCCAGTTATAATATCGTAATATTAATAAATACGATATTCAACTATACTCCTATCCATACTCATATTATAAATGTGAAAGTGTGTTTGTTTGTTTGTTTGTCCGTCTTTCACGTCGCAACGAAGCTGATAAATGGTATGGTTTTTATGTATGGAGTTAGTGAGGAGGGTGGAGAGTAACGTAGGCTACTTTTTACCGCGATAAAACATCCCCATGGGAAGATCGATATTTTGTTAGTTGCTAAATATTTAGTTCCGGATGTTGCTAATAGATGGCGTTAGTAAAATTCATTTGCAAGTTCTGAATCACGCTATCAAATGATACATGTTTACTTAAGTCATAGGCAACTAAATCTAACTATGTAAAAGTAAGTAGGATTTGTAAAGAATCGATCTCTACTGCGGGCGAAGCTGCGGGCAAAAGCTAGTTATATAGTTATAAGTAGTTTATGTTCGATGACATAACGTGCTACAATATATTTTGAAACAATACTTCGAATCACTTTAAACTGGTATAATTTCGGAAATAATACAAAATTTAGTCGTTTACACGCCATACAAGATTAGAGAAAAATAATTTTTCACACATTAAAAATGAAACGACGTAATACACTGGAAATAACGTCCCACACACACTTTCCCAAAGGCACTTGGGACACTTAACATCTTCCCCCCGTTGAAAGCTTCACAAAGTACTAAAACTGATATGTTTCATTATATCGACGGTGGAAAGGAAAAACACTTGAAGCGACACTTTGGTCGAAAATAAGTTATATACATAATTGAAATCAGTGAATTTTTCTGCGTCGATTGGTCTTGGTTTCGTGGCGATCTGAACACTTTGGTGTCGCTTCAAGTAATGGCACTTTTAGGCTCAATTTTTTCAGACACTAAATGAAGTGACAAAGAATTATAGCAATTTTGGTCCATTTACCGCTTGAAGTACCGACTCTATAGTTAGATTGTTATTTGATGTGTTTTTCCTTTTTTGTTTCGGATATTATAGGTCACTTAAATCGTTTTTCTCCGACATAGAAAATGCAATTCTAAACACTAAAGGTGTTTTTGCTTACTCCTATTCCGTTGGAGCCAGTCGCTACATTCGTTTTTCCTTGCTTACCATAAATCTGTATGATGGAGTTGATGTGTTTTTCCTGCATGATTGTTATAGGATATTATGGATTACAGTTATTTTGGCAATCGATGTAAAAAGCAGTGGGGTCGGTTAAAGTAAACACACATAAAAAAACCACACAAATATTTAAATTAACCGACATCGTCTTTTATTCCCGAAACGTCGGTTCATTTAATTCCGCTGACTTCATAAATTAAGACGATAGTAGGTTAGAGTAAGCATTGTTTATGACATTGTGTATTTAAATTAACTATTCAAAACAAGTCTTGTCGCTACAAGCAATGAATTTCGGTCTCTTTTGTGTAAGTGGCGTCACCTATATAAGGAAATGATACGTGACGTGGCGCTTCATTCAAGTTAAAGTCTCTATTATTAAAGTTAACTCAATATTAAAGTTGGGTTTATAAGTTCGAAGTACTTTTGCAACACATAAGCGAATGCTAGTTTTGTTTTGAAGATTTTACTTATAGTATTAGCAATATTGACTAACGCCCTAACTCAGACTCACTAATGGTTACCTTAATCGCTCTTTAGTAAAGAATTTGTATTCTGATTCTGTTCTAAAGAGCGATTTAAGTAACTATTAGTGACTCTGAGATGGGACGTAAGTCATAAGATTGAAATATGTAGGTAGAGATTTAAAATATTTTGATACAGAATTTAAGGCATTACGCCTGAAGCATTCTGCCTATCAGGATTGGGTAGAGACTAGTGTTGATAAAAGGCTCGAGCCTTCCGAGTCTAGAGCTCATTGAAGGCTCGAGCCCTCTAATAAGGCTCGAGCCTTCGCCTCGAGTCTTACATGAAGGCTCGAGGCGGAGGTTCGAGCTCTGGTCCAGGGCTCGAGTCGAAGCTCGAGCTTTGTCTTCAGGGCTCATTTTGTAACACTGTAATTTCAGGGTCCCCTAACCAAAACGTACTGTGTTTTGACTACGGAACCCTAAAAAAGCCTTAACCTTAAAATTTTAAATTAGGGCGCGCTGCGAATTTCAAATTTTCGGAGTTTTCTCCTTAGGTATAGATTTTCATAATTAAGCCCGCGGTATGAAATTTTATAGGGAGTAAAATCAAACTTTGTCGGTAGCGTTATGCGTTATGTTTGTAATTCGTAACACAGAATCTAGATGGCGTTGGATGGCTGATCAGTAACAACGTCATCTAATGATAGTAATAATCTTGGTACATCCTATTCTTATGATGTGAAACATCATCATCATCGTCATTCATCGTTGTCATCATTAGTCATCTTCATCATCTCCTTCATCATCATCAACACCATTCAGCATCATCATCATCATAATCATCATCACCATTCATCATCATCACCATTCATCATCATTGCCATTCGTCATCATCATCACCAGTAATCATCACCCCCAGTCATCATCTTCATCATCACCACTCATCCTCATCACCATTCGTTATCATTATTCATATTCATCATAATTATCATCACCATTCATCATCATTCCCATTCGTCATCATCATCACCAGTAATCATCACCCCCAGTCATCATCTTCATCATCACCACTCATCCTCATCACCATTCGTTATCATTATTCATATTCATCATCATTATCATCACCATTCATCATCATTGCCATTCGTCATCATCATCACCAGTCATCACCCCCCAGTCATCATCATAAACACTCATCATCATCATCATCACCATTCATCATCATCACCAGTCATCATTATCATCATCACCATTCATCACCACTATTCATCATCATCCCCACCACTCATCATTATCATCATTCATCATCACCATCATTATCATCATTGGTCATCATCATTGTCATCATTATCATCATCGTCCATCATTATCACCAGTTTTCATCATTCATCATCATCATAATCACCATTCGTCATCGTCATCATCATTATCATCATCACCATTCACCACCACTATTCATCATCATCCCCACCACTCATCATTATCATCATCATTCATCATCACCATCATTATCATCATTAGTCATCATCATTGTCATCATTATCAGCATCGTCCATCATTATCACCAGTTTTCATCATTCATCATCATCATAATCACCATTCGTCATCATCATCCCCACCACTCATCATTATCATCATCATTCATCATCACCATCATTATCATCATTAGTCATCATCATTGTCATCATTATCATCATCGTCCATCATTATCACCAGTTTTCATCATTCATCATCATCATAATCACCATTCGTCATCATCAACATCATCCTCCATCATTATCATCATCATCCATTGTTTGACTGATTTGACGATTGAAAGCTAGATGGCGTTAAACTCTAGGCGTGCGTCGGAGCTAACACATTTTTATTTTTATTTTAAAGTAAAAATATTTGTATCAAAGTTTCTTAAAGAACCCAATTTGGTATACCTATTGAAACAAAAATATTTTTATTAGATAGATTGCTAAGTAAATAAAGCTCGAGCTTCGACTCGAGTCTTCAATTGAAGGCTCTTGAGCCTTTAAGGCTCGAACCCTAAAGGCTCGAGCCTTCCAAGGCTCGCGAGCCCTTAGGCCTCGAGCTTTGAAGGCTCAGTAGCTCCGACTCGGAGCTCGAGTCCGGGACTCGGAGCTCATTTTTCTCAACTCTAGTAGAGACACACGAACTTGAAGGCTCCGACTTACATCAAGTGAAAAAGAAATTTAATGCTGCCTCCTGGTCCTCAAAAAAGCAAATTGCCAAGGCAAAGTTCAAGCACATACACAAAACAGGCAGAAGACAATTGAGCTATGTGTGTGGTAGTCGAGCATTCTGATCTCTGGCCAAAGCTATTCAAGGCAATTTCTGTGCGTCGTCTATAGCAGACAATACCCTGGCCCACACCGCAAAAGAGAAAGCCGAAATACTGGGCACACTCTTTGCGTCGAACTCGACTCTTGATGACGCCGGTAACACACCGCCTACCATCCCGCTGTGTGGTGAGCTGATGCTTGACGTGCGTTTTATTCAAAATGCCGTGCGTCAAGCTCTTTTTTCCCTGGATATCAACAAGTCGTTATACAGGCCGAGCAAATCTTTCTCGGGTGCAGATTGAGGAGAAGAGGATGAAACTTATGTCTGAAGTTGAGACACCTTTGAAGCAGGTCTCGGAACGGGGCAGACTAAATTTATTCCAGTTCAACCCTGAGAAAACACAAGTTTGCTCGTTAACCACTAAGAAAACCCCATTCGTCATGGCACCTTAATTCCAGAACACTCCTCTTAACATCTCCAAAAGCATTGGGATCCTTGGTGTCGACATTTTGAATGAAGTTCAGTTTCGGGACCACTTGGTTAGAAAGGCCAAACTAGCTGCAAGGAAACTGGAGTGCTCAATAGACCTAAGCAGTACTTCACGCCTTATCACAGGTTGATGCTCTATAAGGCACAAATTCGACGACACATGGAGTACTGCTCCCATCTTTGGGCCGGAGCCCCAACTAGCCAAGTGGACTCGTTTCACCAAATCCAACGACGAGCCGTTCGTCTTGTCGACGATCCCAAGCTTACAGACGGATTAGAATCGCTTGAGTTGAAAGGGACGTAGGCTCCCTATGCGAATTCTACCGTCTGTACAACGGGGAATTCTGAAGAACTGTTTGGTTTAATACCTGCGGTTGATTTCCGTCACCACGCATCACGGTGTACCAGGTTTCATCAACATGTCCTGAATACCTGGCGTTCATCTACAGTTCGGTTTTCACGTAATTTCCTACCACTGACGTGTAAACTGTGGAACAAACTTTCGGTGTTCCCACTAAACTATGAAATGGGTTCCTTCAAGAAGTGAGTCTATTGTTTTCTTCGAGGCCGGCAACGCATCGGTGACGCCCCTAGTGTTGCTAATGTCCATGGGCGGCGGTGATCACTTACCATCGTGACCCGTCTGCTCGTTTGCCTGCTAAGGGCATAAAAAAAGAATTTATGGTTTTTAAAGTCTCGAATAATGAAAGTTTAGTTTACTTTGTACGTTTGAAATACAGAAGCGATACGCTTTGTTGGTCGTTTATAATAATATTGTTTGATCGCTCATGAAGATAGTAATGTACCTACACTTCGTTTGAAGTTTGTGTTTTCCCACTGAAATGGATTTTTTTAGTGCAAAATATTGTACCAGTAGTAAGCTTTTAAAACAATGAAAGACACTGTTTTATCTCCATATTCTTGTTTTTTTTTTGGTATGTTTGGTAACCAAAATAAGGACTTCAGTTATAAATATAACATTGAATTATTACACAGCTAGCGTTTATTGTGTTTTTGCTCTACTTAGCATACTATGGTTTTCTTATTTAACTTGTTTTTCCACAACCCTGTATCTTATGCTCGATACGCTTCAGTTGTTTTTCCTACTAGTTATATCATGCATAGCTTGTCGTTTAATGTGTTTTTCTTTGCGTTTGTCAAAATACTGAAGTTGCATTTAATGTGTTTTTCCCTCCGGTATATTTTTCATAAAATAATTAAGCGACGCATAAATCCTTTTATCATGCTAGCCTATTTTTCTAAGTTTAACAGTAGATAGTAAATAAAAATTAAAGAAACTATTTTTTTTCCTGTCGTTCAAACTTCAAATTGTATTTTTTTATCATTTTTTTTCGTAAAATAAAAACTTTGATCGGCTATCCTGTAAAGTTCCAAAATTGTCGCTTCAAGGGTTTTTCCTTTCCACCGTCGATATGTTCAGCTTGAAATCCACCTAATGACCAGATGTCATCAATTTTGATTGCTACTCTTAAATTTCAGGCATTATAAGTGTTTCTAATAAAATCAATTTTTTGAAAAATAAATAAAATGATAAAAATTTACTATTTTTTGATTTATTCCTTTGTATTCACCCGATTACCTATCTGGATGCCAAATTTTAACTTTCTAGACCATCTGGAACTGAGTTAGAGTCTTTATCTATAGGTCAAACAGTGATAAAAATGACGATTTTTGGACGTTAATATCTAAATGACCGTTTGAGATGTGTATATGAAATTTGGAACACATATGTATTTCGCAAGTCTCAATAAATGTTAAAGTTTCAATAAAATTTGACAGGTTTATGTTGAATAGTTTTCGAGTTATGAGGTGGTCAAAAGTGGCTCCAAATGGTTCATGTAATATTACACACGGTGCTACTCGCCAATTCTGTTAGTTTGAAATTGGCTTGACACGCTACCGCGTGTCTAGATTATTTATTCTCTTCAACATCGTAAAACTTTGTACAAAAATTTCTCGTTTCGTTCTACCAAAAATAAGTAATATGTCAAGAACCTTAAAGGCCTACCACGGCTATGTTGCCTCTAATTTAAGGTATGGTATAGTTTTTATGGGGAAACTCTACAGATTGCAATAAAGTCTTCATTGCTCAAAAACGATGTATACGCGCTATTTGTAATGTTACCCCAGACACTAGCTGCAAGCCTCTCTATAGGAAGCTAAAATTATTGTCATTGACAGGTAGGTATATACATATTTTTTAGAACAAATACCTATGCACCTTTTTCAGGAAAAATAATTGTTATTTTGCAACCAGATACCCTAATCGACTATGTGTACCATGGTACCTTATTCTCGATCAGGGATACGTTAAAAAAATTAGACTTCGAAAACGATTTATAATAAAATCCTTGAAAACATAAAAATCTTAACTTCCACTAAATTTAAAATAGAGTTACTTAAAAGGTTAACTGACAAATGATACTATTCAATGAAAGAATTTAAATGACGATTTTTTCTATTTTATGGAAATAGCCGGCAAACGAGCTGACAATCCACCTGATAGTAAGTAACTATCGTTGCCCATGGACATCAGCAACACCAAAGGCATCACTGATGTGTTGCCGGCCAAGAAATAGAGGAGAAAAAGAAAAACAGAAATTATTAATTTATTGTTTTCCCTTGACATTTGAAATTAAAATTTATTATAATATGATGTAAATAATGTAAATTCACATATGTTTTTGTGAAAATCCATAAAGTAGTTTTAAAAACCAAATAAAAAAATAGTTTAGCGCTTATGTTGTTCGCTTCCGAGCGCAGGCTCAGTAGGTATTGCTGTCTGACAAATTTTATACAAAAAGTCATTACATTACTGTACTATCCTTGATCCGCAATTGTTTAGTTTTTCATCTGTTTGGCACCGCCTCATAATTATTTATTTACTGTTAATAATTTAGGATCTTAAATTATAATACTAAATGATTTATTTTATTTTTCATTTTCAACTTTTTTTCGTTGGTTCAATTTTTTGTTAAAAAGTAATTATTGTTTTATAATTTTTAGATGCAATTAAAAATTAATGAATAAGTACTACTCCGTAGTTTTTCTGTGCTGTGCTTGTGAAGTGAGTGACATGAAGGAAAGAAGAACATCGAGGACAAAAGATAGTGGCCACGCCCACTTTCAGCATAAATTCCCATCACGGCCTCCTCTTAAATTCTAGAGTTGTGGATCGATAAGAGTGGGACGTAGTACCCGTAGTGCACGATGCAATAACGCACCTAGCGCAATGCTATTTCAAGACGCACGGTGTCAGTGCGTCCGGTTCAGGGAAGCACTAAACTCCACAGACCTCGTTTATCCATTACTTCACAGTTCACACGGAATCGTCTGTAAAGGAAACTGTAACTATGTTACTGTTACATACATATAGTATAGTATGTGTTTGTAATTTGTATTTTGTATACATACTGAGAAACAAATGGATATTAATATTTCCATTTTAAGGTTGTAACAGAAATATTTAGTGGGGGCATGTTTATTTTTAAAATAGAGCATCTCTATCTTTTTAACAAACTTCAAAAAGGGGGGTTCTAAATTCGTTTGTATTATTTATACTTACCCATTGTTAAAAAAAACACGAATATTCGTAGTATTGCTGCGACTGACTGCTACTGAAATGATAAAAGCTTAATTAAATAAAATTCTTGATTAAAAATATTTTTGAATTTTTTCAAGTGATGTTGTGAATTTCTGGTGCATTCATTTCATATCCCGGCAGCTTGTCAGTTGTAAGTGAATGAACGATAACGATTCGTTTGAAAGCTTCGTATGCGATCGATATGTGAATAATACTACAGAGTATCTACTTAATAATACAGTGAGTGTCAAGGGCGTCAAGGCCTTATTTCTTTTTTCGAGCCACCTAATGTGGCCTATGGGGTGAGGTGGTTTTGCTGATATCCACAATGACCAATGACCATCAGTGACCAGCAGCAAAGAGTACATAATAGTACCTATTGGTACAGAAGAGTCACTCCGCAAAATCATTTAAATAAATAGCCACTTTTGCTCCGACACAATAAAGTGTAATTCAGGTCGTACAGCGCTAATCGTCAACAGACATTGACATCTAGAAGTTACCTCTATTTCTAATCATAACTCTTATCCTCTCTGACAATATCAGGGTTGTCTTTTTTAGTTATGACATATGTGATAAATTACGAATGTATAACACGGCGTGGCAGCCCTTCTGAAATTGGCCCGACACGTCGAACGCGTACTTAAAACATCATACCAAAAGTGCGGAGTGCAGGCCTTCCAGCAGGGGACAAAGTAACGTGGCTTCGTAGCGAAAAGATACCTAAATTCGTCATCGTCTTTGAGATAACAATAACATCACTCGTCAACTCGTTTCTTGGCTATATGCTTTTAGTATGTAAAAACTTACTTTCTAACTGGCCATAAATGCTATCAATTATATTTCGTATAATATAAATCAGTTAATTCAGTAAGAAAAGCTTTTTATTACTTGTCCATGCCTTAAAGACGCGAGTAACAAATTGAACTGAATAAATGAAATCAGAAACCGAAATGTAGAATTATACCGAAAATGTATAAGAAATATCCGCATACATTCTGTTTTTTGTTACACATCCATTGATCTAAATGTAAACAGCTTTGCTTACTTTCCCATGACAACCCAATCAAAGGGATAATCAATCGGTCAATAAAATCGTATAGAAGTCAATCAATCTACAAGCTCATAAGGTAAACTTTAGCATAAACATATTACCTAATCGATAGCAACTGTTGTTTGAGATTGACTCTTTGGTTGCATCCTGCCATAGACTCGTAAATTGCACCTCAAACAAGATGCAAACAGGTCAGCTTTTATGTGGTTTAAATTATATATTTGTATGACGTTAAATGTAGGGCAGGAAAGCTACGAACTCACTTTCGTTTCATTTCAGTAGCTCGAGCACGAATATTTGCGAGAAAGTATTCGTATGGTTAACGTAAGCAATTTGTATGGCATTTTTTCAAAAGCGCCCCTATCGTACGTAAATGGTACTAAAATGCCATACAAATTTGACAAATTGCTTACGTTAACCATACGAATACTTCCTCGCAAATATTCGTGCTCGAGCTACTGGTTATTTGATAAATCTGTTACTGAATAAGAGATATTTTCCTTGTGAGTTTTTTTGCCTGTCGTATTATAAGGCTTCTTGAAACGAGGGCGTATTTAAGCCCTTCAAAAACTATTTTTGAAAATATTTCTTGACAAAAAATGACAGACTGCAAAATTAGGGATAACTCAAAAACTATCGTCAGATCTCGCTCAAATTTAACTGGGACCACATGACAAGCACCAGCTTTCGTTTAAAAAAAGGAATCATCAAAATCGGTTCACCCAGTCCAAAGTTCTGAGGTAACAAACATAAATAATACAGTCGAATTGAATACCTCCTCCTTTTTTGAAGTCTGTTAAAAAATCTGTCAACGGATGCGTTCATTAGAGGCAGACTCTTCTGGAAAAGGATTTCTTCCTCGTCAGATCTCATGGCTAAAGACAACACAATCAATCAACCTGTTGATAGTTTTATAATCGACATTTGTGATCAAAAGACTTGATAAACGCGAGGCCTTTGATTGTTGATCAAAGAAATCTATCGTTGCATTTGATCACCTTGCATCTATTGCATATATTAATGGCTTCAATCCATTTGAGGGTAAAGGCTAATATAGTGGAGGAGATCTATAGGTACTCCACAATCTACTACACTGTAGTGTGAATGACAAAGGAGTTAGTACCAACCCAAGAGTCTGAAGACTATACGCTGACGGAACGCTTTCGACATGGGTTAACGATTGCTATCCAATAGGCCATCCACCCGTAGAAAGTGTTTATGCTGGCCGGTACCTTGATGATATTATTATGGCTTGGCAGTTGCTGTTTAATATCAATCGGGCTTATCGAAGCAATGAAGCGCTCAAAAAATTTTGCAACCAAGGTGACCCAACAATTGTACTCATTGTTGGGTCACCTTTACGCCCCAACTCAGAGTCACTAACGGTTACTTTAATCACTCCTTAGTAATGAATCACAATACAAATTCTGTACTAAGGAGCGATTTAAGTAACCATTAGTGACTCTGAGTTGGGGCAGTATGAATACTAAAGCTTACAAATTCGTCGAAAATTGGGCCTTAGTTGATTACGTAATACAGTAAAGATCCGAGCTTCAAAGATATTGTGTTTGTGATCGTCTAGAATGCAATACCGGACTAGCTGTTTGTGCGTGACCCCTATTCTCGCATTCCTCTGAGAGCTGCGGAAATGCCTCAATTTATTCAATAGCTGCGGGGGGAGGGGGAGGGGTGAAAGTGCAATTTGTAGCTTTTGTCGCGCAGGTCATTGATAATGATAAGTGTAGGGCCAGACAGACATTGACTGGAGTAAGTTTCGCTCAGTAATGGACTCTAAGAAGTGTCTGTTGTTTGTTGACTCTTATTGCATTTAAATACTTAGAACATAATGATCCCTAAAAATAATAGGGAGACTGACTGGTATCTTCTGGTGTTTGGATACCTGATTCGACCATCCTTTAGAAATGCGTCCCTGAGGTCTTTTGCCCTCAATTTTGCTGTCACCATCAGTTTCTCACACAATTAATTTCTAACAACCACATATCTGTGGAATCTGCGGTAGGATTCGATTTTTACGCCCCAACTCAGAGTCACTAACGGTTACTTAAATCGTTCCTTAGTACAGAATTTGTATGGTGATTGTGTACTAAGGAGCGATTTAAGTAAACGTTAGTGACTCTGAGTTGGGGCGTTAGTCATCCAGGCGGGAGACGAATGCTCACACCGCGTGCTTGGCTATCCAAGTGAACAATAGACAATAGAAACTAAAAATAAAATTGTATTATTGGCAAAAGTAGTTTGGATGCTCTTTGTAAGGAAAGTCGATTATGTAGCATCGATCGAACTGCCATTCGAAACTGGGTCGCTGTAGAACCAATTAACAAAGGTCAACTTTTTGCTACACTTCGATAAGTACATATGCAATCTTTTGATTAATTTTTGCTCAAACGTTTATAGCTGGATGGTTTCTGATAATGGCTGCTCCCATTGGACGACACGATAATGACAGTGTATGGAAGATTTCATATCTTTCTTTCTTCCCTTCAGGACGCACCATCGGTATCATGATAACGGCATCCCACAACTTGGAGCCCGACAATGGGGTAAAACTGATCGACCCTGATGGTGAGATGCTGGAGCAGAGCTGGGAGGAGATCGCTACCCGACTCGCTAATGTCAGGTAACCAGGATAAATAAATATTTTTTATACACTGAAGGGCTGACGAAAAAGCAGACGGGCCACCTGATGCATTTTTTAAACCAACCATTTGTATAATAATTTTATTGAACTTTCAGCGCCGTAGGTATATAGTCTAAAATAGTTGTCAGTATTTCTGAGTACCTCATGCAGGGTTATTATCGTTTTAATTTAATCATTTTACAACTCATACCTATGTACAGTACGGCCGCTGTATCTCTTGGCGCGTCTGAACATAGGCTTTGCGAACTTTAGCGCATGTAAGACAGAGATGGCAACACTAACATGCTAACGTGTGACTGAGACACAATACACCGCGTATCGAGTATTGGCAAATTATGTTTATACTGCGCAGCCTTCTGCGCGAAGTTCAGACGCGCCAAGATACAGCTGCCGAAGTATACATCGCGTGTACTGTACAATTTATTATTGTTTACAGTAATAGAGTATTTTAATCACATAATTAGCGTTAACAGTGACATTTTTATATGGTCCTTCGAGCCGTTTACACATTTTCTTTGCTAACTATTGTTTTTTTTTCAAGTTCGTGCATTTCGTTTTCAGTGACAATGACTTAGAATCAACAACTGAGCAAATTGTGAAGCAGGTTAATGCAGACATGGCACTTAAGGCTAGCGTATATATCGGAATGGACACCAGGTAAGTCAAATATGTCAATATACATATTATTTTCCACAGTAATGAACAGTCTATAAACGCTTACACACTCATACCCCCGCAGTAGGTTTTCACTTGTGTCGCGGGTGGCATGGACGAAATATATAACATTACAATAACACCCATGACCCGAGTTCACATATTTATCTGTCACATAAATATCTGCCTCGGCCGGGAATCGAAACCGGGACCCCTCGCTTCGCAGGCAGGGTCGCTACCACCTAGGCTACAGGGTCTATAAGGGCGTATACACATAGTAAGTGGGTAAGAAAATGTCTTGTAAAATGGGCAACTTCCTTGGATGAGCAAGAAATGACAGCCAAGCGATGCATAGAAATTTTTTTTTTTTATGTAAATAGCAAATTCACCTGATGAGTGGTTACAGTCGCTCATGGACATCAGAAATATCAAAGACATAGCCAATGTTTAGCTGGCCAAGAAAAAGGGAGCGAAAGAAAGAAAGAAGGAAAGAACGAACTTTGTGTTGATATCCTGTGCCGATTAAGCGTAAGTCGGCGGTTGTTTGCCTGATTTCCACGTGTATACGCCGTAATACGACAAAGATTATAAAACTGTGGCATGCTAAGAATAACTCGGAGAAGAAAATAATCGTAGGGAAGCAATGTTCCGTATCCGTGTCTTTGTTGGCTTCAAATTATGGTTATTAAGGCTTGTTCCTTGCGTACGTTTAAAGCTAAATTGCATACTTTTGCCATGCGGCTATGGACATACGCAAATAGCTAGTTTCATTCCGAGTTTCCAAGCTAAAAATAGATAAATTCACATAGAGTACTGACCCCTATCCCACGGCGCCATGGTGTCGTAAGAGGCGACAGAAGCCGGCGCTCTTGATATTAGTGCATGATATTATTATATTTCCGTCCATGTGGTGCTTGCTTGAGTCAGCCAAATAAATCGTGTTCGAACCAAGGAATTGAGAGTCAGTTCTTTCCTCCTTCTCTTTCCTACATTAATCTAATTCAATGTGTTGTGCCCTACAAGGTACACAAGTCCTCGGCTAGCGGCGGCGGCAGTCCACGGCGTGATAGCCTTGAAGGGCACGCCGAAGGAGTTCGGTATCGTCACCACACCCATGCTACACTTCTGTGTCAAGTGTCGCAATGATAACACGTATGGGACTCCTACTGAAGAAGGTTGGTAACTTTGGGTTAACGATTGGGACATTGGGTGTAGGGAATGAAAGGAAAATAACGCTTCGTTTTCGATATATTGACTATGGCAGTACTGGCAATATAGCTGAAATAATAAAAAAATAATATACAAGAGTAGGTATGAACATACCAACGTACTAACATTATCGATTAAATTGAATTCAATTCAAAATCCTTTATTCACAAGAGTACCAATGTACCAACATTATCGATTGAATTCAATTCAATTCATCGTTTATTCACATAGGTATCACCGATTTACACCGGTTCATCGATTCAAAATCGAACTTAATTTAGTTTAAAGAATATTAAATACTACTAATATCATAAATTTGAAAGTTAGAATACATGTGTTTTGTTTGCTCTTTCACGCAAAAACTTCTGAAAATTATTATTTCTCCATGGGGTTCGCCTGGATAGCTACCACCCTGGAGGATGAGTCAGCCGCCAAACGACTCGTCGTGTTCCGGCTGGGGCTTGAGAGCCAGTTCTTTCTTTCCTTTTCTTCTATCTTGATTGGCCGGCAACGCATCGGTGATGCCTTTGGTGTTGCTGATGTCCATGGGTGACGATAGCCCCTTACCATCAGATGGATCGTCAGCTCGTTTGCCGGCTATTTCCATAAAAAAAACAGGTAGACCATGATGTTAAATATGACATTAGGGTACTTATTATCAACACTTATTTGCAGGGTACTACGAGAAAATAGTGGGAGCCTTCAAGAGCATCCGTCAGAAGCTGCCGGTGTTCGGAGACTACTCGACTACACTGTACGTGGACGGAGCCAACGGCGTGGGTGGCAAGAAGCTGAACATCATCAAGAAGACCTTGGGGGGAGAGCTGGATCTGCATCTGTATAACTTAGGGGGGAATGGGGGAAAACTTAATTTGAACGTAAGTTTGTTCTGGTTGCTATATAACGTATGTATTACTCGACAGCAGTGGCGGCTGGTGGATCCTAGAAGTGGTGGTGCACTGTATCAGCGTATTTTTATTTTTAATGACTACCAAAGAACGGTTATGATTTTCGCGCATAGACCTTAAAAGTGTCCTTAAATGAGTGTTTGAAAAATAAATAGATGAGTGTTTGAAAAATAATCCTGTCGATTTTAATTCCAATTTTTGTTGAAAAGTTTTATTATTGCTTCCAAAATGTTAAAGTCAATACTCATTTTCACAGCTATTTACTTACACACAATGTCCCACAATTCAGTAACTATATATAATATTATAATACTGAAAATCCTTGCAGAATGTAAACAAACGCAACTCCTTTTAGCCAGTATAGCGCGGAGCCGCGCCGCCGCGCCGGGCGTAGCGCGCGCGAATTTCGTCAAACCTCGTTCCGCTCGGTAATCTTCGGTTCTCTCGTGCGGCGCTCGAAAACGTCTTATTTCGCCGTACATTTTCTATTGAACTAGCTCTGTCTCACGCGCCAGGCGTTTTCGGTTGCATCTCATAGAAGTTGTATGAGCATTCGCCGTGCGCTTTGGCTAGCGCACCGTGAACCATTTTACAGCGATTTTCGCGATAATGAGTCTTAATACTTTAACAAAGAGCTTAAATTGGTTCATCATAATTTCGTTAATATTGAATAGATCTTTAATCAGACACTATTAAACATTTTTTGTTTTATTTTTTTAAATATATTAAAATTTGGCAGTTCGGCGCACGAGTGCACTTAAAGTACAGCCGCCCCTGCTCGACAGTAATACATACTATTATCGACTAAGAGATTGTAATTTATAGCTGCTTTATGAATAACTGATGACATTGTAGCCTATTTGATTACCTTGCACAAATTATGCTTTTAGTATTACCTAATCCAACTTTGTTTCACCAGAAAGCCTTAAATTGTTATTATATTTAAAGTTGTAGGTGCTTAAAGCATTTTTGTGGTAAGGTTTTTTGTGTACGTACAACTAAGTTAAATTTATTTTCGTTGAATAAAATGCCTAGGATAGCCGTCAGACGGCGCAGGCTCTTATTGTATTTACAGTATGGCCGACGTATCTTGTCGCGTCTGAACTTCGCGCAGAAGGCTGCGCAGTAACATAATTCGGCAACGCTCCGTACGAGGCGTATTATGTCTCAGTCATACGTTAGCATGTTCGTGTCGCTATCTCTGTCTTTCATGTGCTAAAATTCGCAAAGTCTATGTTCAGACGCGCCAAGATACGTCGGCCATACTGTACTCATAATTCATAGTAATCGATTTTCGCATACCATACCAATAATAATAATAATAATAATAAACGCTAACACACTCATACCCCCGCAGTAGGTATTACCCGTGTCGCGGGTGGCATGGACTACACATAACACATCACAATCACACCCATGACCCGAGTACAAATATTTATCTGTCACATAAATATTTGACCCGAATTGGTTCAAATGAGACACCTTTGTATGTATGTATGCATGTACAACCTGTGATACCACAGTGCGGCGCAGACTACGTGAAGGTGAGCCAGCTGCCGCCGGTGGGAGTGGAGCACGTGCCGTACCAGCGCGTCGCGTCGCTAGATGGCGATGGCGATCGGATCGTCTATTACTTTATGGATGACAAGTGAGTGTGGACCATTAAATAATCAATACATATAATAAAACTGTATTTTTTGTCTGTTTGTCTGAGCGTTTGTTTCGGCTAATCTCAGGAACGGTGCAATAGATTTGAATGCGGTTGTCACCAATGTATTGTAGTGAGCTTGGATTAACATTTAGTTTTTGTTTTTAACCAACTTCAAAAAAAGGAGGAGGTATTCAATTCGACTGTATTTTTTTTTATTGTTACCTCAGAACTTTCGACTGGGTGAACCGATTTTGATGATTCTTTTTTAATAGAAAGCTGGTGCTTTCAGATGTGACGAGTTGTTTTTGAGTTATTTTGAAGTCGGTTATTTTTTTTCTTGGTAAAATCCAGATTACATAATTATATCTCGATCAGTTCACAAAAAAAGTTATGTCAATTTAAAGTTTTGCCGAAGCGAATCGAGGGCGAAATGAGATAGGCGATATCTATCGACCGCTAACGTTCAATAAAAAATATTTAGCAAATCTATAAATAGACAAAGACAAAGCAGCTTAGTACATTTTTCTTCTTAACTATTTGTTAAGTTTATTTCTTGTTTGGAAGCGACCCTGCCTGCGAAGCGAGGCAGAGTAACAAACATACAAACTTTCACATTTATAATATAATACTAGTGGGCGCGTTTTCCGGCATAATAAGTCCTTAATATGCCGGAAAACGCGGGCAAAGCACTAGATAATTATTATGGTCTAATTTCGACCACTAAAGTATTAATAACGAGTAACCGCCCTCGCTTTGCTTCGGTTTTCTTATTTTTTTACACCTTGGGTTACATTATTGGAGTTTTATTAAGGATCCCTAATTTTTTGAAAATATAATATAGCCTATGTTACTCGGGAATAGTGTAGCTTCCCAACAGTGCAAGATTTTTTCAAATCGGTTCAGTAGTTTCGGAGCCTATTCAATGCAAACAAAAAATCAAATCTTTCCTCTTTATATATTAGTATAGATTACCGTTATTTATTCCAGCAACAAACTAAACCTACTGGACGGAGACCGTATAGCGACGCTGTTGGCCAGCTACATCACGGAACTGCTCAAGGCTTGCAACGCACCCGATCTGTCCTTGGGCATTGTACAAACCGCGTACGCTAATGGAGGCTCTACTAGATACATTACTCAGGAACTGGTGAGTGAAGATATAGAATATATAGAATAATTAAAAAAATAAATTAAATATTGCAATTATTTATTATTAGGACCTTTACTTATAGCCGGGCGGCTTGTGTCGATCCTAAGTGATTAACTTCCCAACTCAGAGTCAGTAACGGTTACTTAAATCGCTCCTTAGTTAGAATTTTTATGGTGATTCTTTACTAAGGAGCGATTAAATTAACCGTTAGTGGCTCTGAGTTGGGGCGTAAGACAACTAACTACTACAACGACAACTAGTAACTGTCTAACTGACAAAGTTAAGCAACAGCGGGCGCGGTCGGGAGTTGCATGGGTGACCGCTAGTGACAAAAAAATGCAGCGTTGAAGTGAGGACCTTACTCTCGATAATCTAAAATACTTTGTCAATCACTTTGGTTTACCGATTCACGAATAACGCGCCAATCTATACGTCACTTTTGACAGATCACAAATTTTTCTGACGTTTGACATATTTGAAACATTTTACCATAGATTAAACAGTTTTTGTTTAGTGTCACCAACAATTAATAACAAAACGTTACTATTTCAGAAAATCCCAGTGACGTGTGTAAAGACGGGCGTGAAGCACCTGCACCACGCGGCGCTGAGCTACGATGTGGGCGTGTACTTCGAGGCCAACGGGCACGGGACGGTCGTGTACAGCGCGCGGGCCAAGGCGGCCGTTAGCAAGATTGCTGAGGAGGGGTTCGTTTATATTATTGTATTTACTAGCTGACCCGGCGAACTTCGTATCGCCTAACAAACGTTTTTTTTTTCTAAAATAAAAGTAGCCTACGTTACTCCTTGTTACATCAGCTATCTGCCAGTGAAAGTCCCGTCTAAATTGGTCTAGCCATTTCAGAGATTAGCTGGAACAAACAGACGGACAAAAATTGTAAAAAATGTTGTTTTGGTATATGTACCGTGTATACATCCAAATGCGCTTAGTAAAATGTGGTTATTATAATATTACAAACAGACACTCCAATTTTATTTATTTGTATAGACTAGCTGTGCCCCGCGGTTTCACCCGTGTTAATTTCTGGAATAAACGAACTACTAAAATATATGATGTTATGTAGCCTATAGCCTTCGTTGATAAATGGACTATCAAACAAAAATAATTTTTCAATTCGAACCAGTAGTTCCTGAGATTAGCGCGTTCAACCAAACAAACTCTTCAGCTTTATAATATTAGTAAGTATAGATTAAACCCCGACGAAAAAAGAGGGGTGTTATAAGTTTGACGTGTCTGTGTATCTGTATGTCTGTCTGTGGCATCTTAGCTCCCAAACGGATGAACCGATTTTGATCTAGGTTTTTTTCTTTGAAAGGTGGTTTAATCAAGAGTATTCTTAGCTATGTTTAGTGTAAATAAAACTTTCGGGTTTTTTTTTATTTTAATTTAACTTATTTTCTACCTATTTTCTAAGTTATTTTCTAGTAAAGGAAACCATCTGATCCAAATTCTATCATGCGGTGAGGACTACTTCAGATCGGAACCGATGGAGACAGATTGTCTATTTAAGGATTCACTGGGAACTACTGGGGACTACGATCCTCAGTAATGAGGGACCAATTAAAAAAGAAAAAAAAAACTTTAACACCCTTGAATTCATCAATAACAACACTCAACAGCGAGCCCGAGCAACGTAAAGCAGCGCAACTGTTGACCGACCTGATCGACATGACGAACGAGACGGTGGGCGACGCGATCTCCGACCTGTTGCTAGTGGAGACCGTGCTGTGCGCTAGGGGGCGCCACGTGCGGACCTGGCTGCTGGACTACCGGGATATGGCGTGTCGACAGCTCAAGGTCACTGTGCAGGTGAGAATATACAGCAGGTGATAATATAGCAACACTCGAGTAACAATGTAGCGCAACTGTTGACCGACCTGATCGACATGACGAACGAGACAGTGGGTGACTTAAACCTAGAGTACTCTTAAAGCCTAGAGTACCCCACCACGCTGCTCTAGTGAGGTTTGGTGGAGGGGTTAGTAGCCAATCCAAGTGTCGGAAGTTTTTCACTAAAACCACCAATCCAGAATGAAGCAGTGTGGTGGAGTATGGACTAAATCTCCTCAAGAGAAAAGCGAACTCAGTAGTGGGCTGTTAATGGGTTTAAACCTTAATTTGTTTGTTTAATTTGTACCAAGATTGTTGAACCTAACCACAACATGGATTTTTGCGACTTAGAGCCAAAAAAAGTACAATGTAAAGGATACTGTATTACCTAACCTATACCTATATTATATCTAACTATATTTTTCATTTCCATGCCCCTAGGACCGCAACGCAATATCAACAACGGACGCAGAGCGACAGTGCACAGCGCCCGAGGGTCTGCAGGCGAGGATAGACGAGCTAGTGTCTCAGTACGACGGTGGGCGGAGCTTCGTGCGTCCGTCCGGCACAGAGGACATTGTGCGGGTGTATGCTGAGGCTGATACACAGGAGGTGAGTGTTGTGTTGTGTATTGTTGAAGTTACATGAAAGTTAAAATAGTTTAATGAAATTCATACGACTGGGAATAGGAGCTAAATAAATAATAAACGGTGCGTGATTTATAACATTTTGTATGGAGTATCAAAGGTTTTCTAATACAGAAAATGCTTTTTTAGTCGTATTGGGGCGGCTTAGAATACTAACCCCAATCCCACGCTGGATGGGTGTCGTAAGAGGCGACTAAATCCGGCCCGCTGGTGGCAGGACCCCTCGAGGGTTTATATTGGTAATATTGATTTTAATTGTTAATTAATACCATTATTGCTATTATTGTTTCTCCACGGGTTCGCCTGGATAGCTACCGCCCTTGAGCATGAGTTAGCCGCCAAACGACTCGTCGTGTTCCGGCTGGGGGCTTGAGAGCCAGTTCTTTCTTTCTTTTTCTTCTCTCTTTCTTGGCCGGCAACGCATCAGTGATGCCTTTGGTGTTGCTGGGCGACGATAGCCACTTACCATCAGGTGGATCGTCAGCTCGTTTGCCGGCTATTTCCATAAAAAAAAACCCGTGCTTTGTAGTGGGCCATTAATGGAGTGAGGCCATAATATTTATTTCTATTTCAGTCAGCTGACAAATTAGCAACAGAGGTGGCTCAAGCGGTATTCGATTTGGCGGGCGGAGTGGGCGAGCGACCCGAATTGAAAGCGTAAATTAAATACGCTTTGTAACACTCGAACAAAAATAAAGTATGTATGAGTTAAGATATCCAGCCCAGTTGGTAGATAAATGAAGAAAATGGTTCAGATTATCAGTTTGTATTTTACATTTTTTTTAACGGAACCCGCAGGTTGCTATGGTTTTCCAGACGATGGGTGTAAGATCGTTTTTAGTTTGTCTTACGACCGTTTTCAATAGACTTTCTATCCATCCCTCATTAGTTAATAATAAACACTAACACTCCAACTCGGAGTCACTAACGGTTACTTTAGTCGCTCCTTAGTAAAGAATCACCATACAAATTCGGAGCGATTTAAGTAACCGTTAGTGACTCTGAGTTGGGGCGTATGTTGTGATATTTCACAGTTGCTAAGCGGTTGCCTTTAGGATTTTATATACAATATTGAAAACTGCCGTGAGAGTATTTAAGACCTTTTAATCGAGCGTTCTAGTTTTGATTTTGTCGGAACAAACATTCATGCGATGTTAGATCTTGCTTGATGATGCTCAAGATTTTATGTGTTTTATTGTGTTGTTACGTCACACAGACAGTTCTACTACAAAGCTATGTTGTAGTTTAATTATGTCCTCAAAAGATAAAAAGCACGCACCCAGTAAAAATTTTATCAAAATCGGCGTAGAATTTTTAAACTATAATTTGAAATGAAAGTCGTCGCAGTTCATCTAAGTGGCGTAGTTTTAAAAGCTGTAAAGAAAAACCCACATCTGTTATGCGTGTTACAAAAATTGGAACTCCGAACTGGAAAATTGGACACTCCTAATCTAAACGGAATAATACACACGCTATGGTAATCTTTAATCAAATTTTAAATAAAATGGCTCATGTAGGTAAAAACATTATAAAACCGTATATTATATAACATCACTTTAAACGTAATTATAATTATAGTATGAAGACGGCCAATGTTTGCTAAATATCAATAATTTTGTAATTTTCCTCATATATTTGATGAGGCAAAAATCTTATCGTAAAAGTATTTTAGTAATTTGACTTATATGTTTGAATATTAATGTCTGATTTTGTCCATTGACTACATTAAAAAAAACAAAGCACTTTATTTGTTTCATTGATATTTTTTTTGTATAAAATCTTCTGTAATTAATTCAAGCACATTTTGAAGTACCGTCCAATTTATAAATTTCTTTGTATCGGTATAATATTTTTATACCAAAATAGTTTGCTCAAATACATTTCATTAAACCCTTACTTCATTTCAAATCGTGGGCGAATTATATATTCCTTCAATATTTATATCATAGCGTAACAAATTTCAAGCTCAAAATATTAGATGATAATTTCTCGGTATTTATAATTTTAGAAGAACAAATCATGGACCAATGTTTTTTCAGCTATATTAGCGCTTTTTAAAATCTCACATTAAGATCTACTCGTGCATTTTATAATAGTCTGATTTTAGGTCAGATAAATATGTAAAGTTTCTATAATAAATGTAAAATAAGATTGGTAGAGTCTAACCCTATGCAGACCTAAGACATAAGTAGCTTTATAAAAAAATGGTTTCAGATTCAATTTCATGTATTCAAATTCGATTTTAAAATCAAACCTCTAACCAATATTTCAAAATCGATTAAATTCAGATTGTGTTTCAAAAGAATTTTATTTGATTTATAATTCGATGGTCTACTTTTTTTCACAGACAATGTTTGTGACTTTTTTAGAACCTCTACTAGAACGGGCATTTAAAATCCATATATGTACTTCTAATCACCGCCATTTTACAATGATCGATTGATGTCATATTTCATTGATATTATATATATATACATAGCATCAGGAATCGATTAACTTTGACCACACGGACTCTTCTAAGCGGTTACCAAATCAGACCTGCTTGGCAACTGATTTACCTCAAAACAACTGATCAACAACTGATTTGTAACTAGTCAAGTGAGAATTTAAAAATACTGCGTGTGTTTGCATTACAATCCTGGTATACTAGGATTTTTTATAAGTATGAAACAGATTTGTCTTATTATTAAAATTTTAGTTTTCAAAGAATTCTATAATAAAAATTATACTTGAATAATTTGTATAAATACAAATAAATAAGTAATCATTTTAGCAATGTAAAAAATATAAATGTAACTAGTATGCGCAAATCGTATAGTATAATGTTAAGCTGACGGTAGTCATAAAATTTTTCTTTAATGTGCCTTCAAGTAATCAAGTATGTTTTAGAGAATCCTTTTAAAAACGCTTTAGTAATAAAATATAAGAGATTTAGATTTCAAATCTATAAAAAAATCTATATAAAGAAATTATGTAAACTTTCTTGCTCACTTAGCATAGAATAAGAATATTGCTTATTATTCTATTTCAAAAATTAAATAATGTACAATTAATCATGAATAATAATAACTTAATTCATTTGTTAATTACTACTTAATTGGATTGTTTGTTAAAACCACGTTTAAAAATGTGTTCATTATTGATCAAATATGTGTGTGTTCGTATGTATGTAATATACATGGATAATAATCATAATTTAATTTAGTTTTGTGGTGTTTAATGTAAGGAATAAATATACAATAAAGATATATTATTATTATTATATAACTAACTCAAAAATTGTTTGCTTATAATATAATTATTTTGTAATGACTTAGTGATAGGAGCTTTATAGTATTTAATATAGTTTAAGATAATTACCGCGAAAGATTAAATATATTATTATCGATGCATTTGCACAAACAGAAAACAAGTCATTTCCATTTAAATAAATAAAAAATATTTGATGTGTTGTTTTGAATTTAAATTTACACTAAAATTTACTACAGAAAATACTGTTATTATATAGAATTGATGTTTATTAGTTTATTCACAATTTTTGTCCCAACTCAGAGTCACTAACGGTTACTTAAATTGCTCCTCAGTACAGAATTTGTATGGTGATTCTTTACTAAGGAGCGATTAAAGTAACCGTTAGTGACTCTGAGTTGCGGCGTTAAACTTCGTACACCGAGATTTACTTATAATACAATTAAATTAACTCCAAAAAATTTAATACACTGTTGCAATACGTTACGTTCCGTTTTATTATTTATATATTAATTATATATTTTTTTCCAAATAAAGATATATTTTGTTTCTGCCTTTCAAAAGATAATTATCAGATTAATCAGAGACAAAGTTAATTTGTGAAACTCAACACACAAATATTTGTCACTTTCACAAAAATAGATAGAAAATTTAAATATCCATGAAATATCCGACTAAATTTCGACAAAGTTAGCTCTCTGAAAATTTTGCGAGTATCAAATTATTACATATTTCTTCCATATTTATTATCTTATTATGAGATTATTTCTTCCATATTATTAATTATATTATTTTAATTTTTTTGTCAAATTTGTTAATTAATATTAAGGCATACGTTTTAGTACTTTGAAATACGTACGTATGGTTGTTTTCATCACAAATATTAAATAAGCTGCAAATAATATACACATATTTTATTAATATATAATATCTAAGTTCTTATTACTATAACAGTAGCTTGAGATATCTGGATTTATTTATCTAATATATTTATCAAATTCCAAATAGCTATGGTAAGATAATTTTGATTGATATATCTGTATTTCATTCTCAAATATGTATAAGATAGGTAATAAATAAATATAAAGAAGTATATACACTGGTCTTTTAATGTATGGCATTAGACAAACACAAGAATTATGTATATTATTAACACAATTTCTGTGTGTTAAAAAGTTGATGCTGTGTGATTAAACCATTATAAAGTTTGATCTTTTATTTGTAAGATGTGATATGTTGGTAAATTAAATAATTCCGATTACAAGCATTTTATGAAACTTTTAAGTAATGGGTAAACCACACATATAATATGTAGTATATGAAACACTTCATCAACTACCCTTTATTCATGTAGAATTCAGCATAGTATAAAAAATTCTACCCTTAAGTTTTTTACGCAGATATAACAAAAAACCGGGCAAGTGCGTGTCAATCCACGTGCAATGTAGGGTTCCGAAGTAGTGAGTATACTATAAGAGTTCCGATTTTACTTCGGGACCCTAAAAATGACATTTTAATTAATTTATTGCTGTTTTTATTTGATTGCAAATGTTTAATATTAAAATATACCCAATTTAACAGGTACTTGCAATCACAACTATTCATTGTATTATTGTAAGCGTGCTCAAAATTTTTATCAAGACAAATAGTTTGATATCGTGTACGTGAGATATTTGTTGGGTCTTATCTATGTAGATTCACGTGTTTCCGATCCTGTGTATTGTTTTGTAAATAGGTAAAACTTGGAGAAGCAAGATAACGTAGTAAACATATCTACTATTTGAATTCAGTACCAATAAAATATTTGTAGCTCTAAAATGTATAATTTACTTTATTTCTCGCAACATTTTTTAATTTATATGATACATAATAATTATTAAAACCAATAACTAGATTCCTTTCAAACTCATCAAGTACATTGTGTAGGTCCTTAACATTGTGAATATCTTCGTCACTTTGTGAATTTTGAGTTATGATAACATATCTCTAATTCTTAAAACAACATCCTATTGAAATAGTTTTGACATGAACTGTTAAACTGTTAAAATAACGTTATATGCTTTTTAGTACTACACAGATCTAACAAAGTCAAAGGCATGTTTACATAAAAATTTTAATATTCTGACTTTACATTCAAGTGAATAATGACCAACACAGACAAATTAAGGATTATAAATAGATTGGGAGACTATACACTTATCAGAATCTGTGATATAGATGATCGATCTCTCGACAGTGTTATCATTAATCAATTACACGCCATATTCACTCTCAATATCGGGAATACAAAATCGGCAGTATGTATGTAAACTTGGACAATATGTAATTATATGTTGCCATGTATATCCACTGTAAAACTATTTAAGTGCAACTTAATTATGTATATTCCCCACATCGGAATATAATTTGTGTCATAAATACTGCTTGTTAAACTTCCTGTATGTAATTATGTACATTTTGTGTGCAATTGATAAGAATGTGTGTTCATTTAGTTAGCCTGTTAATAATTCATTTAATTAGTCAATATATTATCCATTTTAGTATATTGTGTTTTATTTTTACGACATCCTTCGTTTATTACCTATTGGGATGAATTTAAAATAAAAATGTTGAATATTTAATATTTTATTAACAAAAACATTTCAAATGGTATTGTTATCCAAAAGCAAAACTTACTTACAATCTTTACATATAAATAGGTACTATCTAAACTAAAGTGAAAAAAATGCTAATGTATGTTTATAAAATTAATTCCTAAACAAAAATCCAGTCACTGCATAAACGGCTTTATTTCAAAGACTTGTATTCTCTTTTATTACAACGGCTATGCCGTAAGAAAAAGAAACTAATTCGCGGTCAATTAACTGCAATTCAATCAACTGCGAGCAAGCGAGACAAACAGTTGTTTCACCTAATATGCTTAAGTTGCACACATAATTCGAATTCAGTCGTACACATTGTCATAATCAAATAACATAAGGACCCTTTCACAATAGTTTAGACTTTTAAAATACTTGCAATTACGTCACATGACAGCATAGTAGCTATGCTAAATAAATTATACGTACAATACAAATCAAATAATTTAGAGATCATAAAATTACAGTATATTTTGTACAAATGTACGATTATTATAATACGGTAATATTTAATTATGTTGATTGTGAATAAGTGGTGACTAATAGTCAAACATAAAATTAAAATATGGAATGTACATAATGCCTCTAATAATTTGAAAATCATATTTTTAAGCAAAAAATATATGAATCAAGCCAATATTTTTTTTTTTTGTAAAGGAAGAAAAAATTGCTTAACTTTAGCAATTTACAAAGCCAACATTGGTCTATATTTGACAACATTCATAGAATATCTGAGTAACACAAATTTTTTTCCATTTCACATCATTAACAAACAACTACAATAGACTTCCTTAAATTTTAACTTGCTGCAAATTTTAACTTGATTTTGTCCATTCAATTTGAAATACAACAAGGAATTCGAATATATTGTTAGATTGTGATTTCACAATTACATATTACTTATTTATCATGTTTTTTTTTTGTTACCTTATCAGATATAAGTTTACTATCATACATAAATACTGATGCATTACTTAGATATAATTTCCTTGTCATATAGAATAAACAAAACATTTGACTGAACTTAATTTGAAATTCTATGTAGACATAAACTGCAACCAATATTATGTTGTAAAAAAAATTGTCAAGTCTCTGTCTATGTCTGGTAAGAAAACTATTTAACTCAAAATATATACAGTTTTTAAATCTTATTAGTTATCAAGTGCCTTTTTAGCTGATAACGGCTCCAAATGTGAGCTTAATATAGCATTGTAAATAGTTACAATTTATTAATAAACAAACTACTTAATAAGGAAAAATGTAGAAGTGAAAATATTACAGGTATTCTATCACATTAATACTTTATTTTAGGATTCATTTATTCATTTATAATCTAAAGCAATGTTTAAGGAATAAAATTTATTCAAACACTGATACAAGATAAATGCTGGATATCAGAACTTATAAGTTGTGTAAGTTTGGATGTGTCCAATCAGTTTAAAACAATACCCATCTATACATTTCAATGTGGACATGTCTATTGTAATAAGAACTATTAAACAAATTAAATGTATTTAACATACATAAATGTAAACTTTGTTACTGTAAATTCCTTATTTATAAATTTGAATGTATTGTTTCAATCCCCTAACCTACCCTAAGATTAGCTACAAATGTGATGCTTTTAGTGGTAACTAGTAATTGGTATTAAAAGTAGAACATTTCTTACATATTCACAAACACACACACATGAAAATTCATCAATAATAACATTCATTGTAACATCATAATTATACATATACACCATCTATAACCTTAAAACAATTTGAACTATTAAGTTTCAATAGCTTCTTAAATTCATACATATGAGAGCACTTAATATTGCCGTAAATACTTAAGAAATTAAGTTAGAAGGTTTTGGGAAAGTTTAAAAATATTAAAGACTTCAGGGATACAAGACTACATCTGTACAAATTCTTATTCTAGGAATCTTGACAAATTGACTTATTCAAATATTAATTTAAATTAGGTTAAGAAATAATAGTTATCAGATGTTAATTTTGCCAAATAATTATTATTTATTCTTCAATTATTTTCATTTTGTTTTATTTTTAAATTAGAAATTCCAAAAAAATCACTAACGATAAGATTGTTTACCAAATAAGTATGATCTAAAACAATTGGACTATAGCATTGAAGTATAATGTCTTAGAATAGACATCTCGAACAAAATGTATGTCCCCGCCGGGAGGTTCTATTTTCAAAATTGAGCCCCTGTTCGCCTTTCAAAATCGAACGAAGCCGCGCGGCGCCAATCCATTGGAACATACATTGTGTTCGCAGTGTCTGTTCTATACGCTAGTAATAATACTTCAATGGACTATAGAGTGATATTTGCCAAATCAAATGGACCAATAACAGAATTGTTAGAGCCCATGGGTGTTTAGAGTAAAGTAATGCTTGATTGTTGGTTATGAACTGCATGAGTTGATATGAGCACACAAGTGAAATATTATTCTTTGCATAATATACTGTTCATATCAGCACAGTAAATGCTCTCACACAAATGAGATCTTGTTGCCAAGTCGGGAATCAAATTCCATTAAAATACCTAACAAAATCAGGAGCAACTATGTACAAGAAAATAAAAGATTAAGAGTGTTTTATCATATATGGAAACATATATACCCTGTGGTAGGTATATGTTTGACTGAAAACATCAAGACACAATAATTAATTATACTTAACATGCAAAATGTTTCATAATATCAGTACCATTATGGCACCATTGTGTCATAGAAATAAGTTTAATAACATAATACCCAAAATAATAATATAATAATAATTTGTTACATTTGAATACCCTTTTTTAACAATAACTTTAATAAATTGTTCTTAATATACATAGGGCTTGTTTCACCATCTTCAAGTAGAGTCCTGAATAAGCTATTCGCCGGTTAAAGTGACGTTAAAGTGTCATTTTACATACACGAAATGTCAACTTAACCAACGAATAGCTTACTTCGGACTTACTTGAAGATTGTGAAATAAGCCCATAATCTACTATTTTATTGTGAATGTGATATAACATGGCTGTATGACAGAAAAGTAATAACCTCATTATGTTATTGGGTATTATGACATTTTTTTTTTTATTAATAATTGTAAGTTGTCACGATGTAATGAAAGCAACGATGAAGTTAGCTGATAAACGATTAATTTTATAAAGAGTTGAGGCGCAAGGGATGAAATCTTTAGATATTTTTGTTCTGTTATGCCAAGGTAGTATAACTTCTTACATATGTACAAAGTACACACATATTTTTTATTATAAATAATTATATTTATCAGAAAAGTCCACGATAAGAATTTTGTAGTAAACAATATTTTGCCATCAAAACCAGTTTTAAAATGACACCTAAAACAGCCGTCTACAGTGCTAGTTAATATAATATGTAATTGAATTCATCTGTGCTACACCTATATTAAACTTCTTATGAGCAAAAAACTTTTCTCCGCTAATCAGGTCAATTAAGTTTTCTATGAGAGAATAGGGCCAAGATATGGTGCCTGATCACAATAAAAACAATCCGGCACATTCATTTCTTGTAATTCAACTACATTGGTGCTTATATCGTTAATAATTTGATAATAACTACATCTCCTAGGACCAATACCTTCTATAAGCGTATCATAAGGAGGGGAGAGAATGTCAAAAAATGCTGCTGGCATGCTTAAAGCTTCTATTTCATGGTAATTAGAGACTGTTGGTGTGAGCACACATGTCGGAGAATTGGCTTTACACATACTATCCTGAGAAATCTGCGCATAGAACCGTCTCTTCAAGTGTATACCTTGAGCTAATCTAGACGCCTCGCGTTTCGCCCGGGTCATAAAGTCTAAAGGACTAGTGGTCTCCTTCAGAGGATGTTCAGTAAAACTCCTTATACGTACTGCTCCGGAAATTACCTTTAGAAGTCCATGCATATGTGGATGATCATGTAATGGCATCTTAAAACCTGGTTTCAGCACAAAAATACTCATATTCACTAGTCTATTTTGAAACACTTCGATGTAGGTACATGGCGCCTTAAACGGTCTCCTCCAAGTAGCTGGATCATTGAAGGCATCGTCGAAACCTAGATCTTCCGCTTTTAATCCATCCATCATAGTTTTTAACTTATTCAAGTTTGTTGTAAAATCACATTTGAATTTGTCATCGAAAGTGTGCAAAGCATGCCGGTATGTTGAAACGATGGGAGGTATGTTAACGATTTCCATTGTTGTCTTTGCTTCATGTTTAATATCCATATGAAATTCGACTGCACTGATACACAAAATTTTTTTTCTAATAAGAAATGTAGAAAATACTCGGCACGATAACAAAGCCCAACTGTCGAGAAACGTCATTTTGCGATCGAATGATATTAACAGCCGTCACCGTTCGGAATTCGGATTCATTCTAACTTATTGAAGTTATAAGAATGAAATTTTTGAACATGCATTCTTTATTTTTAACCTTTAAGAATCACTATATTTTATACATTTATATTATGTTAATTTTATTTTTGCAATAATATTATAAATTAGCATAAAAGTGAAACCATACAAGTTACGTTCGTCGCTCAATGCTGCCATCTATTGTTGAGTAGATGTTACTATGAATCTTCATTTTAGTAGTACAACAGTTTTCATAACAGATGTCACCAGTTTTTACTTTCGTCGCGATAATAATTTGACAAATGTGGAACTTACTTTTTAAAATTTACAACTATAGAACTTAGACAGATATCAGAGCCCACAGCTCACAGAGTACTTAATTATAAACTAGCGCTCTGCCCGCGACTTTGCCCGCATTTTCCGGGATAATAAGTACCTACCCTATGCTTTATTCCAAGATCATGGCCTTTCTTCCTTTCCTGTGTGCAAAATTTCATGAAAATCCGTTCAGTAATTACTTACATTTATTATATTAGTAAGAATCTATGACTTGTACTGTTTGTGAATGTGGCCATTGCCTTTGTTGCTTTTTATTTTCAAGCCCTATAAACTACCTACAACATACCTAAACACTCATGACCTGATCATGGGCGGTAACTATCAACCTTCTGGCCCGGGGTGGGGAAAATCTGATTTTTGTCTCTTTTTTAATACTTTTTTTTTGGCCTTTGCAAATCTTTCTTTAGAAGTTAACCCATTATGTTGAGAACGACATTAAAAACTAGGTGTGGGGTGGGGTAGCTTAGCTTACCTTTGTGTGATTATTATCATAATATTTGCTAAAAGTTGTCTTTTCTGTCTCATTCATAGACATATTATCATAAATACCTGCCTACGTAGATATAACACCAATTTATAGGTAGGTCCTTATTTATAAACCGGACGAGTTAGTGATGAATTTATCTCTTTAGCAAGCGAGTTAATCGATCGAATAGTTTATAACGGAATTACGATAAAACAGAGAAACCTGTTGGAAACACAATAAAATCGGTTTATGTGATTTAACAGTTACGTTGATCGACTTATTTATTTGAGTGTTGCCCACCTCGCTTGCCACCGGGCCCACCGGACACCGGCTATTTCCAGAGACCACACATAAAACCTGACCTCCGAATACTTTAAAACACATACTTAACGGTTTTATATTGATTTTATTGGAGCTCAGTGGGTTTTAATTGCTCTCGAACACACTATGCTTAAAACATCCTCAGAAACACTGTTTACCTACATTTAAATCTCTTACCCTACCTACTATAATTATTATATAGGTAGTGCACGGACGTAAAAAAAAGACGGACGTAATCCTAAGAACAAATTCAGTGAAGCACCCATAGTAATACCAACTCTGTATTCGTACAAGTACACACACTCACACATTGACACCATCCTGATATAACATTGACACCATCGCGAATCAAAAATTACAAAATTACGTACACATGGTAAGCGAGCTTTCAGCTGTCAGCTTCACTCTCGATTAGACAAGGTTACGTCCGTTCTTTTTTTACGTCCGTGAGGTAGTGCATCAGATAAATGTGAATAGGTTACCTACATGTCAAATATTAATGAATTAAAAAAAAACTAGATAGGGCAGACTTATCTGTAAAATTATAAGGTGGGGAAAAACGCATAGATTACCCCCAAAAACGTGACATACCAATTTTACATGACAAGTGCGGAAAACTGAAGTAAAGATTATTTCCATCTCCATTTAATCGTCTCGGTCGGCGTCTCCCCGATCATACTTCCAAGTAAATAGGTACATTAAAGTACCTAAGTACTATCGACGGTAGCCGTGAGATCTGGTGTTCGTCTGTTTATTTGTCAGGTGTGAGCTGCGAGCTCGCTGGGTGGGCTTCCGCGAACTCGCTGCCACCTACTGCTGCTTATGCTGCCCTGGTACCGCCCCAGCGAACGAAAAGGATTTTGTTGATTAATTCTTAATAACATTTTATTTCGGACAACAAAGATTGTGTAGCTAACGCTGGTAATACGCAGAGAGGAGGAAATGAAATCCAACCTAAATATTATAAAATGTGAACGTTTGTGAGGATCTAGATTATAGATGTTGTAACTCTCATGCAAAAATGGTTGTCTGTAAAGTCGGTTTACGGACGGTAGTAACGTGACAACGTCATGACAAAGCTCCGCTCCGCCCCGCTCCGCTCCACTCCGCTCCGCTCCACTCCGGTCCGCTCCGCTCCGCTCCGCTTCACTCAACTACGATCGCCTACGACTCGTCTACGGCATCGGCTACGATACGCCAATCGTAGCCGATCGTAGCCGATCGTGCCTCTCTCTCTCGCTTTAGCCGCTCTCTCGCTCGCGGAACGGGACACTTTTTCGTGCATGCAGCCCGTGTTCATCGATTTATAAAACGTTATCACGTCAAACACTTCAGAACGGATTTTCACGAAATTTAGCACACACGTCTGGAATAGGATACCCAGATAATGGTCTACTAGCATTTAATGAAAATCCGTTCAATAGTTAATTGTTAGTAAAGAGTTACAAACATCCATTCATAGGTCCCTGACTCTAGCGCGCATTATAAAAAAATCTATAAGTACCAAAAAAACATGATTTAGGTTTATTTATTTATTCACTCTTTATTGTACCTAAAAACTATAATTATGACAATGGACGGAATTCATTCCTGAAGCATGATGAAGTTTCATGTCATTTAGTAAAGTAGTTTTTAATACAAAATAATAATATAAGCGCGTATAAACAAAATTAATGTGATATTCATAATCGCCAAACACTAAACAGTAGGTATCGCTTACCTAGTAATATATTGGCACATCTGCAAAAAATGCGAGTTGAGTTTATATGGTATGTGTTTAAAATTGCATAATCTGCATAGTGGTAAATAATGTATTAACTTCTATATGAAATAGTAACATACAATGTGTAAAAAACGTAAAAAGAACCCGTTAATTAATTTTATTTCTGTAAAATATGACAAACGTAAATGTGCCATCATTATACTACGTGAGCGATATACATTTCTATAATAAAATCCCGAAATTAATACGCGACCTGCATATAATAATCTTTCAAGAAACGTGTAAAAACACAATAATGTTAGGCAAGGGATATAATAGCATAGACGAGCAAAGACGCATGGAAATGACCAGTAGCTCGAGCACGAATATTTGCGAGAAAGTATTCGTATGGTTAACGTAAGCAATTTGTCAAATTTGTATGGCATTTTAGTACCATTTACGTACGATAGGGGCGCTTTTGAAAAAATGCCATACAAATTGCTTACGTTAACCATACGAATACTTTCTCGCAAATATTCGTGCTCGAGCTACAGCTCTGCAACCAGTTCCGCTCAGACTAGTAAACATTTTTGTAATATTTTTTTTGCAATATTTTTTAAGATGTGCAGAGGTTTTTCTTTATGGTTTTTCTTCTCCTCCATGACAAAGCACCTTTACGAAAAGCTGGTAGATTAAAAAAAATGATGACGTGCATAAGTGTATCAGTGATACCTATATGAATAAATTATTTTGTCTTTGTTATGTTATATGATGGAAATGTGTATTTGTGTTTAACAGCTAATAATGAATAACGCAATAATCCAGAGATAATGGCCATATAACACAAACACGTTACAAACACTATATTCTGTTTATATTTATTTGAATCCGATCGCCCGATACCGTTTAAGTCGTGCCGGTGCTTTGTAGTCGCTAATGCTAATAGTGTAGTGTTTGACACGAATGATTCGCGGATGTGATCGCTTTGTGTGGTAGGGTTGTCAAAAATAATTAAAAATTCTAGCAATCACACCTCCAGATTGGCTGTAGCATAGAAGTCACTTGCAGCTTCTATGCTATAAATATAACAGACACCCAAATTCTGAAAACAAATATTTATTGGGATTTGTCGGCCGAGAATCAAACTCACAAATCATTCATTCACAACTCCTTTCTTGGTTGGCAGAGTTTAATTACCTATAAGAGCATCCATCTATCAATCTTTGGAGGTCCATTGCTGGACATAAACCTCGTAGGGAAGGTCAGAGTAGGTACCACAAGTTAGAATCTTGAGAGTTTTGAGCCTTCTGAATCCAGCGAATGTAAGCTGTGTTCTACAAATTTAACCTGGTTGGAGAGCGCCTATGCTCCTATTACCAAGTCTTTTAAAAATACCATTATCTTTTTTTTCTATTTTGTAGCAAACAATAATAATTTTCATTAGGTGTATTTTTCGGACATCGGCAAAAACCGATGCGTCCAGTAGCGTCGATTTGAGCGTTTCTCAAAATCTCTTGCGTTAATTGGCACCCACGTATTGTGCTGTGTGTGCGTCATTGCGTGTGTCAGTGTGTGTCTGTTGCTAAATGTATGGAAATATTGTATTACGCACGAGCGAGCCAGTGAATTTCAATATTTTTCAACATGTACTTTCTTTCTACCATTATAAACACTAAAACGCTAAAACACTCATACCCCCGCAGTAGGTTATTGCCTGTGTCGCGGGTGGTATGGACAACACATATCACAATAACACTTGACCCGAGTACAAATATTTATCTGTCACATAAATATCTGCCCCGGCCGAGAATCGAATCCGGGACCCCTCGCTTCGCAGGCAGGGTCGCTACCAACTAGGCTACAGGGTCGTTATACAATATAGTTTGGGTAGTCAAATCACGTATTGACTTAGGTAATTTATTGAATGAACTTGTAATACCCAAACGATGCCTAAAGAAGAGGGAGAGTCTGAAAAACAGCGCTGTAGCCGCTGTACGAGGTCTCTCGTGCTAGCAGAAGCTGAGACTCTTCCTTTTCCCACAATAACTGGGAATATAAGTTAGATTCATGTATTTCTCTTATTTGTTGTATGGCAATAAAGCATTATTTTTTCTCTTTCATCTTTCTTCGTGTCGACCGCGCCGCCTCCGCTGTGTGGTTCCTAGTGTTGGCAGTTGGCACTCACTTTATCTCCCCCTTTCGCTCTTTTTTCTCTGAATCAAAACTTTTGATTTAACTTTCTTTTGAAGCAATTTAAAAGTGTAATGATAACAAAAATGTTATCTATACTAATATTATAAAGAGGAAAGATTTGATTGTTTGTTTGCGTTGAATAGGCTCCGATACTACTGAACTGATTTGAAAAATTCTTTCACTGTTGGAAAGCTACACTATCCCCGGGTGACATACGCTATATTATATTTTCAAAAAAAAATAGGGATCCTTAATAAAACTCCAATAATGTAACCCAAGGTGTAAAAAAATAAAAAAACCGAAGCAAACCGAGGGCGATTACTCATACTCACCTAAGAACAAAAACAAAGTATTTTAATTTTTTAAGTAGGTAGCTTAGGTACCTAAGTACGTTTCGTCAAGGGCCATCCCTACCCAAAGGTAACCGATCATTTCCGCGTTAACACAATAGGTAAACACATCGATATTGTTACACCAGGCACGAATTCAATTGTCATTACACCAGCTACAAAGGAAACTTGCCTAAATATCTACGTCACATATAAATTTATCTAAACATTTACATACGTCCGCTTAATACGAGTAAAACTAGTAGATTTCACGCAATAAAATTTAGAGACGGACTGTTTTCGTAATAAAACATTAACTAAACACAAACTGAGTAATAAAAAATTGACATCTAATTGTAGGAGTTACTATTATCATAAATACGTGTAGGTAAAGTTGAATACAAGTTATGTTGACTTGATATTACATTATAAGATATTCTCTATTTTCATGGTTCATTTATAGTAATTTAGTCCAGACCAACCACTTTATCTGCAGCCGTTTTATGTTCGGATACTTGTACCAACTTGGGTATATCGTGAAGCCTAAATACGTGATACCGTATTATTGTGATTGTTTGAGATGATTTTGTTTGATTTTCTGCGAGCATATATGTGTGTGTGACCCCCGTATTCAAGAACAATACTTGTTTAAGTAAAGAAGCAATACTATGCGAAGTAAGGCATTTCTCAGTGCGTTCGTCATGACAACCCTTCTGTTTCACAGTCGACCCTTAAGTATCACTTGGGTGTGCGGACGCACAGGCTGTATACAGCCTTCTTATTGGTCCATTTGATGCGGCTAACTTCACTCTAGTCATTTGACATAAGCAAAAGACAAAGATAACAATACAAACAATCGATCCTTTCTTTCTATTTTGATAGAAGTCAAACCAACACTATGCGTTCGGTAAAGTAGCTCGGCAGCTACTTTATCGATTTTGACAAACGCACAGCGAAGGACTTCAATCAAGTATTGTTTACGAAATGATTTTAATGCCACTATGCACTCGCAAACACTGTGAGACCTCACAGTGTTGTTCTTGAATACGGGTATCATCATTAAGGGCCGGTTCATATCTGACGGAAAATGCGTCGAGCGTAGGTATCATCGGTCGCGTTTGTTCCGTCGAATTAGACCTTACACATTACGCGTCTAGTTAGTTTCTGCGTTCAGTATCTACAGTTCTACAGAGTGGTCTTACATCTTAGAACAATGATTTTGATGTCATTTTGTACATAATATCCTTGTTAATCAATGCATGTATTATAAAAGGTGTGCTAGTTTTTGAAGAATGTTAGAAAAGCTTAAAAAACTAGTGAAAATTTTGACTACATTGAGTATCATAATTTTTTTAATGACCTTTGTAACTTAAAACTTCATCCAATCTTTGTAATGAATAGATGGTATTATTACCTTTCAATTAATAGATTTGTCACATCTATGGGACCTTTAAGTCCAGGGAATTCGAAGTCTTTCAGCAGTCGTCTAACAAATAAAAATAAATAAATTAATTTCCATTCCAAAGGAAAGAGGGCTAGACCCCACATGAGGGTATTTTAGTCGATAAAATTAGGCATATTCCATGCCCTTAAATTATTTATCGCTAGTTGGTTGCTGGACACCCTGTATATATATAATGTAATCGGTCACGGTGACGGGGCAAAAAATTATATTTTTGTCTCCGTCTTTCACGTAGATTTTGTAACGGGCAATCTCGCTCTGTCAAATGTATGGGAGAATCTACTGGTTCTAAATCTATGGTCGACCGACAATGCGTTGACGGAAACAGAACACGCTGTACGCTCGACGCACTAACGAATCATCGGTTGAGTATGGAAGGTCCCCGTCCTTGTCACAGCTGTCACATTTGTGAGACCTCCCTCCCTAGTGTGACGTCACATATTATGAAATTTTACACCTAGAAATTATTAAATTAAAACAGCAGATCCGTGATAAGTTTTATTTCCATTAATTGTTTTTTAATATTTGGGGCGTTCTACTTTTCTACCGACAATTTGAGTGATAAATTTTTAGATTTTTTTATAAAATGAATATGTATTTCTTTCATGAAATGTATTTTTAACTTATTGTCCATGTATCGAAGATTTCAGAAACGTATAGTGCATCGAAGTTTTATTTTATACCTTTTATTTATTTTAAGTTTTATCGGAATAGTCAGAAAAAATAAACACCTCAGTCACAAAAACAAATATTTATTAGTTATTACGTAAAATCTAATTTTCAGTTTTTTTTACTTTGCTTAACTAGAATACAAGCATTTATTATTATCTAACTCGATTTATGGGAATTCTTATTACAAATACATATATAAAAAATTACATTTAATACCACTCTGTCACATTTTTGCTCGTTAAGACAACAAACTTTGAAATATTTTGCAAATTATTGAAATAAACATAGCTGAAATTCTGTTAATACCTCGTATGGTTTAATAATACGAGGGACAAAATTCTGAGATAAAAAGTATGAATTTTTGAACCCCCGAATTCCCGAACGGTTAATTGTGTCTTCAAGGATTGTTTTAGAGCAGTGTTTTGTTTTATAGTCTGTAATGTTTTTGTAATGTTCCTTAATGGTATTTGTCAAAATATTTTATTTTCTTTTTTCTTCTTTGGCGCCTTTAATTTTATCTTAATTTTTTTTCCACTTTGGTTATATTATGTATTATGTTGTCTTTTTCATTTTTTGACGTTGAAGTCTTTTCTTGTATTTTCTTATTTTTTTTCTGTAATTCTTTTTAATTGTCTCGTCTAACTTTTTCTCTTCCCCTTACTCTAGCAGCGGATAAGGTTGGAGTTAGTGAACGTGATCCAGGACTTAAAGAAAGTAACCTGGGGCTTGAAGGAACAGGTGTGGAGGCCGGAGTATTCATTACAACGTTTTGCAAAGCTTTCTGTTGTTCTCTTCTCTTCTTGTTTCTAACTTGCCATTTTATTTTCATTTTTCTATGTTCTCTTGGTATCATGTTATTATCTTTGACTAGCTTTTTGCGAGCATGGTATCTTTGAAAGTCTTTTCGTTTCACTTTTGCTACTGGGTCTTGTTTCCTTTTTTACGACAACGTACGATAACGCGATTTTTTAATTACTCCGATGATAATACCTTAAATGAATAAAATAATTGATAGTGTAATATATAGAACACAAAAATATTAATTAACTATTGTGAAAATCAGCCAAGGCAAAGTTCCAGACAAAAATTACCACTCCATCACAGTATTTTTGTGACAGAGGTGCCTCGTGACAGAGGTGTAAAATAAAAGTGTTTCGAGGATTTCAGGTTCACAAAATTACGAATTGTTCGTAAAAGTGGGTGAATATGATACATTTACTGGGAAATAATTATATTACGCATTTATATGGGAATTACAATAAGATGTCAAAGTAGTAACTTACGTGACAGAGTGGTCGCTGAATAAACACACGCACCTCTGTTCCATTACCTGCGGGCGGCTAACTCGACTCGCTCCCGGGTGAGCCTCAAGCCGTGAGGCCAAGGAGGAAGAGGAAACCGTACTGTTGCTTAGTGTTAGAGGTAAAATATCTAAGGCGCGTTTTTTGTTTTGCGAAATACGTGACAGAAGATAGCAAGAAAAAACATATCGACGGTGGAAAGGCATATTGTATTAACTGCCATTTTAGGCGATATCGAGTTATATACACCGTTGGAATCGGGAGAATAAACTCTTTCGAATGGTCCTAGTTTCAGCTCGATCTGACAACTTTTATGGTCGTTAATACACCTATGATTTTGAAGTTTTTCATATTTTTTTGTGTTTTAACTCCATAGTAAATAGTGGATTTTGTCATTAAAACACATCTCAACTAAAAAATTTACGTTATGCTACTTTGCCTTGCTTGACTTTAACTAAATTTAAATGATAAAACAATTTACCAAATTATAATATTATCATTTTTGTAATTGATACATTTTACCCAACTTGACTTTTCTTCATCAACAGAATTAAAACATTTTACTCCGATTTTAAATGTTAGTCATTGTAAGTTAATACATTTTACTCTACTCTAAAATGCTATTGTTTGCAAGATAATACATTTTACCTATAGAAAATAAGGTAACATTATGCGTTGAGTCATTTTGTTGTTCTTTCTAGAACCAATTTTAATACAATAAAACAAATTTACTTGTTTTTTTTACAAATAAAATCTGCATTTAAACTGACTGTACTAGTTTTGTTTTTGGCATTAAACTACTTTACAATTTTTTATCGCATACAAAAATTGGTGGTTAAATCATACAAAATAAAGCAAATTGCAAGTAAATCAGACGATAATATTAAGTACAGGCTGATGCGTAGGCGCTTCAGACACCTCTGTTGTGTCGGAGAGGACGGCTGAGCGCACTTCGTGCCGTTGTCAAACCTCGGGGTTCGCTATTATTTAAGTATTTTAGGTAAGTTATTGTTTAGTTACGTGTTGTTTATTGTTGAATTAATTGCTTTAATTTTCCGTCCTTACCATTAAAACCTTTTTATTAATAATACTATTTTCTTTTATGTAGAACTATAGATTTAATAATAATAATAATAATAATAATAATAATTTTATTTCGGAAATACATCCATATTCTTTGTTAGTAGCAGTGACACTTATAATCTAATGTTAGTAATAATGTAAATAATTAATTTACACAAAAATCAACACATTCAAATCAAATTAAATTAAATTAAATTAAATTAAATTAAATCAAATCAAATCAAATTAAATTAAATTAAATTAAATTAAATTACATCAAATCGAATTGAATTAAACTGAACCTAATCAAATTAAATTAAATTAATCAATATCATTCATTCCTCCTTTCATTCTTCGTCACTTTCATTCATACCATACTTATACCTATAATTACTAAGCATAATGAATCGACGCCGCAGCGAAAAAATATTAAGAACTGCATTAACGAAGATTAAAAAGAAAATCGACTTTTCGATTACGGTAAGATTCAACAAGCAAGTAAGTGGACTTGGATAAGTCCTGATGGTTCCACGAAAAGCGAGATAGACTTCATTCTGGCAGACAAATGGCACATATTTAATGATGTCTCTGTGATCAGCAGGTTCAAAACCGAAAGCGATCACCGTCTTGTAAGAGGCACATGAAATATCTGCCTCAAGCTGGAACTTTCACGCCTGATGAACTCTACGCTTCGCCCAATATCCGTCCAAATCCAGTGATCCGAAAACTTTCAACTTGTGCTGCAAAACCGCTTTGCGTGCCTAGAATCGTGCACGTTAGTGGACGAGCTTAACACCAGGATGGTAACAACTATCCACGAGGTAGGGTCGAAGTATTTCAAGACCCACCCTAGTGGTAGATCTCAGGTTCTCTCAGAACAAACTCTCGGTCTTATGATGGATCGTCGAGAACTATGTGTGCAGTCTCCAACCTCTATGAGGGAATACCGACGGCTCAAAGAACAGATTTCCAAGTGCAGGCGACGTGATTTGCGAAAACACAACGCAAATCCTGAAAAAAACCCAATTGAGCGAAACCAACCTTGAACAGCGCCTCGCAACGGGTGGGTCTTAAGATGAACATGGACAAGACGAAAATCATGTCGAATGTCCATGTCACACCCGAACCGGTTGTTGTGGACGGCGCTGCTCTCGAAGTTGTAGACGAGTACATTTACCTGGGACAAGTGATCCAAATGGGTAAGTCCATGGCTAACTTCGAGAAAGAAGTCACTCGTAGAATCCAACTCGGATGGGCTGCGTTCGGGAAACTGCGTCATATCTTGTCGTCCAAAAAGTTACCTCAGTGCCTGAAGTCGAAGGTGTTCGAGCAGTGTGTATTGCCAGTGATGACATACGGATCCGAGACGTGGTGCTTCACTATTGGTCTAATGTATAAGCTTAGAGTCGCCCAGCGGGCTATGGAACGAGCTATGCTCGGTATTTCTCTACGCGATCGAATCAGAAATGATGAAATCCGTAGACGAACGAGGGTTACCGACATAGCTCAGAGAATTAGCCGGCTGAAGTGGCAATGGGCTGGCCACATAGTTCGAAGGACCGATAACCGTTGGGGAAGAAAGGTCGTCGAATGGAGACCACGCCTCGATAAAAGGAGCACAGGACGCCCCCCGACCAGGTGGACCGACGACCTGAAGAAGACAGCGGGTATCCGCTGGATTCAGAAGGCTCAGGACCGGTCTGAGTGGCGTAGATTAGGGGAGGCCTATGTCCAGCAGTGGACCTCAAAGGGCTGATGGATGGATGGATGGATGGATGGAGCGAAACCAGGGCTCCCAAGTGTTCGCCAGGGATCTGTCTATTAGGCAAAGTCAGTTTACGAGGTTGAAGACCGAGTCCGGCACCATGGTTTCGTCGAAACCAGGAGTTCTGAGAGAAACTGAGAGATACTCCGGACGCTTGTATGCCTCCTCTCAAGCTCCACCTCCTCGTGAGGAGAGCGACAAGCGAGCTAGACTGACCCGACACTATACAGAGGATATCCCGGACGTCAGCCTGTATGAGATTAGAGAGGCTCTCAAACAGCTTAAAAACAACAAGGCAGCGGAAGATGACGGAATCACAACCGAGCTACTAAGAGCTGGAGGTAAACCCCTTCTAGTGGTGCTCCAAAAACTGTTCGATTCCGTCTTAATAATGGAACTACCCCGGAAGCGTGGCGGAGCGACAAGCGAGCTAAACTGACCCGACACTACACAGAGGATATCCCGGACGTCAGCCTGTATAAGATTAGAGAGGCTCTCAAACAGCTTAAAAACAACAAGGCACCGGAAGGCAACGGAAGGCAACGGCAACGGAAGGCAACGAAATCACAACCGAGCTACTAAGAGCTGGAGGTAAACCCCTTCTAGTGGTGCTCCAAAAACTGTTCGATTCCGTCTTAATAATGGAACTACCCCGGAAGCGTGGGGCAGAAGTGTGGTGACGCTGTTCTTCAAGAAGGAGAACTACAGGCCCATTGCACTTCTTATCCACGTTTATAAGCTGTTTTCCAGCCTCACGAACAAGCAGGATTCCGAAAAGGCTACAGCACCATAGATCATATACACACACTGTGGCAGATTATACAAAAGACTGAGGAGTATAATCTGCCGTTGTGTATTGCCTATGTGGACTTTGAGAAAGCCTTTGATTCTATCGAGACCTGGGTGGTACTAAATTCTCTGAAGCGGTGCCGGACCGACTACCGGTATATCGAGGTGTTGAAGTGTTTGTACTCATTATGCCACCATGTCTGTCAGAGTACACGACACAGCAACGAACCCCATCCAACTGCAGAGAGGTGTCAGACAAGGGGATGTCATATCCTCAAAACTGTTCACCGCTGCATTGGAAAACGTTTTTTAAGTTGATGGAGTTGAAATGACGTGGCATCAACATCAATGGTGAATACATCACACACCTGCGATATGCCGATGATATAGTCATCCTGGCGGGTTCCCTGGAAGAACTTGGTACAATGCTCGGGGACTTGAACAGCGCCTCACAACGGGTGGGTCTTAAGATTAACATGGACAAGACGAAAACCATGTCGAATGTCCATGTCACACCCATACCGGTTGTTGTTGATGGCGCTGCTCTCGAAGTTGTAGACAAATACATTTACCTGGGACAAGTGAACCAGATGGGTAAGTCCAACTTCGAGAAAGAAGTCACTCGTAAAATCCAACTCGGATATGCTGCGTTCGGAAAACTGCGTCATACCTTGTCGTCCAAAACACTACCTCAGTGCCATAAATCGAAGGTGTTCGAGCAGTGTGTGTTGCCAGCGATGACATACGGATCCGAGACGTGGTGTTTTACTATTGGCCTAATGCACAAGCTCAGAGTAGTGCAGTAGGCTATGGAGAGGGCTATGTTTTGTATTTACTTACGTGATCGCATTAGAAATGAGGAGATCCGTAGGCGAACAAAGGTAACCAACATAGCTCAAAGAATTAGCTGGCTGATGTGGCAATGGGCTGCCCACATAGTTCGAAGGACCGATAACCGTTGGGGAAGAAAAGTCCTCGAATGGCGCCCACGTCTCAGAAAAAGGAGCATAGGACGCCCCCCGACCAGGTGGACTGACGACCCGAAGAAGACACCGGGCATCCGCTGGATTCAGAAGGCTCAGGACAAAGTTCAAAGAACCGATTCGAAAGACCAGTCTTAGATCCTAGTATGCCTATTATTTTGATAAATATAATTTTAGTAAAACATTTACCTTCATTTTTATTTCTTTTACAATTTTCAGGATTTTTTTAAGTTTTCCCAAGTTTATTTTGTGGCTTAAATTATATTTAAGTGTATGGTTAAGCCACTTGGCCCTCTTTGTTCGAATAAAATGATGTCTGTACAACTGTTTTTACAGGTTCGCATAGATATGAAAAAGTTACATAAAAGTGTTTACCTCTCTCTGGTCATGATTGGATTTGTTTTTAAGTCATTTTACTCGATAGTAATATTACATTTATTTGGATATAAAACAATTTACTTGAAAATATCTAAATTATATTTTGGATATAAAACACTTTGCTTGAAATTTTTTGTGTATAATATTTGGATATAAACTAATTTTACCTATCTGAGAATTTGTGGTATTTTGTATTAACTCCATAAATTAATACAAATATAAGACATATGTTATTTTTTATTACATGTATCCATTTCAATAAATTTTACTACTAATTCGCTTAAATTTCATAGAGATATCTTCAATACTTCAAAAGTTATGAATTTTTTAAAACTTTAATCGTCTCTCCTGGTCATTTTACTAAATGGCGGTTAATACAATATGCTTTTCCACCATCGATATACAGCCGGACCCAACGATAAAATATTTTTTTGTTTAATAGTATGAACCTTTATGTTTATTACATTCTAATTAATTTAATGATAATGTTTCAGAATTTCAATAAATATTTTTTATTTAAAGGTTCTTTAAGATATTTTGAAGCGAAATCATTTTGTAACTTTAGGCGGCGCAAAGAGACACATTTTATTTGTATGTAAAACACCTCCGTCACACATTTCGAATACTATGTCACATTGATTTTGTAAAAAGCAAAAACAATAAAAACTGGGTTTTAGTATTATTATAATGACTATATGGTCCAAAAAAAATCTTATGAAAATAAAATTTGAGAAACTGCAATTTTGGACGAATACCTACCGATTTTTTTCCTGAGGGGACACGTCATTGTCGGTAAAAAAGTAGAACGCCCCATTTACCTATACATACATACCAATTATTCGATTTTGAAACGACGTCACGTTTAGAACCCCTCCCACCCCTTGTCACACAATGTCACACTATATCGACCCCCCCCCCTCCCCCCACCATCCACTAACGTGTGACGTAATTTATGGATGGCCCCTTACTGGGTTTAGTATCGACTTGGGTTTGTATGTGATGTGAAACTAGATACTTAGTCGCGTCCACCGTGATCCGTCTTCAGGATCATCAGGTACTCTTCGAAACTTGCCGCAGATGTATAAAGTTCTTGGTTGTAGCCAGGGTCGTAGCTACCGCCGTATCAGCCGTATCAATTATACGGAGCCCCCAGCGTATAGAAGCCCCCACTAACACTCCCAAAAAAAAGTTCGCCAGCGACCTACGACGTTTGGCACTCCTTTTATATTTGACAGCTCACGTTGAGGGGGCCCCACAAGAAATATTGATATGGGGCCTCCTTAGGGCTAGTACGCCACTGGGTTGTAGCCATATTGCATGGCGCGCTCCTGTCCCCATGAAACCCGAGCCCAATACGTCTAATTACAGCAGAGTTGAACACGTACAATACAAATACAAATACAAATAGCCTTTATTTCTGATAATATAAATACATTTAATACTTATTGTCTATTTATCTTATATTTAATAAATCATTGTACATTTTAGAGCATTCTATAATTTTACATGATACCATCAAATTTATTATTGCTTACAATTATAAAATAATAGTTGTAATTGTATCTTATTTAAAGTTATTCAATTAAATTATTACTGTTATTTTTAAATTTGAATTATATATTGTGGTATTATTTAATTTTCGACATCGGTAACATTATTATCAGCTTGCCCTTTGGCATAGGCCTCCCCTAGAGTGTCCCATATTTCCCTGCTTGCAGCTTTTCTATGCCATGTTGTTGTAGCTATTTCTTTTATGTCATCTTCCCATCTCATTTTTTGACGTCCTCTCCGTCTCTTTCCATCTCTAGGGTACCATACAGTAATATCCTTTGTCCATTTTTTCCTTTTATTTCTTATCATATGTCCCGTCCATTTCCACTTAAGACTTTTCACTGTGTATGTGACATCCGTAACTTTTGTTTTGCTTCTTATATTTGTTAATTTGATCCTATCCCGTACCTTAATGTTTAGAATGCTTCTTTCCATTTTGTTTTGGCACACTCTTAATATTCTACTCTGCTTTTTAGTGAGAGCCCAGGTTTGTGCTCCATAAGTTAAACAAGGAAGTATGCATGAGTTGAATACTGTAGTTTTGTCTTTTTGGGGTATGTGTGGATTCTTCAGGATTTCTTTGAGGGACCAGAATCTTTTCCAAGCCTTACTTATTCTGACATTTATTTCTTTCTGCATCTGATTTTCTGGTGCAATAATTTGTCCTAAATATGTATATTCATCTACATACTCTATTTGGTTAGAATTTAGAAAGATAGGTGTTTTTACATGATTCGTCATTACTTTAGTTTTTTCTAAGTTCATAGTCAATCCTACCGTTTTGCTTTCTCTCTCTAATTGGGTTAGCATAATTTCTAAGCCTTCTTTATTTTCGTTGAGCAGAATCAGGTCGTCTGCGAATCTTAGGTGGTTAAGCTTTTCGCCATTTATATTTATTCCAAATGTATCCCAATTTATTTTTCTAAATATGTATTCCAGTACGGCTGAAAATAATTTAGGTGAAAGGGGATCTCCTTGTCTTACTCCCTTTTTTATTTTGAACGCTGGACCTTTCCGTTCTGTCTGGATTTTTGAAGTTGAATCTTTGTATATATTTTTTATTATTCTTATGTACTTTAAGTGTACTCCTTGTGACCGCAGAGCTTCCCAAATATGTGTGTGCCTTAGCGAGTCGAACGCCTTATTATAGTCAACAAATGCTAAATAGTATATTTTTCCATACTCACAACTTTTTTCAATAACTTGTTTTACAACATGAATATGATCTATTGTTGAGAAATCGCTCCGGAATCCTGCTTGTTCTCTTGGCTGATTTTCATCCAATACTGAGCTAATTCTGTTTAAAAGTACCTTTGCAAATATCTTGTATAAATTGGAGATGAGACTGATCGGTCTGTAGTTGTTTATTTCGGATTTATCTCCTTTTTTATGGAGCAATATGATAGTTGATGATGTCCATTGTTGTGGTATTGTTTCTTCAGTTAGAATATTGTTAAACAGTTTTGTAATGGGCTCTATTAAATGGTCTAGGCATCCTTTCAGAATTTCATTTGTTATTCCATCGTCCCCGGGGGCTTTACAGTTACCTTGGGACAATATGGCTCTTCTTACTTCGGTTCCTAGTATTGGAAGGATAGCCTCTTCATTATCTTCCTGAAGGTATTGTGTGTTTGTGTAGTCTATATCATCATATAGTTTTTTATAGAATTCTGTTGCTATTTCTATTATTTCGGGTCGTTTTGTTTCAGTCTTCCCCGACATCTTGTTTTTGATGCTAGGGATCCACGGAGTGCTCTCTTTCAACTCTTTTAGGGCTTTCTTTATACCCCCCGATCTCTCAATATGATATTGGATAGTTCTGGTTCTTATTTGTTTCCTGTATGTTCTAATTTTTTCATTTATTTGTTTACTTAACTGTATTATTTGACTTTTATTTTGTTTTTTATTTTCTAATAGAGTTTTTCTAGTTTCTATAAGGTGTCTTGCTTCCTCTCCGATTTTATCTTTCTCATTTTTTGAAGTGTGCAGCTTTGTAGATAGTTCTTGCATTGCGTCTTCCAGTATATCATATTTTTCCTGTATGCTATCGATTTTGTTACATTCCGATGTCTTTTTCTTCAGTGCAATCAACAAATTTTCTGGGATAATTAGAGGGGTTTGATAAAGTTGGATTCTTTTCTTGATATACTGTCTCCTTTTCTTAGGCTGTTTTTGATAGATTGATGCCCTTACCATTCGATGGTTGGTGTTGAAGTTGAATTTATTAATTGTATCTACATCTTTAAAGAACTGGGATTTGTTGGTGAGTATGAAGTCTATCTCGTTCTTTACATTCCCATCCGGAGATATCCAGGTCCATTTTTTATTTATATTTTTCTTATAGAAGCTATTTAGGATTTTGAGGTTATATGCTTGTGCGAGGCTAACGAGTCGTTGTCCATTATTGTTTCTTTTTCCTGTGCTAAACTGACCTAATATACCATCTTCACTCGGTAATCTTTCTCCAATCTGTGCGTTGAAATCTCCCATTAGGAAGACTGTTTTGTGTGCACTTGCAAGTGTTTTCTCCAGGTCGTCATAGAATAAGTCCTTTATGTCCTTCGGTGCTACCTCTGTAGGTGCATATATTTGGATTATTGATATAGTTTCATATCCAGGGAATTTGATATTGAGTTGTGCAATTCGTTCAGAAATTCCCTTGAAGGACTGTATACATTCCCTGTAGCATTCTTTAATGAGGAATCCGACACCGTGTAGGCCTGGAGTGTTTCCTATATGGTAAAATATATATTTGTCATATTGTTCAATTTTTTCACCCATTCTCCTCACTTCGCTTAGGCCGATAATGTCCCAATTTATAAATTCTAAGGCATATTCTAGTTCTTGCAGGGATTCATCTGTTCTTAAGGTACGAGTGTTAAGTGTCGCTATGTAAATACTATTTTTCTTATTTTTTAATGATACTTTTTCTTGTTCTTGTATATTTTTCTTTTTTGTAGGTAAACCTAGGGGGTTTTGGTCTCTTACCCCACGGTGACCAGCCGGGTTGGGGTGGGTTTTCTTAACAATTTCTTTTTTGCTTGTAGTTATTTCTTTAATCCGGTTACCGATGTCTTGTAATTCCTATACATTTGGTTTAGTTGCATCTGTCAAAGACTGAGATTTGGACTTCAAGTATGCAAATGGATCCGTTCTGTGTATTTTTGCCGGAGTTAGGATAGTCTTAGTATTACTATCTTTTCCCTGTTCATTCTGTGTTGCAGGTGATATTGAAGACTCTCTTTTTCTTTTTTCATTTCCTTTTGGTTTCATTACAACTTTATTGCCCTTTATGTATACATCATTTCCTTTGAGTTGAACACGTAGGTTATTTTAAATAAATAACTCCGAATTAGCATTGATAGCTTTTACAACGAATGTCGGCTGCATCCGGCAGTTCAGTTTTTCGATTGGGCAATATTTCGATTATAAAATTTTATTAGAATTCTTGTTAGTTAGATCCGGAATTTTTATTTGGTTAGTTTTCGTGTAAGACAAAAGTCGATTATCAAGCTTAACCATTATGTACCTATATATATATAATAGTAGACGCATGTCTACTATGTACTAAAAGTTTGGACACCTACGTTGACACCAAATGGTGCCAACGCATTTTAGTCGGCTGCGAGCAAGCGAGACAAGTAAGTAGATGTCATTTTTGAAAAACCACGACCGTTCAAGAACACATAATAACGCATATATTGTGCACAGTTGAAACGTTTTCATTATTTACGTTTGAACTTTATTTAAGTTTATTTGAAATTATAATTGATAAATAACTATATTTTACTTACATTTTTTAAAATTATTTAGTGCAAAATACTTGATACCGCCATCTTGAACCGAACTTGACCGAACCGAACGAAGCGCTGTCACAGAGTATGAAAAATGTGACACGAATTTTGTTCGGAACAGCCCGTCTATATATTTAACTTGTTAATTTGTTTGCGCGGGAAAACTGTTTTCTATGGATAAATCTGTTGATATAGATCAACATATAATACAAGTGTAAAAAAAATATAATAGAACACATTTTAACATTAAAACACAATTTTTTTTGTCACTGATGTCCATGGACGACGATAGCCACTTACCATCAGGAGGATCGTCAGCTCGTTTAGTCTACATATATTTCCATAGAAAATTAAATATTTCTTTCTAGACCAAATAAAATACGAAATAAATTTTATATATATTATCTACTGACCTATACATAGCGCACAGAGCAACAACGCAAATTCATATTTGATACGTCTTGCAAATATGCAATTAAACTTCCGGTGAGCGCATCAACAACTGCAGTGGAACGGAAGCTACCACAAACAAGTTGAGTGATAGACGTACGGACGGACACAAAGGCAAAGCTTAGGTAGCTACTAGCTACTTTACTGAACTGGTCTAGAGTAGCTTTCCGGAGAAGTCTTCTGAAATAAATACAACTTTCTATTTTTTTTCGGTCTTTGACAGCGTAACACCAACACCATGTTTAAAGAAAGAAAAACTTTCTTTTCTGTTTTGTAATGGACAGAGAATTTTACCCGGTAAGGGATTGTTGATGCCTTTGGTGTTACTGATATCCATGCAGCTTGGGCAACGGTAATCGTAGGGTACAATCACATATATGATGTCCTTTTGTTAGTTAAGTACATAGGCTTTGCGAACTTTAGCGCATGTAAGACAGAGATAGCAACACGAACATGCTAACGTGTGACTGAGACATAATACGACGCGTACCGAGCATTGACGAATTATGTACCCCATTTACACGCGCGCGCGAGCCACGAGACAATCTGCGAGACGCGCGCGTGCGCGCGCGTGTGAACAGGGCGCTCGCGGACCAGACCGCGGCGCGTCTCGCGCTCGCAGGGCTCGCGTCGGGAGCGGTTTTATAGGCGCGCGCCAAAGGGGCTCGCGCGAGAGCTCGCGCGGTGTTCACACGCGCGTAGGGGGCGTGGCTTACGGACGCGCCACGAGACGGTCCGCGACACGCGCGTGTAAATGAGCGGTTACGGCGCAGCCTTCTGCGCGAAGTTCAGACTCGCCAAGATACACTGGCCGTACTCTACTTACATAACAAAAAATCTCTAATAATGTTTAGTTTTTACTTTACCAAATTTGTACCGAGCAATAAAATAAACAAATAAAGCAAAGACAAGTCTTAAAATGATTTTGATAAACAAAGATATAACATAATTTCAACAACATTACCTTCTCTACATTTTGAGTTTGCAACGTCAATGCATATCTATGTAGGTACTTTTCTGCGTTCCCACTACTGAAATATTAATAAAAAGGAGTCATATTTATATCCGTCAGCTCGCGTTATCAAATCCAATCGGAAACTCTACTCCCATTTACTCTGTACGATTGCTCCAGATTCATAAGAATCAAAGCTCTGGCGCGAGTCCAGTCCGAGACAACTGAATCCATCGTTTAAATGTCGTCCGCTTACCACACTAGCTTCTAAAACCAAACTTCTAACAGATCTAACGGTTACAAAGGACGGTTGCCCTACGTCGGATATACAATACTTAATATACCTAGGTATACTTTGTGTACTACATAGTATCGTGCCAAAATGTTTTCATGTATTGAGTTTGAGAGCGGCCCTGATGATTATTGTTAGGTTCAACCTCTGTATCTTACTAATATTATATTTAAATCTAAATGTGAAAGTGTGCATGGATGTTTATTACTCTTTCAGACAGAGTACTTAATATTATCTCGGAAAATAAGCACATAAAATACTGAATGTAGGAACGGCGTATTCACATAATAATTAGATATTAGTAGGGTTACTCTGGTTGTGCTGCGCCGTAACCTCGAATGAGATCTTCTCCACTTCACCAATTACAATATTCAGGATCAGTGGCGTAGCTAGCCTTAAGGGGGCCCCATATCAATATTTGTTGTGGGCCCCCTTAACGTCAGCTGTCAAATATAAAAGGAATGCCAACTGTAGTGGTTGTAGGCCGCTGGCGAGCATTTTCTTGGGAGTGTTAGTGGGGGCCTCCTGTACGCTGGGGGCCCCGTATAATTGATACGGCTGATACGGCGGTAGCTATGCCCTGTTCAGGATCCATCTTGATTTGATCTGCGTAGGCTATGTCTACGTCGGGAATCTATAATTATTATGAATAAGATAAAGACATATTCATAAGTTTCTATAACTGTACAATAACCGCTCACGGAAAAACTAGCCACAGCACATTTTAATATAGGATTAAGTCATTAAAAAGTTAAAATAACCCTAACGCACTAACCCTACTTACCTTACAAAAAACATCCACACGTGCTTTTATGATATTTAAATTTAAAAAATACACCAAGCCCCGAAAAAACTTAAACACCTATTAAATGAACCCGCCTCTTTTCAGAACAGATTCCGTAATGTAAACATTGTCTTAGTTTCATGGTTCCAGCGACAAAAAGATTAAAATAAAATTATACGTAATGGTAGACGTTCGTTCTTGGAAACTTGTTAATTATGTGTTGTAAACTAATAAAATGTAATATGCGCCTAGTTTTTATGTGACCCGGACACTGACTCGATTAATGAGAGGTAGGTGAGGAATAAGTCGCGTTGTATTTAAAATGAAATGAAAAGATAAATAATAATACAGTAAAACCAACTTATCTGTAAATTGAAGGAGGGCGCTGTCGGACGCATTGGACCAATCATTGGACGCAATTCGAGAGGTAATAACTGACAGATAAATGACCACAAAGTACTTATGAATGACTTTTCATTAGTTCCAATTTTCGCCACTTCACAGATAAGATAGTGGCACTGTTTATCATTTTATTCTTACGTAGGTACAGCCGAATAACAAGTAGACAGGCCACGTGGTCACATCACATCTGCAACACCTTTGCGGTCATTGAATCGGCATAAAGAAAATCAGCACAGTTCGGTCTTCTTTCTTCTTCTTCACATCTTACGGTCCCATCCCATTTACATACATATAGCAAAATTTTTGTCTTTCTTTATTAATTATCAATTTTCATTTCCACAATAAAAAATGAAAAATCATCCATCTATTCCATAAATCGATCACTTTTCAACACCATCTTCTTCATTGATTTTTATTAGTGAATGAGCGATCTGTTAGTCTGTTCATCCGTTTGTCGGCCACATTTACATTTCAGTAGCATAAACGTTTGATATGTTTCCCCCTACCTGTTAACTGCGGTCGGAAGTACTGGATGTATGTTTGTTTTGCCCAGTTGTTGGTACGAGTGAAGAGGACAAGTATAGTCGTAACAGTTTTATTTACGTAGCTTCTCAATTATATTTCGTTCAGGTTGTTTGGGGTTTCTATTTTTTTTATAATATCTACAAAATTGTTAAACTGTAAAACCGTAGCGCTCATAGCCCGGATCCTAAGTGATGACAACTTTCGACACTTAGGTTGGGCACTAACTCCTCCACCAATCCGCACTGGGGCAGCGTGGTGGAGTATTCTCTAGGCCTTCTCACGAAGAGAGACCTGTGCTCAGTAGTAGGCTATCGATGGGTTGAATCCAGCACAAAATTGTTAGCAAAGGCGATATTTTACTGTGCAACGATTTTTGTGGAGCTCCTTTAGAATTAGTAACAAAATAATCTTGAGGGGACTGGTTTATATAATCTACGTTATGTATGTAATTGTTCATGGCAAAGCTGTACTTACACCCATAATTAATAAACGAACTTATACAATAACATGTGCAAGTCGCTCTCGCTAATAACTCTCCGCCGCCGCGCCGCGTCTAAACGCTCCTTCCATTACACCGAAGAAGCGTTGTCTATGGCGGGATTTATTTTTATTCACCCGTGCACGTGTGGTTCCTCTTGTTTTAGATGAGGTTAATTCGGTCGCCGACGATGCTTTGTGGCGCACTAATTGATTTCTAAACGGTTTATGAGTAATAGTCCATCTCTAATTGCTTCGGGGATGATTGAGTCATTCCGTTAAAATAGACGCCGTCTATTGTTTCACGTTCTAAGTGAAAATTTCTGTGATTTTCCTCCGTTAGACATTTGAACGGGGCTTTTAACTGTAGCGTAACTGTATGTGGTTTGTGTTTGAAATTTGAAGTAAACTACATTTGGAGTACGATTGTTTGGTAGATGGTGCTTATTTACATCCCGTTTAATTCAATGAACTTATTTATTTTATGTGAACATTTTGTATGCCAACTAGCAAATATTTATGTGATGTGTTTATAATATGTATTTATTTTTTATTGTTGGTCTTTTTTTATGCAACTTTAAGGTGAGAAGAGGGCGCTACCGTGCTCATGTTTACATTGTGCTCCGTTGATTCGAGTCTTGAAAAATAGTAACTTCGCAAGATTTACAAAGAAAAGTGTTAAATATTTTGTAATATCATCCGATAAAGTTGTGTGAGTGTTATCCAGTAAAAGCAAGAACGAAAATAAGAGAAAATAACACCTAACGCTCAGTTATTACAAGACACTATTTCTGGGATTACGAAGCTTATTCAAAAGTTGACTGTCATTTTAAAAGGTCAGTAGACTAAATTTGACCATAATTGTCACATCAAACTTTGAAAATAAGTGCTTTTTAAAGAAATTGAAAAAACATAACCTAAAAACTTTCGAAAACCAAGAATCACAAACGGTAAATGCATTTATATCTGAAAACAGCGCCATCTAGGGAAGAGTAGCGAAACCTTTATGAAATCGATCAGCAAATTTGAAATCTTAACCTAATAACGCTATTGACCACAAGAGGACGCTACACGACCTAAAAGCTATGGAAGAAATGATGCAAATATTAAAAACTATACAAAATGACTTACGCTCTCAAAAACAAGATATGAAAAATATGGAGGAAGATATTAAGCGTTCAATAAATACAAATATTAATGAAAAATTCATGCAAATGGATCTAAAAATCAAAGAACTTGAAAATAAAATCGAAAAACAACAAGAAAGTATAGATCACCTAGAGAAAATTGTTAGAAGAAAAAATTTAATATTTTTTGGAGCCGAAGAAACGGAGCAAAACTATAATGACTTGGTGAACTTAATACTTGACATTACAAGGAAAACAATGAAAGTTGAATGTCAAAGAGAAGAAATAGAGGAAGTTAGAAGACTAGGCAGGAAAACGGACAAAATAAGACCCATAATAGTGACGTTCAATAGCGTCGGTCGGAAAATTGAAATTCTTAGAAAGAAAAAATCACTGGAAGGCTCTTCTATATACGTGAAAGAAGATTATCCGCTCAAAGTCCTAGAAAAACGTAAAATGTTGCAAGAGGAACTAAACCGAGAACGTGAAGCGGGAAAAAAAGTCGCTTTGCGCTATGATAAATTAGTAATACTAAAAGATAAAGTCGTAGAGACGGAAAATATGCGTAAAAATAAGAGGTACTTGTCTCAATCACCCGAAGGACAACAGAACACAGCCAGCGATACCAGTAACTCAAAACAAATTCCAAAGAAGAATAAACCTGCCAGCATTACATCATACCTACGTAGTAATACACAATTTTATCAGTCACCAAAAGCGAACGAACAAAAAAACGCCTAGGTAGAGTCCCTCCACCTCCCCCAAGACGGCTGGTCCCCGTGGGAGAGTATGACCACCGCCCCCCAGAAGTGATAAATAATACCCTTGAATACCCTATTAACCATTGTAGAGATAGAATAAACAAAGAACAATACCTATATGTTATGTGTCTGAACGTTAGAACATTATTAAAAGATAGTAGAATCACAGAAATAAAATACTCTATAAAGGACCTGAAATGGGATGTAATCGGTCTCAGCGAAACAAGAAGAGCGGAAGAAAAGATAGAAGAATACGAAGATTTCATCCTTTACCATACACACACATATAATGGGAGAAACGGAGTCGGTTTCTTAATTAAAAAAACATTAAAAAATCATATAATATCTTTCAAATCATTTTCAGATAGAGTAGCAACCCTGGAATTAAAACTATCCGAACATACCTCTTGGTCTATTGTGCAAGTATATGCCCCGACGGAATCTTATAAAACAGAGGACGTAGAGTTGTTTTATATTACGCTAGAGCAAGCTCTGAACTCTATTGATACAAGAAACTTAATAATAATGGGTGATTGGAATGCACAGCTAGGAAAAATGAAAGATGGTGAGGAGAAAATCTTCGGTAAATACTCAGCAGGCAAAAGAAGTAAAAATGCTCAAAAATTGATAGAATTCGCCCTGGAGAAAAACCTTAGAGTCACCAACAGCATGTTTAAAATAAAACCTAGAAAAAAATGGACCTGGAGATCACCAGACGGACGCTACCTTAATGAAATCGATTATATTTTGACCAATAAACCTAATTGTATACATAACTTTGACATAATAAATAATATAAACTTTGAAACAGACCATCGCATGATCAGATGCAAAATCGCAACTCCTAACAAGAAGAGATTAAGAAGATTCATAACAAAGCAACATAAATACCCGAAAAATTTACCTATATTCACCAGAGAACAAGGAAAACAATGGGAGGACAAACTTATAGAGAGCCTTAAAAAAGTTCAAGATATTCAAAACCAATATAACAGCTTCATACTGGAATTGAAACATATACAAAGCACATTACCAAAAACTAAAGACGATGTAGAAACCCTGTCTACTTGTACAAGAGAGCTTTTGGAAGAGAGGAAACAATTGTATAAAGGAAAAAGAACAAAAGAGATAAGAATAAAAATCACACAGATAAGTAAACAAATAAATAGAAATATATCTAAAGAGAAAAAAAAACAAAGGCAAGACAAACTCATAAAATATATAGAGATGTCAGGTGCTATAAAAAAAGGCTATAAAGAGTTGAGAAACAAAAAAGAGTGGACAGCACGACTGAAACAAAAAACAGGAGACATTGTAACTAAAAGACCAGCGATAATTAACGAAGCCACCCATTTCTACAAAGAATTATATTCAGAGGAAACACAAAACCCGCGAAATAATGACTATTACCAATCAAACTCAACTACGACCTTACATTCGGACTTTACTATAAAAGAAATACTGAAATGCGAAATAAAACATGCCATAAAAACCCAAAAACTTGAAAAGACACCTGGCGAAGATAATATCACAAATGAAGTCTTAAAATCATTGTCGGAATCACTGCAAGCTCCACTTCAATTATTATTTAATAACATCCTCACTCAAGGAATAATCCCTCAACAATGGTACAAATCAACAGTCATATTACTTCACAAAAAAGGTGATAGAGAGGACCTAAATAACTACAGACCCATCAGCTTATTGTCTAACATTTATAAAATATTTTCTAAAATACTACTTAATAGACTGAAACGCCAATTGGACGAGCAACAACCACGTGAACAAGCAGGGTTTCGTAAAAATTACTCGACTATAGACCATATTCACACCTTGACACAAGTGATACAGAAAACCAATGAGTACAAGAAAACTCTATATATGTGCTTTATCGACTACACAAAAGCTTTTGACTCATTACATCACAACTACATATGGAAATCCCTGGAAGAACAAGGTGTTGAAAAGAGCTACATAAATTTGTTACGAAACATATATTCCAACATGACTGCCAGAGTGAGGCTTGAACGGAACGGACCTTACTTTCCAATACAAAAAGGTTTAAGACAAGGAGATCCTATCTCACCTCTGTTATTTTCTGCTGTATTAGAATCAATTTTTAGAAATATTAAATGGGAAGACAAAGGTTTGAAAATTGACGGAGAGTACCTTAGCCACCTGCGGTTTGCGGATGATATCGTAGTTTTTGCGAATAGCCTTACTGAACTGGAAGAAATGATAAACGAGGTAGCTAGAGAGAGTAAGAAAGTGGGTTTACAACTTAATCCGACAAAAACAAAAATAATGACAAATGGAAAAATGGAAAATATATTAATAGAAAATCAAATTATAGAGTATGTTGACAATTATATTTATTTGGGTCAAATGGTTTCCTTTAAAAACTGTACAGGTAACGAGATTAACCGTAGAGTTGCTATTGCTTGGAAGAAATATTGGAGTTTAAGAGAAATTATGAAAAACCCACAAGTACATATAAACGTAAAAAAGAAGCTCTATGAGGTAAGTGTCCTTCCTTGTGTAACATACGGCTGCCAAACATGGTCGTTAAAGAAAGAAGATGAAAACAAATTATTAATATGTCAAAGGAAAATGGAACGAAGCATGTTAGGGATCAGACAAAAAGAGAAAATAAAAAATAAGAAAATCCGGGAAATAACAAAATTAACGAATGTTACAAAATTTATAAGATCCCTTAAGTGGAAATGGGCTGGACACATTTGTAGGATGGAAAATAGTCGATGGGCAAAAAGGGCAACGGAATGGATACCGAGGAATGAGATGAGAGGTAAAGGCCGACCAAAATTAAGATGGGAAGATATTTTTAAAGATATAGCAGGGCCAGGGTGGATGGTAAAAGCAAGAAATAGAAAATTATGGAGAGCCATGGGGGAGGCCTACGCCGAAGAGGCGACTACTACTTAAGGCGTAATATATAAATAAGTAAAAAAAAAAAACAAAGATAATAGAAAATGATAAGAATAGTGAGTAAATTATAATAATATTAGTAGAGTAGATTTGTTAGTAAATATAAAAGAAAAATGTAAATTTAGTACATAAGTAGTAGAAATAAAGGCTTATTTTATTTTATTTATTTATTTTATTAAGGTGAGAATTCAACTGAGTAAGAGCCCACGAACTATACCAATCCGAAATGTATTCTCAAGGCCTCCTCAAGAGAAGAGACTCGTAATAAGTGAATGAGTTATAGAAGCGTTGAAGTCAACTTATACTAGTAGCTAATAATTTGAAAAGTTATTTATCTTTTATTTAAAATATTATATTATTTTTACAGAATAGGAGACACATAATAATATTAATAATATTACGTTTAACACAATTTGAAAAAATATTGCAGCGATTCTTTTCTTTTCTTCTATTCTCCAAAATATTTTCAGTATTTCAACATAATATGATATGGTATAGGGTTCTTTCAAGGCCGGCAACGCACTGGCAGCTCCCTTGATGCTGCACGTGTCCATAGGCGACGGTGACCAATTACCATCAGGAGGGGCGTATGCCTGTTTGCACGTCGTTAAAAAAAATATCTGTGGCGCATAATATCGGAATCCATGCGGTAACATTTTATATTTATTCTCATTTTCTTAATAGATAATTACGTACTATAATGAGATATTTGCACTATAATTGTGATTGTTTCACATTTCTCAGTAACGATACAATCTCGAGCAGTAAACACTTTATTATAGTTCCACACATCTTGCAAATGTCTTCCTCGGTACATGTAATTATCGCGGGGTTTTATAAACTTCACAATCATCGCTATTCTGGCCTCTAGTTTTATCGTCTGTCTAGTAACGCTTAGGTAAAGCATGCGAATTTGTCTGTTCTATAAACAATTAATTTGGAACTCTCTTTTTACACATACAAAATATTGTATGTATAAAACGAGAGTTCCAAAGGAATGAAAATGCTTATTTCATCGTTTAGTTAGGTCAGTTAGACTACTTCAATTTTGTTTATTGTTTTTAACCGACTTCAAAAAAAGGAGGAGGTCCTCAATTCGACTGTATTTTTTTTATATTCGTTACCTCAGAACTTTGGACTGGGTGAACCGATTTTGATGATTCTTTTTTTAATCGAAAGCTGGTGGCTGTCATGTGGTCCCATATAAATTTTATTGAGATCTGGCAATGGCATCCATGATAAAACCATATAAGTCTTAAATTTGTATTAAGTAAGCGCGACAAATGGACGAATAACTCAATATTACGCCAACCGATTTCGATGATTCTTTTTTAATCGAAAGCAGGTGCTTGTCACGTAATCCCTCATAAATGTGAACGAGATTTGACAAGTAGTTTTAGAGTAACTTTGAAGTCGGTTATTTTTTGTTAGTAAAATTTAGATTATGTTTCATCATTTCACATACAACAGACCATAGACCATATTTCGCCTGTACAGAGCCTTATTTCCGTCCGAATACTTCCGTTCGAAAAATAATCTGAGTTCTCTCAAATCGCGCCTAAAAAAGTTTTATTTCAAAAACCTTTCCAAAGGCTGTTAACAGAAATATCATTAAAACATTTAAAATCTTCTTGTGCACAAACAGACAAACCAAGACTTCCATAGCCCAGACGGACGGAAGACTTGTTTACTTGCGCTCACTACCGAGTTTATTTAATCCCATTGCCGTTGAAATATTATTAAACACGCGATAACATGACAAAAAGCTTTTCTTTCAACGGACTACTGCTATTTGAGATTTTAATGAGAAGTTTAATGTAAGCAGTTTTATTTTTTTCTATTCTGCTTAGTTTTGAACGAGTAAACCGATGGGGTACCTAAACTGGATTAAAGAGTAAGGCTTCTGAGTGACGGTTTCGTCTGTTGGTCTATATGGAATCTCAGGAGCTCAGGAAAAGAAGAAGAAATAGTAAGTACCTACTTAATCGATATAATGGCCTCTACGATGCCAAGTGAGCTTGTAGATATTCTAAAATTTTGGTACCAAAACCAGGTCAACGTTGTTCGATGGTCAGAAGTCTACTCAGCGCCGTATAGGTTGGAATGTGGAGTGAGGCAGGGAGGGTTGACCTCGCCAAAACTTTTCAACCTCTACGTAAACGACCTAATCGAGGAGCTCAGCAGCACACACGTCGGCTGTCACATTGATGGAGCCAGTGTAAATAATATTAGCTACGCTGACGACATGGTGCTGCTCAGCGCCTCGGTCTGTGGGCTGTCTAAACTCATAGGCATCTGTGAAAAGTATGCTCTCAGCCATGGCCTTCTCTACAATGCCAAAAAAAGTGAGTGTATGGTATTTCGGGTCCGAGGGGAATGTCCAGGTGACATACCCACCATCAAACTGAATGGCAAGTCACTCACAAAGGTCCAGCAGTTTAAATACCTTGGACATTGGGTTACATCAGACCTAAAGGATGATGTAGACATGGAGCGGGAGCGTAGAGCGTTGTCTGTAAGGGCAAACATGATCGCCCGCAGGTTTGCACGCTGTTCCAGGGATGTCAAAATTACTCTTTTTAGAGCGTTTTGTACATCACTGTACACGAGCAGCTTGTGGGTGGATTACACAGTGAAACAGTTCAACGCCCTGCGCGTTCAATATAACAATGCTTTCAGGGTCTTGCTGGGGCTGCCTCGATTTTGTAGCGCATCAGGGATGTTTGCCGAATCGCGTGTAGACTGTTTTTACACGCTAATAAGAAAACGATGTACGTCCTTGTTGCGCAGAGTCCGGGGCAGCCCGAACAGGATCTTGAGAGTACTGTCGGAGAGGTATGACTGCCATTATCTTAATCACTGCAGTATGATACACATGACCTACATATATAAATAAATAAATAAATTGTGTTTTTGTAATTGTGACGTGAATTGTGAATATAATGTAATTAATAAGTAAATTTTATATAATGTGTATGACATGTTTTAATTTAATCTATTGTAATTTAATTTTTACTTATTTAATGTAATTTAATTTAATTTAATATGTTATGAATGAATTGAATTAATTAATTGGTTTGAAATTGTAATGATATGATCCTTAGATGGTTGAATTAAATGAATTATTATTATTATTATTATTATTATTATTATAATTAGAGCAACTTTGGTTTGAACCCATGAGTAGCTTCAGCGGGTATGTTAAGCCGTCGGTACCGGTTGTTAGGTATCGTTAGATATTAATCGTCAAGAAGTAGGTACATGTTGTTATTATAATACATAAATGTTCCATATCTGGGCTTGTAGCTCTCTCAAAAAGAGAGGAGTTATGACATAAGAATTATGGTTTATGGAGAATGACGCGCCTCTTATTCACGTATTTGAAGTTTTCTATCATGGAAGTTGGGAACCATGAGACCATGGATGGAGATCACATCCTGGAAAAGGGAGCATAGATCGCCCCCCGACCAGGTGGACTGACGACCTGAAGAAAACAGTCGTATCTTCTGGATTCAGAACCGGTTAGAGTGGCGCAAGTTAGGAGAGGCCTATGTCCAACAATGGACTTGTAAAGGACTTGATTGGGATGGAATTATAACAGTAGTATATAATATACCTATTACCTACCCTTTTAAAAAATCATATCCCACATCAGTTACACAATCTTTCAAAAGGGATCCATAAATAATTTCCAACGAAACAGATCTCATAGCCATTTGAAATACAATTTGTTGTTGAAGAACCCACATGTGCGTGAATGTTTATTGTTTCTACAGTGTGTGTGTTCGCGTGTCACTAAACAGTTTTATTGTTTTACGGCAACAATAAACCGACGGACACCTACATTTTTTCGTATCTCATGAGCGTTGCGGCGACGGGTAATTGCTTGTAATTAAAATTGTGAACGCACTGAAGATGAATGCTGTTCATGTTTTCTGCTTTATGATATCCTGGTACATTTTATTTTTAGAGTTGGATATTGTTGGGCAGATTTCTTTTTCAGGATCAAATTAATTTTATTTTTAAGGTTAGGTTTAGGTTCGCGGCTACTCTTTGTAGCATTACTCTTTTTTTTTGGAATTAAAAGTTATAGAGCGCATGTTTTCCCTGCTGTTATTCTCCAAAGCGAAACATAATTTCTCCATTCTGCAAACTGTCCGTTCTATCCGAAATTATTGGTGTTTTTAACTCAATTGAAATTTAAATTCAAAATATCGCTAGGATTTTACTGGGTTTAAAAAAAAAGCAAAGCAACAACCCATAATTGTCCCACTGCTGGGCTCGGGGTCTCCTCTCACAATGTGAAGGGTATTAGGCCATAGTCTACCACGCTGGCCAAGTGCGGATTGGTAGACTTCACACACCTTTGAGAACTTTATGGAGAACTCACCGGTGTGCAGGTTTCCTCACGATGTTTTCCTTCACCGAAGCAAGTGATAATTAACTTCTAATACGCACATGATATTTGAAAATTAGAGGTGCGTGCCAGGATTTGAACTCGGGCCCCTTCGTTCGGGAGACCAACATTGTAACCGCTAGGCTATCACTGCTTAAAATTTTATTTACCACCATTCCGGAAAGGTGTTTCTCATGGCGGAGAAGAAATGGCGAAAGAAACTCCTCAGTGCATCTTTTAGATTAATACAGAACTTATATGTGACACAATAATACACACACACTAATTTGTATTTGTACAAATTATAGGTAGGTTATTCCACCTTTAACGATAATCTTACTACACAATCATCTAAAACGCATCCAATCATAAATTACAAGTAGGTATAACGCAATGTTCACACAGTCTAACATTTAGGTTATGAAATACAACTTATCTCATTTCACTGCGGCGGAAGTCGCGAGATTTTTGAAGCAATTAAATATCATTGTTAAGACAAAGCGTAAATTCTGGCCAGTAATGCGCAGATGTGCTCCGAGGTTTATTTAAACTTTTAAACGATATTTGGGTCGTACGTACTCGTATGTGATATGCATTACGGAATGCGTAATGAAAAGAGCTAAATGTTTTGAAGTTTCATTGTAACCGGTTCATTCTGGTTACGACTAAATCCGCTTTTTCAGTAGAATATCTAATTGGTAGATAATTAAGGTACGGTGTTTGAAAAATGTGGCGAGTTTACAACAACCCTATAATTAGGTGCTTCAAAAATTAAAAAGTATCACTATGTAAACGAAATTATGACCGTCCCATAAATATCTGCCTCGTTCGGGATTCGAACCTAATAATTATGGTCACCATCAATATGCAATACAAATCATGTTTACAAAAATATGAAACTAAATTATGATATTTGATAATTCACTAATTCTCTTTTAATACAATTTTGAGAGTGAATAGTAACGTGTGTACTAGAGATGCGCCGAATATGGGTTCAACCGATTACGAATTTTCGGTGAACTTACGACTACGGAACCCTACAAAGCGCGTGGCTTGACACTCACTTGGCCGGTTTTTCTTTTTTCAAACAAATCCATGTGCCTATGTCATTAGCGTTTCGAAAATAATTCAGAAGGAAGTTCATTTCTATTATATCACAGTCATCATAGTCCAACATTCATTTGGACGTCAGAATTATTTAGGAAGTCGTTTAATGTCAAAATATTTAATCTGTAGTGGTGAAGGGATCATTACATGTTTATTTATCTGGTATGTTGATCGACTGATGTGTTTAAGTTAACATTGATTGGTATTGATTTTTACGATATCGATATGAAAGTGACGTGCTGCAGATGTTAAGTGAACATTAGGTTAAGAACATACTATAATAAGGGCTTGTTTCACCATCTTCAAGTAGAGTCCTGAATAAGCTATTCGCCGGTTGAAGTGACGTTAAAGTGTCATTTTACCTACACGAAATGTCAACTTAACCAACGAATAGCTTACTTCGGACTTACTTGAAGATTGTGAAACAAGCCCTAAGCCTTCAATTTCTGTGACGGATGACGGACAACATTGTGAGTAACGCTTCCCGCCCACGTCCGATAATCGGTGACCGATTTTTTGTAGGAGAAAAATAGAACGTACTGATAGCAATAGTGCAACGCACATGTCCTACAAAAAGTCGGTCAGAAATAATATGGCAGGAAAAATCGGCCCGATTATCGGTCCTACAAAAAGACTGACGTGGGCCTAAACCTGTACACCCATGGAAGATAGAGAGAAGGAAGGCCATTATATGAAAAGTGTCCGTAAAAACGCGAAAAATTACGGGTGGCGCTGCGGTGCGGTCTACAACAGCTATATTCGAATATCGATTTGGCAAACATTAGCGCCATTCATTACGGGTGGCATAACTCAGCAAACTTCACTCCGTCTACAACAGCCATGTTCATATATCAATTTTTCACACATTAGCGCCATTAAGAAATGGCCATTATTGGAACCTCTATCAGTGTTGCCAAAGCTATGGCAATTACCGTGTTCTACGGCTTTCAGGCCCAAAACAATCACAAAGTCTACGGCCTACGGCTGCCCTACGCCCTACGGCCTACGGCTGCCCTACGCCCTATGGCTGTAGCAAATTCTACGGCTTCTCACAAATTGGCAGCTGTGGACACGGCCCACAGTTGATCTTTTTCCATATAAACACGGCTTTTTTTATCTAATGTACACGGCCGCCAAAAAATTTGCATTGGCAACACTGACCTCTATTTTCTGTAAACAGCTGGACACTTTTTCAACTTTCCCTTCATATGATATGGCCCTACTTATACCTCAATACTCCATGCTGTACACCCACTATTTCCTAATAAATATTACTGCAGACCCCTGATTCATATGCAACGGACCTCTCAGGGTCCGTGGATTCCACTTTAAAAAACCCTGCCTTAACCTTAGCTGACAGTTAATTGGTAGAGTTTCACAACCAACTGATATAGAGTCGTCTTACCATAAAGGGGCCATTCATAAATTACGTCACACTAATTTCATGACTTTTTTCATGATCCCTCGCCCCTCCTTGTCACAGCTGATCACATTTGTGAGACCTCCCCTCCTAGTGTGACATCACATATATTATGAAATTTTACACCTAGAAATTATTAATTAAAACAGCAGTTCCAAAATAAGTTTTATTTCCATTAATTGTAGTATTAATTAATAAAATTTAATTAATTAATTTACCTATACATACCAATTATTCGACTTTGAAATGTGACGTCACGTTTAGGACCCCCTCCCTCCTTGTCTCACCCAATGTCACACTACATCGACTCCCCCCCCCCCTCCCCGTCACGTAATTTATGGATGACCCCAAAGTATAAAACCATGTCCTAAGGGTCGTCTTATCGTGTATCATCTTCCTACTGTCTCATTAGTAATTCGCCTATACGAGTAAGTATACGTAGTTCTAGGTGTATAAATGTTAGCTCATACAAAATCAATGTAACCCACATTATAAGTGAAGCTTTGGTTAATGTGGTCTGGGTAGTTGAGGAGTGTTCTCGACCTGTGCAAGGAAGCACCTACAACAAATAAAAAGCTGAGCCAATGTAATGGCGTCTCAGCTGAATTATACAGGTTGTTCCGATGGGGTAATTTTCTTCTTTCTTCTTTCTTATTAATGCATCGGTGGTGACTTCAGTATTGTTGGTGTCCATTGATAACGGTAACCCTATTTGTTGGCTATTTACCTTCTCAAAAAAATAACAATATTTTATGGCCATACTAAATAAAATAATAATTATGTACTTGCTCATGTTGCTATTCACTTTTTATGATGATACTGAACAACTGCCACAATATTAAATATTTTTAGTTCATCCATTAACGGCCTATAGGGCACGGGTTTTTCCTTAAAACCGAAGAGGCATGGAGCGCACCCCACCGCGTTGCTTCAATGCGGATAAAATTGATTTAGTGAAGGAGTGGTTAACTTAAGCGTTGTAAATAATTTTGCCAATGTCTCCACATATACTTATCATACCGACTGCTAACTTACAATAACTACGTGTTCTTAAAGCGTTCAAGATATTTGGCCACACTACAACGGCTTGTTTTGGTTAATGTACGCGAATTATAATTATGTATTACTATTATTAGTTTTACTGAAACTGCGTTCAAATTTAATTAATATAATGTATTATAAAAATTTAACGTACTAAAACCAACGTTAATATTTTCATACCAGCCAAGTCAGTTTGTTAATTAAATTTGTTTTTATAAGGATATCATTCGTCAAATTAGTGTCATATTATTGAAGGTACATTATAAAACCACCCTGTATATGGAAGTGCGAGCCAATTGTGCGACACAAACGGTCCGGTCCGGTCAGGTGTGGCGACTGGACCGGAGGGGACGACCCGGACGACAATCGCGCTCTAATGAGTCTCCGATCATAATTATCTACCTACACTTTCTGTTCGACTTTGCGAATATTCTGAAGATAGGGCTGCCTCTTAGACATTAAAGAATTAATTAAACTAAATTAGTAATCGCTCTTGTTTTGAATGGGAACTTAGGTATGTACGTTTAGATGAAATACTTTATAAAGACAATGTTTTTTATAGTATATGAACTGATTACAATAAAACATACATAGATAAACACGTAACGCGTGCAAATCTGTTAAGCCGTTTCTTAATACACGCACGTGGTTGTGTGAGATTATAAAGTTTACATGAAGAAGACCCATAAAAGCGGCCAAGTGCGAGTCGGACTCGCCCATGAAGGGTTCCGTAGCAGGAAGTAACATAATATTAAAGTTCTTGTAGTTCGTTGTAACTTTGATCAATGTTTTTTGCGGTTTACGATTTATGACGTATTAAAAAAAACTACTTACTAGATCTCATTCAAACCAATTTTCGTTGGAAGTTTTCATGGTAATGTACATCATATATTTTTTTTAGTTTTATCATTCTCTTATTTTAGAAGTTACAGGGGGGGGGACACACATTTTACTACTTTGGAAGTGTCTCTCGCGCAAACTATTCAGTTTAGAAAAAAATGATATTAGAAACCTCAATATCATTTTTGAAGACCTATCCATAGATACCCCACACGAATGGGTTTGATGAAAAAAATATTTTTGAGTTTCAGTTCAAAGTATGGGGAACCCCCAAAATTTACTGTCTTTTTTCTATTTTTGTGTGAAAATCTTGATGCGGTTCACAGAATACATCTACTTACTAAGTTTCAACAGTATAGCTCTTATAGTTTCGGAAAAAAGTGGCTGTGACATACGGACGGACAGACAGACAGACAGACAGACAGACAGACAGACAGACATGACGATTCCATAAGGGTTCCGTTTTTTGCCATTCGGCTACGGAACCCTAAAAAAGCAAGGTATATATGAAAAAAATGCAGAAAATATAACAAGAACGTTTGAATCACAAACACAGAGCTTTGAACGCTAGTTTTAATAATCAAAGAGTTATAAAATAAAATCGAACCAAATTATAAGTAGGTACCTACTACAAAATCGACAGCCCTATCGCGCAATAATAGGAAATTTGTTTTCCGGTTCGGTAGCGGGCTCCAATTACGGGATTAACGAATTATTTCCACTTTTTTCCCGTCTTACCCCTCCCCTCTCCTCGTAATGCCTTGAGGCGGTTTCCGCCTATTGAATCCTCCTTTTGATTAGCTTTCTTTCCCGTTTGAGGCCAAATTGATTTCACTCTGTCACGTTTCGAGGGTAATCGGCGATTTGAGCTTTTTCTACTTTTAAAGAGCGCCACCATCTTGTCTGCAATGAGATCAAAGATTTTTTATTCAAATAATCCTTGATTAAAATCAATTTAGTTGGGGATTGTTACTAAAGATGTCATTAAAGGATTAGATTTAAATATGTGTTTTAATTAAATTAATCTGAAACTGCTTGCATTACCTTTACTGTGTCATCACTCATCAGTCATCCTGGAACAGTAGGTATTAATTTTTAATTATTTTTGTGTATAATTAAAGTTTCAATAAAGTTTGACATTAAGTTTATTACACTTTGCTCTAATTAAGTCATTTATTTAAAAATGATCTTTATTACAAAAAAAGAATTAATGCTTATAATAATGTACATACCTGCTTGTCGTCGTTAGCCAACTTCACGCGAACTTTCCTTGAAAAAATTTTCGCCTTAATTATGGCAATACAATCTAACATACTAAGCAGGGATCCCTGTTATAGAAGTAGGTAAAAGTATGTCAATTGTCAAGGTATGTAGTTTCATTGAACACTTCTGTGCTTAAGGGGGCACGTTTGAAATTGAAAAAGATGATAAGCCGTATTGGGGCGGCTTAGAATACTAACCCCAATCCCACGCCGGATGGGTGTCGTAAAAGGCGACTAAATCCGGCCCGCTGGTGGTAGGGCCCCTCGAGCGATTATATTGGTAATATTGATTTTAATTGTTAATTTAATACCATTATTACTATTATTATTTCTCCATGGGGTTCGCCTGGATAGGTACCACCCTTGAGCATGAGTCAGCCGCTAAACGACTCGTCGTGTTCCGGCTGGGGGCTTAAGAGCCAGTTCTTTCTTTCTTTTTCTTCTGTCTTTCTTGGCCGGCAACGCATCAGTGATGCCTTTGGTGTTGTTGATGTCCATGGGCGACGATAGACACTTACCATAAGGTGGATCGTCAGCTCGTTTGCCAGCTATTTCCATAAAAAAAATGATTTTAGTAAGCATATTCCTCTGTATTATTATATCGCAAAAATGAATGAAGTTGAATGACAATCTTGAGTCTTGCAGTAATATTAATAGTAATATATTATTTAGAAGTATGACCGCCATTAGCCTGAATGCACCTTGGCCGTTCGGCCGCTTGGCCGCTTGGCCGCTTGGCCTGCGGTCCAAATGTGCCTTTAATAGACCACTTGAGTTTTGCTTGCCCAATTCACCGGCACTTATTTAATGTACTGTCGGCTAGAAAAGTGTCTACCATTTTATTTTTATACATGATTTTAAACTTAACTCATCGTGGACTGAACACATTTTTACTATGATACAGGTACTCACGATATATATTCTGTACGCCGATATTTCGACCCAGTTGCAGGGATCATGGTCACGGCTAGGCTGATGTATTTTATTTTTATTTTTATTTTTAGTTTTTTACCAATACGACCCATTTGTCACGTGATTTTTTTAGCAATGTTTTATCGTCTTTTCCTTCCCCCTTGACATATATAGGTTACATATAGGTAACATATTGAGGTTTTAGAACTGCAAACTACGAATTCCAGTAATTTTAAAAATTCATCCCCTATGGTAAAAGAGGCGATAGAAATAATATTTTTGCCTAGTGTTATCGCTTAAACCTCATCAATGGCCCACTACTGATCACGGGCCTCTCCTCTGAGGAGAGCTTGATCATAGGAGTATGCACCACGCTGCCCAGGTGCGGATTGGTAGAGTGTGCGTATAATTCCGATAAATACAAGTTTCACTATAACACTGTCGTGTGCGAGTGTACATCGTTGATTCTTTTGGCAAGTGAAGTGGTTGATCTCGCGGTCAGGAGTTTTTCCGTGCACTTCACCAGTTATCGTAAATCACTCGCGCAAAAGCACATTGAACCATAAGCGGTTTATAATACTTACTTTGCTGTATAACTTTATCTCTTGATGTATTTCATTCGTATTTATTACTGGGTATATTCACAATAAATAAGTAATAAATCTTATCAAACAATCAATTTATTGTGGACATAGGTGATACCTCAGATGAAAGAATTACAATTAGTTTTTACACAACAGTTTGTACCTAGGTCTCTGTGTCCTGCCTCGCTGAGGCGGACAGTAATAAAGTAAATGATATTAAAATGAAATAAATTAAATCCTTATAATTCAATAATAAAAAACAAAATAAAAAACATTGTCTATTTAAATAATTTACAAAAATTTAAATCAGACCATCCAACCATATGTATAAAAATATTATTATATTATTATTTTGACATTTAAATAATGTTTCTCCGATTAAACTAATACACGAACACGAATGGCGAAGTGAAGTGCCAGCATTACATTTTTAGTGTAAAAACTCCCGTTTGACATAATCTGTGGTATTTATTTCGCCACCAGTGCTTCTGTGCAATGTCAGGGAATAGCAACAGCGGGAAGGGCTCAGATAACTAAACATAAATATCAGGTGAAGTGGCTCTTACGCAACCTACAAGTGCATACTCCTTTGACAGGGTTTAGTGCGGGGAACTAGTCTTATCGATACTTGCCATTGATTCATAATTCGTCGTTTTTATGTCGATAAAAAAGCAGACGCACTACCTGATGGTAAGAGGTTACTGTTACTCATGGATATCAGTAATATCAAAGGCATTACCGTAATACAGTTTGTCAATATTTACCGCGAGGCTCACGTCATTTCTGGCTCTCCGATACTGCGACCGAATACACAAAACATATTATTTCAAATTAAGTTTTAGAAAGATCTCTGCATAGCTGACAAGGCTTGTAAAAACCCTACCACCATGCATGAGCGCAGTCGATATTAAACTGGGTGTTACAGGACTTAGTGAATTTAAATAAAAAATAAATTTATCGAAAATATTATTTGCCTGTAGGTAGGTACATCACTGTCTATAGCCAAGCATCACAAACCCTTATGTATGTAACCCATTGACGTTATCGCTACTGCTTGTTGCACGTCTGTTTACATCCTGAGAGCGACGAGAATAAAGATAACTTAAGAAAAAACATGTTAATAACCATACTTAATAACCTTCTTTTAAAAATACTTTTACAGTAACATACAAGAAATACTGATTTTCTTATCTAGAGTGTACCTATGTTATTGAAATGTTTGTTTGCGGTGAATAGGAGTTTGCTAAATGTAAAAGTTTAATGCATTTTTAATCCGATGATCCGGTGTTGATCGTAAGTAATAGACCGAGTTTAGCAAAGGTATTTAAACGATATTACTTAAAAGTTTGTGTGGGCCCTTCCCATACATAGTTGGTACCTATACCGAATCCACCTTAGCTCTGAAGAGATAGATTTTAAATTACATAGAAAACATATTAGTACTTCTCCATTAGTTGTACTTTTATACTACTGTCATACATCAAAAGATTCGTCTTGAAGTGCTCTATTCGACTGTCCAATTTGTTTTTAATTTCACCAAATTTTTTTCAAAATTAACATTAAATTTCATTTTATTTAAAATATTACACGATATTGCAATAGTTTATTATTAGATTTCAAGTTTACCCACCACTGTGCGATATCAAAAGACGCGTAATTACTTCGCGCACCTGTCTCTTTACATCTTTTGAAAATTCGTCTTTAAATTTTCCAAATTTTCACCTAAAACTCCTAAAAAACGTCTATTTTCCGATTTTCTTTTTCCAACTACGCTCTATTTTCAATTTTCCTTCATTCCTGTATAGCGCTCGTCGAGCCCTATCCCCTGACACCGCTTCCGTCCCGATCCGACCACCCAAAATCGAAAAAAAGTGCTTAGGCCTTTTTCAGTTTATCCGAAGGAGTTGGTTTACATATTGTTTTAGTTCCAATGACAATGCATTATTGTGATAAGCATGACCTGATACTACGCACAAGTTTAGCTCCAGCCGAGGGAACTCCTCAATGGTTAAAAGCACAGTCCCGATTTTTGTTACGTGATTAGTAGACAAATGATAACCGGCCGGGGGGGGGGGGCGAGGAGGGAAGCGCTCATAGCCCGGCGGCTTGAGTCGATTCTAACTGATCGACAAAGTGAAGGGCGCGGTCGGTAGTAGGATGGGTGACCGCTAGTGGCAAAATATTCTTCAGCACTTCCGTGCTTCGGAGGACACGTAAAGCCGTCGGGCCCAGTTGGACAACTTCCGGCGATTGGGTTGGCCACTAACCCCTTCACCAATCCGCACTGGAGCAGCGTGGTGAGGTATGCTATAGGCCTACTCAAGCATAGGTGAAAATCAAACATTTATCTGTCACCGAATGTCCATCACCCAGGGTTGACTGGTACAGAATACAGTTTAGGTTTAGGTATGCAATAAAGTTGTAAATAAATAAATAAATACGTATGTCTGAAAGAGTCGCTAATCTATTTCTAACTAGGCCACAATTTAGTTTTATCAGATTACGGCTTGTTTCACCATCTTCAAGTAAGTCCGAAGTAAGCTATTCGTTGGTTAAGTTGACATTTCATGTATGTAAAATGACACTTTAACGTCACTTTAACTGGCGAGTAGCTTATTCAGGACTCTACTTGAAGATGGTGAAACAAGCCCTAAGAAGTTAAGGTCAAGAGCACTAGAGGTAATGAAGGTTAAGTCATTCTATTGTACTGTAGTAGTGTTTGATCTGAGACAAAAATAATAATTTTACGAGTTTTCCGTTGGCTGGCAGTAATGCAATACATAAGTGGTTTAACTCGTCTATTGCCAGTGAAGTGCGTTTGATTTTATAGCTCTTAGTAGAGTCGCCAGGTCAGGTTTTGCAACTTTGGGACTGCACCGCGAATAAAATACAAATAACGCTACACACTCGATAGCCCCCATACTAGGATACCCTGTGTCATTAGTGCCATGGACAACACACAAAGATATGAACACTCACACCCAGACCGAGAACAGAAATTCAAACTCATCATTCTAATTTCCGCCTCGCTGGGAATTGAACCCAGGCCTTTGGCACGGCGTCGCGGCGCGGCGGCGGTCCAGCATGACAACCATTGCGTCACAGGGGTCGTCGGGTCGCAAATCTGCTTAGGTATAGATTTCCAGTCAGTGGTCATCCGACTTTCGAGTCGATTCCTCATCCATCTTTCCTGATCTTTTCCTCCTGGATACACCCTGTAGGTAGGTCTTATTTTAAACCTCAGAACTCCTATTGTTACCTCAGAACTTTCGACTGGGTGAACTGATTTTGATGATTCTTTTTTTAATCGAAATCTGGTGCTTGTCATGCGGTCCCATTTAAATTTGAGCTAGATCTGACGAGCAGTTTTGGAGTTATTTTGAAGTCGGTTATTTTTTTCTGGTAAAATTCATCAAAGAACAAGCAGTGAAATAGAATATATTTCTTTTTTCGAAGTCGATTAAAAAAAGACACGTCCATCGCTTCGTACACCTTGTAGTCACCCTAGCTCTTACTATTTGTATTCCTTACGCAACTAATGCCAAACGATCAGGCAATTCCCTACATATTGTAATTCATCTCAAGATGCCTTGAGTGCACCTAGTCCAGACTTAAATAGTCTAGTGATTAGAAAATTGGATACGTAGTTGGTGCGCTCGATAATATAGACAGTTATAGTTCAATAAATTATGTTTGTTAGCGAAATGGGCAAATGGAGTAGTATTTTCGTTCTAATGGTGCGGCTGAAGCAATATTCAAATAGCGCCATTAAAGATACGAGTTTGAAATAATTTTACCTACGCCTGGACATGCGATTGACTTAAGTTCAAATCACGTGGATTCGAAAGTTCTGGATGACTTATAAAGTAATCCAAGGAGTCAAAGCTATTTGCTATTGCTACCAACAGCGGGTAACACTTGATTAGATACCGGCTCTCCTGTACAGAAATATGAAATGAAACACGTTAAAAAAATTATGTTGATTCTAGAAGTAGATGCAAAAAGCCCACTCTGGTCTGATGGTATCCTACCACGCGTTACCACTGTGTGCAAATTGAATGAACAAAACAGAGCGACGGGTTGGTACCTTTTCCTTGTCGACGCTTGTCGTGTTCCGGCTGGGCGCTTTGGAACCAGTTCTTTCGTTCTGTTTCTTCTCTCTTTCTCGGCCGACAATGCTGATGCGATGCCTTTGGTATCGCTAATATCCATGGGCGACGATAGCCACTTACCATCAGGTGGATCGTCAGCTCCTTTGTCGGCTATTTCCATAAAACAATATTATGTTTCTCGAAGTCTGTTTTGTTCTGCCTGTAATCTTTAATCTAGTCGCTCTGAGATTCACACAAGGGGCCATCCATAAATTACGTGACACGTTAGGGGGGAAGGGGGGGTCGATGTAGTGTGACATTGTGTGACAAGGGGTGGGAGGGGGTCCTAAATTTCGTGACGTCACATTTCCAAACCGAATATTGGCACTTATTTCGGAACTGCTGTTTTAATTTAAAGTTCAAGAAGTCATGAAATTAGTGTGACGTAATTTATGAATGGCCCCCAAGCAAGCACCATATTTCGGCGCCAAAACACCATCCTCAAAGTAATATTTCATTAGAAGTACCAGGTAGCTTGTCAGAATTGTCAGTTTTATGACAAAGTAGCGCTTCAAACATCGTGGGAGCTCAGACCTTTCCAATGCCACAGTGCTGCTCTATGTCAGTACTTGAATACACTGCTATGTGAAGTATCCTATCTCAGTGGGGTAAGGATGGTTTTTGTTTGACATCATCCACCTTAGGCTCTGAGCACACGTTAATTGACAAAGTTGAGTTTCAGATGATCAAGTGGATAGCTTAAATCTTTTGGATAGGGTTGGCAATTAAGGCTTTAAATTATTTTTTTATTAAAAAATCATGACATTAATAATTCTACTAATTAAACCTTTTTTTAAATTCTACTAATATTATAAATTAATAAGTCTACGATTATATAAAATGTGAAAGCTTGTATGGAAGTATTGCGTTTGTATTACTCTCTTTAATTACGCAAAAACTATTCATGGTATGTACATGAACTTTAGTACAATGGAAGACTTTGATCTGGAATAAAACAAAGGGTACTTAATATCCCGGAAAACCGGGCGCAGCCGCGGGCAGAGTGCTAGTGTTATAAATGTGAAAGTTTATGAGGATGTTTGATACTCCTTCATGCAAAACCTACTGAACGGATTTCCATGAAATTTAGCACACAAATAGACCATGCTCTATATATAATAGGATATATAATACTTTTTATTCCGAAAACGCGTGTAAAGTCGCGGTCACAGCGCTAGTTACGGATAACCTGAAGCGACAGACCAGCCTGATAAAAAGAAAATTTATACTGTTACCTCAATCCATGTGCATATGTATAGTAGGGAATGCCTAATGAAAGAAAGAAAGAAAGAAAGAAAGAAATGCTTTATTCAAAAGTTACTTACTACAGATAACAGGTATTGGTATAATAACAATAGTAATAATAAAGAACATTAAGACTAAACTAAAACTACAATTTTCTATAGTAAGCACGAATGAAATGGTAATGCCTGTGTTGGCAGCCCTAACCTGCCAGTAGTGGCAGTACATGATTATGGCTTGAGTGGAGTGTCAATTTGTGTAAGCGGTCATAGTTCAATGAGATCAGTGTTCTAAGCTCCCTCGTTATTAACTACTGTAGCGCTATTAAACATCTTATAATAGGTCACTGTCTCGATAATGTGTAATACTTCTGTTATTTTTTTCTCTTAAAAGTTTGTTTAAGAAAAAAAATGGTTTAGAAAAATAACTTCAAGAAGCCTTTATATGGCAGAAAATTACTTGTTATTTATATGTATAGTAAGTAGGTACATAAATTAGTTTTACAGGAACAAACAATATTATTATCCTTCATATAAAATGTCTATCCTAGTCTCTAATAGATCTTGAACCTTTTGCTTAGAAGGCGGGATCTCTAGCTCTCTAATCTCTCTGTATTGAACATTAAATCATCAGAATATTAACAAATTATCAAGATAATATTAACAATTTCATCTATCTCTTTTTCACACTCTCATTCACTCTCCAAAACCTGCATCATTCCTTCCTCACGTATCCAACCAAACTAAAAAAATCACAGCAAGGGCGACGCGACGCCTTAAAAAGACCGGCATACAATAAAGCAAAGTTTAATACAAAATATTGACATTGTATTTCCCGGCCATTAGGGTAAAGTGAAACCGGCTTAGCCAAATTTCACGGGCCGTTTACCCGACCCGCCCCCTCTTAAAAGCAATGCTCGCTAAACCAAGTGATTGTTTGTCAAGCCAGGCAAATCTGTGTGCACAGTGCAATCAATCCATCACGAGACAATGCGATGAGTAACTAATATCTTGTATTTTCTGCTTATTATTATTTTTTAGGACCAATCAAAAAAAATTTTTTTTGAAATGGTCAAATGTCGTCTTCGTTTTCGTTCTTTCTTGAATAATTTTAAAACTGTTGTAGTAAAACTATAACAAAAATACATTTGAGATCCTTACATTAAGTCCTTTCATTTAACATGCAACACAATACGGTTTGCATAACAATTTATTTTTATTACGTTGTTTTTTTTTTAAATTCAGCTGTTTACTTTATACTTAACTTCGTTTTTGGGTCACAAAGCACATGAGTACCAAATTTCAACTCATTTGGTCCAGTAGTTTCGGAGTAAATTGGCTGTAAAAGGCGGCCAGACACACGAACGATCCTAGAAGGGTTCCGTTTTTCGTTTTTTTCGCATGGTATCCTAAAAAAGCGGCCAAGTGCGAGTCGGACTCACCCATGAAGGGTTCCGTAGCAGCAAGTAACATAATATAAAAGTTCTTTTAGTTCGTTGTAACTTTGATCAATGTTTTTTGTGGTTTACGATTTATGACGTATTAAAAAAAAAAACTAGATCTCGTTCAAACCAATTTTCGTTGAAAGTTTGCATGATAATGTACATCATATATTTTTTTTAGTTTTATCATTCTCTTATTTTAGAAGTTACAGGGGGGGAAAACACATTTTACCACTTTGGAAGTGTCTCTCGCGCAAACTATTCAGTTTAGAAAAAAATTATATTAGAAACCTCAATATCATTTTTGAAGACCTATCCATAGATACCCCACACGTATGGGTTTAATGAAAAAAACATTTTTGAGTTTCAGTTCTAAGTATGGGGAACCCCCAAAATTTATTCTTTTCTTTCTATTTTTGTGTGAAAATCTAAAGCCGGTTCACAGAATACATCTACTTACCAAGTTTCAACAGTATAGCTCTTATAGTTTCGGAAAAAAGTGGCTGTGACATACGGACGGACAGACAGACAGACAGACAGACAGACAGACAGACAGACAGACAGACAGACAGACAGACAGACAGACAGACAGACAGACAGACAGACAGACAGACAGACATGACGAATCTATAAGAGTTCCGTTTTTTGCCATTCGGCTACGGAACCCTAAAAATGAAAAAAGCGGTATTTTGGCGGTACACAAGACAACACTGCGGTATACAAGACAAAAGCAATCGACAGCATGATTGGTATGATCTTGGAAGTTGAAAAAGATTAATTGATATTACTTACGTATTGGTTTATATGTAGTTTCCATGAAAACAGACTTGCTTAATTATGTGACTTATTTGATTCGGTATTCTTGATGGAGATCTGTGAATTGAACTCCTCTGCAAATTTTGCAATCCCCTTCAATTTAATATTTAATATTGTTTATAGATCAACATAACCGTATAATTATATAGTCACCGAGTTTACCCCAATTATTGCATTTATATTTCCTAAGTAGACACAGAATCTCAAATTACGTCACAAAATTGGTAAACGCCGTTTTAAAAAGCTTTTAGATCCCACCCTTTACCCCTTTTGACAAAAAAGTCATACAAAAAGCAAATTATTTAAGCATTCGCCACGCCACTTAACTAATAGGACTTAAAAGGAGTCGCGACGTCGAAAAAATCAAGCCATATTTATGCAAGTGTTGACTCGTACCATGATTTTCACATTTGGATGCGATTCGAGACCCATTCGAAAATTAATCGTTTCTACACACACTTCCTAGTTCCTACAGAACATAAAATACTTATACAAAATGGCATTGATAATTTTGATAACATGGCTATTATTGTATACATGTATTTGTTTAAAAGTAGATTTTCGAAACGTATTTAGGTGCTGACAATAATTTAGCTTTTTATCCGCATCGGTGGAGGAAACATATAAAAAATATTTTTATGCAGTAGTTCTTAACAAAATAATACTCATAATGTTGTCGAAAATTAGAAGACATTTTCCAATCCAATTTAAATTAAATTAATTAAATAATAATAATGATATATATGTCGCAGAAAGGTGGTCCAGAAAATAATAAACTGTGGGCGTTTTCATCATTTTACTTAGAAACCCATTGAAACACATGTTTTACACTTGCTACTAATTTAGTAGGCAATTACTACTGATACACATGGCTCTGAACAGATTACTATGTCGCTCGAATAACATAACCAATCGCTAATGGAACGCGGTGAAGTCGGATTTACATCGCGGTGCGGCATTCAGGGTAACCAACCATAATTCACATGTCGCATTGCACACTCATAGCCATCCCGGCTCCACAACTTGCCCGCGCTTCCTGCGCTTACTACAACCCGCGTGATCAATCCGCCAATCGCTGGCACCGTGACCTATCTCATCAGAAGCGAACCATCACAGCCGCATGGGTGCTACTCTTCGCAAAGGGTATAACTGTGCATAGAAAACAGTCCACGTGCACTTCTCGCTGGCTCCGGCATACCGCGCGACTGACTGGTCAACACGCAATACCTGCTCGATCGCAGTCCATCAGTACACACTGTACCCAGTTGTGCTCTTCATAAAGTGAACGTTGTGCAATGCTAATGCAAATTAAACTCGGCCGTCATAATAACGACGTTCTACTGTAGTGTCCGCTCAGCTCGGAGGCTGTCTAAAGAGTGCCCGTTGGTGGTAGGCAAGTCAATAGCTGTCCTCTGTGACCCCCGCCACCGCGTGTACTCAAATGACAGTACACAATTTGCACGGTGCTGCCATCTTCAACTCCGAATACACCCAAGCTAGTTCCGGCTTGACGTTCCATTTTATGATTTGATATTACTGATTTCCGACACGGCCATCATGACAGACCCCACGTCCTCGTGGGTGCTTTGTGATCCCATACTCGCGATGGTGTATAAACCATGAACAAGCTTGTGAGCTCTTGAATCGGAACGCTGTATACATCATAGAGTAAATTCACTACCATGGTTCCATGGTACCATCTGTAACAAGAAAACAAACAAAAGTATCTCTTTAGCTCGGCCTTTCCTGATCTATTGGAAAGCTACTTGATCATTGAGGCATTAAATTTCTATAGCCATATCTAAATTGTTGAGGGTCAGCGTTGACCCAGGCCCCTGATCAGAGTAGGACGTAATGGTCTTTTAGCATCTATTGGTCGACGCATTCACTGAACTTGCGCTCGTGAAAAAAAAAAAAGAATCGTCAGCATCGAATCACACTAGGGTTGTACAGTTATTGTCTTATGCCAACTAGGTGGTAGCTAGTGGTAGCTAAGCCCATGCATCGAGGTTATTGCGTAAATATTTCGAGTACTTCACAAGTACTAAAATAGTTCACAATAAATGAGTTAATTCGTAAAATTAAAATATTCTACTAAAAATGTCTGACTCAATAATTTGTGATGTCAATATGATGTCTGATTTTCAAACAATTCGTTCCACGCATCATTAAAAACCAACCGAAAACAATGTCACCCTGTCAAGTTATTTTCACCTTGTATGACTAAATTGACTAAGGTATTTGAATTTCACCAAACATTATTTCAACATGAACGAATATTCAACCAAAATTTACACTTAACGTAGGTACTTCATAGTCGTGGTCAAAGAACGACTAAGTAAGCTGATAATTTAAAAGAAAAAAAAAAGAAAATTGATGGTGTAATTCCCCAGAATACGTCTCTGGTTTCTTCCAAAATCAGACTTCCATCAGAGTTGACTGCGTACCGCGTTCCCCAGGACAATTAATAATTTCCAGAACTAAAAAATAGGTAGCTTGCTTTTCGCATTACCATCGAATGCTTACATTAGATGAAATTCAACAAAGCAACAATTAATTTCAATAAGATTCGTTCAAATAGTAACTCTATGAATTCTAGAACTCAATACCGATTGATTTCTATTACTGTGACCTCTCACTATATGGTAAACCAACAAATCATTTGTCGAAGAAAGTGAAAGGCATCTCCAGGATACAACCAACAAATTATTATTTTCCAATTTGGTTTGTACACTGAAATTGATTACATAATAAAAATAAAAAAAACTAGACATTACGGGACCAATATACGTGTACATTCACCACCCTTACGAGTGTTTACTTGATTTTTTTTTTAAGAAAATTACGTAGGTAGCCCGTTTAAGCGTAACACTGCGGCAAAAGAGTACCTACCTGCTAAAGTAAAACGTTATTACTGTGAAATGCAGATCACCTGTTTCAAACAGTCTTTCTGAACTAGCTGAGAAGGTAGTGACAGCTATTATGAAGTTCCCCATGATAATATGTGATACGACCACAAAGAAAAGATGTGTTAATTTTAGTAATATTTAAGCACTTTAACTTTTACCTAATATAATTATCACACACAAAGGTCATGGTGCATCTGATGGAACTGGCAACTGGCCATAGTACGTTTCTACTTTGACGAGGTTAGGTATCTTAAGCAATATTTTAAAATCAAAAAAACTGCACCTATTACATTTTCTTACTATGTCATCCTGTCTGTCTTAAGGATAATTAAAAAAACAGCACAACTCTTCAGTAAAGTAATAATTATCTTTAGATGTTTCTTGTAAGTAACAAAACGTCTATTCTTCACTCATTTGGTGTCAGTTACTCAATGTTGGGTGAGCAAAGACCAGTGACCTTTGTTACCAGATCCTTTGTTACCAGAAATCGTCAAGTATCCAACCCAGGTAACTATCAAATATCAAATGCGAAATCGCATAATTATCACAAACTCGACAAGGAATAATTATTGTTTAGTTAAGCCACAAAGAAAAGAAACAATACAGATCACCTGTTATAATCATGTCATCGTCTCTGATGGTAATTGCAAGCCATAGTGCAAGAAGCCGGATACGCTCCCAACAGTATCACTATCAACAAACGCTACCTGCATTGATGCCCGGTATCATTACGCCGCAATCGCAATGATAGCCTCTTGGTTATTTCCAAGCTTGCTTGTCCATACAACAGTCACTGTCACTTAGTTTATCTGAAACACACAAAAAAAACAACGACAAGACACACGAAATTTCTAAATGTTATTTTTCTGAACTGAGGGTAGACGATAAATGAAATAATAACAAGATGTTAGAAAAATAGAAAATTCTTTATCTCATTTACAGAACGCTTCTGGTTTCACAAACAATATACTTGCACTGATGTTGAATAACTCTGTTGGCGCAAATTAATAATAACTACGATGAAAGATACTGTGCAAAGACTTTATAACACTTCGTTGAATCAAGCACAAATAAAGCGGAACGATTTGTTGTTTACGCAAACCTCCACTTTAAACACTTTCACCTCCACTTTAAACTCTTTCCGATCAGTCCTATTTTCAGGAAAACCTAGATGCTATAAGAAGCACAATATTTTTATTAAAAATCAAATTCACGAGATCTTAACTTCGAACATTCTGTCAAGTGTTTTTACAGTTCAAGATGACGGCACCATTTACACTGGAAGTCAAGATATTACACAAAAATACTATCGGATGTTCTGATTCTGCTTAGTGATACCTTTTATTATTTTGTCGCTTGCAGTCATCGAATAGAAATTTAAATAAAATGTAATTCAGTAAGGGTAATTAAATTAAACAAATGAGAACAAAAATGCCATCCATGTGGGGGATTGCACTATCGCAATAGCTTCTTACCTCTTTCACCTAAGGTAACTTTTTTTTTTAAGTATGCGCCGTTTAGAAAATAACTTTTCTTTTAATATACCCGGCTACTCGGTAATTCGCCACCATACTCAGCAAAAGAAACGTATGATCCTGGTGCTATGTAACGCGCCACAAAGACGCCACGGATATGACAACCAGGCGTTGCCTGGACACTGAGACCAGTGTTGGCCAGGAGTTCAGGCAGATAATAAGGAAAGCTGTTGCCAACGCGTCAGTCAACGAGGATGTTCATCAAGCATCTGTTCGTGATAAATGAAGAGCTCTAGCTCTGTTCGCTACGAGATAACATGCTGGCTGCAGGAGCTTACCAATAATAATAATAATGAAATAAAAATGCCATACCGAATCGCTGTCTTACTTTCCTTACGTTTATAACCTCAAACGAATCCTTATTTGGCATGTTTGCCGTCCACTGTTTGTAATATCATATCAAGATAGCCATCTGAAAAACCTGAAATTCGGATTCATTATCCCACGATCTGATGTCGCAGAAAGGTGGTCCAGAAAATAATAAACTGTGGGCGTTTTCATCATTTTACTTAGAAACCCATTGAAACACATGTTTTACACTTGCTACTAATTTAGTAGGCAATTACTACTGATACACATGGCTCTGAACAGATTACTATGTCGCTCGAATAACATAACCAATCGCTAATGGAACGCGGTGAAGTCGGATTTACATCGCGGTGCGGCATTCAGGGTAACCAACCATAATTCACATGTCGCATTGCACACTCATAGCCATCCCGGCTCCACAACTTGCCCGCGCTTCCTGCGCTTACTACAACCCGCGTGATCAATCCGCCAATCGCTGGCACCGTGACCTATCTCATCAGAAGCGAACCATCACAGCCGCATGGGTGCTACTCTTCGCAAAGGGTATAACTGTGCATAGAAAACAGTCCACGTGCACTTCTCGCTGGCTCCGGCATACCGCGCGACTGACTGGTCAACACGCAATACCTGCTCGATCGCAGTCCATCAGTACACACTGTACCCAGTTGTGCTCTTCATAAAGTGAACGTTGTGCAATGCTAATGCAAATTAAACTCGGCCGTCATAATAACGACGTTCTACTGTAGTGTCCGCTCAGCTCGGAGGCTGTCTAAAGAGTGCCCGTTGGTGGTAGGCAAGTCAATAGCTGTCCTCTGTGACCCCCGCCACCGCGTGTACTCAAATGACAGTACACAATTTGCACGGTGCTGCCATCTTCAACTCCGAATACACCCAAGCTAGTTCCGGCTTGACGTTCCATTTTATGATTTGATATTACTGATTTCCGACATATATTTAACTGTAATAATAATAGTAGTATGATAGTGTCATTAATGTTAAGTTATTTAAATATCATGTAAATATGAATAAATATATTAATAAATATAAATTTGCATACCATCAACATGGTACATTGTGAGCTGCAAAAAATTTAAAATTAAGACCTCTGTATAACCACAATTTTTACAAATAAAATATTCATTCATTCATAAAAAATATATAAGTAATATGCATTCTTTACCAAAAACCTCTAAAAACTATACATTTTAGCAACAACTTATTCGCACCGAATTGATTGCAAATTGCAAAATTGCTCGGGTGTTCGAGTGGCGGTGGACTGGTGGTAAGTGGTAGGGGTGTGTCTAGACACGACCACCCCGCGGTCACTTTCGCTATTACTGTTTGCAAATGTTCGAGTGTTTGTTGGTGGTCTTGAGAGGATGATCTCTTGCGAAAAGTAGTTTTAAACGTTTAAACGTTTGGTAATGAGCTTATAGTCCAGTCAAAATAGAATTTAGATTCGCAAATATTTTTATAGAGCTGATTTGTACACATTTTTGGAACACCATTACGGATAAAATGTGAAAATTCTCCATTGATCCTACTTCTGCAATTATTGTAAGCTTACTCCTACATTTTGAGCTAATTTGACTGGATTATTATGTTCGTCTGTTATACATAGAGAAGATAGACGACCCTGTATCCTAGTTGGTAGCGACCCTGCCTGCGAAGCGAGGGGTCCCGGGTTCAATTCCCGACCGGACAGATATTTATGTGACAGATAAATATTTGTACTCGGGTCATGGGTGTTATTGTGATGTGTTATATGTGTCGCCATACACCCGCGATACAGGTAATAAACTATTGCGGGGGTATGAGTGTGTTAGCGTTTATTTTTTTATTTATTTACATGGGTAGAGTAGGTAGGTACTAAATATCTTTCATTAGCTACAGACAGAATAGAATAACTACTAATTACTAGCGTATTTAATAAAGAATATTTGGCAATAAGTAATTATTGTACTTATCTTTGTCAGTTTCGGCGGATTTCGTACCTAATGAAAAAAAAAAAAAAATATTATGTCCAAAAATTAGATAACAAAATAAATAAAGGAATTAAACAACGCTGAATACTGGCATAACACTCGAGAATTATATTGGAAGTTCTATTGGAAGACTGTTGGAAAACTTTAAAAAAATTAAGCAATTTCAGTTCATCTTATATCATACTAATATTACAAATGTGAATGTAAGTTTATTTTTACGCTTTCACGCGAAAACTACTTAACTGATTTGGCTGAAATTTGGAATGGAGATAGCCTATACCCTGGATTAAAACATAGGCTACTTTTTATCACGGAAAAGTTCAGGGTTCCCGTGGGATTTGTAAGAATCGATCTCTACCGCGGGCGAAGCCGCGGGCAACCGCTAGTAATAATATAATTATGATGAATAATAATCTCAGATATACCTAATTAGGACATCGTAAATAGGTTAGGTTAGGTTACCTACTTTCGGTGGGGAAAAATAAATTATAAAATTTGGTAAAAATTAAAATTTATGTAGAAATATACTTAAATATTCTGATTTTGGTTCATAAAAGCATATTATTATTTTATTATATTAAAAATTAAAAGTCGTAATTTTCAATCTGTATATCACGTGACCTAAAACACGAGCCGCCATGGTGTGACGTCATATAGGCATTATTATAGGCAAAAAACTGTCAGTTCAGCGTCAGCGTCAATGTCAGCTACCTATAAAGCTGTTATCGTTGAATGAGTGCCGGTCATACATACATGACTGTTGTAATACCAATATTACGTCACCAAAATGGTTGACAGCGTTTTTGCAGGAATAAAAAAAGTTTAAAATTTAATTTAATTTTATGGCAAGAAAGCTTGTTTATTTTAACGTAATATATTTTTTGTGGCTTCTTATAAGGAAAATCAACATTTTGAAATAGTTTTTCAAACATAGTAGAATACCCTATTATCATTGCGAAAGTAGTAGGGTAAAGTCATATAATTACGTGACTTTATTAAGTGATATTTGAGCCACATTGGAGCTCGGTGTGTGGAATATAAAACATAATAAAAGAGTAATGCATAATATAATTTGCAAACAATTTCAGGACTAAAGCGAAACTTTTACGTTTTATATTGCACACACTTAATATCCGCATTAAAAATAAAAATTAATCGTTTTTATTCCTAGTACTTACAATAATTATAATATTACTTTTTTATTCCGAATTATAATTTTGAAATTTTACTCGTTGAAAGTGCGTTGTTCGATTCTGATGTCCGGAAGTATATTTTTAGTCAGATACGAAGGTACCCTATTGAGCAACAGTTTAAATTTTCATATACCCATTAACCCCTACACGTGCTCATCTCATTACGCGTCGAATTATCCGTTCTCCTTTACGCACATTAAAAAACACGTAATTATGGATATAAAACCTCTTCCCCCATAAAACTCCCAGATAAAAAGGTCGTGACGGCACTTCCTTCGGCTAATCTCCCATAAAATGGTTCCGTCGGTCCATTAACACTATTTTTACTTTTTTTTTCAATTTCATTGAACGGTAGTCCTCAATGAGCCCCATTTATATTTTAAAACGTCCAAAATAACGTTTTGTTTACATAAATTTATAGTGCACGGTAAACTTTGTTGCGGAATTTTCTAATCGTAAGGCGAGATTGATAGGCTATAAAGATCATATTGGCTTGCAGGATAGTGCATCACGGGTAGGATGTTGTAGGATTAACCCAGTGTTCGAGACAGGCGATTGACGTCTTTAACGCAGTTCTAATTAATTTATTGGCGCTTGGAAAGCGGAAGTGGAAAGCAATTGAGTCGCTTGTTTTCAATATAACTACAACTTTTATTATAATTTTTTGGTAATATAATTTATTAATATTATCGTCGGTAAATTAGTTTCTCCTATGTTGTTTTATTTCAAAATAGTATTTGCAACGTAAATACGTGTAGAAAAAAGTAGTAGTTGCGACTATCATCATGCGGGATGCCTTTTCGTCAGTCCTTTAAGCGATAAATAATGTTTTTATATGTATCTATTTTTTTTGTATTAAATTTAAGTTAAATTATATCTGGCTGCGCGCTGGTGACAGTATAGTCAAACGTGGGCGTTTCAATTAAAATATTACAGAATTAAATAAATCACATAATTAGATGTTTACAGTTTTACAGTTTACCCTATATCGTGTCAGGCCTGGCATTTTTTTTTTAATAAATATGTAAACTATAATATGAACAAGGACACTAATGTGTCGTCTGAATGGATTTCCTCGTTCGTCGTTCGTATAATATTTACAGTATACGTCCGGCGTACAACTATTACATAATGACAAGAGTCGCATCACGCTTTATGCTCAAACTTCCTATACCAGCCCGCGAATAAACATCACTTTGAAGCAATATTTCAAGTTAATCATGATTATTTTGCAATACATAATCAGTCATGATTATCGAACGAATATGTTTATGATGTGGGAGTCTTCAAGTAAAAAGTTAATAGGCTTTTACTAAGTTAGTGCACTTACCATCTTAAACTGTATCTCTACTTAACATCAGGTGGAATTGTGGTCAAGCAACTTTTAAGCAACGATCCTTAATAGCATAGAAGAGAGCACTAGTGACAAAGTAAGAAGAAGAAGCGAGGAAGAAGCACAAAGCAACAAGTCTTGCTGAAGCGTGGTGGTCACAAATTTAACTACTGAACCTGCCCGAAGCAATGATATTAAAAAAAATATAGATACGATATGCCCTTACGAATCAACCAAAAAAATCTGTTCCGAAAAGAGCTACAACAACACACACGTTTATCTTTTGTTTCACTACACCAATCACATTACTATAATACACGAAGGCATTTCAACACTGTATGTCAAATGTCAATCACTTCTTACAGCAACAAAAGCGTGCGTATCGTCTTGTATTGACAGAGCGACTACGAGCAGAACGGTCAATTGCCTGTTCTTACGTTCTTCATCGTCGGCGCGCTAGTGACATATCTACCTCTTTTTACAATATAATATTATTATTGGCCCGAAGTTGCTTGGATGGCTATTGCTTCCTGCAGTAAATTATCTGTTTACTTATCTCTAACAAACTATAGACCACGAAGCTTTAGCTCCGATCTGTAAATCAATATCGTAGAGATGTTTTTTTAACTTTGTTTCTTGATCCGCAAAAATACTGTAACAGTAACGCTTATCTGCAGCAACGGATAGAATTTATAGAAATCGGAATTTGCCGTTTACTTAGACATTGACAAAGTGGTCAGAATATAATTATTAACAATTAACTACACAATATATTATCAAATCAAATCATGCATGCCGTTAGGTAAATCAGCTATAATTTTATTTTAATGTTTTAATGTCTTTCTTCGTTTTATCTTTGTCAAATGTAAATTAAATTATACACATTTGAGAACCGCTCCGCACGTGCGAGACACCGCAGATTTTTTGTAAAGTGTAACGCGACACTAAAATTGAGTTAAAACAAACATGGCGGCCCTATGATGTGACGGCATTAGCCAAAAGGGTTATAATATTACGAGACGAAGATGAAAGTATAGAAAATAACTTTTAAAAGGCTGGCCGGTCCCATTACGTAAAAATTAAAATCAAAATTTGAATTTAAGGCCAATACACGTTGTTAAAAGAAAAAATAAAAAATAATTACTGCCAAACAAAGGGTAAACTTTTTAGTATTTTATCTATAAATCATGATTCATGATAGAATAGGTTCCGAGGTTATAGGTACCTAAACGGGACTCTACCATAAATAGACAAAAATAATTGACATACTTGAAGTTATTACATAGATTACCCCCAAAAGATACCGCATACAAGGCAACTGACGCGCGGCAACATAGAAGTGCTTTTGCTATGCACATAAAGCTATACTAGCATTCACGACATTAGTATCGACCAAGACCTTCGACCCGTACACACGCGGATCTTTCAGAATTTAATTAATTTCAAAAAAGAATTTGCTGATGAAACCATGGCTTATTGTAGTGTTAAATGGTATGGAAAATCAGTTCGAAAAAACAGTTACCCAAAAGATGCCATATCATTTAATAAGTTAGTAATTCATATTTATTTTACAAATTTTCTTATAATGAAGCAGAGTTCAACTTAAGCTGGTTTTGAGAGTGACATTTTGTAAAAAATTCATTCCTAATTCAAAATAGTTATCTTGTTTCTGACTAAAGACAATATTAGGGAAGTGAACTTTTCATTTTAAAGACGTATCGATATTCATTTTGAGGATATTGCTATGAAATCGATAATTTTTAACAGGTTACAAGTGGGACAAAGGTTGCTGTAGTCAAGGATAACATTATTTATTATATGAAAAAACATTGTGGTAATGGTTTTATAGATTTCCTAGATGCCCCGAGAGGAAGGAAAAATGGAAAGAATCAATACACCGTGGACAGGGATGGTTTCCTACCAAATACAGTGTCGTTTGTTCAACACACTTTTCAGATGACAGTTGATGGATTCAGTTGTATCATAGTTATACTTGCCAGTTTTGTTATGGGTCTTATAATTCTTATCGAGAATAGAATAGAAAAGAATAGAATACATTTACTTTGTCTAAGTATAAAAAGTAACAATGTTATTGTATAGAAACTTTCAAATTCGTGTGCTTTCCTATAGTTATGGAGAAATTATGTGGAAAATCAGCTAAATATTGATTATATTATTATTTATTATTATTTGCGCGAATATCAGGTAGGTAGATAGGTACATATTATATATACTTAACTCGATATGTTATACATATTTTCGTATTATAATTATAATTATTTTTCTTTTCTTTCCTTTTTTATACCATTTTGCCTACTAAGCAAAAGTTATTCACTGTAATTTATTATTCACTGTAAGTTTTTTTTATTCACTGTAAGTTATTTAAAGTAAAATAAAAATGTAATAAAACTAGAGGTCTGAAGTTCTTGATGTGGTACATTAATAAGGGTCCAGTTAACAGTTAGAGATATTGGAATGCTGTTATAACAAAAGTAATAAATTGTGATTAGGAATTACTATAATAAATTATGGTTTGTTATACTTCATTTGGAAGTTAAGGGATTAGCCAAACAATAAAATAATAATAATATGAAATGACAAACATCGAAATTTTGAAACCGTAGCAGAAAAAACATCAGTGTGATGAAAATAATATACACACGAAAGGAAAAGTAACAAACCTAATGAAATTTAGATATGACAGCATCTGTCGGGTCAACTAGTTTGTAATAAAAATAATTCCTAAAAATGATGTCTTAAAAACCCAAAAATATAGTTTTTAAGTTCATGAAGCTAAGAAGCAGTCCTACTACGAACAGTTATGTTATTATTTTAATGTAATTAGCCGCGAATAGCATTGTATATTTGATTTATCTAATCGGACATTGTATAATATAAACACTGTTAATATTATATTATTAAAAGTATCGATATTTATATTGTATTGTTATTCATTATAAATGTGATGAAAGTAAATAATGATAATCACAAAAATTGATCGTACGATATATCGATCATACATACTCAGTCACTATGGACAGTGTTGAGCTCGATAAATTCCAAGTTTGAATTTTAAATATCCAATCACAGCGCATCTGTTTCGTACCCCGCAAACCGCACCTTCCGCCAAATTGTGACTTTGAAGTCTAAGAAATATTCACTAATGCGGAATCTATTGGGGGTAATCTATGAGTTATTAGGACATCCTTTGCGAAATAGAAATAGGTAGCTACACTACCTACCCAACGCCCTATTCCTTTTAAGTTACATAATCATCAAATCTGTCATAGAACAGTCTATTAATATTGCTCTAACGTTAAGTCAATTAAATCCCAAATGTGTTCTAATCCTTCATTCGTAATAGCAATTAATGCGCCGAGGCAAGCGAGGCAGTCGAGGCAAGACGAGGCGTAAGAGTGAGGCAAGTGACGTGTTTGTTTACCTGACTGACGACATTTCCGGCGCACGTGCTGCGGACCGTAACTGGTAACTTTACCCTACGCCGCGGCGCCGTACGCGCTAGCTTTAGACTTATAAGTAGTGCTTTGAGGGATGGTATGTTTAATTGTTTATATCGATAAAGGAACAGACAGTTAATTTAACGTTAAAAAAATAATTAATAACGCTTGTCCTGTATGCCTGTATTCTAATCATACTCGTATAACGTTCCGGCTCACAAAAATTTGGTTGGCACTTTAATAATGCCAGCTTTATTGCTGTCTGTATAAAAAATATTATACCTACTTAATACCTATCTATGAGCTGGTAGTTATATACCAACCTAGATTTATCAGTGCATTCAATCATATTTTTTACTAATAATTCAACGATTTGTCTATTTATTTAGTAACTATTCTGCAACACACAAAGTTATATTAAATTGTTATATTAAATCTATTTTTCAATCAGAGCAAGTGCCACATAAGTTTCGTTTTACGCGTGTGATGTAATACTATCACTGGATTCCATATTGAAACATTTACCTATCTCTTAGGCCCGTATTGTTGGTTCAACAAAGACAGTTTAAACTCAGAATCATAATATTCAAACAGAATAATAGTCAAACATTAATTGTTTGTTCTCTAACCAACGAATTTGTAATGACTCCCTTTCTCCCTTATGTCTTCGTGCCACAGAGAGACGAACTAAGATATTTGTTTATCATAAAATGTCGACAATATCGACAACATAATATATTTGACCATCCCTAGCGGTCCTAATGACGGGCGGTAATGTAATGTTTACGCAGTGCTAGAGTTCCGAAGATCTGCAATTGTCTTTTTGCTTCTCGATCTCACGAATACGATCATTGCAGTTGATCACTACGTACAGACAGTTACAGTGCATACACCTAGGTAGTAGGTACACAAGATTAGGAATGTTAACCGTTACACCGAATTGGGAATTAATTACTTATAAAATGTAGTAAAAATAAAATAATGTAATAAAAAATGTCATCTAACCGTCCGCGCTTCTTAATAAGTTGGGTAAATTTTCTTATTTATAATGATGTTCTGTTATAGTCCGTAATCTGTATGTCCTAGTCTCTCTGAGACTCCTGTGAGCACTTTTAGTTATTCCTGATAAATAAATAAATAAATAAATAAATTCCTCGAAGTTTTGGATTTGGCCGTCCACTCCCGCTTGAAAAATTCACCTGTATAATGTAAAATGTACTAGGTACCTATAACGTATCTCGCTTAGTTGATTCAGTTTTACATACAACAGAACAGTCCCAAACCAACTTTTTCAGCCGGCAAATTAATGACGTTACAAACAACTGTCAACACATCCGTTAAGAACCTAACTCTAATACGGAACAATGAGTCGCACGTGTTAGCAATCATCAAGCAATAAATGCAATAATACTGCAACGATCGTAACTGCACACATTCCCATAACAAACGGACGATCTCGCATCTGCAAATCGTATGGGATGCGGTTCTCATCACCCCACGAGTACCTACTACTACGAAACTCTCACTAACTAATCTGATGGGTGTTCATAAAGGACTCGAATCTTACTAATCTTATGGGTGTTACATTAAGCCACTCAAAGGCCTTTAGACGCCCTTATCTGGACTTATACTAAAGGCTTTGGCAAAGGTAGATCACTCATGCGAGGTGGTGTTGCCTGATCTACTCGAAACGTTGTATTGTATACGACCCTGTAGCCTAGAATCTAGATGGTAGCGACCCTGCCTGCGATGCGAGGGGTCCCGGATTCGATTCCCGGCTGGGGCAGATATTTATGTAACAGATAAATATTTGTAGTCAGGTCATGGGTGTTGTTGTGATGTGTTATGTGTTGTCCATGCCACCCGCGACATAGGTGAAAACCTACTGCGGGGGTATGAATGTGTAAGCATTAATTTATTATTATTATATGCAACCGATAGATGATATATGATAGGTGATAGAGGACGGCGGGACCTCACGGTGTGACATGTAGTTCGATGTCGTCACAGGCCTCTCCGTACTTTTGTTTCAAATTGACAGTTTCTAATGGCCTGCCTAATCTTCGGTTTAGTTAGACGTATTAAGTAGTTGAGTAGTTAACTAAATTTTAACTAAATTTTAAGTTAATAATTTTTAGTGCACGTCCACACGTAATAATTTAGTAAAGCTCTTTAGTTCATACAATTCTACTTAATTACTTAACTATTTTACTAAATTTTAACTAGATTTTAAGTAAAAAGTGCCAGTCCAAACGTGTTAAGTGGTAAGCCTAACTAAGCCCCGCCCAACTACTTAACAGAAAATAGAAAAATTTCTAAATAAGTTGTCTCCTTGATTACTAAATTTTAACTAGGTACTAAATTGGCGTTTACACGTAATTAACTTACTTAAAATTTAGATAAAATTTAGTTAACTATACGTGTAAACCGAACATAAGTCATGTCTAGCCGCCTTTACAGCTTCTCGCGGATAGAACCTCCCTTTACTTGGACTACTCTTAATTTGTAACAGATCCTCACTTGCACTACTTTAGTCTTTTCTGTACCTATTGATATTGTATTCAGTATTTTTATTGCAATATATTATGTGGTACGTTTAGGTGTTACATGATGGACAATTTGACATAATAATATGTACCTACTGTATATAGATTCACGGAGCGAACCGATTTATTCTATTATTTTTCTACGAAATAGTATTTAATTGTTTTCTTTATTCTAATAATTCATTGACATAAAATAAATTTTTACATGTCAAAATATTCATTTAGATTGTAAAAACATTTTTTAATCAAAAATTCTTTGAGGGTTGCAGAAAATTCTTTGTCATTTTCAATTGATCTTATGTCAATAGGTCGTACTGAATCTGCGGATGTCCGTTGCAACACCTTTCTTCCCCAACAGTATATCGATCGATATTTCGAATAATCGCATCGCATTAGACATCCTTAGCTGTGAAGTAGGTATTCAAATCAAGTTCAAGCGAAGACAGCCTTCTAAAGCTAAGGTAATTCTTGAAGCGGAACTCACAGCTCTGGAGTTTTCAGAATGTCGCCTGCACGCTGCAGCGTCATTATGGTAATGTTTAGCAGGTGACAGAACGCCTGAGAACGACTGGAGTGGAATAAAACTTCTGTGGGAATGCGAAATGTGAACTGAAACAATTTCAGAGCTCGCCTCTTCTATAGAATCGTACATAAGTATTTATTGTAAATTAAAAAAAAACCTGACAGTTTAATTTTCACAAAACATAGCATCTCGAGACTCAATCACGACAGCTTTCAAAAAAAAAAAACATCAAAATCGGTCAATTCGTACATTTCCGCTACGATAAGATCAATGCACGGACTTTTCTACGTCCGTGGATGACTGGGGAGATCATTATCGCCGAAAAACATTTTGTCCGGAATTTGTTTCATGACTTAAATGTCCATTTTTCAGTACAATTCGGAAGAGTTACTTAAGAATATTTTTTAATACTACCCGTCTACTTTTTACCTGTGTGCTATTCATCAAAGTCCGTTCAATAATTTTTGCGTAAAAGAATAACAAGCATCCATAGAAGTTTAGAATTCCATACACTTTTTAAAGGACATAAAATGGCTGCAAAATCCTCCAATGAAGGTAAAGTCGAGGTGTTCAAATCGGAGTGCAATTGAAGAAGCGTCTTGTAAAATTCTTGGAGCGGAACTCGGCGCTCGCAGTTTTCATAATGCCGGCGCCATTCATATGATAATCTTGAGAACGGCGCTCCAGTGCCTCCTGGGTTAGCGTGGAGTCGCTTTTGTAACCACACAGTTTATGCATACATGCACATACTTATAAACATTGTTAAACAGCATAGAAAAAGTATAACCACAGAATAGAAAACCTTGTAGTCAATATCATATGAAATGAACGTCATCCACCTGATACTCAGCAAGGGCAGCAGCTTGGCTTGGAATTTGTTGAAACAATTAGCCTGGACTCAATAATTGAAGGGCTCTTTTATCTAAATAACAAACTAGCAGACGAGCCACCTGATGGTAAGTTGAAGATCCACATTATTTCTCCGTCAAACCATGGTCACCATGGTCACACCCAAAGAATTCCATGTCTTCTACTATGTAGATCGGCTGTGCCGTAGTAAAAATGGCGGTCAATTTTCCATAATTAATTTTCTGTCTCGGTTAGGTACTAATTCCAGGAATATCGTAAGAGCTGACAAACGTCTATCTCCCGCGCTATGCCAAACTTTTAATTTAGCTCGTCTAGTGGTATCTATGCATAGAATTCCTTGGTCACACTCCATATTTAGTTAGCCGAAGAAAGTGTGTTATTATGATTTGTGTGATTTCGAGAGCATTCTTCACCTTCACTTCGGCGGTGACTTATCAAAACGATTTGCTACATAAATTGACGTCCTTTATGCTAATGTTCTTTCGTCTCCTTCAAATCGCCACTTTTGAATTTTCGTAACTTACTAAGTAATTTACGACAGACTCCTTATTGAGATGTAAATGATTCGTAGTGGTAGATTTGTATTAAGAGAGTTAGGTCTTTATTATTATACTGGTACATGATGTAGACATATCTATTATCTAGTATTAAGCGATATATCTACATTCTACATACCTACCTATCGATATTAATTATCATAAGTATTATAATTTTGCCAAGCACTTTGATAAATCGTTTGTACATAGGTTGGGGCCGTGGTTAGGGGCCATTCATAAATTACGTGAGGACAATTTTGACCATTTTTGACTTTGACTTTCTGTAACAATCACGTCAGGAGTTGAGTCACAATATAAGAATCTTGTGGTTGAGTGCAATAAGGTTGATCATTTTTTGAGCGGGGAAATACATAATAATATGTACTTACCTAATCTAGATGGTTTTTAAGTTTGGTCAATGATGATATTCTTCAAAGCGTAATGGCATTATGTCGTTTTGGTAGTTTTCTTATGAGGCGTTTGGAAAAGAATATGAGAGTAAATTTTAAAAGCGACATGATGAAGGTATGGTATGCAGTATTGGCAGTGCGTGATATTAGGTCTGTGTACTAGGTGCACAGTATTCGCTGGAGTTGTTTTGGATACCTAGCGCGGGTCGTGGATTCCATGCGAGCGAGAGGTACTTGGATGGTTTGCTAGCGCGCTCTGGGTCGTGAGTGCGGGCGAGAATTACTTAATAAGTAAGAGGTAGGTACCGTAAGTATAACTTCATACATGCGTAAATAAGTACTTTTAAACCAGACGGACCTCGCCACTTGATGGTAAGTGGACATGAGCAACCAGACCAGAGGAATCGCCAAAGCAACGCCAGCCCTGAAGGTGAACTCTTTTTACACCTTTTTTTAAGAATTCCTTAGCATGCGCTTCGGGAATACCTCAGAAGAAAGCTCATTCCACAGTTTGCACGTGCGTGGCGAAAACGATTATGAGAATCGGATCGTAAAGGTTCTCCATGAGTCCAGTGTGGATTTAAACTTCAATCTTCGGCGAGTGGCGCAACAATACATAGATGTCCCTACAATCGTAGCAATCGCCGGTTATTTCCTGTTAGTTGTAGAAGAGTTTGTTTTTCGTCGAAGATCTACAAATCCTAATATAACAAAACCTTCCTTGAAAATTATGCATTCAAATAATGAAAATGGGAAAACCCTCCAAATCGGATCAGTAGTTCATATATTACTTATATTAGTCATATATAGAGCCTCCTTTTTCGAAGTCTGATAAAACCACAGAGACATGCTTGTGTTTGCTATTATGTATACTATATGAGTAGAAAGTGGTAGGTATCATGTGAAACTACGGGGGAATCCTTCTTATCCTTCTCTCGAGTGCGAGTTCAAGCTGCTTTGTGACGCGACACAAGTACGTAACTATTACTACATAATAGTACATAACATAATTATGCTCTTGATTCTTCTGCCATACTCGTATAGTCATGAGCAATAGCAGAAGAATCATCAATCACCCTATCGTTGTTGGTCCTTTTAGAGACCTCTCTAGATTGGAATAGAGTTTGATTTCTCGAACCCGTCTTCTTTGCTCTATCTCTGCACCCTACTTCAAAAGGCTTTGGCATCAGCTCCCTTTGAATGAAGATAGCTTGGCAGGAGTACTCTTACTCAAAAATTATTTTGAAAGTGTTGAAATGTGCTATGTTTGACTGTAAATCAAAGTAGATAGTGAAGGTTGTGTTCTGACAGTTAAAATGATGACCCTAGTCCATATCATGCCCTAGTCAAACGAAATATGTAAATGGGGCAAGGTAAAAGAAAAAAAATAAAAAAACGATAGACGCAAATTTATTAAACTTTTGTACAACTAATCACAAACTTTGTACTATTTACAAACGTGCTTCTCTACGATAACATCCAATTATAACACCTACGTATTTACAACGATAGTAACTTTAAACATATCTTTAATATGCTATTTGCTTTGGCTAAGTTTAAATCTTCTTTGGTATAATATGTATATGGCAAATTAATAAAACTAAATGCTTAATTAAATAATTGCACTTCGGATGAAAAAAATCAAATAATTCAATTGTCTTCTTTTGAACAATTTTTTTACGCAATTCAACTTTTAGACCTATTCGTATAACTCGTATATTATTGTCTTTGGTAAAACAAAAAACGCTTGAAATATGCTTTGTTCCAATAACAATTTTTACATAAACGCAACCAAAAAATTTGCTATAAAACAAAACGTCTTCAAAACGAGTGATTATAGTGCTATAAACTACTTTTCCATAATTGCTCAGTCTAATTTTCTACTTCGATATTGCTGGCCATACTTTCATTGCTGTTTTCATTCAAATCAAGAGGTATCTTAGATTTTTCCAACTTATCTTTGTCCCGAGTGGAACTTTCACCAAAGTCTTTTCCTTCGACATTATCACCTCGACTTCTGTCCATATCACAGGGCGTTGATAAACCGAATGCCGGATGACCTGGGTAATACATATACGACAGAGGTATATTCGGGTAATTTACTCCCAAATGAGGTCCGTAAAGAGACTGTAATACTGCTTGATTGTAAGATTCCTGTAACAATGCTTTGTACTCCGGATTCTTAGCGAAATCCACACCGTAGACCCCTGCGAAGTGCTTCAAAATCGGTGATCCTTCCAGCAAATTTGGCGATGCGAATAACGCTGGGTTTAAAGTCTTTCCGATTAGCGGTGCTGGATATGCTTTCAGGTCTGGTAAAGCAGGCTGTCCATTGTTGTTCACGAGAACTTTAACGGCCACCTTTCTAGCGTGATTCGCTGCAGCCGCTGCCGCTGCTAGCATTCCGCTTTCCTGCATTTGTAGTTGTTTTCTTTTAGTCTTGTACCGCCGATTCTGGAACCATATTTTGACTTGGGTCTCGGTAAGTTTGAGGCTTACTGCCAAGTCGGCGCGTTCGGGTCCAGATAGGTAGCGTTGCTGGCTGAATCTTCTTTCCAGTTCGTATACTTGAGCGTGGGAGAAGGCAGCTCTGGATCGCTTCTTTCGTCCACTGTTTTGGGAGTACTCATGAGAGGCGTAGCTTGGGGAATGAATCATTCGGGAGTCTGCTGGGGTGGGAGTAGTGCATTTTCTGTCGTAGTGTAAGTTGAAGGGTTTGTAGCTGATGTCGGAGTTCGGGGAGGAATTTCTTCGCACTGGAGATCCTGTGTTCGAAGATCGGGAGTCGTAGTCATCTGTAACAAAGAGAGAGGGAGTTAAAAAAGTGAGTTGTAAACATAACAAACGATAAAGGCCTTTTTAGACCCAGGTTTAACCGTAAAACATTTTATCTTGTCTAATATAATACTTAGTTTGCATTATTGCTATTGATTCGCTATTTAAAGGAGCATAAAACATTTAAGGTTCTTTTAGTTAAGTTTGCCTTGCCTTTACTTCTATTATATCATCGTAGTGTTTATTTTACGTATAATATCATTGAGTGTTTAGCACCGTTTCTCAAACCCTACCATCATTAAATCCTACGAATCATTGTCAAAACAAATCAACTGCATTATCGTATCACGCCATCCGAGTATAAGCGCGCGTCCACAATAGATCCATTACCCAAATTGTCACCAACGTTACTGTAAGAATTAGCGGGATATGAATAACTGAATACTAACAGCATTTTTGCGTGCGCTTTGGAATTATCGGAAAATTTGTGATTAATTTAGAATCACAATGAATCCTTTTACACGAATAATTTACCATGAAAAACTGAGTTTGCATAACTCCTGATAGAAATAACAAAATTAATCGTTAAGCAAACTTATTAAACAGTATACAGATTCGTTTGAATATTAAAACAATATAAACATAATGTCTTAAAATCTCAGCCTGTTCTGAAATACGTTTCAATCATTTACGAAAAATACCCAAATCATAAACGCTATGAAAATAAATCAGGTTAGGTAGGTAAGTTCTATGATGAATATGATTAATTTAGTCGTCATTTAAACAGACGTAAAATGTCCAATTTAATAGTTGTTATGAAATAAATATAATCAGTTAGGAACATAAATTTTAGTTGTCAGTTGTTGCGGCTTTAATTCTCAATCGATAGTGGTGACCTCTACCCACAAGTTTACCGTTTCAAAATCAACATGGAAAGAAAACATTTCTTCAACTTCTCAACCAGCCTACACAATCCAATCGGCATATTAAGCGCTATTGTTCCTTAGTGAAAGAGCAAAATTTAATGCCACGTGACCTCCGAAGCTAGTAATTACTTGATTGATCAGTAGTCACTCGTCATCACTTACAATAATAAGGGCCCAAGTGACGCTAAGTGGGGACATCGCAGCCCGACACCGTGTGGTGAACTGGTGTGAACGCGCCATTACACTCGCATTGTGACGTAATGCGAACCATTTGAATTTGGAATTAATTATAATCGATTTGAGTGTTAGCGGCCTATAGTTTCTTTGTAGGGAACATTGTAGGTACGTAAAAAGAGTATTTTAATGTAGGTATACCCTTTTTTATAGAGGTAGGTACCTAAAAAGCAGTTATGTTCGATTTACACGTATTAAGTAATTATAGTCACCACGAACTAAGAAGCCCAATTTGTCGTTTGCCATCACAGTGACATTAGAGATGTACAAAAAAATCGGTTCACGAAAGAAACCAATTTTTACAACAAATCGATTCAAAATTATAAGACCTTCTAATCGATTCGATAATTAAATTTTAAACTAAAAACCGTAATATTTAGGTACCTAGTTACCTACCTACTACCTCGATTAAGCTATCTCGTACCGCGTATTCTCATTATGTACCTATTTACGACTTCAATAAAATATTCTTTTATCCATTCGCCCATGAACTTCAACAACACCAAAAGCATCATTGGTGCGTTGCCGGCCAAGAAGAGAGAAGAAAAAGAAAGAAAGATAAATCATGATAGAATGAAAGTCCCGCTCAGTTTCATAATAATATTTTGACATAATATTATATTAAGGGCGTCAGGAAAAAACTACAATGAATAAATTCTTGCTTATTTCGTAAGACACATTCATGTATCCATAATTATTATTTTGTTGAAAAAAAAAATGTTTACCGCACCCTTAAATATTTAATTACAAGTCCATGGATGGCGAAGTGCCCATACATAATAGAAAATGTCCTTTGTTAGCATCCAATTCGTCGTGGTATTATTGGGTACCTAATTTTAAATCCAAATGCAAGCAAATCATTTTTAACAATGTAATTAAATTAATCAATTTTCATTTTTAAATTTCGATTATAGTAATGTATCGATTATGATTGGTTTTATAAACGGTTTTAAGCCGTCACATCACCCTACGTCAGATTAGATTTAGGCTTCTTCATATAAGATTGTTTCGACGTCATATATTTTTATTAAATTTTGCATAATTTATGATGTGATGGGATTTTTACTAGATTTTAACGTATAATATGATTTATAATCAACGCCAATGAAAATGAGTAGGGATTTTTAACAAATTTTGGCAAAATCCTTTGTCCGTAAGTATTCAACCATTCATGTCAAGTAAATGAATATTCCATTTCGCTCAAAGACACCCATACAAGGTTAGTTCATATTAATAAATAGCAGCTATCATTATGGGCATCTTAGATAATTTTGACTATAAGTAGATAACTAAATTTTAAGTAAAAGTTACTAAATTGTCTGTTTACACGTATTATTTTACCTACTTAAAATTTTGTTAACTACTTAATACGTGTAAATCGGACTTTAGGGTTGTCAGTCGAAATTGTAATATTTTAGTATTTTTACGTTTTACATTGAAATAACTTGTAGATTTTTATGGTTCCAGTTACAGTTTCGTCATGTATATAGTTTTTTTTCTTCGCTTATCTCATTGTGTGGGGTATCATTGAAAAGGTCTTCCAAAAATATTATGGGTCTGGAAAAACCATTTTTCAATTCAGGGGCCTGTTTGGCAAATATTCGGCTTTAAAGTGCCACTTTTGGTTAAAGTCAAGTCTCAAGTATCCCGCCTGCCAGCGACCAGCGAAAATGTATTGGACCAGTGAAATAAAAAAGGGTGCGTGTACTTTTGTACGCGCGTGAGAAGTTATACTTCTTCAATATTCAAGTCACTAATATAATAAAACATTACTTGTGTACTACCTATGTTTACACAAGTACAAACTAGATGGCGTTGTTCACGAACCTGAATCACGCTGTTGAGACTCAGATTTGTATAAGTAATAACATTAAATTTTTAAAGAAGTAAAGATAATAAGAAGCTAGAGCCATCTAATCAGTGCTTTCATACCCCCTCCATGGTAGCGCAAACGTTTAACGCAACCATTTTGGCCTTTTTGCAAGTCACATTAGAAGTATAACTTCAAAAAATCAGTAAAATAGGTTTTATGATGAATTTACAAGGAAAACTATCACGGCTATGTTAGCATAAGTAGAACAACTACGGAAACCTACATTGCGCTTGGCCTGACACATACATTCAAATCAAATCAAATTTTTTTATTCATATAGGTACCTATCACTGATACACTTATGCACGTCATTTTTTTAATCTACCAGCTTTTTGGAAGGGTGCTTTGTCAAGGATATTCATACCTATACATTCATACCTACATTCATTTCTTACATTTGTATCTACGTACTTCGCTACACGTATAACACGTTAGGTACCTAACGCGCCACGAATCAAAATCGCGTCATAATTATTGCGTTATCCTTTGGTATCACTCTATCACTATCAGCTACGGGGGACTGTTTCATTTTTATTCAAACGACAGACAAGACTCGATAAAAAAACCGCATCTAAATCATTGAAGTAGGTTTATTACTAGCGTATAGAACTGACACCGCGAACACGATGTATATCCCAATGGCACCAATGGTCTTCAATTTTCAATGGATTCGTTCGATTTTGAAAGGAGAACAAGGGCTCAGTTTTGAAAATAGACCCTCCCGGCGGCCCCGGCGGTCCCGCACATTTTGTTCGAGATGTCTGTTCTATACAAAAATATTTTACTGATTATGTTATGTTCAAGTTCATATACGTTGAGACTTGCGAGGTTTAGTTTTTGATGACAACTTTAGACTCAATCACTCAAAGGCAGCTTTATATCTTTCATAATGAAATCGCTACACCTGACTAAATTTGACTGTCTTAATTTCAGCGCCATCTTGGCATATCTACCTTTTATACATAAGTACAATATCATTGGTTCTGGTTCTATGTCATTGCGCGTGGCCTGACATTAGCGTTGCCAGGCGTACCGATTTGCGCGGGGTGAACCGATTTGCACCTGATCAGGATGCTAAATGTTCCGATAAATCAATAACTAGGTATATCAAAAACCATTATAAATACCTAATTACTCTAAATAAACAAATCAATTACGCACCATATCAGTATGAAGAAGAATCGTAGCAAAATCGAGCTATTAGGTAAGTATTCTAATTTACTATTTTAATAATTACACGCAAAACGCAATAAATTAAAACTTCAAAAAACTTTTTTTTTTTGTTTATCCCGATTTGCAGACCTAAATCCCGATTTTTTTTTACCTTCTGCCCCGACTAAAAACCCGGTTTTCTCTTTATTTTCTTTAAGATTGGAGCCAATAACAAGTGTATACCTACATACAACTACACATCTTTGTTTGTAAAGCCCCTTAGTTTTTACACGATTTATATTAGCTTCACCTGTATGTGTGTTTGTTTGTTTGTTTATGTGAACATGCACTCCACGCTTTTATTAACTACAATTACACGATTTTAAACTCAAATTTATTTTCTATTTTTTTAATTGTATTTTTTATAAAAGCGTGTTTTTTAGTTTTTTTTTAAAACTATTCTGTTGTCATGTTATCGCGCATCAATTGAAATAAACCTACCTATACCTTACACCTAAGTACATCCATTTAGGGCAAATATTACAAATTATAAACAAGAAGTACCTAGTAGTAACGAAAATATAATTTCACACTTTTATAACTTACATTAACCTTAAATAATTTATCCATTCGGTATTTTTTGTTAGGAATACCCGATTGCATTACGAGTACAATATCTATACCTGGCATTCAAAGTATCTACACTAGCAACAGGGTAATTATTTTGCCAAAATTTTGCCTGACTGGATTGAAAAAAACGCCGGATCCGGCCGAATTTTCGGATCCGGTTTTCCAGATAGCAATCCCTAGACATTATACTTTAATGATCAAAAACGGCCTTTTATTTAGGAGCTATGATTTCAGACAGACGCACAGAGAGAAGCGTCAAACCTATAAAGTTACTAGCTTCGACTTCGGTCGCGTGGTATTTAATATTATTAAATTTTTCATTAATCATATTTTTTTTCTAAAACGATATTTTTTCTAAAATAAAAGTAGCTAAATTTACTCCTTGTTACATCAGCCATCTGCCAGTGAAAGTCCCGTCAAAATCGGTCCAGCCATTTCAGAGATTAGCCGAAACAAACAGACAGACAAATATTGTAAAAAATGTTATTTTCGTATATGGGGCCATCCATAAATTAGCGATAAAGAATTTTTGCTTTTTTCTGAATGATTAGGTATGCACAGTGGAGTAAAGAGAGGAATCGCCTGACAATAGAGTCGGAAAAGCAGTAATAAGTAAAAGGTCTTTACCAATGAAATTGGAGATTTTATAACCAGCATTTTCAGATTTAATTCGAAAGCCGTGTTATTTTAATTTCAAATTCAGTCATTTGATTTTAGATAGTGTTTTGTTTTTGTGAAATTGTGGTAGTTTTTGGCGCCATGGATAAACTGAAAATTCGTACAATTTTCCAATGAGTTCCACAAAACATTAACGACGTGTACGGGCATAACATTGGATGCATAAATATGGTCCATTATTGGTTCAATCGTTTTACCTCAATCTGGAAATTTTGAGTTGAAGAACGAGCCTCGCGGTCGGCTGGTAACCTAATCAGTGCGCTAAAAAAATATTACTCATAGGAAGATGATGGTGACTCTCTGGTGGACCAGTGCCGGACTTGTTCATCACAGCTTCTTACCGAATGGCACAACAGTGAAGTCACATGTCTATTGCCAAGATTGCAAACAATGACGGAGAATCTCACAATTCAACAACCAAGGCTGGTCAATCGCTCTTCTCCATTGCTTCTCCACGACAACGCGCGAGCTCACACTTCACGATAGACCATCGCAAGCTACAGTGCCACCAACTTATCTGTAAATTGGAGGAGGGCGCTGTCGGACGCATTGGACCAATCATTGGACGCAATTCGAGACGTAGTAAATGTCAAATGAATGAGCACAAAGAACTTATGAATGGCGCGGCTTTAGTTTCAATTTTCGCCATTTCACAGATAACTTGGTGGCACTCTACAAGAGTTATAGCTGGAAGCTCTCCGTCACCCACCTTACTTACCGGACCTTGCCCCAACAGATATCTATTTTTTTCAAAATTTAGACAATTTTTTTATGAGAAAAAGTTCAATACCCGAGAGGCTGTACAAAACGCTATCGCTGACTTCATCGCCTACCTTAAGACAGACTTCTACAGTGAAGGGATAAATAAACTGCCAGCCAAATGGCAAATATGTATAGATTATTCGGGCCAGTACTTTGATTGGCCAAAGTAAAAAAATACCAAAATTTCTATATTTTAAAATTTTCATAAATATCTCCAGTTTCATAAGTAAACATCTATTAAGTACACCTAATACCTACTTACCCAAGAAAACTTTAAAAACGTTTCTTGTGAAGATTTTTATATTTATAATTTTAGGAAAAAAAAAACTTAAAAAAAATAATATAATATACTAATTCTTCGAAAAAATATCACCCAGTGTAGCAAGTTTGTTTATTCTAAATTAGTTCATTGGTCGTAAATTGTTCATTATTTTCATTTTCAATAAATGTCAGTAGGTACCTATTTAAAATTATCTATTGTACAATATTATTTAATTTAACACATGCAGTTTTTTTTTTACTAAACACACATTTTTCAAAAAAATCTGGCGTTTAGGGCATCTTCAACAGCCATCCTCCCTGACATGGATGGTAACTCTAGGTGTACCTCGGTAGGTATATCAAACAAAAATACCTACAAGATGGTTCGTCGCTCGATTCTCGTGTCCCAAGTTTTTAACATAAGATTAGCTGACCCGGCGAACTTCGTATCGCCTAACAAACAATTTTTTATTTCTAAAATAAAAGTAGCCTTAGTTACTCCTTGTTACATCAGCTATCTGCCATTTGCCAGTGAAAGTCTCGTAAAAATCGGTCCACCCATTTCAGAGATAAGCCGGAACAAACAGACAGAAAAATTTAAAAAAAATGTTGTTATGGTATGTACTTATGTAGTGTACCTTGCGTACATCCAAATGCACTTAGTGAAAAGCAGTTATTTTAATATTACAAACAGACAGATAACGTTATACACATAAGGCCTCACACTAGGATTTCCATGTCGCGGGACTCGTGGGTGCCATGGACAACACACAGAGACAAGAACACATACACCCAAATCGAGAACAGAATAGAAATTCAAACTCACGATTTAAACGAAATCAGAACCTTTGGCACGGCCGGCATGGTAACCATAGCACCACACGGGTCGTTAAAAAAGGTAAGTAGGTACCTACTTATTAGGTTTGTATTTATTTTTTTACACTTAAATACTATTAGGTTTAAGTATTTATTACCTAATTAGGTACAAAGTGCCGACAATAACCGCGAAATTGACGATAAATTGACAATTACGGAAATCTTAGGTACAGAGTGAAATAAATATTACTTATATGTATAACTAAAGTACTTATACATAAGTAATAGGTCCTAATAGGTACATAGGGAGATACCTATTAAAATAAGTGGTAGGTAATCATTTTGATTTCTGTTTAGCTTTAATAGATTTATTTTTAACCGACTTCAAAAAAAGGAGGAGATTCTCAATTCGACTGTAATTTTTTTTATGTTTGTTACCTCAGAACTTTGGACTGGGTGAACCGATTTTGATGATTCTTTTTTAATCGAAAGCAGGTGCTTGTAATGTGGTCCCACATAAAGAGCGAGACCTGACAAGTACCTACTTTTTTAGGGTTCCGTAGCCGAATGGCAAAAAACGGAACCCTTATGGATTCGTCATGTCTGTCTGTCTGTCTGTCTGTCTGTCTGTCTGTCTGTCTGTTTGTCCGTCCGTATGTCACAGCCACTTTTTTCCGAAACTATAAGAGCTACACTATTGAAACTTGGTGAGTAGATGTATTCTGTGAACCGCATTAAGATTTTCAGACAAAAATAGAAAAAAAAACAATAAATTTTGGGGGTTCCCCATACTTAGAACTGAAACTCAAAAATGTTTTTTTCATCAAACCCATACGTGTGGGGTATCTATGGATAGGTATTCAAAAATGATATTGAGGTTTCTAATGTCATTTATTTCTAAACTGAATAGTTTGCGCGAGAGACACTTCCAAAGTGGTAAAATGTGTGTCCCCCCCCCCTGTAACTTCTAAAATAAAAGAATGATAAAACTAAAAAAATATATGATGTACATTACCATGAAAACTTCCAACGAAAATTGGTTTGAATGATATTTAGTAAGTAGTTTTTTTTTTAATACGTCATAAATCGTAAACCGCAAAAAACATTGATCAAAGTTACAACGAACTACAAGAACTTTTATATTATGTTACTTGCTGCTACGGAACCCTTCATGGGCGAGTCCAACTCGCACTTGGCCGCTTTTGAGTAATTTTGCAGTCGGTTATTTTTTTAGTAAAATTTAGATTATATGCTTAGCGTACAAATAGGTACCTACCTAAACTATTATTAGGAACAATGGATAATCCAACAAGAAACTTTGAATTCTCACCTGAAATTTCTGTAACTGGAAAGTTATTTTTCCTTGACATATCCAAAGCACCATCTTCGGTATAATCGCGATAGTTGCAATCGTCGTAATACTTCATACTCTTATCCAACACTTCCTTCTTCAATCCATCTTCCTTGCTAAAACCAGACGGCTTCAAAAAACTCACTTTCGAACTAAACATTCCATTTTCAAAATCACACTTCGTCTCATTCTCTTTGGTCAAAATATCATTTATTGAAAATGGCGTCGTCAAATTCATACTTGTCTTTTCACAGTCCTGGAACGCCATGGACTCATTAAATTTAATTTTCGAATCCATTGAATAATTAATGTCTATACACATTCACTCGCGAACGCAAACTCGTCTCACCGCAAAGCGCTCCTCAAACGAATAAACTTTGCGTGATAGATTGCCTATGCCCGCCTTGTCAGTGTCAGTTAAGCCTTAGAAAGAGACAGCTGTATCCCAACCGCATAACATTTGGCTCCAGATGGAGGGGGATAGCATAACTTTAAGACGGTCGTTTTTTAAAAAAGCTCGCAAGTAGTGTAAGTAGTGGGGATCGTTGAGTTTTTCTTGAAGATGTTTATCGTGGATTCGATTTGATCGCTTTGGTCACAAGCGGATTGTAAACCTTTTATGAATTGGCTGTTAATGTGCGTTTGTTTTTAAATAATTTTGACGAATGCAAAAGCTCAATTATTTACGTTTCCAGTTTAAGTTGGTAGGTTTTTACTGCAATTAGGTACCTAAAACAGTTTTTGTTTATTTTTCTGGTTAAATGTACCAGCTTTATTAGCTGTACTCAGGCAGCTTACAATACTGACCCCAATTCGCCCAATCCCATACATACTAGGGTGTCGTAAAAGGTAACAGAAACCGGCCCGCTTGGTGGTAAAGCTTCCCATAAGAACAATATTATCAATACATATTATTATTAAGTCATTCATATTGTTGTTGATATTAAGTCTAAACAATATTCAAATTTTGGAAATTTCCATTTTAACATTAAAACGATGATTTCAATGTTAAAAGTGAAAATTTAACGCAATTAATTGATTAATTTTAATTAAATTAATCTTAAAACACTGACCAATTCACATAATACCTACCAAGCGGGCACGTTTGAATAACTTCCTCGGCACCCACTGTTAGCACGTAGCTTATCGGTAAGTACGCGAGAAGTGTCTATCTGTCCCTTTCCCTCGTACCGCGCTTGCGTCACTCCCTTGCCTTCGTCCCTTTCCTTCATTAGAACCATTTAAATAGACCAATCAGCGCCCTACCCTGATAGTGTTTGGCCAATAAAAGCGGAGAGGAAATGTCACCATAAATAATAAATTTTCTTATTAATAAGTTAACTAAGTACCTACTGTAGAAGATAAATTTCTAGAGAAGATATTAATAGTTAGATAGGGTTAATAAGTTGTCAATCTGATTGGGAGAAAATCATAATCAAAATGTCTACTAGGTCAAGGAATGTATGTACGTCCCTAACTGCCTAATACCTACGTACAGCTTCCTAAGCCTTTAAATTTTTATTAACCGACTTCAAAAAAGGAGGAGTATTCAATTCGACTGTTTTTTTATATTTGTTACCTCAGAGCTTTCGACTGGCTGAACCGATTTTGATGATTCATTTTTAATCGAAAGCTGGTGCCCCACTTAAAGAGCGAGATCTGACGAGTAGTTTTTGACTTATCCCTAATTTTGAAGTCGGTTATTTTTGTCAAGAATTATATCAGTAGGTAAGTGCTAGAGTAAGTAGGTAATAGTAGTAAGTAAGTAGGTAACCTACCTAGGTTATGTAGGTATGCTCTAGGCCTCCTCAAGAGTAAGAGATCCGTGCCCTATTGGGTTGAAACTTGGAGTCCCATTAACTGACGCTGCATCAGGTTTTTCAAGGAGGTAGAATAGAATAGAATAGAATAGAATAGAATAGAATAGAATACTCTTTATTGTACACACCGAATAAGTTAATACATTAGAACATACTATACGATATAAATAACAAGTAGTACAAAAGGCGGTCTTATCGCTATAGAGCGATCTCTTCCAGACAACCTTTGGGCAGAGGACATAGAAAACAATGTGAAAAGGGTAGGGTGCACAGACAATATAATAAATAAGATAAACTACTTGAATAATAATTAAAGAGGTAGTTACTTTTCAACCTATTAGGTACGTCTTGTGAACTGCTACTGCAACGAAAGCGGGGAAAACAGTTTAAAGGAAATAGCTATGTAGCGGTAGGTACCATCCGTCCGGGTTTCCCCGGATTTGAATTTACCAGTTTAGGAGGCGTCCGGGGGGCGTCCGGGCAGGTTTTTACAGAGTCCGGGATCACTTTCTGTGTTCGGGGAAGAAGTGGATTATAGGGCCCCCTCTCTAGGGCTGGCGCCCCTTCATCAACATACCTACTTCGCCACATTGCAAGCAAACCCGCTTAAATAAACTCGCCTGCCGCCCTACTGTTCTGTGGGCGCCCATTAGGGCCCATCCATAAATTACGTCACAGGTTATGGGGAGGGGGGGGGGTCGATGTAGTGTGACAAGGGGTGGGAGGGGGTCCTAAATTTCGTTACGTCACATTTCAAAATCGAAAATTGGTATGTAAGTATGGTAAATAGTAAAAAACAGATTATGGAAATAAAATTTATTTCGGGCCTGCTGTTTTAATTTAATAATTTCTAGGTATAAAATTTCATAATATGTGACGTCACACTAAGGGGGGAGGTCTCACAAATGTGACCAGCTGTGCCAAGGAGGGGGGGAGGGGTCAAAAAGTCATGAAATTAGTGTGACGTAATTTATGGATGGCCCCTTAGGCCAATAGGCGATGCCATTTTCAACGGGAAAAAAATTAAGTTTCGTCCAAACCGGATTATTTTTATAATAATATTTGATATTAGGTAAATTACGCATGTCGTGTATAAAATTAATTTTATTTACCTACTCATAAGTATTGAGGTTAAGCGGTGTAGGGTGTAGTGTACAGCAAATAAGGGGCACTTTATCCCAGTTTTATATTTCATTTAGATGATGTTCATCGCTCATGAGTGGTGCCGGAGTTGTCGGATGATATCGAGTGGCTGGCATAGAGTGGCTAACTTGTAGATATGGATCTTTGGTCATGTATAATTATAATTTACGGATAAAATCAATGAATTAGCAATTGCCTCGGTGGAGATAGGTATGTAACCCATCTTAAATGCCAAGTGCAAACTGCAAAATGCCAACTCCGAACAAAATTTGTGAGAAAACCTGCACACATACGTACCTACAGTACGGCTGATGTATGTTGGTGCATCTGAACAGACCCCTCTTTCCCACTGGACACTCTGGGCACGTGCCCAGGGCCCCGTGGTCGATAGGGGCCCCCTAGATCCTGCCAGATCACTAAACGATAACAGATATTTATTAGGTACCGAAAAACTTTTTAAATTCGAATAAGTCTAACCTAAATTACTGACTACAATACAATAATATAATACAGTTTTTTGTTTATTCTTACAAAATAGTGTTCTGACAAAGTTATAGGGGCCCCATTATCCTATATGCCCAGGGCCTCCAGTAGGTTAAAGACGGCCTTGCATCTGAACATAGGCTTTGCAAACTTTCGCGCATGTAAGACAGAGAGTAGGGTTCCGAAGTAGTAGACCGTAAGTTTATCGACTATTATTCATTAACTACTTATGCTAACATTGTCGTGATAACTTTCCTTGTAAATTCATCATATAAACCTCTTTTTGAGAATTTTTCCCATGTCTAATTCCAACTGTTTAGCCGGTGGGGGGGGGGGGGGGGGGGGAAACTTGACTCTAACCAAAATTAGCAATTTAAAGACAAATATTTCGCAAACAGACCCCTAATATCAAAAATGGTCTTAGAAGACCCATAATATTTTTGAAAGACCTTTTCAACAATATCCCACACTATAGGGTACGCGACGAATAAAAAGTTCATCCTTACCTGTAGGGGAGGTACCCCGAAAAAATTTTTTTTCAATGTTTTATTCTACGATTCTGGAGTTTTAATAAATAGATATGCATATCCATGCCAAATTACTGCTTTCTAGCATTAAGGGTCTCGACGCTTTGCTTCGGACAGACGTTATTATTCAAGCCTCGACGGATATGTTTCACCCACCAAGCTATCATTTTATTCATAAAGATAGGTACATAATATCCCCAATCAATTTATCGGCAGCTCTGTCTACCACAAAGTAGATCTGAGGGTTCTCTAAGTGGATGTAAGTGGCATGTTTGCGGCGCTATATCGGTTAAGTAGGTAGGTATAAGGAAGTTATATCGCTGTTATGCGGTGTCGGTCGACCGTTCTGTTTGACCGCTTCATTATTTAGGGCATTGGTAATAGGTTTTCGATTTCATTATTTATTTATCTACGTGTATAATAGAATAATGTCTGTAGTTTGCCGGATAAATGTGAAGGCGTCAAATTTGAATAAACTGTTAAAAATCAGGTAGTAAGTAGGTAGGTAACCATTGAAGTATAATGTCATAGAACAGACATCTCGAACAAAATGTGTCCCGCCGGGAGATTCTATTTTCAAAATTGAGCCCCCGTTCTTCTTTCAAAATCGAAAGAATCCATTAAAAATTGAAGCCGATCGGCGCCAATTCATTGGGACATAGGTACATTGCGTTCGCGGTGTCGGTTCTATATGCTAGTAATAATACTTCAATAAGACAAGTGTCTTATTTTTAAGTATTAGGTATGTATGTCATGTGTGTAATATTCTTTATTACCTCATGTCTTCCACCAAACCGCGGAACTGATTTAGGGTAAGTTCGCCTGTTCGCGTCCATCGCCCAATTCGCGTCCATTTTGCGGATCTCCCTTTAAAAATCCTCGAAAATAAGTCAACTAACACACCAATCAAACGAAAAGTCATTACCGCTTATACTTCAATGTATAAGAGGCACGCACACATGGACAAAAGTTCTGTGCGTCAAACCAATCCCTTTTAGAAAAAATAGTTAATCTCGGCTGTTCAACAAAAAAGTGCGATGGGCGGGATATTTAGATGAAAATTAGTGTGCAGCGGTGCGTTTGATGGTAAGTTTTTTATTGTTTTATGTGAATTTTAGGATACATAGCTGTTTCTACACTTTTATGATGAAAAAAGGTATAATATTAATTATAAATTTCCTTATGTTTTTTATATTTAACGAATAAAATAAGGTGGACGCGAATTACTACATCGAATTTTACAAAACTTCCACTTTGCGTCCGCAATGGACGCAAACTATACCTACAAGGGATAATAATAAACCAAATTGCGTCCACAGTTTTTGTTAAATACTTGCTTGTAAAAATAATTTAAAATGTATTTTTTATTATTATTGTACATTTTTTTATTAAGACTACGTATTTATAATTCTATTTTTTTTATTGAAATGAGTAATTTCTTTCATTCTTATCTTTTTTCATTTAAGATGAGTTCTTCGGAGGCAAGAAAGAAGAAGGGAAAAAAAACGTGTGGCACTCGGGGACTGCCGCGGTAAAGCTATTGCATATCATTTGTTGCAAAATAAAAACTCATACCCCCCACTTGCAGTCAGTACTAGGATAGCAAAAACATGCAAACAAGTGTGCCAAAACAAGCTGGGGTTATTAAATTTCTCATCGGATTTGTTCACCTAGTAGCAATTAATTGAAGTGAGTACTAGGCGCACAGAAGTCTTAGAGGATGCGACATCAGTGCGATCTTATTCACTCTTCGATATTTAGCATAGGCACAACAGGGACGTCAATATCACGATCATGCACATTAAGCTATTATTGCCATTTCTCCCGTAATGCCAATCAATATGCGGAAGAGCGACAGTGATACAACAAATCCATCACTGCCGCTCTGACAAGTGATGTCAGAGCGCTCTGACAACTTGTCAGAGCGGCAGTGATGGATTTGTTGTATCACTGTCGCTCTTCCGCATATTGATTGGCATTACGGGAGAAATGGCAATAATAGCTTAATGTGCATGATCGTGATATTGACGTCCCTGTTGTGCCTATGCTAAATATCGAAGAGTGAATAAGATCGCACTGATGTCGCATCCTCGAAGACTTCTGTGCGCCTAGTACTCGCTTTAATTAATTGCTACTAGGTGAACAAATCCGATGAGAAATTTAATACCCCAGCTTTGTTTTGGCACACTTGTTTGCATGTTTTTGCTATCCTAGTGCTGAGTGCAAGTGGGCGGTGTAACCTTTTATTTCGTTACGGTTTTTCTTGATTCGCTCGCCGCGCCCAAGCCCGCGATAAAAGCTATGCAATAAGCTTAAAAGAACATACACAGAAGAAGATTTAAAGAAAGCGTTAAATGAAATTCGAGAGAGTAATAAATCGATACAAACAATGTTGAGAATATTTTTTTTTATTTTTTTAAGTGCTTTTTTTAATGATAATAATGTTGAATTTTTAATATTTATATTCTTAAATAAAGAAATTATTAAAATACAATCTTTCTTTACAAATTATTCAAAATTTCACCCCTATATTCCTTTTCTAAGCTGCTGGACGCTAAATGGTCCACGGGTGGACGCAATTTGGATTTTGTGGACGCAAAGTGGGTAAAACGCCTAATTCTGAAGTTTATCTATTTAAAAAGAAAACACAAGATGTTTCTAATAAAACTGAAAGTTAATCTTAAAATAGACTATATAATGAATACATTACATAAATTTTTCATAGAAATTAGTGCTGGGACATTTTTATTATCGCCGTCAAACTTGCCAACTGCACTAAATGGACGCGAACAGGCGAAACGACCCTATATCGGTAATTAAGATATCTTTAGATTCGTCTTGATAACTCAAGTGTTCTTGATGATAAGTAAAATTAAAAAAAAACAAATATGGTGGCTGTGAGAAACCATTGTTTGAAGTATCAAAAAATAAAAATAAATTGAAAAATGCAATATGGGTATCAAATTAAAGAGCTCACCACATTGAAGTATTATTACTAGCGTATAGAACAGACACCGCGAACACAATGTATGTTCCAATGAATTGGCGCCGCGCGGCTTCAATTTCCAATGGATTCGTTCGATTTTGAAAGGAGAACGGGGGCTCAATTTTGAAAATAGAACCTCCCGGCAGGACACACATTTTGTTCGAGATGTCTGTTCTATGACATTATATTTCAATGGCTCACCACAAGAATTTCAGGTATATCATGATAGCTTTTTTGATAGCAGGCGGGTTTTAAATTTTTAAGTTTAGTAAATACTTGTTTTATCTGTCTTATTTATCCCCTTTAAAAAAGTGTTGCCCTATCTGATTTTTTAAATTTTAATAGGAGATGCCGCTTGGCGCATTACCTATGTTTTTCTTTCCATGCTACCTCCTTTAGCTGTCATCTCTACACTATTATTTCCTTCATCTAATTCATCTCGTCCCTCAAACAATGTATCCGACTTTTCTTTAGTGGTCCTTTTTATGGAAATAGCATAGCCGGCAAACGAGCTAACAATCCACCTGATGGTAAGTGGCTATCGTCGCCCATGGACATCAGCAACACCAAAGGCATCACTGATGCGTTGCTGGTCAAGAAAGAGAAGAAAAAAGAAAGAAAGTACTGGCTACATAATTGTAACTGCTATGTAATACCTAATCTGAATTTTACCAAAAAAAAATCGACTTCAAAATAACTCAAAAACTACTCGTCAGATTTAACTCAAATTTAAGTGGGACTACATGACAGCCAGCTTTCGATTAAAAAAAGAATAATCAAAATCGGTTCACCCAGTCGAAAGTTCTGAGGTAACAAACATAAAAAAATACAGTCGAATTGAATACCTCCTTTTTTGAAGTCGGTTAAAAAGAACGACGAAACCTTCGACTACGACCTTACCTTATGGTAAGCGGAGATGTAGTCTAACGGCCGGTCTCAATAATGTACTAACAGATGGAAGACTGTGGATAGGGCTACCATTAGTATGTTATCTGTCATATTTGTCAATTTTTGCGTCTGAAAAATTGACAAATATGACAGATAACATACTAATGGTAGCCCTATCCACAGTCTTCCATCTGTTATTTGTCAATTTTTGCGTCTGAAAAATTGACAAATATGACAGATAACATACTAATGGTAGCCCTATCCACAGTCTTCCATCTGTTATTTGTCAATTTTTGCGTCTGAAAAATTGACAAATATGACAGATAACATACTAATGGTAGCCCTATCCACAGTCTTCCATCTGTTAGTACATTATTGAGACCGGCCGTAAGATGGTGAGCACACTTTAACTTTAGTCTATTCACTCTTTGCTTGAAAGCATCTATCCACGTCATAGACGAGCGGGAACGCGGACGAGGGTAGGTACATATTCCAGTCCTTTGCGATACCTAGGTACGCATAAGGTTGCCATACGTCCGGAATTTTCCAGACATGTCCGAAAATATAGGTCTTTTGATCGGTCTTTTGGTCGTTTGATATTTTGTTCTGGGAACCCTAGGTACGCATAACTGTAATAAAAACAAACCCTGGTCTCGACCAGGTCTGGGCCACCAGTGACCCTCGTCACACCTCTCCATCGAATTCAAGGCTGAAAGGTGACATTTGGCTACACCTGCCTAAATATGAGAACAGTAGGTACCTCTGCTCCACATACTTTGCGAAGAGTAGTTCCACATACCTACTTAATATTATGTGGGATTTGTAATTTCCTTTTAATTTGAGAGGCATTAAATGAGCACAGTGGGTTATTACTTATTCCTGTGACCTGCCAATTCATTCGCCCTACATGAAGCGTCGTGAAGCGCGTATGAGGGACGTATTCCAGTAACACGGACTGAAATGTCTAGACAACGAAAATCCAGCGTATTTTCACCGAACTGTATTGGCAGGATTAGTGTTTATCAACAATACTTACACACATTAGCTAAATGCATTAAGTGCGTGGGTGACGCTCAATGGAGTCTTGAAATAAAACTTTTACGTTAGTACCAAGAAGCCAAGAACTTTATAATATACATAAGTATTATAATCAGAGCATTATAATCGGCGTTGGAGGGGGCGAGGTGGGGCGACGGCCTAGGGCGCCATATTTGGAGGGGCGCCACATTTGAGGTGAAGAGCAAAAACAAAGGAAAAATAAAATTCTTAATAAACATTCCAGCATTAACATAAAAATTCAATTTTTTAGCAAAAAAGGTCGATTATTATGTGGGCGCAACAATATTCTTGCCTGGGGTGTCAGTGTTGCAATGCAAATTTTTAGGTGGCCGTGTACATTAGGTAAAAAAGCCGTGTTTAAATGAAAAAAGATTAACGGTGGGCCGTGTCACCGACTCACTGCTTAAAAAGGGACATTTTTAAACGAAAGCCAAATGGCGCTGTTTTAAGGTTTTTAAAATTAATTAAATGTTTGCAAATTTACTCTGTATGTTTGGGAAAATAACAATAATTGCTTAATTTTGTTAATAGATTAAAAATTTATTTAAACTTATTATTGCAATGTTGACATTCGGTGATCAGGCCTATGATTGGTCGAAATTGTCCATTCCAATGTCACGTGATCTGTCTTCAGGTATATTCGATGCATGCAATACTTAATTATTAATTAATAAAAGCAAAGCAAAGCAGCAACCCATAATTGTCCCACTGCTGGGCTCGGGGTCTCCTCACACAACGTGAGGGGTACAGGCCATAGTCTACCACGCTGGCCAAGTGCGGATTGGTAGACTTCACACACCTTTGAGAACTTTATGGAGAACTCTCCGGTGTGCAGGTTTCCTCACGATGTTTTCCTTCACCGAAGCAAGTGATAATTAACTTCTAATACGCACATAATATTTGAAAATTAGAGGTGCGTGCCAGGATTTGAGCTCGGGCTCCTCTGTTCGAGAGACCAACGTTCTAACCGCTAGGCTATCACTGCATTATTAATTAATAATACTAATTAATAATACTAATAATTATTAATACTTAATTATTATTAATTACCTACCTTGGTACCTTGTTTCGGCTTGATTAGTATTGTCCAGGTTATATTTTGACGACGAGAAATTGATGATTGAACTGAAAAAAGGCTGACGGAGCTATGTAAATTCTATAATGCCTACTACTGCACATCTACCACACCTAAGAAACGCATCAAGTTTGGGCTCGCGATTGGGCGAGTATAATCGCCTGGATTCTCTTCTTACCTACCTGATTAAATAAACCACTTTAATTTCACTACATAATAATGTAAAAACCCGAGTGATTATTTCGCCCGTTCATTTATTAACCTTCCATTTGGAGCTGGCCTGTGCCCAACATTATGAACGCTCTTACAAGCCGATTGCATGACTAATGAGTTCATGCGTATGATCGGAAGCACATTATTGATTCAGTAAACCAATTACCGACTGTTGATCCACTTCAATTACTCTTTGTTAAAGTGCTTTTTTGTTATGTTTGGCGGTTCGACCGCTTTGATCGGATCACAATATCAATAACTAGCAGTCTAGTGAGTTTTTGCAGCGATTAGAAGTTTAATTTGAAAGACGTTTTAGTTATTGGTGTTTGGAGATTATGAACTATTGGCAAGTGATAGGTTGTTAATTATAGATGAACAGTTTTATGTAAGCAAAGCAAAGCAACAACCCATACTTGTCCCACTGCTGGGCTCGGGGTCTCCTCTCACAATGTGAGGGGTACAGGCCCATAGTCTACCGCGCTGGCCAAGTTCGGATTGGTAGACTTCACACACCTTTGATAACTTTATGGAGAACTCTCCGGTGTGCAGGTTTCCTCACGATGTTTTCCTTCACCGAAGCAAGTGTTAATTAACTTCTTCTTTATGTAAGTACCTAATTATAATGCACGATATAAACGCTAAGTAATGGAAATCTAGTGGCAAATTAAATAATACCTGAGCACCTACCTACCTTATAGAATTATGTTTTATGGAAATTGTGGATGAATTACCATTAGTTAGCATTATGGTAAGGTTTAAAGTTTTCAACCCATTTTAATGGTTCATTTATAGGACACGGATCTTTCCTTTTTACTGGGGGCCTAGAGCATAATCCAATAAGCTGCTTTATTTAGTGCAGATTTTTGGAAGGTTTAAGTAGTGGGCAAGTCTTGCAAGACGACCGAAGGCCTCAGAAGTTTTACATATCGCTCACCTAGTAAAACAACGGCACATCTACGTTTGTCATATTTAACAGAAGCGAATTTCAAAAATTATATAAAAATATTTAAAATTGATTTATGGGTTCTTTTTACGTTTTTTACAGATTGTATGGGTTTGGTTACTAGTATAGACATTAATACATATTTACCACTATGTAGATTATGCACTTTTAAACACGTATACCATATAAACTCAATTTCGCATTTTTTGCAGATGTGCCATTATATTACTAGGTGAGCGATATCTACTCTTGCGAAGCACAAAATCGACTGCCCCCGCTGTCTCAGAATCGACGTAAATCTATCGATTGATTATACTAATCGTAAGTAATTTGTCAGTCAATGCTCTTTCAATAAAATTAAACCTTTGATTTTTAGTTAATTTCGCGTTTCTTAGAATAAAATGATAAGTATCAAGCGCGATGCCAAAAATGCCAAAATCTTTTTTTATGGTACCTAGCTTTTTAGCTACATGCGACATCTATATTTCCACACTGACAAACTTTGTTAGTGTAGAAAGTGATCGCTAGAGGGCAGCTGTTTTCTTTTTATTCGAGTTTCGCTATTAGTCACAAGATGGCAGGATAACAAGAAAAAATATTACCTATAAATCATACATTATAATTAGAGGGTTTAATTTTATTGTATAGTAAATCTATATTTAACTGTAATGTTTAATTTGTGTAATTTAAATTAATGTCTAATACGAGTATAACTACATCAAAGTAAACATTACAGTTCCTGTATATTAGCTTCTTACCAAGAGATGGCAGCTCATACAGAAAACTGCGATTATTTTTTAAATACCTACATTTTTTTAAACAAATTAACATATTTATTGAACTTTGAAACTTGAATAAAATTCCAGAATTTGCTTGCAGTTTTTTAAATGTATTTAGCAATTATGAATCCTTATAAAAAGTTAGGCAGACTGATATTGAAGGTAAGTTATTTATTAATACTTAGTTTTTATAAAGATCAACTTTTTATAAGGAACACCGTTACTTACTTAGGTACTTTTTGAAACAATTAATATCCTTATTTATTTGAATAAAAAGCCACCCTCACCTAATTAATAATTCTGACGAAAACCAAACACGCCGTCAATTTGACCGGTGCGGTGTGTAACTGATACGATAAACCACCCTCTGTTGTGCTATAGCCAGATTTAGGAATGCATGCCGTATTCAATATGAGCGTGGAAGTCGTTGTGACGTCAGCTGATCATTGGTCAGTGTCCAGTAATCAATACGATAAAGTTTAAATGAATGTCATTAAACTTTGAGAAAGCATAGTAACGTTACAACAGGCCTTCAGGAAAACATTTAAGGACTTTTTTAGGATTTTTTAAATGTTTTAATGTTATTGGTAATCTTAAAGTTATTTATTCAAGTATGTAGAAAAGAAAGTTAATTAAGTGTTTTTAATTGACTTCAAACATGAAACATTTCAAGTGTTCGGCTCAGACTCACACGGCTAGATGACGCAGCAGTGAACACAATCTGACGTCATATTTTTGACAGACAGAGAAATTTCAGTTAATTATGTAGATTAATAAAGTCAGGGACTTATTAAAAAAAACAAACATACCTACCAAGTTGTTTTGTATAAAGATAAACACCAAAATTTTTACTCTATATATAATGAATGCCGCGAAATGTAGTCAGGAGAGTGTATCTAACTGCTTTCCTATAATGATATTTTAGCATAGATATGTCGTATAAGTATAGATAAGTATAGTAACATTACGTTAGTTACTTTATTAGTGTATCAAGGTATTCTAAAAAAATCTGTGTAGTATCTACTGCATCTATCCCAGAATAAATACAAAACTTTATTGTTTCTTTTGTACCAAGGTCCCTGAGGAACATCGAATTAACATGGCTTATTTTGGTTTCGAGGATCGATCTAGTCAGTCAGATCAGATAAATTATGGGACATTTAAAAATTAAATGTAAGTTTTTACAGATGGATTTTGTGTGTGTTTAAAGTGTCTAAACTGTCCATACGGCCTGTAACACAGGGAATTCTACTATGAGTATATGAGCGTTTACGTGGTAGATAACAAACAATCACGTGCATACGTATTTGAGTTTTATGAGTTACCTTTATGAATAAATTATTTTTGATTTTTAATTTATTTATAACCAAGTGACCTATGGCCTAGAAATACAGCAACACTGAATGTTACCTCAAGTTTAGGTGCGAGTACAACAGCTATCAATGAAAACCGACAAACCGATAAACGGAAAAAAATCTTATTTAAATATAATTATGGAGCTATAAACTCCATTGCACTAATATAGTTTATAGATGTCATCGATTTTCTCAAATATGTTCTATGTACAAGAACTGATCAATTCCAGTGTTATATTAAATCCAACCGCAGTTGATGGTACAGACCATACGACCATATGGTTGATGATACATAAATCACAGCTACCAGTTCACAAAAAAAAAACTTTGAAAACGCATTCACAAATAGCCCGTGTAATTTTGCACATTTATTTTTTGGCTATAGTTTTTGCGGCTGGCGCCAGTTCGCCTCGACCACAGTATGGAAGCAATAAGTCATGACAAATTTTAGAATAAACCCTGACACCTAGCGGGGGGTCAAATGACGACCCAGTAGTTCGTATCTACGAACGCTGGGTTCAATTTCCGGTCTAATCAGATATTTATTAGCCTAATATTAAGGTTCTAAGCTCCATTTAAGTAATAGCCTGACTGCGGTGCTCAGGGATGACTCACTATCAAAAGCCGGCCAAAAGCACAAACAAAACATTTGAAGTTTGTTTTTAAAAATAATTTTGAAATATGAATTTTATTTCGAGTGTTCGATTGTCGGAGTGAAGCGAAGTGAGGGCAATTATATTCGAATCAATTTGACGGACCACTTTGACAAATAGTGTTGAGCTGCTATTATTGCCGAAAATTAATAGTGACAGGTAAGTGTCGATATTTCAGTGTCGACGCTTGATTCACCGAGAAAGTGAGCGGTGAAAAATCGTTTTGTTTAGGCGTGCAATAGAAAACCTTTTGTTACGTTGATAAAATAGTGTCGATTAATGTGTTTGTACTTCTTATCTAATTAAAATATCTTCCGTTTAATTTTTCGATGCCTGCTAAAATCAATAAAAATAAGTTGTTTTTAATTTAAACAAAATACAGTTACATTTTTATTTCGAAAAATGCATTAAGATTAGTAGAATTAGTAGATTAATAGTTAATTTGATTTTAAAAGTTACACAAAATATCGATAAGAACATTTTCTTATTATCTATCGATAAGACTTTGTCAACTGGTCCGTCGAATTGGAACTATACCTACTTACATGTGACAAATTGTAACTTTTTTGAGATGTGACAAATTATTACTAATTTAATATATTTTTAGCGCATGACGAGTTACAACAAAATTTTGGGGTGACCAGTTGATCCCTAAATCGAATTATGGATTCGACCATACTATTACTAGGCACCTATATAGTACCTACTAGGTACATAATGTGCATACGGGAATACTCTGAGAACAACTGCGCCGATACAATTTTTAAGTTTCTATTTTGTAATTTTTACGTTTTTAGTAGGTATACGTTACTTAATTATTCTGTTCAATTATTAAATCCGCCTTTTATTCAACCTACGTAGTTAAGGGTCAACAAATATAAATTAAAAATTAAAAGTAAAGTAACCCAGTGAATTGTATGTTCTATGAACATATAAATCACTGAAAGTACCTAACTAGATTAAGCACCGTGAGAATTTGCAGTTTTGCCCGCAACTGAAAAACCTGATCACTTGAGGACTCGGTTTTTTGGTTCTTTTATAAGTGATCGAAGGTTTTTTGTATGAAGGGCGGGCAGGGGCGGCGTATTGAAACCATAGACATAATACTACTAGACTAGACAAGCGGGCCTTCTTTGCGTCACGCTATTAGAAAGAGAAAGAGACCAAGGAGACTCGCGTAACTCGTAAGTAAGACAAGGATAGGTTTACCTCCTGCCTTTCTTCGCAGCGTGACGGTTTCACTTACATAAATTATGCTCAGATACCTTGCCTAGTCTAGTAGTATAATGTCTATGATTGAAACCTGTGTTATTTATTGACAGCGTGGCGCCGACGCGCGATGAGAGAACTTGTCAACTGAAAGGTTATTTTTTTTTATTGTAACCTGTCCAACAACTGAATTCAAGATTGACCGCTTTACTTACTAGATTGGTTTTGATTTAGCTGAAATTTTGATAAAGATTAAGTGATATTCTGTTCGAAAAACTTCAGTTTAATTTCAGTGGTGTCAGAAGGTCCTAGTCGTGCACTCTCTACAAAGATGATGTTATGGCGATGTATATAACTGTTTTTTGTGCAAAATAACCGATAAACGAGCTGACGATCGACTTGATGGTAAGTGGCTGTCGCGTGTGCACATCAGCAACACCAAAGGCATCCGGTCAAGAAAGAGGGAAGAAAAATAAAGAAAGAACTGGCTCTCAACTCAAGCCCCCAGTCGGAAATCGAGCCGTTGGCGTTGGGAGGTTGACTCAACCAAGAGGGCCTGCAACAACCTGTTGTAAATCGCCGGACTCTGTACCGCCCAGTTTGACTCCAAAATTACCAATGAGACTATAAAATTTTCTTTTTTTAAGTTATACATGTTGGTATTATTCTTTCTTTCTTTTTCTTCTCTCTTTCTTTAGGAGAGAGGGAGGGAGAGGGGGAAAAAGTCTCCTTCCTCTCTTCATCTCCTTCTCTCTCTTTCTTTTTTTTTAGAAGAAAAAGAAAGAAAGAAACAGGCAATATTTTTGGCTGCGTTTTCCGCGCTAATAAGTACGTACGTACTCTACGAGTTTAATACATTACGTTATTCCAAATCATGTTCTGTCTGATGAAAATCGTGGAAATCTGTTCAGTAGTTTTTGACTTTTTGGGAGAAAGATAACAGGTATCACGACCGTGTGGCGCAATGGTTACCATGCCGGATCGACGCACCGAGGGTCCTGGGTTCGATTCCCAGCGAGGTACAATTTGAATGATGAGTTTGAATTTCTGATCTCGGTCTGGGTGTGACTGTCCTTGTCTTGTGTGTTGTCCATGGCACCCACGACACAGGGAATCCTAGTGTGGGGCTATGAGTGTGAAGCGTTATTTATTTATTTATCACATTTATAATATTAGTAGGTTGTAATTGTCCAGGATCTGACCAGTGCCGGCGTTAGAGCCACTGACGCCCTAGGCAAGAATATTGTGGTGCCCACATAAGAAAATAAAAATCGAGTTATTTTGCTCGAAAAAATTTTTACTGAACCAATGGGAACGTTAATTAAGAATTTTATTTTTCCTTTTTTTTTGCTCCTCACCTCAAATGTGGCGCCCTAGGCCGTCGCCCCACCGCGCCCCCCCTAACGCCGGCTCTGAGGATCTCAGAAAGTACAACTGGTTGACGAGCTGTCATGCTGCCAATATAATTTATCGGGTCGCCGGCGCCGCGGCTCAACCAACAGTTTTTTCTTCCCGCCGAAAGATGTGGATGTGACCCCAGATTTGTCAGTGGCGTGATAAGATTGCGAGTTGCGGTTAGTTTTGTAATTTTTTTCAAAATTTTTAATGGATTAGTTTTCTTGTAAATATGTAAAAGAAGGTAAAATATACTAAGTTTATGTATTAAAAGTATTCAAAGATGTTGGAGTCCATGTACTGAGTTTTTAATAATACAAATAGAGCCGGACATCTGGGAAGAAAGATCCTTCGCTATCATTGAAGTAGGTATAATGTCATAGAACAGACATCTCAAACAAAATGTGTGTCCCGCCGGGAGGTTCTATTTTCAAAATTCAGCCCCCGTTCTCCTTTCAAAATCGAACGAATCCATTGAAAATTGAAGCCGATCGGCGCCAATTCATTGGGACATACATTGTGTTCGCGGTGTCGGTTCTATATGCTAGTAATAATACTTCAATGTTCGCTTTATGTATGAAATAATAGACATAATTATACAAATAACGTGTGAGAGATTTGACTCAACTTTGTAGGACTCTAAGCTAAAAAAGCATAAATTTGTATAAAATGGATAAAGTCGGATATAAAATGAGTAATGAAAAACCCAATCCATGAAGGTGAAATCGATGAAAATAAAGAAACTTAGTGACCCATATATTAAAAATTTAAAACGCATGTTTGTGTTCTAATGCCGATAAAATGATAATAATAAATATTTACTTCAGGCAATTATAGCAGCTAATAACATTCATCTTCATATACTGTGTTATTGTATACCTTATATCTAAAGCCATAATCCAAGAATCTAGACTTTACACATCTTTGGGATCGTTTTAGAGAAAACTCTTTGCACACTGGTTTCTTCACGATGACTCTAGGTACAAGGTAAAGATTTTCTGTTCGCTGGGCAAGTGTTCTGCACTTGGCTCTAGCGTGGTAGACACTTAATCCAAGAGCAGATTTCAAGCGTTCATAGACGGCGGCGTGTATCGATCCAAAGTGATCAACAAACGCGGTCTCTAGTTGGATGGGTGACCGCTAGTGGCAAATATTTCTTCTATCATAAGATATTTGTCGGTAATGTAAGAGGCCTGCGAGCGGTATGAAAATAACTTCTCCCCCAGTCCGCACTGCAATGGAGAAACGTGGTGGAGTATGCTCTAGGCTTCCTCAAGAGGAGAGACCCGTGCTCGAATAGTGGGCCGTTAATGGGTCGAAGCCAAGAGTAGATTTAAATCTAGCAGTTAAACAGATATGAGCTGTGATATTTCTATATTATTTTATTATTTTTAGAAGATTCCTAGTTATTCTTCAAATGAATCCTACTCATAGCAATATTCCTAGAAATCTCTGTATTCTCCAATGAGTAACGGGGCGGGAACTGCGGGAAGCAATGATTTAACCATTCCGAGTTGAACCCACATCATCGGGCGGCAATTAATTGAATAAAACAGAATGGGAACATTAAACTGTGCACATGTATTGAACGCTGATAATACACTGAGAAAGATCGCTGCGTACACCTCGGGACATTGGAAAGTAGGTAGATATACATAGCAATAAGTAGGTTATTTAGAATAGAATAGAATAGAAAAAGTTTATTCCGCCAGTTTTTACAACAAAATAAAATTAAAATTATACTACTTAAAACGAAATAAAATGAAATACATATTTCATCATGCGGTCCGCCGCTATTATTATTTCTCCATGGGGTCCGCCGGGATAGCTCTTGCTTCCCTCTTGCTGAGTCAGCCGCCAACGATGCGTCGTGTTCCGTCTGGGGGCTTGAGAGCCAGTTCTCTTTTCCCTTTTTTTGTCTCTCTTTCTTGGCCGGCAACACATCAGTGATGCCCGTGGTGTTGCTGATGTTCATGGGCGATAACAGCCACTTATTAACAGGTGGATTGTCAACTCGTTTGCCGGCGCCGGCTATTTCCATAAAGAAAAGGTTAGGCAGGTATATATCATAATTTAGTTATTTATTTGGGTATGTTGTAATAAATTGTTGTATCTGTTGCAGTGCTCTGTGAGTGAAATAAATGTTTTTCTTTTTTTCTTTCTTTCTTTCTTTCAAAATAAGTATTAATAACGATTTTGAATATTAGGTAAATAAGTACCTATTCCGAATTGTATATGGGCTATGCTGAAATATTTCGCTCAGTCAGAGGATGCGTTGAGTTGAGATCTTGCAACAGTTGCTGAAAAATATTGTGAATTATTATACTTCTATGATTTTTACCTTCTGTAATTATTTTAACAGCTTAGTAAAGGCATCACTAACGCGTTGTCAAACAAAAAAGAAGCGGAGGATACGCATTACACCTTTCGACATGGTTCTTACGTCTATAAAAATGGTAAACGCAGTTGAAACAATGGTTACTCTCATAGATCTACATAATATATTATCCTTTCTATATCTGTGGTTACTCTGTACTCGTATTTATCAGAAGCTAACGCTTTTTCATGTTTCGATTACAAACTATAGTCCATTTTTTTGGTCGAGTCTAAAGTAGTAAACAAATATGGCCGACTTCTAATGTCAATTTGCCATTGACAATATTCACGATTGAATAAGGTTTGGAACTATCGAGCTAAATCGATTATCTGTTAACGAACACGATTAATTGAACTGAATTATATTATCATAGCATTATACTTTAAAAATGGATTTTAAATTAAACCTTTCATATTTCATAAATAAATGATACAAGATATTGAAAAAAAAAAATATTTTGAGAATTCAGTCGATTCACCTTCGCTATCTGATTCTGGCACCTATATAATGAAACTTGGAGTCGGTTCATCTGATACAGCGACTAAAATTCAGTGTATGTTAAAGAAAATCACTATGCGAATTGATAAGTACCTACTTAAATATTTCTGTTTAAAATTTTTTGCCATCATACGAAAGAAATATTATAATTAAATAAAATTGAATAATAGAAAGAGACAAAAATAACATTACACAGTTTTAAAAATATGTCTTTAATTTTTCAAGCGCAAAGTTAAAATATTATTTTAACTCGATCAAGAAATCATTCAAACGATTTAGATAATCGATTTGTCTTGCAATCCTTATGAATCAACGACAATCTTAAGTTCCTAGCTGTCAAATTGTCATCGATATATTGGTTTCTGTGCAAAGAAATTTTGACAATGTTTCGTGTTTTAGAGAGTTTATGTGATTAAACGGTGAATTTAAAGAAGTTTCAGTGTGATATCAATAGTTATTTGTGTAATAAACATATCTTAAAGGTACACAACACTTAAAGTTTGTGCGTGTCGTGAAACTAGTAAGATTTTCGCATGACTGTTTTTTGTTTACCAGTTTGGACTTCGCCAAAAAAATGGACTATAAGTACAACTTAACTAGCAATTTACTTAAACTAAATTAAACTAAGATTAATAGTTTGAGTCAGTCAGTGACATATTAAGATATTATCTTGTTAAAGCTATTAGCAAAATTGGTAGAAAATCAGCGCAAAAATTTTTGCGATTAAATTAAATCGCGTTTAGTTTCCAACCGCATTTCAAAGTATGTTTTAATCAACAACGAAGTGAAGTTTATTACATACCTACGATTAGAAGTTACCATCGTTGATCATAATTGTATTGCAGTAGGTACAGTTATATTTTAAGTGCTCGGCGGTGTAGTGACGTTCGAACAGGAGTCCAGTCCAAATAAAAGCTAACGAGCACAGCGCACTGTACGGGGGCTTAGTAATGGTGTACACCCGCACTAACTACTTGCTCATCTAAATTAAAATTTTTGTTATGAGATCATCTACTCAGCAACAAAGTTTTTAAACTTAATAGTAATATTGTAAGTTATTTAGTGAGCTAAATGTAACTACAATAGGTGTACAGTCACCCGCAATCAAATAAAAACGTTAATAGATATCTGTCCAACTGGTAGGAATCATGATTGCCGAATAAAGCGACGATGATTTGATTCCTGCCTAGTTCTTTCCTGGGCTTTGGCCTAATTCTATACTTTGCTACTGGCAGCAAAGATAATCTTAGTTCAAAATTATTAGTATCATAATTATTTTTTATGTAGTAAAATAGAGAAACGAACAGACGAGCCCCCTGAATATTAGCGACTACACATAGATATAAGTAATACCGATCACCAATGCGTTGTCAAGAAAGACGAGAGATGAAATTACTCCAGTCGGAATAAGGCTAGTCATTTGCGTTTGTGAAACATTTAGATACTTATTTATTTTGTATCAAAAAATCTAGTTTATTAGTCGTCCTACTAGTATCATAAATGCGAAGTTTGTACAGATTTTTGAATTATCATCACGCGCTAAACTTAAAAATATTGTAGATTTTATCGTTATAAGTTCTCGTGGAATGATTTGGTTTAGGTATATGTTTGTGAAAACACTACCGCGGGCGAAACCGCGCCCCGAAGTCTAGTTTACAACATAATATTAAAATTCTCGAGTCCAGCATATCGTGCGGCCGTACCCGCGGGTGGCGTGGTGTCGGACTATCGGGCCAGATCACCTTCCACACCGCGATAACCTTAAAAGCACCGCCAATATTAATACATCAAACACCCACGTGCACAGAACAGACATACATGTATTTATTATACTATGCTTGTATCACGTCTCATTAACTATTTCTATTTACAGAGTATAGTAGAAACAGACGGGTTATATTTTAAAGTATTGGAACATATTACTAAGCTGTAGGTATATTGTCCTTTCCAGGATATGACTTTTCACAAGTAAAGACCATCATCCACGTTAAACGAGTGATTGAAGAAGAAGCAAAGGAAAATAATGAAAGAAGAATAGAAGAAAGGAACTAATTCCTAATACACCTTATAATCTCCTTTCTCATCTCCTTTACCTAAAAAGATGAATTTGACGGGAAAAAGGACCACGGCCGCTTGTTTTATTTTATTTGTGATCATATTTTGAAATATAAAATGTATTTATACTTTTACTCTATACTGAGACTCAATGTTCGATCCTTTCGAGCATACAAATATTCTTAAAAAATTAAATAAAAATTCTCTTTCTTTAAAAATCTTTTTCTTACTTGCACCGCTTTCATTGTTCTCTGCAAATTTCTAAGGTTGACTGGTAGAGAATGCTGTTTAGCATTAAGCACCACTTCTTTTAAGGGTCAATAAAGAATAAATAAAAATAAAAAATTTAACTATCAGAGTCGACAAAAAACTCATGAGGTATGAGGTTTACGAATAATTACTAAATTTAAATAAATATTTCGATAAAAAGTAGTGTCAAATTTTGGATTACCAAATAAGTCGTCTAATAACGTTTTATTAGACGACTTATTTGGTAATCCGTTATAATCCGTAATAATCCGTTGATTAAAGAGGGTTTTGGACGGCATAATGTGATACTGCTCAGCTGGGCTTCTAATTTTTTGTCTAATTGCGGCCTAAATAGGACGGAACATAACGGAATGCACTCGATTCCATGGTTTCTATATTAATACTAGCTGCCCGGACAGACTTCGTTCTGTCAAAAGTTTTTTTAATTTTTATTTTGAGATGTAAGCTATCCTATCTTTCAAGTTGGATCAAACTGCACACGGTGTGCTTTGATTAAAGTCCATCGCGGACAAACAACGTTGTAAAATTTATAGATTTAATTTTGATGTCTATCTTGAGCTTCAGCGCTACGTGAATGTTATTGAAAGTAGCTGAACTATGGTATAACATGAACTGTTATAATAAATTATACCAAATTTATATGTATAAGAAGAATACAAGGATCTGTGTGTCCATCCATCAATATCCAATAAAAATGAAATAAATGAAAGTAAGTAGGTACTTAACTATTTAATATTTAGCGCGAGATTTATTAAACGCAAAAAAATGTGACTTGTAAAAATAAAGAAGTTAAAGTAATTTTATGCGTCAATAAAATCATAATAAAGATTTAACTAACGTTTTAAAATGTTGTTGCGTGGACCTCATAAAGCTTTTAAAGGCAGGTGGTCCATCCCTAGCAGGTTGAAACTGAGACCTGTATGGGAATCCATGTTCTCATATAACACGTGTTCGAGGGATCAATATCTTATCTTGGCGCCAGCGCCCATTATAAGAGATGCTACAGGGATGGGTTGCGTAGACGAGCGGTTTTACTCTAATTCTCATTTTTAATGCGAGGTGATAAACGACGTCAAATTCAACCTCACGAATTATCGCAACCTTTAAAAAAGGACTAGTTTACGCACTAAAACGTGACCTAAGTGCGTGTTTAGGTCACACTGTGTTATAAATAAAAATGTGTTATAAATAAATATAAATCAGCGCGCGTCTTAGAAAATATTCAATTGTCCACTCGAAGAATTGTAAAGGAATTTCTTATTTTTTTTTTATGAACAGAATAGAAAATAATATTAAGTACCTCAAGCTTACTATAGTCCGTTTTTTAGACGAATCCTATTTGGTAAAGAATCCTACAGTATTATTTTTTCTTAATTTGTAATTTAAAAATAAGGCAGACAACAATGGTAACAAAAAAAGAATAAATTAACATTTAATGTTAAACGTTACTTTTCTGTTTACTATTAAAACTTTTTCAAAAGTAATCTAAATTAATAATTTTATTAAAAGTAATGCCAAAATAGTTTTGCCAAATAAGTCTTTATATTTTTTTACTTGAGGCTACATTTTTGCAACTTAAATAAAAAAATCATATACCATTTTTTTTTTATTTGAGAAATAATATTGTCCTTGTTGTAAGTAATGTAAATGTAATGCAATATTTGGAGTTTGTGTTTTTATTGTAATGTTTGGAGTTTCGACCGCTCGTTGGTACCGCCGCGCCCCAATTGAGGCGGTGTGGTAGCAATTCAGATAAGGGCCGCCTCTACAAATTGAACTAAAACGCTGAAACATTGCGAGGGAACTTTCTTTTCATCATTTTAGTCGTTTTTTATTCACACTGAATTTATGGTTCAATACTTCCAAAGCATTCGAGGGTAAAAATATTGATTTCTCATATTCTTGTTTTACATTGATTTCCTTGTTCTATTATTTACCTACATTGCAAGATCGTAAGTGGCACTAATTAAAGGTATTATTTTATGTAGACAGATAAATATAGACAAAAGAATCGACTTAAAAAACTCAAAAAAAAATTAAAAAAGATTAAATTTGGGACTAACATTTTTTTAACAATATCCTTAATAACTGCTTCGACCTAAAAAAATTGACACCAGAAATAACAAGTTACGAAAAATAATAAGTGTGTTTTCAACGAGTATTTCCAAAATTAGGTACGCTAGGCCTCCTCAGCCGGAGAGACCCGTGCTCAGTAGTGGGACATTAATTGATTGAAGCCCTATTCGTCCTATATTCCTATGTATTTTAGATGAAATAATAAGGACTGTTCTGTAGGGAAACGCAACGATTTATTTAGCCTGCAACATAGGTCCTTGAACTAAGGCACCTCACGGTATCTTCATTTTTTGTTTTTATGTGCAAACTAGCGCTTTGTCTACGGTTTTGCCCGCGTTTTGCGGCTTAATAAGTCCCCTGTATCTTTCTAGATTTTAGATCATGGTTTAAATTTCTGTTTTCGGTCTGGCTGTATGATCCAGTCTTAGTGTGTTGTCCATGGCACCCACGACACAGGGAATCCTAGTGGGGGATTATGGGTGTGTAGCGTTATATATTTATTATTATTTAATAATAAAATGTACCTATGCGATAAATAGTACATTACGTCACGATACGTAAAGAAATCTTTTACTATTGCACGGATGTAAAGTTAGTGCCCGGCGCAGGTCTATAATCCTCGTTATAGACGCCGTGCAATAGTAGTGATGAATTTTCGCACCGTGTAAAAAAGGTCTAAGTAGGTAATTTACGCACGAAAAAACGTGATGATGTGCGCGTTTAGATCACACTGTGTTATATTTTTTTATGTTTTCTTTGTTCTTTTTCTCTCAGAAATTGCCATTTTTAATTAAAGAAAGTTAAACAAAAACACCAAAATGTTCATAAAAAAAATATCTTAAGTACCTTACTTCTAGTAAGTTTTTTCACCGCGCTTGTCATGAGAATGGTGTACATACATTTTATTCTTTGGCATACTTAGTTGTTCAGTTTTTGTAAACAATAAACAGTAGTAATTTTTTATTGCTACCCATACCGGATTTATCCGGACAAAAAACCGGCCAAACGCATGTAAGGGCACGTGCAATATAGAGTTCTGTAGTTGTTCGAGTATTACTCACGAACTACTTCAGCTTATACAGCCGTGATAGTTTTCCTTTTAAATTCATCATATGCGTGAAATTTTTACATGCACCAACACCTAAACTTTAGCTGAAAGCGTAGGTGAAAGAGGGGCAGGGGACGGATCCCTACATCGATAAATGGTCTTTGAAGAACCATAACAATTTTGAAACGATATGCCACACTGACTGGACTGAACCTTAGAATCCAGTGTATTTTCTTAAGGCCCTCCATACACCTCGTCATAATTAATGGTTTGTTGAAACATGGTCGTTATTTAAGAAAGTTTTGCCCAAATAATTAATTACGAGTACGGTACTTATGAGCGGTGAGCTATTTCTGCGAGCTTCGTCGGTAACCAAGGTTTGTAAGGTTAGATAAAATATTATTTAAGTATTATGTGAATTAAGCAAGACGTTTTTATTGCAACTTCTGATCATAAAATCCAATAATGCTTTTAAAATTGTCCTTTAATATCATGTAATTTAGTGACGAGGGTAATAAATAGAAAAGTCACATTTTGCTGTGATTTTTATTTACAAAACGGCACATTAAACTATCAACACTTCGGCATAAAGCTACTCACAAAATATATTTATTCTATCATTGCACAAGCGCGCACCTTATTAGATATTACATAAAATTATACATTAATACTAATACGAACATTTAACATTATAATTAACAATACATAATACTCTTTGGCAATCAGTCTAAAGTGGCACAGTCTGTGATGTTTTACTAAAAAGTTTGCATCTAAAACGTCAACAAAGAAAAGAAAATAAAGGGACAAGCAACACTTTTTAAATAATCAATGCGTTCTTCCTATCCCAATATTTTAAGTATCCAATCTGCTAAAGTAAGTAGATGAAGTAATGGTAGTTTGATGTCAAAATGATATTTTAATATTTTGCATTAATGGGATTTTTTTATTAAATCAATGTCATAGTCGTCTTGATTTACCGAAACGATATTAAACATTCATCTCATCTGACCATATCTTTTTAAATGAAAAAGAAATGTCATTTCATCTGAAAGAAAAACAGATTTATACGGAAAAAATAATACTTATAAAACACTCTCCTTTTTTTGTTTTACGTTTCAGAACAAACATTTCAGTACATCTTCTTCACGATCGTTATAATATAAATACACTGGATATGACAAGATATGACTCTACTTCTGTTTCTCTATTCTCTAATTTATGATCCCGTCGATAATAAAAATCAACGAAACTTGTAATTGTTCATAGGGAACCATGAATAATATGAGATTAACAATATACTCGTAAAATTAAAATGCTAGAAGAATACGCATTCTAATACATTACATTTTGACTACTACAAAACAAAAAAAAAAAACAATTTTAGAGCTTTTCTCTTAAGGCGCGTTGAATATTAATAATCCGAAACCCTTTATTATATTAAACTTTTAGATTTGATAAAAGTCTCTCCAGTGCATTTATTTTATAAAAAATAGCGATAGTCATACATTTCTAAGTTAGCAAACGTAATTAACGGGAAAATACTTTTTCATTTCCGCGTCTTTGTATAAATCTTCTTTGGGCATTTCCGTGTACATTCCAATATCCGAACTAGTTGCTACATTATTATCAAGTTGTCTTACGTTATAGAATTTGTCACCGTTTTGTTCGCCTTCGTACGTTATGCTGTCGTCAAAGTATATCGTAGTTATGCTGTCAGTCTCTAGGTCTCCTGCCTTGTACTCAAAGGTCGTGACTTCTCTTTCTGGCTTGTACAACTTCCTCCCCGTTGGTTTGCTGGGTTTCGCGTCAGTCGACGTTGAGACTTCAGGAGACTTTATCCGTTTGCTCTTGTATCTTCGATTCTGGAACCATATCTTCACTTGTGTCGGTGAGAGGTTCAGGGTCTTTGCTAGTTGTTCTCTTTCCGGCGCTGTGAGGTACCTTTGAGCTCTAAATCTGATCTCCAGAGCGTGGACTTGTGTTTGCGAGAACAGGATCCGAGGTTTTCGTTTGACGTTCTTGTCTTTTCTGTCTTGTTTGGTGATGCATGATGGCTGCTGTTCTGTTGACAAACATCAGTGGTTTAGTCTTGCTTACGTAGGAACAACTACCAAGTACGTTAAAATTGTAATACTCATAACATTTTTATAACAAGCAGCAATCGAGTCACCTCCTGGCAACTGGTTATTATCCATGGACATAAGTATAATAATAAAACCAAAGCCATCGACAATAAATTGCCTGCTAAAAAAGGAGACGAAAGAAAGAAGAAAGATGAAGAGAACGCAGATTATTTCAAGTTCCGACAGTACAACCGACACACGGAAAAACATTTGATGATCGATTTTAGAAAATAGACATTTTGATCATTTATTTGTCTGTCTTGACGACCCTGTAGCCTAGTTGGTAGCGACACTGCCTGCGAAGCGAGGGATCCCGGGTTCGATTCCCGGCCGGGGCAGATATTTATGTGACAGATAAATATTTTTACTCGGGTCATGGGTGTTATTGTGATGTGTTATATGTGTCGTCGATGCCACCCACGACACAGGTAAATAACCTACTGCGGGGGTATGACTGTGTAAGCGTTTATTATTTATTATTATTATTTGTCCATTGATATATCGCTTTTGAAAGCCTTGGCTGGAATAGGCCTTTCCTTTGCCTCCATTCTAATGTGTATATAGCACTTTGAATCCAACGGTTTCCTGCTGTTTTCTCTTTGGGTTATCATTCAAACAAGTCGGGCGGGACTTGTTGAATTGCGACTTCTTTTAAAAAGGTTAAAAGTTCTAACGCAAATGAACCGATTTTGATGTGACACAAGATATTGTTAGCAGAAATGGATAGCGATTATCCGTATTTTTTTCAATTGCCAAATTTTATTACTTGTACTAAAATTAATATTTACACATGTATGTTGTGCAATTATCCTATTGAGAAATATTATACTTTTAGTAAACTATTATATCATAGTAGATAGATACTTGACAGTACATTATTACATTAAAGTTTATATTAGAAACGTATCAGTTGAAGTTAGATTTCACTACATTTATCATTAATAAAATAATTATATCAGTTATTAAGTATTTATAAATGTATGTAGGCTATCATTTTCAGTCAACTGATATTTATATTCTGTTTATTTAGGTGAAACTAATAAAGAATGATTTAAAATTAAAATTATTAGTTCTTAAAATGACCTGACCACCAGAGTAAGGTAAAGCTGGTTAAGTAAGGTAAATTAATTGCTAGAAGCAAATTCCATTACAAAAATATTCGTTTGTAAATATAACTGAAAAAAACTACGGCAATTATATTAGCTAATTAAAATAGTAAGAAACTATAACTTACTAGTGGCTTTTCTAGACAACGCAGAAAATTTATGCAGTGGCTCGCTCGGATACGGTGGACATTCAGGCTGTGTCTTCTCCCTCTTAGGCACTAAGGGCATTGTGGACATTCCCTCTCTTTCCATCTCTTTCGGCACTTCCACATGATGCCCTAAAGCTGGGAGCACATCAGGGTATTGCTCATGATTCTGATGATATAGGTTGTGGCAATAAGGATTATAGTTGTAATATTCCTCCATTTTGTGGTCATGGTATGCTTCAGGGTTCCAGTACGGCTCCATGTTTGTATGGACGGGGATATTCGGAAACTGGCTGAAGTATTCCGGGTACGATTGAGTCTGATACAAAGTTTCGTATTCGTGGGGTCTTCGCTCATTAGCCTTCCAAGTTTCGTGTCGCTCGTAGAAGTTGGGCTGGTTTATATTCAGGATATCTTTTACAGAAAATGGCGTGTTCAAATTCCCGTTAATTTGCTGCTCTTCTAACTTCACGCGGTAGTTCTTCTGCTCCATAAACATGTAGTCCTTTACATCTATTTGTTTTTGTTTATCAGTTGTTTCAGCGAAGTTGTAGAAGTCTTTGCACTCGTTGAAGTTGTGTTTTAAACTATTATTGTTGTAGGAAGTGGTTATTTCGTTGTGCTGCTCGTACGAATCCATTTTTGGTCACAAACACAAGTTCATTACTTTGACTGATTAGTGCGTAATTAAGTAGTGGTTTAAAAGACACGCAATGGAAGACTGATGGTGTTATAGATTGTGGCCCGAAGCCAATCCTGACGCCTGACGCGTATGGGCGGGGCTATGGGGTTATACGTGTCCTGCTCTTTCTTACGGCCCATTCGCATTCCGTCCTTATCACATATTTGAGGGCTGTTTACTATGAAGCGAAGCGTAAATAAATGGATGATTTCATTAGTAAACAGTTTTCTGTTCTTTTTGTAGCGCTAATGATCGTAAAATTTGACGCTTTTTTATACTTACTTGGTGTTATGTAAACTTTAGTAAAGGTTCATTAATTAATGTCGTTGAGAACTTTAAATAAAGTGGAGTAAGACGATGTGGGAAAAGGAGAGCATAATAAATATTGTAGTTTGAGTGACTAATGACTTACCTACTTGTTTTGTATTATTTTATGATTTTACCACCAAATAATATACCTACCAATTAATATGTATAAATACATAAAAATAAGTCCAAAAGTATACTTACCTAATCTCTTTCATACAATTTTGGGAAAATAAATAAAAAGAAAGAAATATAAACTACTTAAAAAATAAAATAAGAGAGTAGAGAAGAGTTTTACACTTGTCTTCTCAATTTTATTTTTTTCTCACTACAGGACACGGGTCTCTCTTTATAACTGTGCAGTCCAGTCCTAGATTTTAGGTGTTTCACCGTGATGCGTGGATTGTTAAGGCGTAAGTAGCAAATTCAGGTCTATAGGTCTATATGCCGCCCGAAAGACTCCGACGTAACGAAATAACTGGCTAACTGCTGTCCAACGATAACAATCAGGCCTAACGACTCTACCCAGCTCTTATAAATCATTTGATTCCCGGCTGAGCAGATATAATATAAGTACCAGATATAATATAAGTAAGAATTAAATGTAGTAAATAAATAAATATTGTTAAAAGTTTGTTCTTATATTTGTGAACTTTAATTAGGTAATTGATATATTTTTTTATGTATTTATTTAGGTATTATTTAACGAGTAACCGCCCTCGCTTTGCTTCGGTTTATTTATTTTTTTACACCTTGGGTTACATTATTGGAGTTTTATTAAGGATCCCTATTTTTTTTTTGAAAATATAATATAGCATATATACCCGGGGATAGTATAGCTTCCCGACAGTGAAAGAATTTTTCAAATCGGTTCAGTAGTTTCGGAGCCTATTCAATTCAAACAAATAATAAAATCTTTCCTCTATATAATATAGATATTATATAAAAATCTCGAGTCACAGTGTTTTTGGTTGCACTCCTCCAAAACGGCTCTTTGAAATTTCTGGAATTTTGATAAATATGTAACCAATCCGGAAGTTATAGATACCTTTTGAAATAAAACAAGAAAATATTCAAATTAAACCTTATCTGTGATACAAACAATCATATCTTTCTACTTTACAATATTAGTATAGATTATGTATTTATTTATTATTTATTTATGTATGAGTTTGTCCATGCCATCCGGGTCTGTGACACAGGGAATTGTAGGGGGTTTGTAGGTGTGAAAGTTTATTTATTATTATTTTTATAGGTACCTAGTACCTACTTACTTTCCATGTCCAGTTTTACAACATAGTTTTGGTTAGGATCGATTTTTTTCTCCAGGAATCCTACGTCGATCCCCTGTTGTGCAGCAGCCTGCGCTTTGACGCAGTCAGTTTTTTTATTGCACAAGGGTCATGTCAAATAACATAACAAAAAATCTAGTCTTGTGTCTCTAAATCCTTGACCAAATTCTTACATTGTTTCATTTCAGCATTGTGACGTCATTCAGATTGCGAAGTCTCAATAAAATTAGCAGCTGAGTTGAGCGAATTTATTTGGGGTGAATGAACCTTACCTTTAAGTATAATATTAATGGTATTAGTATCACACTTCAAGTATTTACTTACAATGTAGGTATACTATTATGTATATAGTAGGTAGATGTATCTATTTCGTACTGAACTTATAACATTCTGCCATAAATTTAATTAAAAAACCGTTTTTTAATTACTTCTATGCATCCTGCATAATATTTTTACGATCGGTTGTAAGACTTCTAGGATAATGACGACTCTGTAGCCTAGTTGGTAGCGACCGTGCCTGCGAAGCGAAGGTTTCCGGGTTCGATTCCCGGCCGGGGCAGATATTTATGTGACAGATAAATATTTGTATTTGGGTCATGGGTGTTGTTGTGTGTCGTCCATGCCACCCGCGACACAGGAAATAACCTACTGCGGGGGTATGAGTGTGTTAGCGTTTATTATTATTATTATTATGATAATTAAATAACCTGGCTAAACTCTGTTTTTTAATTCCGCAAAGCAAATTGACATTTCCAGTATTGCAAGTTTTTATTGTTTTCTAAATAGCAATCAATATTTTCTGACTTTTGTGTTCTAAACTAATATCGTGGTAATTAAAATTAAAATATAACTAAAGCGGGGAATTCACTAGACAGACATCCCCACGGGCAAGTCTGCAGACAAGCCCGCCGGGCTTCGCTACTATAGGACTGTGCAATGTTTGCTAGTGTAGGGCCGTTGCAATCAGTCTGGCAGACTTGTCTGTTGCTTGTTCGCGCGATCTCATTTTGTCTGTGGGGGCACAGACATGTCCGTATGTGAGTGGTCACCGCGGGCTGTCTTGTTCACAGACCCGAGAGCGACAGCAACTAGGACAGACGTCCCTATCTGATTTTATTTATCGAACTGTGGAGTACATGCGTATAAAATGAGTTTTAAGTAAGTTTTAACGAAAATGAAACAATATGGACAGAATTCCTAGCGGAATATAGAACATATCCATGTTTATGGACAATAAAAAGCAAAGAATTAATGAACTCCGAATTACGAAATGCTGCCTACAAAAATTTAATAAATAAATGTAAAAAAATATACCTCGATGCTAATTAATCTCATGTTAAATTAATTAAAAAAATAAAAAACAAAAAACGTCGCTGCGTAAAAAAACTAAAAAAATAAGCCCAGTAGTTTAGAATATTGTTAAAAGTCGGGACCAGTTTTTCAACTAATCAAATCTTGTTTGTTTTTTCCAGCAGCCCTGTAAAATTTAAATGGGTCCCGACTGAAATCCTTCTATGGTTTACTTGTTCAGTATTAGGTACTTTTAACAACATTTTAAACTAATGGGGTTATTTTTTTAGTTTTTTTACGCAGTCGGGTTTTTCGTTTTTTTTTTATTTTACACTTTTTAGTTAGGATTCATTGAATTCTTTATTAGACGAAGAAAATCGCAATGTTTTCATTTCATTATGGGAGTTAGTAAATTAGCGTGAATAATTGTTTAAACAACTTTAAGTCGTTATAATATATCCTAATAATCAAACGTACATATTAATGCAGCACCAGCAATTATAGCGATTTTCCTTCGTTGCGTTGTCATTATATTGTGTACGCACAACACAACTAATCGTTAAGCCGCTCCAACACAAACTGATAAGTCTGTGTAGTGTATGGTGGCGACAGACATGCCCGGCCCGACTGCCCGCGGGCAAGTCGGCGTAGTGAATTGCCCGTCTTATTTCATATGCCCGACCCAGAAATTCAAATATAATCGTAAAACTACCAATTCCTATCATATATAAATTTTTCGAAAATATGACGGCTGACAGATGTGAAACATCGAAATGCGTCGCCACGATCGCCAAGACTAAAATCAGGTTTACCCCTCGCGTAGAGATGTTTCACATCAATATCTTATGATTCATGTAACCGGAATCATTAAAACGTTACTAGCAAAAAAAAACAGGCAACATTATTTTTGCATTTGACATTAGCATGTGTCAATTCACTTCGCGGTATTAAAAAACAGAGTTTACCCTACCACCCTTATTCTACGAGTAGTATAGATGGATATTTTTGTGTTTCAGTTGCTGTATTGGAGAGCCAGTAAGTCACCCGAGTCGTTTTTGATCGTAAATGCATCGTCGATGTGTCTGGTTATACCTACTGACGTCCACGGGCAGTGCCGGTTTTAGCACTACCAGCGCCCTGGACGAGATTTCTACGGCGCCCCTATCTGCTATTTAAACCCATACAAAAATACTAAATATGTAAATCCATGCCAAGTTACAGCTTTCCAGCACTATAAGGATCTCGACGCTATATTGCGGACGGACGGACGGACAGACATACGAAACTATAAGGGTTCCGTTATGACTATTTGAGGCGCCCCTTCAAACCTGGCGCCCTGGACGGTCGCCCAACCCCGCCCTACCCTAACACCGGTACTGTCCACGGGTAATGGATATCACTTACGATCAGGTATATTTCAAATATATTTTATGTAAAAGGAGCAGACAGCTCCTTTTACATAAAATATATTTTTTATTTGCGTATGGCATGTTGGTCACCATGCCGGACCGCCCGGCCCTGCCAAGGGTTCTGGGTTCGATTCTCGGCGAAGCGAAAATTTTAAGAATTTGAATTTCTGTTCTCGTTCTGGGTGTGTGTCCTGGTCTTTGTATGTTATCCATGGCACCCACGACTTAGAGAATTCTAGGGGGTTATAAGTGTGAAGTAGCGCAATCTATTACTAATATATTATAAAGAGGAAAGATTAGATTTTTTGTTTGCATTGAATAGGCTCCGAAACTACTGAACCGATTTCAAAAATTCTTTCACTGTTGGGAAGCTACACCATCCCCGAGTAACATAGGCTATATTATATTTTCAAAAAAATTGGGGATCCTTAATAAAACTCCAATAATATAACCCAAGGTGTAATAAAAAATTGGGGATCCTTAATAAAACTCCAATAATATAACCCAAGGTGTAAAAAAATAAGAAAACCGAAGCAAAGCGAGGGCGGTTACTCCTTTTTTATATAGAGACCTTAGTTTACGTACATTTACTAAGTATTAGTTTCTGTGTTCACTTCGGCCTCATATCTGCTCAGACCAATGATTTTTGTATGAAATACGTTAGTATATTAGTTCATTGTATGAAATATAATTAATGAATCACAATTCATCAAAATACTAGCCTCAAGACCTATTTAAAATTTTGAGACATTGGGTATTGGCCTATTGACATAAAAAACCGGGCAAATGCGTGTCAGCTGCCACGTGCAATGTAGGGTTCCAAAGTAGTAAGTTTATCGACTATTACTAATTAATTACTTTTGTTGACACAGCCGTGATAGTTTTCCTTGTAAACACAGACCTAAAAAAAACGGACGTAACCTTGTCTAATCGAGAGTGAAGCTGACAGCTGACAGCTCGCTTACCATGTGTGCGTAATTTTGTAATTTTTGATTCGCAATGGTGTCAATGTCGTAGCCGTATGGTCAATGTGTGGGTGTGTGTACTTGTACGAATACAGAGTTGGTATTCCTATGGGTGCTTCACTGAATTTGTTCTTGGGATTACGTCCGTCTTTTTTTTTACGTCCGTGCTTGTAAATTCATCATTTAACTAATTTTTGAGAATTTTTCACTTGTCCAACTCCAACCGTTTAGCCAAATATTTCGCAAACGGACCCCTAATTCCAAAAATGGTCTTAAAAGACCCATAGTATTTTTGGAAGACCTTTTCAACGATGCCCCACTCTATAGGGTACGCGTCGCGACGAATAAAAAATTCATCCTCACGTTACCTGTAGGGAAGGTAGCCTGAAAAAATGTTTTTCAATATTTTATTCTACGATTCTAGAGTTTTAATAAATATGCATATCCATGCCGAATTACAGCTTTCTAGCACTAAGGGCCTTGGGGCTTTGCTTCGGACAGACAAGACGGACGGACAGACGGACGGACAGACGGACGGACAGACGGACGGACGCCGCGGACATGACGAAACTATTGGGTTCTGATAATACTTCGGAACCCTAAAAAGCCCAACTATGCCTAAGAACTCACGGAGCGATTTTCACCCGCGCCCGCTGCGGTGGCGGAAATTTTAAAAAGTTTCAAAACTCACGAGACCGAAGTTTTGTGCGGTAGCGCAGCCGCCGCGGTTGCGATTATCGCCCGCAAACCTGGCGGGCGAATATCGCAAGACGGGCGGTTTTACGATCTGTACCCCCCCTCCCCCCCGGCGCCCACCGCGGACGCCCGCCTGCCGACCGCAGAGCGTGCGGGAGCAACCCGCCGAGGCTGCGGTTGACCGCGACCCGCGCGGTTCTAGAAGTTGCCCGCCGGTGCAGCGGGCGCCGCGAGTAAACCGCGCCCGCCGCGGGCGTAAACCGCGTCGTGAAATATGCCGCTCATTTTTACATACAAATCTGCATTCTACAGGAGCTGCAGGCCCGCTACCGCGGCGGGCGCGGGAGAAAATCGCTCCGTGAGTTCTTAGGCTAAATCGTTCTCCGAAGCGGCATGGCGGCACCTTATATCGACACCGATTGTTTACATTCATGAAGGAGCCCCGATAGGTATTTGTTTATATACTGTTGTCAACGCTCTCCGGCGATTAGGTTGTGCAGTCTAAACACATTCGGAATAAAGTTTCAATAAGAAATTGATTGTGTGAACAAAATTTTGAGGTATGCAGGTCATACATCGACCCTGTAGCCTAGTTGGTAGCGATCCTGCCTGCGAAGCGAGGGGTCCCGGGTTCTATTCCCGGCCAGGGCAGATAATCCCACTGCGGGGGTATGAGTGTGTAAGCGATTGTTAAGCGTTTATGTTATACTAGCTTCTACCCGCGACTTCGTCTGCGTGAACTTGGGAATTACAGAACGGAATCACCTGGCTGCATAGGTGAATAAAGTCTACTGAAAATAGACTTAAGACACCTGGGTGAATTAACTCAGGTGAAGGCAAAGTCGACGGCCGCGGCACCGAACATAAGAGCAATGTTAAATCATTCAGTAACAAACTTTGCCGCTGGAAAACTGTCATTCCCATATATAGAGACAGCGAACAATTAACCAAATATCTACTATTATTCAATCAATTTACCAAAAACTTAAACTTATTTAAGTTTGTCTGGAATTATGCCTCCACGCATTACTAAGATAATAGGGTCGACAGACAGACAGACGGACAACGAAGTGTTCCTTAGGTTTATGTTTTTCTTTTGAAGAACAATACCTTAAAAAATATACAAAAAATCTATGTAGTAGGTAGCACATACATAAAAGCAGCCAAAATAATAATTGTAACCTGTAAACACAACTTCCATACTTAAATTATTATACTTTTCCTAAAGGAGTAGATCCATCCCCGAGCCTCGAACTCGAACGACCCGATCACGACGAACATGCGCCCTATTTTTTAATGTGAGATATGAAATATCTGGGAGCCAAATTTACGTAAAAAAATATCTAAATATAAATTTAAGAAATATTAGTGGCATTTAATATATACGTACACCATCAGATCCTGAAATGGTCAACACTGTACTGGTTTCGCAATGTCAACGTTACCAACAACGAACATTCTTAAAAACGTTCAGTTATTCCCACCCATTCTAGAGTATAATTCTGGGGGTAATATTCTGTCTCTAAGATAAACGACCACACCCTGAATTGGTCAACGATGTACTGGTTTTATATTGTCAGTATCGTCACTGGAAGGGCAATAATACTAAAGCTCCATTTTGGCGAAAATGATTTATCTACATCGTTGGATTGGAAAAAATAATCCAAGTACTGAAATACTGGACTGCTCCTATTTATTCATAGATGTCGATAATTTTTTCCACGTAAGTATAAACAGCCAAACCTAACCTAATCGAATTCTTCTTCCATCTGAATTAAGTGTTTTGTTAGCACTACTACTTCTTCCTTGTTTTCGACTTAATGTATGTTAAGATTATGTTTTTTGTTTTTATCTGACCAAGTAATAATGTCTGTAAGACGGTCCCCATTCACCAGATCACGCAAATCGGGTGGTTTAGCAGGTACCTGAGATGTACCATACTATTAGGTTTTAAGATCAATGTTTGATCGCCCCTCCACACTTGACTGCCTGAGAGTTAAACACTTTTGTGGGAATTCAGAAGTCAAAGAGGCCCCCGGTCATCTGGGGGGATTCGCAACTGTGACACCAGCTAGATTTATGGTAATAAAAGGATCCCCTACGCAATAGCAGGGCCCGCCTCTCAACCGGAAAATTCTCTTCTCCTGAATTTATTTCTGAATAACTCTGGGGTTTTTATGTGTAACTTCCAATTACGTAAAACCGAGCTTTTCGCCCAAGAACCTGGTTCAGCATAGCAGTGATAGCCTAGCGGTTAGAACATTGGGCTCTGGATCGAAGGGGCCCGAGTTCAAATCCTGGCACGCACCTTTGATTTTCAAATATTATGTGCGTATTAGAAGTTAATTATCACTTGCTTTGGTGAAGGAAAACATCGTGAGGAAACCTGCACACCGGAGAGTTCTCCATAAAGTTCTCAAAGGTGTGTGAAGTCTACCAATTCGCACTTGGCCAGCGTGGTAGACTGTGGCCTATATCCTTCATGTTGTGAAAGGAGACCCCGAGCCCAGCAGTGGGACAATTATGGGTTGTTCCTTTACTCGTATATAGCTCGATATATCTTAATCAAAAGCTTTGCTAGATCATAAACAACTGTCTCTAAACTTGATAGAATGGAAATTCAATCATCTTGATAATTTATTATTTTTTCTTTCTTTTATTTTCTTTCTCGGATGACAACGCATGGATGATGCCTTTTAAGTCTGATCACGGACGACGCACTCATTCTTCGATGGAAAGCGGTGACCATTTACAATCGGGTGGCTCGTCTGCTCTTACGTGGATATTTGCAATTACGTCCGGTCATATAAATTGCCTATGCCGGCCGGCTTGGTAGTCACTGACCAGTAGATGACAGCAGTAGATGATTATTCGCAAATATTTTGATTTTTTACTCATTTTGATTATTAAATATGTAAAGGATTTGTATTTTTATTATTATCTCCTGTGTGCCTATTTCGACATTACAGTAAGGAAATCTAAATTATACAGATAATACTTTGTCGGAATTTAAGGTTTTTATTTATTTACAAAAAAAGCATTTCTTGGTAAATTTACTAAATTGTGTCATAATAGATATTATCGTTAACTCTGATCCACACCATCATACAGTAAATCTATATTAATCCGATAGCAAAATCTTAGTTATGTGTAGTAGGGAAACTAATTAGTTTCCCTACTCAATTAATAATAAATAAGTTAATTTACAAAAACCCCAATGTTTGACGACCCTGTAGCCTAGTTGATAGCGACCCTGTCTGCGAAGAAAGGGGTCCCGGGTTCGATTCCCGGCCGGGGCAGATATTTATGTGACAGATAAATATTTGTACCCGGGTCATGGGTGTTACTGTGATGTGTTACGTGTCGTCCATGCGACCTGCGACGCAGATTAAAACCTGCTGCGGGGGGTAAGCCTTTATTTATTTTTTATTTATTAGTTTATTTTAAGTATTTTAAGTATACATAGGTACAATTAATTTCAAGAAAAAGATTTATTCTCGGTATATTAACTTTACTCTTGTTCTCAGACTTACTCAGTTACCTAAACTGACATCTGTTGTTGATTAGCAGAACTAATTCACTGCAAAATCATAAATTAAACAAAAAATATGTACACACTAATTTTTTCAAATAAATAACGAATATTTCCGATACTAAACAGTCCCTTTTATCCCTCTATAGGGTACTTTCACAATTTCTTGCTGTTATATGGCGTATCAAAAAGTCCTATTTATTGATATCTCAGCTTTTAAACGACAACTCACAATGAAACATACACCAGATTTTAAGTTAGACCACCAGCAATAAAATTATGAAAACCGCATTCGATTTCATCCAGTAGTTTTGGCGTGATGCGGTGTCAAACATACAGACAGACAAGATTTTTAAAAATGACAGATTTGCAATCTACTGCTCCTATTGAGTCCCCTGATATCAAATTTTCTTAAATATCTTCAACGTACAGACATTATCGATTTACTGTTTTATAATATAATATAGATTATTATCCTTGACGACCTTATTATGTAGATATTATTAATTATTTGACGACCTGCGTGGCGTATGGTTGCTACGCTGGACTTAGGGATTGCAATCCGGAAAACCGGATCCGGTAATCCGGCCGGATCCGGCGTTTTTTACGCATACCGGATCCGGTGACCGGATCCGGTCACGCCAATGTTTGTAAAATGATCACCCCGTTGCTAGTTTAGACGCTTTGAATGCCTGGTACAGATGTTGTAATTAATCTAATATTGCAATTGGGTATTCCTAACATTCATTAGGGATGTAATGTACAACACAAATTACTGAATGGATAAATTCATAATTCATAATAAAGGGTGAAATTGACTTCGAAAATTGACTTGAATCGCTGAATGTGACCTTTTTCTGTTCCATCGGCTGCATGGCACTGCATTTAATTTTTAATAATTGTATTTAGATTTAAGCATATTGTTGTATCTGTTACAGTGCCATGTGAGTGAAATAAATGTTTTGTTTTCTTTCTTCTTTCTTTCAAATTATAATTAACATTACTATATATATTACTTTAGTATTACTTCTTGTTTATAATTAGTAATATTTGCCCTAAATAGATGTAGGTGTAAGGTATAGGTGTACCTATTTCAATTGATGCGCGATAACATGACAACAGAAAAACCCCCTTAAACATATAAATATGTACGGTACTTAGTTGTTAATATATTTTTTAGAAGACAAGATATGTTGACAATCTGTTCTACTTCTATCCAAGGGGAAGTAGCCACGTTAGCTTCGTCATTCGTTATTCGTTATTTAGTCACGATGTCGCATTGGACGGGAGCACAACGCTCCATCGCAATCGAAACGTATTTTAAGGAGAATGATTCGTCTGTAACTGCTCGTCAAAGATTTTTTTCGCGTTACAAAATTGACGTTTATGGGATGCTCCAAGTAAAAATCTAATCTATCATGGGTGCGTAGGTTTCGAGCAACAGGTTCAACAGTAAACTACCTCCGGCCGAATGTCGAGAACAAATGAAAACATTGAATTGGTCGCTAACAGTTTGAATGATAATCTACGGAGAAGTTGGTAAGTCGTTTTGGTGACATCCCCTGGCCACCTAGGTCACCGGATCTCACCCTTATGGATTATTTTCTGTGGGGGTACCTAAAAAGTAAAGTGTATAAAACAACTGCGACTATTTCTGCACTTAAAGAAAATATTGCTCGTGAAATTAGTGCTATCCCAACATCTCTTCTTTAGCGTCTTCTTCCGTGTCACCGCAAGGCAATACTGAGGCCAGATTTCAAGTGTGTGTCCAACGTGATCGTCAACATTAGATGACATAATTTATAAGAAATGAAACCCGCACTTCTCTTCTTTATAATTATTATTAAAATATTTTTTATCTCTCAGTTTTTTTAATTTAAATTTGAAAACCGAATTCTGCCACCGGACACCCTTTATAATATAGTATAAGTTTGTCATACAAACTAGGTAGGTGAACCGTATCCACTTCGCTGGATGTCAAACAATTTTACTTGTGATTAAGTAGAATATAATTTTATTAATCACAATAAAATAAAGCCCATGTCACTAAGGAATAATATAGCTTTTTATTGGTGTAAAAGTCTTTGAAATTGGTCCAGTAGTTTTTGAGTTTGTCCATTACAAAAGAAAAAGTATATCAAACCTTTCCTCTTCATATTATTAAGTATAAATAATCATTAGGTGCCACCTGACTTGACCCATGTGAGTATTACGGCTCGGTTGCGTTTTTTTTGTCTTTTCGCATTTGGGTTCCTTTATAATCCAAAAGAAAAAAATTCACCTCAAAAACAGTCTATATCGGAACGAGAAGGAAAAATTCTGATTACGTCCTCAATCCGGTCGGATCCGGCTGGATCCGGCCGGAATGGTGAAAATCCGGTAAAATCCAGCCGGATTGAAAACGACACCGGATTGCAATCCTTAGCTGGACTGCCGTTCAAAGGGTCCCCCTGGGTCTTGGGTTCAATTCCCAGCGAAGCGGAAATTTGATGAATTTCTGTTCTCGGTGCGTTGTCCATGGCACCCACGATACAGGGAATCTTAGTGTGGGGCTATGAGTGTGAAGTGTCTGTCTGTTCCTTATAATATAGTCTACAAAATCGAAATGACTTCAAACCATTAATGGCCCACTAATGAGCACGGGTCTCTCCTCTTGAGGAGGCCTAGAGCATACTCCACCACGCTGCTCCAGTGCGGATTGGTGGAGGGGTTAGTGGCCAACCCAATTGTCGAAAGTTTTCATGCTGCCCGAGGGCTTCCGACATGGCTTAACGACTGTTATCTTACGATAACAACCGGGACCGATGGCTTTACGTGCCCTCCGAAGCACGAAAGCGCTCAAGAAATTTTTGCCACTATTATAGCGGTCACCCATCTAACTACCGACCGTGCCCGCTGTTGCATAACTTTGTCGATCGCTCAGGATCGACGTAAGCCGCCGGGCTATGAGCGCTTCCACTATCTATCAATCATCTATCAGCTGTATTAGGTACCTATTCTTAAAAAGACTTCCTTGAAAGGTTTTCTCTTCAGATATTAATTGATGCCTTAAGTGGTACCACTTTTACCTATTAAATATATGTATTATATTTATTTAATGGTAGGCAGGCATATTTTCTTAATTCGAGAGAAGTCTAAGCTATGTCTATGGCACATGCTATGAACATAAAAGCTTTCTTTTACGGCCGGATTCCACATAAACATTTTATGAACCCTTATTTTTTACAAAGCATTTGTATGAATAGACAACTTAGTTTAACATCTTCCGTAATCCGACACGGGGTACGGCGCCCGGGCGCCCGGGCGGCTTGAAATTTGACTCGAGACCAGTAACAATGAATGTTTGATTGTTATAAACAAATAAAAATAAAAAGTAAAAATAAGAATCAGATTTAGAATTGGATTTGTCTAATCGTTTTGAATTGATTTAATCACTTTGAAGAAATGATTCATTGCATTGAATAACAGCCAAAAGGGTAGACTCTGCGAACTTGCGAAACGAGAGGTCCCGGGTTTGATTTGGTTTAAACAAAAAATAATTTAAAAAATCTAAATATGTTAAATGTAATGTAAATCTAAATATGTATGTGCTTCAAACTTTGAATGACCTATTCAACAATAAATACCCAGCTTGGTGTACTGTAGAGAAAAAAAAATCTCCCCACTTTACGTGTAGGCGAGGTACTCTGAGTTTTTTTAACATTTTATTCTACGACTTTCTAGTTTTCATATGAATATTTGTATATCCTTGCTAAATTGCAGCTTTTTATGGGTCTCTGCGATACGCTGCGAACGGATATGACGAAACTATAAGGGTTCCGTTTATAATCATAAGGAAACTATGTATAAGGAAACCCTTAAAAGAGAAAGAACTAGCCTTCAAAGACTCAATTCCCACCCGTATCGCGACAAACATGAGCATATTGCATTTTACCTACAACTTTTGAAATAGTCAAGTATGTGTGCTGTATCTCAAATGCCTGTAATTACGATCAACTTAAACACTTCACACTTCGTTTAAGGCGCGGTGTGATCTCAATATTCACAAAACTGGGTTTCTTTGGTGCTTGAGTACGAGGAAACCCAATGAAAATATCGCACGCAAAAAATACAGAGCATAGAAAAAGGTCTAAAGAAAAATGTTAACCGAATAGAATATTAAATAGTTGTTTGATATTCTCAATAAAAAATCGTAATTTGCTATACAAAAATAAACTTAATCGTCGAAGTTCTCTGTATTTTCAGCGGTAACAACATTTTTTTTTTTGAGAATATAATACGTATATGGTTTTATTAAAACTTAAACCAGACAGATATTGAATTTAATATGTATATTTTGAATAACCTAAGGAAAACCCTCAAATTAAATGTTTATTCGCAATCTAGTTACATTGTTAGCAAAAATATGCTCTGCAATTTTGAACCCTATTCAGCGTCACGTAAATGTAACATTAGATTAGCGCAGATATGCGGCTGTGTGAGTGAAATCAACGTTTTTAAATCGTAGTCATACCGCGCCTTAAGAATAATTTACAATCCCCGAAATATTTTTAAGAGGTCATAATTGTGCTTGAGTATTTCAAAAAGCTGCCAAAGTTTCCGATTGCTCTGCGAGCTACGAGTTGTCGTGTGCCCCATAAAATTGCGGGTTTATGGTGTGGACTAGCCATTATGTTATTGAATTTGTTTGGAACACAGATAAGTTTGAAAGTGTTTAATTTTTTTGGGGAGTGTTAGATATTTTGTTTTTACTTACGTTTCGTTATTATAAGTCACTAAATGGCAAAGACGCTAGGGAGTGACTGCCGTAGAGCAGTTGATTCGGTAAATGTTGTATGTAGTAGGCTAGTACCTACATAGGTGTATGTAATGTTAAATTATTCTGTATTTGAGTATTGGACTGTGGTGAAGGTGGACTGATGACCTGAAGAAGACAGCGAGCATCCGTTGGATTCGGAAGGCTCAGGATCGGTCACTATGGCGCAAATTAGGGGAGGCCTATGTCCAGCAGTAGACCTTCAAGGGCTGATGGATGGATGGAATCTTTTTAAAATATGTGCTGAGGAGTTTCGTTCAATATTTCTTTGGGTTAGGTCTTTTGGACCACAGGTGTTTTTTTCACCACAGTCTAAATATTATTGCTAGCCGCGCACTTTGTATAATAAGAACGGCTTCTCACATGTATACCAACAGGCACAATAGGATCCTGTCAAATATCTATTATAATTACAAATATTTAAAGACAAAAAACCTAACAAAAATACATTATATTTTAAATACTGTATAAATACGTATTATAGATGGATAATTCCCAGTCTATTCTATTCTATATTATTTTTTCTCTTCTGTGTAAAAATGTGTGTGAAGTAAGTCGAAAGTTGAAAAATTTTAAATTTTACTGATGTGCATTGTATTGCCATCTAGTGTCGAGTAGTTCAACTATTTAGTACGAAGGTGGACAACTTAAGTATTTCTGAAAGTAGTTTAACAGAAGCTTAATAGATGTCACTGTTTCAAAAAGTACATCAAGGCTCCAGTAGATGTCACTATAATTGTATGCACTGTATCTTAAGGTTTGTAGCGGTTTCAGTGTGGGCTTCAGCTTATTTCATATCGCTTACGAAATTCGCATTATGCTCCCAAACCACTGGCTCTACTAGAAATATGTATTAGACATAAAAATGATAGTCTCCTTATGGGCCACAACTTTTATAAAAAATTCAGTAAAATCAATATTTAGCCAAATAAACGCAAAAAAATTAAAAATGTTTTTTCAAGGTAATTCAAGACCTTTTTAATTTTTATGGTATTTTGCTTATGATATACGTTATTAGAGCATCAAATACATCCTCCTCCTCCTTGCGTCGGTCCCTCGTTACTGAGGATGGTAGCTCCGGTCTAATATATGTAACCTTCTTTGTGATGTTTCTGCATCTTTGCCGGTTCTCTGCTGTGTGGTACCTAAGCACTGTAGATATGGATGTCAAGCGCCTCTTTGACCTGGTCCATCCAACGTCTCGGGCTGCGTCCGCGTGGTTTTTTTCCTGAGATCTTCCTCGTAAGCATGAGCTTTTCTATGCTGCCCGCGTCTTTTTTTGCTATGTGATCGAAGTACCTACTCGAGTGTTTTCCGCAGACAGGTCGTAGATATCCGAGTCTTGATGCCTAATGTTTTTAAGATCGAGACGTTGGTTCTATGCTCTGTCCAGCTGATATTCAGCATTTGCCTCCAGCATATCTCGAATGCATCTATGTATTCTCCCGCGATCAGCAGCCTTTAAGGTCCACGTCTCAGTTCCATAAAATACATAGGTATACCAAAATTCAGATTAATCGGAGGTATGGGCTAAAAGGAAGTGCAGTGCACCCAATCTCTTTGCGAACCATTTAACTAAGATACCGTTGTTTTGTTAATACTATGTAGGAACAATAAAAGGCACTAACAGCGTGACAGTCGTATTCCTTAACAAATGGGAGTGTATCTGATTAATTGTGCCGTAATTGACTAATCATGTGCCGCGGCCGCACGCGCCTTTCTGCCGACTCATCGCGAAACGATAGGGTTGTCACTTTGTTCTAAGTCATAAAGAACTATTTTTATTAAACCGTTTTATTTAGTTTAGGTACCTTGTTTGTTTGGTTTAAAACTTTCAAGTCTTATTAGATCTAATTCCGCTTATTCTAATGAGTTGAAATTTTACATATTACTTTTAGTTCTGATGACAATGCATTTTTGTGATAAGTATGACCTGATAGGTACGCGTAGTACAGGATTGGCTCCAGGCTAGGAAAGTAAAACTACTTTAGTCGCGACTTGAGAGTAACTCAGATTATTTTTCGGGCGGAAATAACATTTTATACTTAGTCGTGGACGCAGTTTCCGATATTTAAAATTGAAAACAAAACCATAAACAAAATTGAAGTACAGATACATAATTCTATTAAGATTACATGTATCTGTGACAAGTCTATAGATAAATTTTTTTTAAATGGAAATAGCCGGCAAAGGAGCTGACGATCCACCTGATGTTAAGTGGCTATCGTCGCCCATGGACATCAGCAACACCAAAGGCATCACTGATGCGTTGCCGGCCAAAAAAGAGAGAAGAAAAAGAAAGAAAGAACTGCCTCTCAAGCCCCCAGCCGGAACACGACGAGTCGTTTGGCGGCTGACTCATGCTCGAGGGTGATAGCTATCCAGGCGAACCCCATGGAGAAATAATAATAGTAATTATGGTATTAATTAAGAATTAAAATCAATATTACCAATATAATCCCTCGAGGGGCCCTACCACCAGCGGGCCGGATTTAGTCGCCTTTTACGACACCCATCCGGCGTGGGATTGGGGTTATTATTCTAAGCTGCCCCAATACGGCTAAATAAGTATCACGGGGTAACGAATAATAAAATTAAATCTTTATCAATGGTATTATTAACGGTTATTCTAATAAGTATAACGGGTATTCTAAAATTTATTACAACCTCATCCTGTATGTCCTGTTTAGACTCAATAAAAGCCGCCCTGAAGTAAGAAATTGCCGGCAAATATCAATGCAAATAAATTTTCATTTCTGTAGCAACATAACGCACTACACTTTCTAGTTTCTACAACACTTACTTGCTTAGACGGGGCTTGAAACAAGATTATGAAGATTTGTTGCTAGTTTTGTCTAATACTTAGAGTAATATGAACGTTTTGTGCTAAGATTTGCCAGCCCTGCTTATCACAAAGACGATCGCCGAATCGAATCACTCGACTAAATGATCGAATCATTCGACAAAATAATCGAATTATTCGATTGTTCTAAGCGCCCGCCGCTGTGGGTGGTCGATGCGTTCTTGCTGACATCACTAAATAGATAATTACATGTCATGTTCCCTGCCTAACAGTAATTATAAATAGTTTTTGGATAGATATGTTACACCAAAAGAAAGAAAAGGCTCATTGGGCGAAAAAAAACGTCTGAAGTCTACAATATGTTACCTACCTTAAGATCTATGTGAAGCTGTAAAGCTCAACAGCAACTGTCCATTAAAAAAAAAACAATACCAATACGTTGTCGGCTAAATAGAAAACAATAATTACTTATTCTACTTTCTAGCATTGTAATCCATTTTTTAATAATCCCATATTTATGGCAATACAATATAAATTCAATGAAGATACGCAACACAGCAAAGTCATTTATATACTCTGTGATATAGCTCTGTGAGCAAAGTTTCCGTCAATCACTATAATACGTTGGTTTCCGTCAAACGCCGTCAAATCTAAATTTCTGTCAAGCAAAACCTGGTAAAAACCTAAGATGACGGGAATATTGGCCAAATTCCGCGGCCTTCCATCACAGTTCCCTTTGATCCGTGGCATGGTGTCCTATGCCATTATCTGGCCAAGTTGCAGCTTGGTCCAGGAGTATATTGAACACGGTACGAGGATAAAGGACGCTGATTGGACCAGGGCCGCTCGGTTCAGTTTTTTCGGGACATTTTTCATGGCTCCTGTGTTCTATAGCTGGATGAAGTATTCGGGGCGGTTCTTCAAGAAGAAAACGCTCGCCACCGCTGTGACAAGAGCTGTCATAGAACAGGTATTGAATAAGTTGTAAACAAGTGATTAAGTAGCGACGACTCTGTAGCCCAGTTTATAGTCTCGGGTTCTATTTCCGGCTGGGGTTATATGTTATTTGTGTACCATACGATCCGCAACGCAAGGAGCCTAGTCTAGTGTAGGGGTGTGAGCTTTTAATTACTTCACTTGTCAGACTTCAAAGTACTTGGGCTTTTTTTACACCTACAACGTTTTATATTATTATATCTAATTATGTAGTATGTTTGCAGCTTATTCTTCGTGTTTTAATAGCTAGTACCCGGATGACCGAGCTTGCTTTTTTTTACAAACAAAGCTAGCTGAAGTAGCTTTTTTGTTGCTACACGCCCATAGATGTCAGGAAGAGTCTATTGTAGCAGTTTTTCATTGCCTGAAAACACGGATAAAACGAAATTAAAAAAAAAAAATCATAGCTAGATCGATTTATCACCCTCGAAAACCCCTGCATACTAAATTTCATGAAAATCGTTGGCGCCATTTCCGAGATTCAGAAAATATACATGTTTAGAAGAATTGCTTGTTAAAGTTATTAGATGTAGTGTGCCCTAAGATTGTCTCCTAGAAATTACTAGAAAACCAAGACTATCAGCATAGTGTGCACAAGAGTGCACTACAATCAATAAAATATGCTATGTAATATTTGTTGCCTCCATTTCGATTTTGATATCGCAATCATTTTTTTCTCTTGAAGCTTAACAGGTTTTAAAATAATTTCCTACATTTCAGGTATCGTATTCCCCACTAGCAATGGCATACTTCTTCTTCGGAATGAGTCTTCTGGAGATGAAACCAATAGAAGTTTGCGTCAACGAAGTCAGAGAAAAGTTTTGGCCAACATACAAGATAGGAGTCATCTTCTGGCCGACGGCGCAAACTCTTAACTTCTACTTTATCTCCGAGAAGAACAGAATAGTGTTCGTGAGTGCAGCCAGTTTTGTGTGGACTGTGTATTTGGCGCACATGAAAGCGAAAGACCAGAAATTCAAGTTGTTGGAAGTGCCAACACAAGCTGGTGAGATCGAACGTGCTACGGATAATCCAGACTAAATGTTTGACAGGAATCAAATACAATTTATCGGCAATTTTGGTTTAATCTTTGCAATTCAAAGTTCAACCTAACTAAGGGTTAACTATTGATCTCTCTCTTTACTTATTATTATTACTTTCTTATTCTCTTCCATTACTGAGGGAGGAGGCCTAGGGTATAATCTAGCACGCCCAAAGGTTTCCGATATGACTTAACGACCGTTATCTTACGATGACTACGTGCCCTTCGAAGCACGGACGCAACCACGAAATGTTTGCCACTAGCAGCCACTATTACTGTAACAATCTGTTACTTCACTTTGTCGATCACTTAGGCTCGATGCAAGCCGCCGACCGGGCTATGAGCGCTTCAGCTATATGCTGGGCTATTTACAATTTATATAAAAATAGTTCGCTATAAATAAATAATATAATAAATCGAGTACACACTAATACCCGCAGTAGGTTTTAACCTGTGTCGCGGGTGGCATAGATGACACAAAGTTTAACACATCGCAATAACATCCATGACCCGAGTACAAATATTTATCTGTCACTTAATATCTGCCCCTGGCGGAAATCGAACCCGAGACCCCTTGCTTCGCTAGCAGGGTCGCTACCAACTAGGTTCCGCAGTTATTCGTAGTTTTCCGCAGTATTCCGCAGTTAGTTACAGCACTGAGGGCTTGCTTAAAATACTCCTATTTATAACAGGACTAATGCCCAGCGATGGGAATATTGGTTTGTGAAGATGTTTTTAAGTGATCGGTCATTCGTATCTGTGTGTGGTTAATGATTGTTTTTCGAAATTATTTTTTGTAAAAAACAGTCAAGTTCCAAACGTGTGGTTGGTGTTCCCGCTAATTATTTTTAATTTATTATTTTCTTTTATATTTATTAATTCATCGAATTTTATCGAAAACTAACTATCTACTTGACTTCACCGATATTAAGTAAATTATTCACAAATATATCGAGCATTAATTATTTCCTTAGCTTACCGATATATTATTTGCAGAATAAACTAACTTATCTCATTATTTATATGGGGCCATCCATAAATTACGTCATACGTTAGGTGACACACACATTGTGTGACAAGGGGTGGGAGGGGGTCCTAAATTTCATGACGTCACATTTCAAAATCAAGTAATTGGTATGTAAGTATAGGTAAAAAATAATAGAACTTATTTCGGAACGGATGTTTTAATTTAATAATTTCTAGGTGTAAAATTTCATAATATGTGACGTCACACTAGGGGGGAGGTCTCAAAAATGTGACCAGTTGTGACAAGGAGGGGGGAGGGGTCAAAAAGTCATGAAATTAGTGTGACGTTATTTATGGATGGCCTTATATGACTCTACTAATTTCTAATAATCTTTAAAGATCCTGAAAGTAATTTAAGGTTGAATTCTGTTCTTAGAACGTTACAGTGAAATTTAAGCAAAAACTTTATCCTCCAATCTTATAGGTAATACTAATCCCAATCCCACGCTGGACTGATGTCGTAAGAGGCGTCAAAGTAATACTGATTTTTAATATCATAGAAATAAAACCATTGTTATCTCTACGTGGTGAGGTCCGCCTACCATTGTTTTGCTTACGTCAGCCGCCAAACAACTCGTCCTGTCTTGTAAAGTCTATCTTTTTCTTTTCTCTTGCCTGGCCGGCATCAGTGATGCCTTTGGTGTCGTCCATGAAAAACATGTCACAACTTATTTCCCCTGTTTTTGTTAGTATCTTACAATATTAATTTAATAATATTCAATATTATTCCAAACGAATGTTTCATCATTCACCGCGGATCCTTAAACCCACCCAACCCGACACATTCTTCATTTTTTTCTTCAAAATCACAAAAAGAAGACATTTATTAAAATTAATAATGACAATGAATATTTATGAAGTTATTTTTATTGGCGTCATTAATCATGTTTTGTCAACGCCGAGACGCCGTTTCGTTGACTCGATATTTTTTGTTGATTTCAACCGTTTTCCATAATCGATTTTGTTATTATATGCGGACTAATCGATGTTGGTTTTTTACGAGGCTCCTTCATTTGGAATTGACATCTCAACATCTAGTATCATTTTCTTAGGGCAGATATAACCCAACATTGTTCTGCGATAGAATTTCATACCGAGTATGACCTTATTACAAGTACTATTCACGGACGTAAAAAAAGAACGGACGTAACCTTGTCTAATCGAGAGTGAAGCATAGCAATGACAGCTCGCTTACCATGTGTGCGTAATTTTGTAATTTTTGATTCGCGATGGTGTCAATGTCATAGCAGTATGGTGTCAATGTGTGGGTGTGTGTACTTGTATGAACAGAGAGTTGGTATTACTATGGGTGCTTCACTGAATTTGTTCTTGGGATTACGTCCGTCTTTTTTTACGTCCGTGGTACTATTATTCCTTCTGTGGTATGACTAAGTATCGTATTCATCGTTTTAATATTGTCATGGTAACAACGATTGGCATTAATATTATTCTTAAAATTGACATGCTCACGAAAGTTAAATTACGCTATATAAACGTTTTATTTTATATTTAGTTGCCTTATATGTTTTTTCATCATGTACTCAGTTCCCTTTTATTCTTTAATCTGGGATGTACTCATGAACTATTCGAGGGATAGTAACTCTGATATAATATAACATGATATTTGATCACTTCTGCCTTCAACTGTGAAGTTTTGCAGTACCGGCACAGAAGAAAGAGAATAGCAGAGTCAAGCTGGGCTAGTAATTAGGCCTTATTTAGTCATTGGTGTGTGCTGTCGTCATCATCGCTACCCATAAATATCCCATTACTGGGCTCCTCCTTACTATGAGGCCATCAGCCATAGTTATACCACTCCACTCAGACCTCCATAGTAGCCTCAAGTTAATACCACCGAATTAAAAAAGTAGAACCTACCTTTCATAAAATTATCGAAGTACAAAATAATTGTTTTAATTTCTACTAAGCACGTAATTTTACTTTTATTTTACGTGCGTACTAAACACAACATAATGATTGTCAGTATAGAAATATTTTTCCTTTTTAATGGAGCAGTGACAGTCGCAGGGTTAGGTATATTTTAAGATTTTTAGGCAATCATCTCTAAATAACGTAAAAAACCTACTTATTAAAACAAATAAATCTATCGGACGATTTAATATTTAACCGAATATTAAAATCCCAAAAGAGTAAATTCATAATTATATCGTTTTAAAGTTACTATATGATAATGATTGTAGTCGACAATTGGGACTATTGGGAGATCACTCTTTGCTGTTTATTAAGTTAATAAAATAATGCCAACTTAATGAAAACATTAGATTTAGAAGACAGAAGATGAGAACATTAGAAGACAGAGTTAAATTAATTGTAATCTGTTTGTGTGTTCACAGTGAGTTACAATATAAATTGAGCTTGTAGCAGGTGAGGTTGTAGAAAAAGTGTAGAATGAGCTTCCTTCCAAGATTTTCTCGCAGCGGTATTACACGGGGTTCTTCAAGAACGGTGTAAAAAGAGCCCTCCTTTAAGACCGGCGAAGCATTGGTGTTGCTCAACTTAAGCCCAATGCTTACGCAACGGGCTTTTTCCCGTACGGGACGGGACTTAAAAGCATAGACATAATACAGATAGACTAGGCAAGGTATCTGAGCATATGTAAGTGAAACCGTCACGCTGCGAAGAGAGAGAAAGAAAGGCAGGAGGTAAACCTATCCTTGTCTTACTTACGAGTTACGCGAGTCTCTTTCTCTTTCTAATAGCGTGACGCAAAGAAGGCCCGCTTGTCTAGTCTATCTGTATTATGTCTATGCTTAAAAGACGGGACATAAACTTAAAAAAGTGTGTGCGTGTAATCTTTACACGCGATTGAAGTAAAACTTCTTTGACGTTGGTGACAGGTACTACCAAAAAATGTAACTTAATTTAAAACAAATATAATATTAGGTACAGTTTATTCATTTTTATAAACAATATACTTTATAGAAACGAATATAAAGGTATTATTACTATTAATAATACTGTTATTCGTTACCCCGTGATACTTAATTAATCTATAGACTTATCACAGATACAATGTAATCTTTATAGAATTATGTTTATGGTTTTGTTTTCATTTGACATTCAACAGACTATAGACTATAGAGCCTTATTTCCGTCCGAATACTTCCGTCCGAAAAATAATCTGAGTTACTCTCAAGACGCGCCTAAAGAAGTTTTACTTAAAAAAATCAATAAGATTATTTTATCTGAAGTGTACAAGTAAGATTATAAGATAAGAGTAACGCGCTGTTCTGCGTGGGCGAATCAACGCGAACGCGAAGCGAAGCAGTGCGAAGCGAAAATAACAAACAGTCGAGATGTATTGAAGTGTCCTACGTGACCAAAAGCACGCAGAGGGCGTTGCGGTGCGGCGCGGTTTGAAGCGAACGCGATCAGTTGGTTTGATTTTTCGCGCGAACTTCAGCGGCGCGGCGTATGTCAGTGGCGGTGAAGTAACAATTCGCGCGCACGCAGGACAGAGTCGCCGCTTCGCTCCGCGTCGCACGGAATTCGCATTGGACCGCTTCGCAATCGCGTTCGCGTTGATTCGCGAACGCAGGACACGGTGTAAGTATTGCCCCATCCAGATTTTTTTAAATTTTTTTCAAATTCGACATTTACTCACGCACTATCAGTAACTTTGTACCAATTACTAATAACAAGTTTTTCAAAGGTATGAACTGAAACTAGAACCACTTTGCCCTATATTACCTGAGGGAAATAACAATGAAAGTGTTCGGTATGATGACTGCATTACACAATCGATCTGACAGCTGTCAGTTGAAGAGAGCGGGTTATTGTGTAGATAATAGCAAAGTTGTGGGGGTGGCAGTATAATACAGTTGTTATAGTAGAAATCGAGAACGATGTACGAATATTTGGTTTTTAAAAGCTTTGGTAAAAGAACAGATTCTTATAAGGACAAATTCTCGTAAGAACATATTGACAAAATAACGGAACTGTCCCACGCAAAAATAATTGACAATTGTAAATTGTTACCGATTTCCGCTACTGCACGGACCTGAAAAAAAGACTGATGTAAACTCTTCTAATCGAGAGTGAAGCATAGCAATGGCCGCCGGCTTACCATGTGTGCGTAATTTTTGATTCGCGATTGAAGCAGTATGGTGTCAATGTGTGGATGTGTGTACGAATAGAGAGTTGGTATTACTATGGGTGCTTCACTGAATTTGTTATTACGTCCGTCTTTTTTTTAGGTTCATGGGTTAAGTACTGCTAATATAAACCTGTTAGATATAGTAACTACCCTTTTTTCATCGGGAAACATATCTTAATTACATGCCCGTATTTGAAAAAAAAAAATCCTTATAGGTGGAAATCTTTTATAAATGTAATTTCTGTTTTCAAAACCCCTAATTCTCACCACCTAACAATACCTTTGAAACACTAGTACAAACTTCCATGCTTCTAGTTCAGTATTCAGGGACAATTAGTAGCAATTTTTTATATAAACACACACTCATACCCACGCAGTAGGTACCTGTGTCGCGAGTGACATTGACTATCTATACATATAACACATAACAATCACACCCATGATCCGATTACAAATATATTTATCTGTCACAAATATCTGCCCCGGCCGGGAATCGAACCCGGGACCCGTCACTTCGCAGGCAGGATCGCTATCGCTACCAAATAGGCTCCAACAGGGTCGTTCATCATTACATTACATCATTTTCATACACCGAATTGTCAGGTCGATAATTATCAGGTAATTATAATTACCAATCTCCAGAATAATCGACCTGACAATTCGGTGTATGAAAATGATGTAATGTAATGATGAACGACCCTGTTGGAGCCTATTTGGTAGCGATAGCGATCCTGCCTGATTATAATTACCAATCTCCAGAATAATCGACCTAGTCAACTAGTCAACAAAAAAACAACTTTTGCATGTAACATGAAAACTTTTGTCTAGTTATGTTTAGGACAAGGATAAGGGTACTAGAAATAAAATTAAAATGCTTAAAATACGAATAGTTTTTTTGTTATACTATTTTATAACATTTTAGAAATTTTGAATTTTTATCTACAAAAAGAAGTTATTTCGATTTATTGCAACATTAATATGAATTTATTTTTATGATTTTCGTCTGTACTTTGCTTCAGGAACGTCTCGTTTTAATGTCCAACTGTAATCCGCTAACATACGTGGTCTCCATTTGCCCTGATATCGTTTTTCTATGGTAGGAATGTCTTGATGGAATCTTTCACCGTGTTCATCGCTGACGGCGCCCAAATTTTCAGGAAAGAAGTGTAAATGAGAATAAAAAAAATGTATTTTCAACGACATGTTACAGCCCAAAGCCTTATAAGTAGATAAAAGCTCCGCGATAATACATTTATAGTCACTTGATCGGCGATTTCCTAGAAAATTCGAAGTTACTTTCATGAAAGCTGATTTTTCTAAATTACTAAGCTTTTACCAAATCATTGAGATCTCCTTGTGATAGAAGATGTGGCTCATTGATGAAGATGAGAAAGGTTCTTGAAAGTCAGGATCAAATGTCTCTTTTTCGATTTCTGGCGTAACGGACAGATCGCTAGTTTGAGGTGGTTCTGGTACCGGTAGATCTTCACTATGAGGGATCAGTCTTTTAGCTGATGGCAGGTCAGGACACTTGATTTTACTTTTAATTTTAATTGTAATACCTTTTGTATTAGTAAGACAAAAATAACAAGCAGACGAGTGGTTCGTTGGTTCCGTCCAAATCATAGGGATTGCAAAAGGCATAGATCGAGATCTTTTCCCCCATCCAGTGAGAAGACCCACACATGTAACACAACAGATGTGTGGAACCCACGCTTTGTCTTGTCCAATGGCAAAGCCAAAATACAGTTCATATAACTTAGTTACTAATGGTACAAATTCCTCCACTGAGTTTTGAAAGTAGTGGCACCACAAATGTAACAAAACTTGTCAGGATAATTTTTATACTTTCTTCACATTATTTAAGAATCACTTAACTCTAAAACAGAACAAAACACTACACTCTTCAAATAAACAAATTCTCTGAATGCGAAAGTGAAACAAAAATGGTTAATTTTTAATTCTGTTGGTAGTCGCTGTATCACGAAAACTAGACCTGAAGGAATCAAAATAAATATGGTAATAAAATGAGGATAGGTAGGTTATTTAAAATTAGCTAGCACCTTTCTTGTTACAAAATTTTGTTGACCAGTATTGAATAATATTTATATTCAGGAACTGGTTTGTGGAGAAAAAGGATTCATAAATGTAACAAACAGTAAGTTGAAGCGCTCATAGCCCGGCGGCTTGCGTCGATCCTATGCGATCGACAAAGTTAATCAACAGCGGACGCGGTCGGTAGTTGGATGGGTGACCGCTAGTGGCAAAAAATTCTTGAGCGTTTCCGTGCTTCGGAGGGCACGTAAAGGCGTCGATCCCGTTTGTTATCTTAAGATAACAGTCGTTAAGCCATGTCGGAGGCCCTGGGGCGGTTTGAAAACTTCCGACGCTCGGGTTGGCCACTAACCCCTCCACCAACCCGCTCTGGAGCAGCGTGGTGGAGTATGCTCTAGGCCTCCTCAAGAGGAGAGAACCGTGCCCAGTAGTGGACCATTAATGGGTTGAAGCCAGAAATGTAACAAAAACCAAGTGACACGCTACGTTACTACCTACAATATTATGAGTGTTGTATGTGACAACACACAATAAACATAAATAGTTATATGATTATCTGTTTATTTAAAATTAAGTAGATCAGTTCACCCTATCAATACCGTACACCGTACATAGATATAGGTATGGTGGTATACCTCGAGTGACTTCTTCATGAGATTGGCTCGTGGAAAACAAGGGCGATTAATTAGTCCGATAATATGTTGTATCGTCGCGCGTCGCTACCGTCTCGATTTAAACATTTGGGCCACAAAAGAGCCGAAACAGGTCCTTTTTCACTTAACGATCTCCACTCAACGCTACCAAAAAAATTGCTAAAAAACCCTTATACCTGACCCCTGAGTAGAACTGTATAGAGATGTTAGTTTTCATGTTTGAAAAAATGGCGTATTAGAATACGCCAATAAAATATTATTAATATCTATAATATAATTGTTTCATGTATTGAAATGGTAAATTTTTCTACTTATAAAGAAAATGTGTGCCTAAAAGGTATTTGAAATTGTATTATAGTCCTCTAGACTTAGTTATTTATACACTTGTGACCGTAAACCTTTTTTTATAGAATTATACACGACATTTCATTTTCATTAGAAGAATCCTTTATTGCTACTAAATATTTATTTAATTGGTAAAATTATAATCATACAACTCTCTCAGACAACTCATGATATGGCACATTTCCATACAAATCTACAATATCGACTTGTAAAAATTTACGCTTCAGGATATACATATAAGAATTTGAAATAACAGCTCTATAAAATTACCCAAATGAACTATTTCACGCTACACCATAGAGACTATATTTTGTAAAAGATAACGTTGACCGAAATCACAAGACATAAACTGGCGTTTTTTGTACAAAACGCGCAAACGGACAAAAAGGCCTCTCCTCACCTGCTGGCTGTCTTATTTATTGTTATTTGCTCACAAAAAGTCTATTGACGCAAAAAGGACCGATTCGGATTCCCTAAGTAATTGATTTAATTCCTGACATTTTATAATTAGTGTGAAATATGACTACGGTCTGGGTATGGGATTTATTTCGCCGCATATTTCCTTGGGAATATAACATTTTTAATGTCGTGATGATAAATTTAACAAGTGAATAAATATTTTTGAACTACATAATTGAGATTTTAATCCTGATTTCTACTTCTATTATTAAGTTGTTGTTGTGTGTACTTTTACATACAAACGATATACTGACATAGCCCAAAGAATAAGCAAGCCAATGAGACAGTGGGTTGGTTCTTGAATTGATGATGATGATCTTGAAGTGTTCTCGAATGGAGACCACAAACCGGCTGATCAGTGGAGGACCGTGGGATGTGGCACACCTTGGGAGAGGCGTATGTCCAGCAGTGGATAGATAAAGACTGATATTATGATGCTGATGATGAGACACACAACATGTTTGATATCTGTATATCAAACTCTTAGATATTTAGAATTACTCAAGATGTTTTTTATTTCCTTCACCGAAGTAAGAGATAAATAATTAATGTCTAATAGGCACATTACACGTGAGCAGTGATAGCCTAGCGGTTAGAACGTTGGTCTCCCGAACGAAGAGGCCCGAGTTCAAATCCTGACACGCACCTCTAATTTTCAAATATTATGTGCGTATTAGAAGTTAATTATCACTTGCTTCGGTGAAGGAAAACATCGTGAGGAAACCTGCACACCGGAGAGTTCTCCATAAAGTTCTCAAAAGTATGTGATGTCTACCAATCCGCACTTGGCCAGCATGGTAGACTATGGCCTAATTCCCCTCTCACATTGTGACAGGAGACCCCGAGCCCAGCAGTGGGACAATAAAATTATGGGTTGTTGCTTTGCTTTGCTTTGCTTTTTTAGGCACATAATTTGATAAATTAGAGGTGCGTGCACGCATCGAAGTACTAGACCATCACTGCTACAATTATTATTAATAAATTATTAATAATAATTCAACATACCACGCACAATAAAGGGAAGCAATCAAATTAAACTCTCGTAAACAGAAGATCGCTTATGATTGCGCTGCAAAATTTTAATTACGACAAAGGATGTATGCACAAGCGCATTTAAGATGGAAATGAGAGCCCAGAGGCCGCGATTTCTCTGCTTTATGATCAATTTACTAAATTCAAAGTTTAACTGCGAATTGAGATGAAATTTTTAGTATAAACACACAACCATTATAATTTTTATGATCATGTTAAGATGACGTTTCTTGGAGCAAGAACATTGAATATTCAATTTAAATGTATTTTTTTAATTTGAAATAATTAGTACCCATATATTATGCTTAAGTTTAAGTAGCAATAGCATAATAGGCTGTGATTTTTTGTAGTAATTTACGTATCTACCTAGATCTCAATAAGTACATTAAATACAAAAACTGTTAAAAATAGTTGAGAGGTCTGGCTTAGAAGCCCCTCTGCTCGTGGCATCTTGAACATCCTGGTAATAATATCCGAAACATTATTTAACAGATTCCTAATGGCCGAACTACAACCTATCCCTCATGTTTCTTCATAGCCGTTGGTTGGTTGGAAGAAAATGCTGTGTTAGCATAAAGCCAACTTATTGTATCTTTTTTAAATCCAATAAAGTGTTATCATGTCATTTTATTTAATTCCATTTTATCCCGTCCACGTTAGTAAGTTTGTCATCAGCAAGACCATTCATCATCCTCCGTCTAGGAGACGTTAAACGTTTTTGATGATTATGTCTGGGAAAGCCAAGAAAATAACGAGTTTCCTCGTTAAGAACTACCTACGCCAACGCGTCTGTGATGTTGGTCATACAGACGGTATGAAATGGGTGGTAGGGACTAGGGAATGCTATATCGCGAGATTTTAGACCTAGCTGAGATCTTACGAGACCATAGAGCTAGTCTCGCGAGCTCTACCTCTATTTCAAGATCTCGCGAGATCGAGATTGCATTCCTTAGTTGTCATCATTAAGTAAGTATGGTGACTTTTATCTTTTCTTGGCTATTGATATAAAAATAATTATCAGCTTGATTTGTCGTTTATATGCCAGTGGCATCTCAAATTATACATGACTTATCCTACGTAACCCCTTATTTTAAATTAAGTTTTTGTTAATCCTATTAATTAAGATTTAAATTGTGTAATATTTTTTATTTATGATCCAAACTTGTCCAGTATCTTTCTACCTATCAACATAGGTTAAAAAAATATCATATTATTATGTGAAAGTGAAGTTTTTGTTTCCATTTCACATTCATAATTTTAATCATTTATTAGAGACGTTAGTTTAACCAAAATTATTTAATTAAACTAATTTAATCAAAGCACAACATAACGCTTAGCCTTAAATCAAATTATTAAGATTACAGTCGGCCGTCGGCGGCAAAACAAAAGAAGTCGTATTTCAAAAATAAAACTCAATTTCTCAATTAGTGGCTTTTCATATTGACATCTCAATTCAGAGAATGACTGCAGCGTCCATAATTTTATTTATAATTGAATATTACTTTGATTACTATCATGGTTGACCTTTTTATGGGGAATTAATGTGATTTGATCTCAGTACAGTATCTATTTGAAGTACCTAGGAAGCCCCAGGCGGACTGACGACCTGAAGAAGACAGCGGGCATCTATTGAATTCAGAAGGTTCGGGACCGGTCAGATTGGCATAAGTTAGAGGAAGTCTATATCCAGGAGGACCTCCAAAGGTTGATGGATGGATGTATGTCAGAACATGATGGGTTATACAATTTTGACGGATTTTTTATAAATAGCTCACAAAGCTCTCAGACGTCACCTGAAGTCACCTGAAGGTAACCATTACATTGCTTATGGAAACCAATAGTGTCTATTGCCCGCCAAAAAGGCAGGGGGCAATATTTCTGACTCTCTGATACTGCGAACGAAAACCTTTAAAAAAGTTCACGGTCTTTTATAGGAGGGTGGTAGCCTAGGGTTATATTACAATGTAGTAGGGCAACACCACGCACAGGTGGAATGGCATCAGGATTAAACTGGGTGATAAAGAGCTTGGTGAACTATAACAAAAGGAACCGTTCACTATAGCCTGGTCTGCTGTTCACCACGAGCAGGGAAGCTTCGGGCTCAAGTTTGATGGTGCCCTTTACATCCCTAAAAATATTTAATATAATTTTTATTGAGTCTTTTGTAAATTTTAAAGTCAAACATTCAAATTATTATTTTCTTCTACTTAAGAAACCCACTACTGGGCACGGGTCCTCTTGAGGAGGCCTAGAGCATACTCCACTACACTACTCCAGTGCGGATTTATGGAGGGGTTAGTGGCCAACCCGAGTGTCGGAAGTTTTCATGCCGCACGAAGGCCTTGCGCCATGGCTTAACGACTGTTATCTTACCGATAACAACCGGGACCGACGGGTTTACGTGCCCTCCGAAGTACAGAAGCGTTAAACATTGTCGCGGTCAGTCATCCAACTACCGACCGCGACGGCTGTTGCTTAACTTTGTCGATCACTGAGCATCGATACAAGCCGCCGGGCTATGAGGAAAACTTTAAACTACCGTAATGTTTAGGTTTGACTTTGTAACAAACCACTCATAACAGTAGTTACTCATGTCCTTACATTTTGTAACAAACCACTCATAACAGTAGTTACTCATGTCCTTACATTTTGTAACAAACCACTCATAACAGTAGTTACTCATGTCCTTACATTTTGTAACAAACCACTCATAACAGTAGTTACTCATGTCCTTACATTTTGTAACAAACCACTCATAACAGTAGTTACTCATGTCCTTACATGAACGAAAACTAAATCATCGTTTCATAAAATGACATTCATCAGTTAGCTCGAAGTGCTCGAACCGATTCCTCAAATCTAGTTTTTCTGAAATAAAAAAGAAAAGAATGACTATCTTCCGGCAATCTCACAATAATAAAAACATATCCAGTAATTAAGATTTCGTTTTCTGTGGGCGGTATCGTCATTATTACCTGACAAATAACCTTATTGTTCATTACAACTCATTTACCGCGATCAAAATTAATTTTAAGCTAATTTGATCTTTATTAGCATCGAAATATGGGTTAAGGATTATAGTTTGAAGTGAAACACCACCTTGTAGATCCCAAATACCATTGTTGTATATTATTTTTTATCGAAATCCCTCGTTTTGGGCCTGACACGAGATGTAATTAAAAATAAAAATTATTGTGATTGGTTTTGGCAAATTGCAAATTGGAAATCGAAGTACGAAGAGGGATGGAGATTAGGATCAATAATTTGATTTAAAATTAGTAGCTGTCATGTCGAGGTCTGTTGTGTATAATTAAAAGTAATATAAATAATATTATTGTATTATAGTAAGAAGGTAAGACTGTTAATATTATCTGATCATCGTTGTTGAGGTCAGGAGTTCAAAAAACTCAATGACGTTTCAATATTAGATACATATGTATTTTACTAAAAGGTAACGAGATATGTCTTGTAGGCTTCGTAATCATAAAACCTGTTCGCTATTTTAGTAAATGTTAGTAAAGATAAGTAAAACCCTGTAGTAAGTTGTTTGAACGAAGTTCCTTATCGCGCGTTGCGAAAGGGGGCTAGGCGGAAAATTTGGTAACGAAAAGTTGTAACGACACTTTTTGTCGTCGTTAGTCGTTACAACTCGTGCGGCGTCGTTACATGTCGTGCGGCGTGCGCATGTTACTCTGTCTGTCTCTCTCTCTCTCTCTCTTATAGAAAGCAAGCCAGATATTTTCGTTTCTTGCAGTAAGTACTAGGATAGCAAAAACATGCAAGCGAGTGTGTCATCGGCTTTATTCACCTATTTGTTTGTTCAGAAATTTAATACCCCAGATTTATTTTGGCACACTCGCTTGCATGTTTTTGCAATCCTAGTACTTACTGCAAGGAACTTCGTTCCATCCGGGTGTCCCTTGACACCTCTCAAGTTTTTTTTTAATATGAGACTAAAATTTTAACAATGCGCGCGCACATCGACAGCCAAAAAGCGACATGACGAAGTTAGCTGATACTTTTACAAACAAAGAGTTGTGGCATACGGGATGAAATTTTTGGCAATTTTTCTTCCGTTCCACACATGTTTTTTTACTTATAGTTTATATTCGTAAATAACTTTAACTGTTGGTAACAGCATTTAGGTATTCATGGTGGATAGAAAACATTACTTCTTACTGTAATAATATTTAACTACGAAATCAGTTACGAGTTTGAAATGTATTCAAATATCATCATCAGTAGCACCAAAATTATCACCGATGCGTTGCCGACTACGGAGGAAGCGGAGGATCTGTAAAAATTATATCACAAACAATAACATGAAATGAAACACAGTTGAAATATTCTTTTAAGTAGGTACAATAAATCACGGGCATATTGTATAAACACGGCTTATATCATATTGTATTGATATTTGTATTTTAATTTAATTGTATTTAAGCTTAGAAAGTTTTAAAATATCCATTGATGTTATATTAAACTTGGTCATTTTGTCGCACTGCTCAAGAGGAAATAATTGACAGTTGATCGTGTCTCTCCCCGCCGTAAATCATCAACATGTTCTAATTTAAATTCGCGATTGCTACTATTTAGGGCGGCCACACACTCGCTACTAGTCGCATTAAAATATAGACGTGTGATTGGTATATTTGCCCGCATTTCCAGGGATAATAAGTATCCTATCCTAAGATCATTGTCTGCCTGTGTGCTAAATTAAAATTTTCTGGAGGGTAAATTGAAGCTAGTCTTCTCGGAACGTAACATAATACCTATGTAATGTATGTCTTCGAAGGGCAGAGGGATTCAACCTTATATGAGGCTGGAAAGTATGCCAATAACTCTAAAAGTAGTATGTGTAAATTATCGTACGCACATAAAAACATGCGACAAAAATGTCGCTGTAGAAAGTAGCAAAACAGTACCCACCCTTCACGTGACATCTCATTCTAAGCGGCTATTAACACGGCTATAAATTATCACGTGTCAGTTCGCGTCACGTCACATCACGCCACTGTCACGGCAGGCATAAACAACGGAATTGTTTTATTTCACGGACGACATGTCGTTATGCTTTAACGACACACCGAGGTGGCGATGCGATGAGTTTTATCTGCGAGTCCTTAATGAAGTTGTTCAAAAAAGATGTTGAAGTGGCGCCAAGGAAGTGAACTAACGTGTTTAAATTTCGAAACCTTTACGGTTTAAGCAAGTGTTGACGTCATCTTGTGGTTGCTGTTGTCTTGGGATACGAAAATACATTACAAATATACTTCCTTACATGTTAGAAATGTTAGGCGGAACACACGTGAACAAATAAGCGAATTTTTGTTGCTAAAATCGATTTCTTTCAGGGAGCCTATAATAATAAGTTGCTGAAACTATAGCGCATTTTAAACAACAATAAAAAATATGTTCTTAAAGAAATTTTACGATAATTGATGAGTCTGTAGAACATTTAAAGCAAACAATTACATAAGAAGAAAAACTCAAAGTAATTAATTTATTAATTATTAAGTAAAATATTTACTTATCTTCTATTACTGGCTTATATGTACCTATACTCAGTTAATGAACTCTAAAATACCACTACCATTATGAAAAACCATTTGAAAAATAGTACATGTATGACACAGAAAAAATTTGCATAGAATTCCAAAAAAATTCCGAATAAGCACTGAGTGCTTATATCGATGACTGAGTGACATTCTTTTGCTTTTGATCTGACTTTGAGATCTATATAAGATCAAGTCCTGCCTCTCATAAATTATACATCTTTGTTCAAAAGGGCAGCTAAATCTTAAGTGTCTAATAAACGGTGATGGCCGGTTGAAGGAAACGATTTATTTCACGAGGGTTATTAATATAACGGGGGTAAGTTCAAACGGATTACGGGGTTTACACACCCTAGTCTTTGCTCGGGACCGAAATGGAATCCTGGGAATAGAACCAAGTACGAAACCTTATGCACTTTTCAAAGAATCTCAATAGCGTGTTTTTTAAAAAATGAACAATGACATCTTGTAAATAAATAGTAATTATTATAGACTAGCTGACCCGACGAACTTCGTATCGCCTAACAAACTATTTTTTCTAAAATAAAAAGTACCTTAAGTTACTCCTTGTTTCATCAGCTATCTGCCAGTGAAAGTCCCCCCAAAATCAGTCCAGCCATTTCAGAGATTAGCCGGAACAAACAGACAGACAGACAGAAAGACAGACAAAAATTGTGAAAAATGTTGTTTTGGTATATGTACCGTGTATACATCCAAGTGCACTTAGTAAAAAGCTTAAACTTAGTAAAAACTTTTAATATTACAAACAGACACTCCAATTTTATTTATTGTATAGATAATAATAATAAATAATAATAAACGCTAACACACTCACACCCCCGCAGTAGGTTATTACCTGAGTCGCGGGTGGCATGGACGACACATAATATCACATCACAATCACACCCATGACCCGAGTACAAATATTTATCTGTCACATAAATATCTGCCCCGGCCGGGAATCGAACCCGGGACCCTCGCTTCGCAGGCAGGGTCGCTACCAACTAGACTACAGGGTCGTCAAGATGTATAGATAGATTGCACTGTAGGTTAGCAATTTATTACGAGACAATTTTATCGATGGCTTGTGATCCTAGTTACTTTAGTGGTGGTAAAAATTGCTTTAGCGCTTCCATGCTTCAGAAGTCACGGACAGCTTTCCGTCCCGGCTGTCATCATTAGATAGCGATAATCTATGTCGGAGACTTTCAGGGGACATATAACATCCGGCACTTAGGTTGGCCGCTAAAGAGCCTCCACGTGAAATAATAATAAAAACAACGACATCAGTTTCTCACCATCTCAATAATTTGACAGAGTGCAATAATTAAAATTTAATTAGTTTATTAGTTATCAGTAATTAGTATTATTAGTTGCTAGTACAGGTTTTTAATATTCAGTGCGTTGTTTTATTATACAAAACATCTATTTTATTATGATACGGGTAATACTATATTTATTTTGATATTTCCACCCAGTTGCATGGCTCGTGATCACGGCTGTCCACACCATGAAACGATGACAATTTCAGCCGTATCATAGTGAAATGAAAAATGAAAAAAAAAATGTTTTATTCAGCAACCAATGGTTGCCAACCATCATTATAATAGTTTCAGTGCCACTAGCTCCCACAATAGTAAATGTTTTATTCTATCATCATCATGTTTTATCATTACCCAAACGTATCGATTAGTGCGTAACCCTCTTAACAAGTATTAGAGCACACGAGGCGCCACTTTACACGCTTTTTGTCAAACGGAAGAATATTTTTAGGACGTTTTACTGATGCTGTTAGCGGTTCTTAATAGAAAACAGCCAATTGGTTTACATGCCGCCATCAAGTGTCATGTAAAGTAGGTAGGTGAATTAAATTTTTATTTTAAATATCCGTGTTTTTAGAATCATTTAAAATAATAGAAGCTAGTACTTGAGTATTGTAAAAAAACAAAAGCTTTTTACAAATGTTTTTAAATGTATTTTCTGAGTAATACCTATCTATATTTAAGTAGGTACATACATATAATTCAAACGCATCATTGTTATAATTCATAATAATTATGTCGCCAAATATGTAACATGATTAGGTATTTAACGAAGTATATTATTACAGACAATCATTGGGCCATGTATGATTTTCTGTGGGCACTATGTATCATTTTCTATAGGCACGATCTTTCATAATTGAAAAGAAACACTATCGAATTAAATGGAAGAATTATTGATATTAAATAGCGGTCAAAAAAATTAGTAGCCATGTAAGCCCATCGCAAACCACTCACGCATATATCCACTAGGCAGGAGAAAACCAAAATAAATCGAATAAAAAGTTGTGGTTAAAAAAACGCGGTGTTTCAGACCGATAATTACCATCGGTGGCGGAAACCAAGCGATTAGTGGCTCTCAGCCGCCGGCCCTAATGGCTTTCAACAATTAAAACCTTTGGAATTAAAACGTTCACTTACAGAACTACTTATTAACACATCAGTTAAGGATTTATAGGTTTAAGATTTTTGTCAATACCTATTACTGAAATTAAGTATCATTGAAATGCATAATCTTGTCTAGGGTTTCTTATAATGAGAATTTTTAAGGTCAACAAATAAGGTCACTTACATAGTGTGGATTTGCCTTTTGAGGAAATCATGGTGAAGTATTAGTTTTATAGGTTTCTTTAAATTTTTAACCGACGTCAAAAAAGGAGGAGGTATTCAATTCGACTGTATTTTTTTATGTTTCCTACCTTAGAGATTTAGACTGGGTAAACCGATTTTGATGATTCTTTTTTTAATCGAAAGCTGGTGCTTGTCATGTGGTCCCACTTAAATTTGAGCTAGATCTGACGAGTAGTTTTTGAGTTATTTTGAAGTCGGTTATTTTTTTTCTTATACTGTCACAAGTGTTAATTTTTTTTTTTAATAAGGAGCCTGGTGCTTAAACCACTAAGCTTCCACTAGTTTCACTACTTCAGAGTTAATAGAAGTCAGTTACAAATTTACATATTATTATATGAAAACGAGCCCTTTTCTAGGGGGTTGTTAGGCTCGAAAGCTATGACATGCTATAGAAGTTTAAAGTCCTACATAAATACATATACATAAATCGCTAACTAATATCATGATGACATTTATCTCTTGTAAATATACTTTTTTAATATAGTACTTACATTAGTCAAGATCTTTTTTTATAGTGTAAGTAATAGCAATTTTTTTTGTTAGTATTAGTTTAATTAGTTTTTTTTTGTTTATTCTAAGTTAATTTAATAACAGTAAAGAGTATCTTATGTTATCAGTAAATAAATTATATTGTAAATTTAAGTTTACCTACTAATAAACATCACATCATAATTTTACTAAAAATAATTGACGTCGAAACAATGATAGAATTGATAGATGAAGAGGCCTAGACCTAAACTGCAGATAAAGTAATCTATTATATTTTATAGGTATCGCTATTTCCATACATATCTACAATAAGCGGAGAAACAAGAATTCAATCAGATAATATAATTTTATATGGCTTGAACCCATTAACGGCCCACTAATGAGCACGGGTCTCTCCTCTTGAGGAGTCCTAGAGCATACCACCACGCTGCTCCAGTGCGGATTGGTGGAGGGGTTAGTGGCCAACCCAATTGTCGGAAGTTTTCATGCCGCCCGAGGGCCTCCGACATGGCTTAACGACTGTTATCTTATGATAACAACCGGGACCGACGGTTTTACGTGCCCTCCGAAGCACGGAAACGCTCAATAAATTTTTACCACTAGCGGTCACCCATCCAACTACCGACCGCGCCCGCTGTTGCTTAACTTTGCCGATCGCTTAGGATCGACGTAAGCCGCCGGGCTATGAGCGTTTCAATTTCAATTTTATATTATGTATATATTTTTGACAGTAATTACAACTAACGGGAAATGATTACACAAATATCGATCGTCCAACATAGCGGACTATGGCCTTATTAAATTCTCATTGAAGCCCAGTAGCGTGACAGTTATAAATTGCTACAATGATATCTAAACGTTAAGTTGTCAATATACGAAGTCAAGCCAATTAATTGCAAAGTATAAAAATGTTAAGTGTCCAATTCAAGCAAGTTTCAATTGCAATAACCCATCTCGCACTAAACCTGATTGAGACGGCATCATTTCAATTTAACGTCTCTCACTAATTAGTAGTCTTTAGTCGAGACAAGACCTAATTCAGGTTAGCGAGACCGGTTCTGTAGGCTGGGTGTACACTGAGTGCGCATGAGAAAATCGATTTACGGCTGCAGATATCTTTCAAGTAGTAGTTATATTATTAATAATTAGTAATATTTCAAGGTTTAATTGATGTTAAAATATATAAGTTAATTGGAAAAATATGTGATGCGCTTGAGTAAGTTTTATGTTAGCAATTTTATTGAGAAGCTCCATTCATTTCACAATGCCGAACTAAAAAAATTAAGAATGTCTTCGTGGTGTTGGATTGCTGGATTGCTAAAGCTCTTATTATATGTTACTAAATTGAGAGGTGCGGTTTTATATTTGGTTAACATCTATCTATACCTATATATAGAGCAAAAATATTTTGTACGAATGTCCTTTATAGACTCCGAAACCATCCATCCGATGTGGCCCAAAGTGGTTTCATTTGATAGGCAATAATGTAACGATGGTTTAAGGCCACTAAAATAATGTATTAGGCATCTTCGGTCCATTGATAAAGTCGATTTTCCACTTTTCCCATACCATTTTTTTATCGTAGTAAACACTTAGCACACGCAGGGTATCCATTAGTTATAAATAAAAAACTCTTGAAATACGAAATGTTGTCACTTGTCATTGTCAATATGGCATAAAAGCGTCAATCCAACTATCACAGCCTGAAAATACAGCCTACTACTTCCATACTCTACTTTAATTTGTCTTCCTTCGTGTACTTTTCGTGGAGTATTTTTGCCCAATTACGTAAGATTCTTCACAAGCAGTATGCTATTAACTATTAATCTATATTCCCTATCAATACACACAGAACGAATACACTTCGCACACTGTACACAAGTGTATAATTCCCGAGTCAGTTTTTGCAACTTACGGCTCAATCTCTCAATAAATCGCCCGTACTCCATACAGAAATGCCATGGACATTAGTGTGCGTTCGTCCTGAGTCCTAACGAGGGTCTGAGCATCACGAGGCAGTTAATACTGCTGATGTCTCAATACCTCCCAGTGTGCGAGCCTATTATTTCAGTCCCACACGATGCGGATTATAGTGTTTGATTGTGTGGAGAGGGACTCTGTTGTTGGGCGAAGGGGTTCATAGATGGCGCTACTGTCAGCATTTTGTTGAAACGGTTGCTAGTTGATTTAGTTTCGAAGAGTTCGGTTGTATTAGTTGTAGCTAAACTTTAATCTCAGTCGTGATAAGGAACGGTCATGAAATACTGGTTAATGATGAAGGTACAACATATTATCATTATGTAGGTAATTAGAATGACTAAAAAATTCGTTATTATAATCTTCTAGCCTTTATAATGTAGGTACTGAGTGTAAGGCAATAATTGGATATTACTTGGCGAAAAACCAAAGACTGTGTTCTTATCTATTCCTTTTATTTTCTTCTTCAGTCACACAATTTTATTATAATTGGGTCTTGTATACAAATAATTCTACATTTATTACCCTCAACATTGCCACATTGAATATAAACATACACAAAGAAATAGCCTAATGAAATTCCTAACCTTCATTAAATAATTAACTACCCATAATAATTTTCTTAAACGTTAAGATGCTTTCATAGTTATTAAGTAGTTAATCTACTGAATCCTCTTCCATACAATATCCCCGTCCCCTATTTAGGTTTCAAAAGCGTGGTGCAGCAGCATTTGTGTATTGCTCTTCATGCATACAGTCATTCGTTTCGAAATGATCTACGTGTTGATATTTCAGAGAAAATTAAACTTTATGTTTACCGCGTTGTGTCTATATTTCCCTTATCTGGTGGCATTTTCTTTGCTATTCCCCAGAAAATGCTGTAATTGAATCACGATTATTCCGCTTCAGTCTTAATATGACGGTTTAAGGTTCATAATCGCTTGCAGCAAAACGGGACTTACGCCTTTATGTAATTGGCAAAGTGATTTTCAGATTGTGTAATGTTGTTTATTGCGAATAGATTTAAGCGCCATTTAATAGATAGGCGTAATGATTCTTCATTGTTAGACGTTAAGGTTTATTTTGGTTTGTTGTGTCAGGAATTCAGGTGTACTGGTAAGGTTAATTCGAAAACTAGCTAGTGTGAGGTAAGTTGAATCGCGAGAAAGTAGCGCTATTTGCTACCGTATCGCGCGCCATCGCGCTTACAGGGGTCCGAAACCATTACACGGTTCTGTATACAACTCTAAACAGTCTAAACATATTTTTTGTAGGTAGTTTCAGGTGAACTATGTAGAACGGTATGAACTATGTAGGACGGCATTAACTATATAGAGCGGTATGAACTATGTAGAGCGGTATGAACTATGTAGAGCGGTATGAACTATGTAGAGCGGTATGAACTATGTAGAACGGTATGAACTATGTAGAGCGGTATGAACTATGTAGAGCGGTATGTAAAACGACGTTATCAAAAATGATACAAAGTGATCTTTGTGTACCTTATGAAAACTACACTTCATAAGACTATCTTATGTAGTGCATTGCCAAACCCATTGACCCAATAAAGGCTATACTGAAATCGCTTTGCAAAAATTGGTTTCTTTGGTTCAATTGATGCCCAAATGATAATTGACAATAATTGAAAAAACTAACTTTATACGTTTATGTTAGTCACTGACTATTCTACCAATCTTTACTATACTGAAAGATGGTGTCAGAGTATACATAAGACGTTCCTCAAGAATAGGCGAAACCTATTGCTCTTGTCAACGGCTATGGAGTATTGAACCTACGCAATATTACTTGTATCATATGTGATACACTGATGATGAGTGATTAACGTGATGATCGCTGTGGCAAATGTCCTGGGTTCGATTACCGAGGTTTAATTTTCTTTTCTCGCTCTAGTTCTTTTGCGTTATCTATGGCACCCACGACACAGGGTATATTTGTGTGGGGCTGGATATGTGTGTAGCGTTATTTTTTTATTTCTGTTGCGAACCGCTATGGAGTTCAGCCCACGCAGTGATACTTACATCGTATGATACACCGATGATACAGTGATACATCGAAACATGATTCTTCCAAACTGTTGTCAGCCCCTGACAGTGCACAACGTCACATCTGCCGCCCCGCATCCGTCCAATCAGGGGCATTATATGTTAATAGGCTATTAGAATATATGCAGGCTTCTTCGCGCCGCGAGCTATCTAAAGCCCAGCCTAACCTGAGCTGCCTTGTCTATTGTTGTTAGTACATTTGCCAGTCAATGTTAGCTTGGATGTTAACGATGCAATGTTGTCCTGTAAGTCTGCTAAGCGATTTTGCACTTTATTGCCATTGAAATAGATTTGTAGGAATATTGCGGTATGTGTTTTGCACGGTGGCTTGTTAAGAGTATTTTCATTGTTTCTCTTGTAATATCTTATTGTATTTCACGTAGTGCTTTGTTTGCGCTCATTGGCTCGTGTTTTGGTGGGTGGCTAAGTGTTTATCTTACCAAAAACATCTCGCCATATTCATGTGATAAGCGTTTGTTAAAATTGTATGTGTAAAATGTTCGGGGTTCACTTATCATCACAGTATACAGTATATAATGTTAAGCAAATAGGTAGGTACTCGTAGTTTTCTTTTTATTGAAATCGATAAATTTTTCAATAAGTAGGTTATCAATTTGTTTTGATAAATTAGCGAGTAAGTACAGTATTTTGTAGTCGATCATTTCACAAGTCCCAAACGAGGTTTTTTAAAACCCTATGCAATCTATATTATGATCATATTATAATAAAAATGAACAGGACAGAATCAGTCCATTACATATTTTTTGGAATTTTGGAATTTTTGATGTAGATAGACTTTGTTATGTTAATATAGCGCATAGATATTTAAATCTAGATACGTTATGCCCTTACAAATTAACCAAAAAATCTGTTTCGAAAAGAGCTACAACACACACACGTTTATCTTTTGTTTCACTACACCAATCACATTTGTATAATACACGAAGGCATTTTAACGCTGTGTGTCAAATGTCAAGCTCTTGTCTTGTATGTTGTTCTTGTATTTGTCTTGTATTGACAGAGCGACTACGAGCAGAACGGTCAGTTGCCTGTTCTTATACTCTTCATCGTCGGCGCACTAGTGACATATCTACCACCTCCTTTTTACATTATAATATCATTGATGTAGAGATGAAAAATATTAGAAACTTTTGTCTTGTGGTCTATCTATGCAAGTAACAAGCGATAATCACTGAACAGATAAAACTTAATTTTTGCAGTTATATTTCTTATGGACTTTTGGAAAAAATTAAGACAGTAAAATTTTTACGAAGCGACAGCTATAAAGCGACATGATGAAGGTGCGTTACTAGGCGCACAGCATTCGCTGGAGTTGTTTTGGTTTGCGCGGGTCGCTGGTGCGAGCGAGAGGTATTTAAGTATAGATTAAGTAAGAGGTAAGTATAACTTCTTACGTGCGTACATAAGTACACACACGTTTTATTTCTTTAAAATGTTCTATAACATTGCGCGTTTCTATCACAATATCAATAAAATAAAAAATATAAGGCTACGTTTCCACAATGAATTTTCAATAAAACTACAAAATGTAAGGCTGCGTCCACGTTGTTAATTCGTGGCAGGTAAATGAGCCCGCTGGCTACTGGTTAATTGAAACGTTATAAGTCGATCTTATCGCCAAAGACACCGCGCAGGATACGGAGGGTATTTTTATTGCTTTTCTTAAATATTTCGTGGGGACTGCTTAATTGGAAAGTTAGATCACTCTTTTAACTTATTCCTAGATCGTAAATCTGAAATAAATAGCGCCCAATGGAGATGTTATAATAATTAATTTAATAACGGACTTACATTACAAGAATAAAGTTTACGATAAAGAATGCGATGTAATTATGTGTAACACTGGATGTGAAACTATAGGTTATTTATTTCTAAGAAAAGAGTGTGTCAGTTTCACATTTCCATGTGTACCAAAATGTAAGCCAGCTTTTCGGCACGGCGATTAATGATGGTACTTGGTATTCCGACAAAAGTATACCTAATATTAGATGTTTGCAGAGACTGGCATGGGCGTAGGGCCTATTATAATCTAGGATCCTATCCCACGTAAAACACAATACAAAATTGAAATTTAGTTATGATATATTTTGTGAATACATTTCGCGAAACGTTATAAAATAAAATTCAAATTCAGAATTCACGACGGCTATAATTTCCAAAACGAATTCGACCGAAGCGCGCGATCCATAGAGTCATTTGTTTATTTTTAAAGATTCCATTCGCGTATTATGGAATTAATTCACCTGTAATTGGATTTATGGTGTCTTCGCCACATATTTACGAATCCCTGTGTGGCTAATTATGCCGCGGGTTGGTATTTTAACAGTATTTATTGTAGGCCGCCATCTTAATTCAGATACTAAGTGGTATTATCAAGGAATAATATTGGATTATCGGGATTCTTAGTCAGTCTGGATAACGACGATCCTGTATTGTTACCCTTTATAAGGTTACCGTTTATAACTGAAGTACCTAATATGTAATAGATGTACATGTATTATGAACTTGATTATCATATTTTAATTATATGAGGTTTTTATTAATGGCATGTTTAATTATATCAGGAAAATGAGTATTATTCAAAATTTTTATTTCAGATTTTTATTTTGTTTTAAGTCCTGTTTTAACACTTTAAACTTAAACTAAGACAGCTCGCTTCAAATGTCCGTGAAAATAGAGTGTAACGTTTTAGAGACGGAAAATAATGAGTAATACACAACTTTATCTGACTAATCTTAGGTGATTGCACCTTTATAACTAAGCTTTATAAGTATAATGTTATTAAGGACTTTTATTATATAAATATTACTTAAGTTTACCTTACCTTAGTGTCGCCGTAGCCTGGCCTGAAATGCGTGAGAACAATCTATATTTTCGGACATCATAAATCTATACTGTCAGTCACATTATTATTTTAAAGCTATTCAAACGCCATTTATAAAATACAGCCGGAGCAAAGGCTTGTGCAGGTTTTCGTGACATGGAACAAGAAAAAAAGATACAAAAACAGTCTGAAAGCGCCATATCTCGTTATTATTTCGGAAGACAATAGCGCCTGCACTGTCACATCCAGCGCGCTCCATGCAAATAATCATAAATAAATAAAAATAAATATGAGCTCTGGTGGAGCGATGTCTTATTTTGGTTCGTGTGTTCGCTAGCTCAGAGGTAGGTGGGACTAGATGCGGCTATGATGGCTTAGCAACTGTGTAACGTACTTAGTCAAAACATTAGGTTTAGTGGTGTTACGGAAACATTCTTATTAATTAGCGAAAAAAAACTACCTACAGTGATACCTTGTCTGGAATCTTCAAAATAAATTACTTTTGATGGAATGAATGTCTAATAGAATCCGTACTTACGTTGAGTTACAATCTTACGAGTATGTGACCGGTAAGTGAGCGGTAAGAATTAAAATAGTTATGTATTAAATATTACACTGGCGATTTTTTGGTTTGAATGTTTTAAAACTTGAACTAAATTTATTTAATTATAGTCAGTCAATAAATTTTGTATACGTGTCTTTTACTAAAATAATTTTCTTACTCTTAACGTTTCATATTTTTGTACATTTAGTAGTTAAATGAAGTTTTGTGGCCGCTGCATTTACTTGCCGAAGGATCCCAATGTTTTACATCCAGACATTTTTAAACGGCTTAATTTGGCTAACCGATGCTGGCTAAACAATCAATACATTTTGGGATGAAGCTCTGCCAAACGTGCCCCATAGGATCTTTAGCAACAAACATTATTAATTTGATTACATTACTACTTACGTCCGATTATATAGCGCTTATAACTCGCCAGTTATGTTCTTGCGTAGGCATTATTTTCTAACCGTTCTAGTCATGTCTAGATCCGTGTCTGTAACGAGTTGAACGCTGTCCAAACAAGGCCCTCTGTCCACCCGGCGCCATGTTGGATCCGTAACAAATGTCGCCATATTGAAAATAAAGTCGTAAGACGACGCTCAAAGCGTATTTACTTAGATACCGGTTAAATTGTATCTTTATAGGATTTGTGTACCCGTTGATAAGGGTACAGATCAAATGGAGTGGGGACAATGGGCTTTGAGTACTGTTGTCAACTTGTTACCTTTATTCTAAGTTTTAAGTGAATAGGTTTTACTTAGTGCGCTTTGCTAAGTTACCACTCAAGTCTGCATCGGCACGTGGTGGGAATTCAGTGAAGCGTTAACTAAATTGGTAAAAAAAACTAATAATACAGCGCAGAGATTTGGATTTTGCTCAGACAAAATTCAAATTTGGAGAAAAATTAAAAAATTTAGGGTTTATTTAGGACCATTAATTTTTGTTCGTATATTAAAGTCTCAGCAAAGCCTGAGTATGGATTATAGATTATCTATCTTACCCTTAGAGTATTTATCACAGGGTATTTTACCTAAGTATTGAATTCTAAATATTTGCAATTTTACGGAATTTATCATCATCACTGTATACCATTGTCTATTTTTATTGATTTCACGTAAATAAATAGGTACCTAATTACCTAATTACCTAATCGACCCTCCGGGATTCATTCGACGAATGTATAAGTACCATTTTATTGTTGGTGTAACGACTTTCAATACGTATCCAGAGAAGATAAGTTTCTATTCTAAGAATTTAAGGTACAAATTTGTGTGGTTTTACCCCACACATAGTTTGTATGCAATAGGGAAGGCGTGTTTTCCGCCCGAAAATGGAAAAATATTTCCATTTTCACCAACGCGCGGCAATTTGAATATAGATTAGAAAATGCGACGGAGCGCCCCGGTATTCGTCGCTATTTTTGTATTCAATTGAAAGTACCTATAGGTACTTCATACTCGTTGTATTTTTTATTTTACCTACTCAACTTTTATAGATATACAATACTAGAATACTCGCTGTCCGAATTCCGATTTTTTTTTAAATAAAATATAGCTTATGTTACTCAGAAACAATAGAGTATCATATTGGAGAAATATTTTTTTAAATCAGTCCAGTAGTAATAACAAGCAAAAAATCAAAACTTTCCTGTTTATATTATTAATAAAAATAAGTTTAGATTCTGGAAAAATAATCTGAATCGACTTAAGAAATGACACGGTTAAGTAAGCATAAAATCGATAATTTCAAAAGACTCATTCGTGAGCATTTTCTAAAGGCTTCCGGATAATTTTAAAAACCCTGTTTTATTCATTTATCTATTATTAATTACTATTTCATCAAACACCTAGTGTATTTGAATGTATGTATGTTTATTATGTGTTATATGTATGTATTTATTATATTATTATGTTATGTATATTATTATTGTATCATCATAATAATGTATATGGTACCTATTTATTTGAATATATTTCATTACTATAGAACATTTTAAAATCCTTATACTCTTATCTTGTTATCCCCAATGATGGTCACTTTTGCCAGCTACCGCAATTTCTCACCATCAACCTATGTTGACTGGTAGAGAATGCCTCAAGGCATTAAGTCCGCCCATTGTAAAAACCTGTTTTAGGTCTTACAAAAGAGATTAAATAAATAAATAAATATTAAGAAGGTACGTGATAATAACGGTATAAAATGTAGGCAACAGTGTTGCCAATGAAAATTTTTGGAAGGCCGTGTACATTAGATAAAAAGCCGTGTTTATATGGATAAAGATCAACTGTGGGCCGTGTCCAGAGCTGCCACTCGTATATTATGCCATCCAATTATGCCAATATATACCATCGGTTCAGCACTCGGACTAAAAAAAAGGTCATCGGCAGTGAATTTGATGTCCACAAAACGAGGAACACTTTTCATTACCCTAGATTAACATCAACATTAGCCTAGTGGCGCTGTTTTAAGGGTTTTAATATTCGCTAAATGTTTGCAAACAATAAATAAAAAAGACCGTAGAATTTGTGAAAAGCCGTAGAATTTGCTACGGCCATAGGGTTCCAGCCGTGGGCTGTGGATTTTGTGATGTTTGTGCCTGAAAGCCGTAGAACACGGTAATTGCCATAGCATTGGCAACATTGGTAGGCAAAGTCCTTCACCATAGAACTATAATCTAATGTTTGTTTTGCATTCCGCAAATCTTCTTGTTTGTAGAGCGAAAGTTACAAAAAAGACAAGGGTTTAAGCGTGCACAGGCGCCACTTTTAGATATAGTGTAAACACGCACTTTTTCACACGAAACACTCTTTTGCCTGTTGCGAGCCTACTTTATAACGATCACTACAGGATTTTGCTTCTTCATATTTGAATGTCTTTTACATACATTGAACTAGTATTACTAGCGTATAGAACAGACACCGCGAACATTGGGTTCGGGGGTGTGCATTGCAGCCGGCCGGCTGCATTTCATTCTGTCACTCGGCTGCGCTCATGGCGGCCGCATGCCAAAATTGTTTATGAAAAAACTGAAAAAATGTCGTCGTGCGTAATAAGAACGTATCACAATTGCACGACAAAAAACAAAAAAGATAATGGTATCACTTTATCGTCGGTAAGAAAACAAAATATTAACTTATATGAACTAAAACGAATTAAATTAAATTATTGTGCAATGTTCCCGCCATTTTGGAATAAAAATCATAAGGAGCGTTTGAACTTGGCAAGCCACTAGCGTGTTAATGGAATATATAAACTTGCTTAGGTTGCCGTCTTGGTTCGGCAAGTGTCATATACAAAGTTACTCTATGGCAAGTGTGCAAACGAGGCTTCTAGTTTGAAAAGAGAACGGAGGGCAAGCCGGCGGTGGAACACACATTTTGTTTGAGATGTCTCCTCTATGTATGTATCTCAATGTTTACATACGGGATATTGTAATGTAATAATTATTTTTGCTTTAAACATTAAATTTTACTTTAACATTAGGTCACAAGGCCGCACTCAGAGTCACTTAACGGTTACTTCTAATCTAATCTAGATTAAGAGTGTGGCCGTAAAATTAGGTTTTATTTTTTAACTAGCTGACCTGGCGAACTTCGTATCGCCTAACAAACAATTTTTTTAAATAAAAGTATCTAGCCTAAGTTACTCCTTATTACATCAGCTATCTGCCAGTTAAAGTCCAGATCGATCCAGCCATTTCAGAGATTAGCCGGAACAAACAGACAGACAGACAGACAAAAATTGTAAAAAAAATTGTTTTGGTATATGTACCTTGTATACAACCAAATGCACTTAGTAAAAAGCGACAAACAGACACTCCAATTTTATTTCTTTGTATAGATGAACTAGGTGATTAACGAGCAGAGGAGTACTTGTTGGTAACTGTGGTAAGTGGTCAACATACTCCATAGACATCACTAACACCAAAAAGAAGTGAAATACCCCCAGGATTACATTACAGTATTTTTATAAGTTTTTGTTTTATCCATTTACTATACTGTACTGTACTGTATTCGTGACATAGGTACATTAGGCTACCGGCTGCATCATACCTCGGATAATTAGGACTATAATTAGCGGCCTGTTACTATAAATTTTTGGTTAGTTATATAATAATTCCTTGATTTATCCCACATTAGAATTTTGTATTATAGCAATCATAGAGCGTTGTACTACTTTGAAATTATTGTCATTTTTCAAGTTCCATAGTGTTCCTTAATATTCGAACTAAGTAGACACGGACAAACAATTATTGAATTTTTTGACGATTTTAACGTGATCGCTTTAAAGTAGTAACGTAATATTAGTTGCTGCGGCTTTCTATGATGTGAGTGGTGTGGAAAGACCTTTAGCGCCACCAATGTCTTTCATCTCACCGCGTGTGGGGAAAGGTGTCGGCTCTGATAAAGCTCAAAGCTTTAAAGCTCCTATTAAGCTCTGCCATAAGTTTTTGCATGAACTTTTTAAGTTTTGACAGTGTATCCGGTTGCATTTAGCAGCATTATAACCTGCTAAAGATTTCAGTAAGAAAAAAACATTACTAGATCAACAACTATTCATTCTTGGGTGGTAAAACCCACTTACTTAGTAAAAGCTTTCTTTCCTAAACGTACTTTGTTTCTTTCTTCATCCTCGGCTGAGAATGCATCGGTGGTGATTTTCATGGTAGGTTAGGTACTGATATCTCTTACCATCACGTGATTCATCTGTGCGTTTTTAACTAGTTACTTAAAAACCCATTTACTCCTTACTAAAAGAGTCCTTCATTATTAATTTTGTAAAGGGGCTCATTATTTTGAAAGTTTCAAATTAAAATAAGTGATTGAGTAGATGCCTGCGTATAACAATACGGAATAACCAAGAGTCCAGCGCTTCTCCAAAGCGTTGAAACATGATATACTCGTAATTTTTTCGATCGATTAGCCCTGCTTTCATTTTGCCGAAAAGTGCACCAATATTTGCACACCTTTGTCTATTTGCATCGTTGTAGCTGCTGTCCAAATATCTAAGGTGCACAGTTTGCACATTTTTTCTTAACGATACCTATGTGAATATTAACTTTATTTACTTAGTGTGATGAGTATCAAGTCATTTCTATGGATGGATACAGTCAAGACTTTTGTCACGACTTTTTCGAACAAATTACCTAAGCATCAAAGTCCTTAAACACACTGAAGTCGTATTCAAGGCTGTAACAGTATGAAACGCCTCGTGAGTCATGTATAATTCCTTATATTATCACCTGCGTCATGTAACCGAGTGTTACATAACCCCATCGTCTTCCGTCCATAAACAGTGATAAAATGACACCGGCAATGTGCATGAAATATTACTTGCAGGGCGTTAAGAAGCCCGCGAAGGAAGTGGCGGTACCGGAAACGCGACGTGTCACACGCAAATGCTTTATACTTGGTGAAAATTGTGTCTTATACTTGGTGAAAATTGTATTTTAACAAGTCAACTAGCCCGCCTACTGAGACTGCTGGGGCGATTCACTGATTAGTTATCTACGTGACGTCAACGCTGCAACGGTTGACCACTTTGTATAAGTAAATAAGTAAAAAAAAAAGTTTAATTGTTCAATTTACTTTAACAAACAAGCTTTTTAACAGAAATCAAAAAAGCGGCCAAGTGCGAGTCGGACTCGCCCATGAAGGGTTCCGTAGCAGCAAGTAACATAATATAAAAGTTCTTGTAGTTCGTTGTAACTTTGATCAATGTTTTTTGCGGTTTACGATTTATGACGTATTAAAAAAAACTACTTACTAGATCTCATTCAAACCAATTTTCGTTGGAAGTTTGCTTAGTAATGTACATCATATAATTTTTTTAGTTTTATCATTCCCTTATTTTAGAAGTTACGGGGTTGGGGGGGGGACACACATTTTACCACTTTGAAAGTGTCTCTCGCGCAAACTATTCAGTTTAGAAAAAAATGATATTAGAAACCTCAATATCATTTTTGAAGACCTATCCATAGATACCCCACACGTATGGGTTTGATGAAAAAAACATTTTTGAGTTTCAGTTCTAAGTATGGGGAACCCCCAAAATTTATTACTTTTTTTCTATTTTTGTCTGAAAATCTTAATGCGGTTCACAAAATACATCTGCCTACCAAGTTTCAATGGTATAGCTCTTATAGTTTCGTAAAAAAGTGGCTGTGACATACGGACGGACAGACAGACAGACAGACAGACAGACAGACAGACAGACAGACAGACATGACGAATCCATAAGGGTTCCGTTTTTCGCCATTCGGCTACGGAACCCTAAAAAGGAGGAAATATTTAATTCGACTGTATTTTTTTTATGTATGTTACCCAGAACTTTCGAGTGGGTGAACCGATTTAGATGATTCTTTTTTTAAACGAAAGCTGGTGCTTGTCGTGTGGTCCCATTTAAATTTGAGCTAGATCTGCCGTCAACTAGTTTTTGAGTCTTTAAGTTATTTTGAAGTTGGTTATTTTATTCTTGGTAAAATTCAGATTATATTTTTTATAAAATGGTGTCTGTACTGTGGGCCGCTGAGGAGTTTCTTCATCTGGAGCCAACCCTGGGCACTTTCAGGTCAATTGTCATGCGAACTAAAGCAATATGTTAAATTTCAGCTGCAATGTCGACTCACAATAAAGCGAACTATTTCAGATAGTTTATGAAGCTCAGCCATTGTTACCTTACCTTATTGGAGCAGAGAACTGAAGATAGGTAAGCCCTTCTGGTTACCTTATCTTCACGGTACAGTAGCCACTTTCAGAAAGGTATTAATGATGTTACACTCGATCAAAATTGATCATTGATCATTGTTCATCCAACGTGAAACAGTGACCAACTATGTGCTTTTGTTCTTTTAAGCAAAGCATAAAATATACCTAATCTAAATAAAATAAAAACTTGACTTCAGAAAGAAAGAAACAGTGTTCGAATATACTAGGCTTATCAAAATCCCTATATGTATATCTAAAATATTTGAGGAGGAGCATTTGAGGAGTAAATATGGATCCAATCTGGAGGTATATATACCTCGTAAATGAAAAAGATATTCCCAAATAGTTACGACGGAGTTCGGAAATAACAAATTAATTGTCGTTGCGACTTTAACGCCCCAACTCAGAGTTACTAACGGTTACTTTAATCGCTCCTTATTAAAGAATCATCATACAAATTCTGTACTAAGGGACGATTTAAGTAACCGTTAGTGACTCTGAGTTGGGGCGTAAGACTTCTTATGTGTTATGTGCCCCTTTTGGCAAAATCACTTTTTTAGGGTTCCGTAGCCGAATGGCAAAAAACGGAACCCTTATAGATTCGTCATGTCTGTCTGTCTGTCTGTCTGTCTGTCTGTCTGTCTGTCTGTCTGTCTGTCTGTCTGTCTGTCCGTCCGTATGTCACAGCCACTTTTTTCCGAAACTATAGGAGCTATACTGTTGAAACTTGGTAAGTAGATGTATTCTGTGAACCGCATTAAGATTTTCACACAAAAATAGGAAAAAAACAATGAATTTTGGGGGTTCCCCATACTTAGAACTGAAACTTAAAAATGTTTTTTTCATCAAACCCATACGTGTGGGGTATCTATGGATAGGTCTTCAAAAATGATATTGAGGTTTCTAATATCATTTTTTTCTAAACTGAATAGTTTGCGCGAGAGACACTTCCAAAGTGGTAAAATGTGTGTCCCCCCCCTGTAACTTCTAAAATAAGAGAATGATAAAACTAAAAAAAATATATGATGTACATTACCATGCAATCTTCCAACGAAAATTGGTTTGAACGAGATCTAGTAAGTAGTTTTTTTTAATACGTCATAAATCGTAAACCACAAAAAATATTGATCAAAGTTACAACAAACTACAAGAACTTTTATATTATGTTACTTGCTGCTACGGAACCCTTCATGGGCGAGTCCGACTCGCACTTGGCCGCTTTTACGTCAAATGATTCTACATTTTGAAGCACTATCGAATTCAAACTCTCATTTGTTTAGGTACGACGTTTCGATCGTAATTTATTCACCAAATTCAAAATCACCTGTGTGCTTGCTAAACAAAATTTTATCGATTTTTATCGATTCCCCCAAATAGCTATTTTTTTTACACATAAGAGGTTTTAAAGTCGCAAAGACGAAATGTTAAAAATATACAATCGGATTGAGAAACTTTTTCTTTATTTTGAAAATTTGAAGTCTGATATAATGGTATTAAAAATAGTCATCCATGTCGTACAGTTTGTCACCAACATGCACTGGGCAATTATTTAATTAATCAGTAACAGCAAAGGCATTACCGATGCGTTGTCAGCCGAAATTTCAATCATCATTTATTAATTAGTACCTACATCATAATAAAGACTAGCTAATTGTACAAGTTTAAAATAAGACTTCATCCAATAAGTCAGTAGGTAGATACAAATCACACAAGACCCCAATAAGCTTTAAATTAAACATCTAACAGTGTCGAGTAACATCAAACAACAGAGCTTATAAAAACAAAAGGGCAGCCTGTAGCAAAAAGTGATAGGATGATGGGTGCTTGGCGCTGTGTTGGCGCTAAACCGAATTTAAGGCGCTTGTCAAATATTTGTGATGCGATTAAAGCCCGGTGCGTTGATTGATGGGAGATGGAGCACAGGGTAGTTGCGGTGAGAGGTTACGTGGATTTAGAAGTGAAATATAACTCTTTATTGTGCACATACAAGGAAACAAAGAAAAACAGTTCTTGAAAGCATGTAACACAAACGGCGGTCTCAGCGAACAGCGATTTCTACTAAACTAAATTTTACTACTATTTTAGCTATTTTAGAAGTGAAACTTCGGCGGCGCGCAATCAATTTCCATGAAACAATCTCAACTGACCATTTTTCGTGAACTGAACGTTTTGACATAGCAAACATTGTTGGATAACTTACGTTACAGAAGACATAATAGTACTTATAATAGGTAATACACGCAAAATTTGAGTCTTATACTAAGGCCCCAACTCAGAGTCACTAACGGTTACTTAAATCGCTCCTTAGCACAGAATTTGTATGGTAATTCTTTCCTAAGGAGCGATTAAAGTAACCGTTAGTGACTCTGAGTTGGGACGTAAGAGTAGGTACAGTAGGTATATACCTAAGTTTACATTAAGTCTAAACAGATTAAACTATTTAACAGCGGAAAAAACACATAAAAATGGATAAACCAATAGTGTTTTTCTTGAATATCTTTCGTTTTATTATCTAAACAGAAGATATAAAATATTCTAATGTAATAGATGAAAACATTGATGTAACATATCTCTATTATCGTATACTCTGTGGCCAGTCAGCAGCTGAGTCCATACGCCGCTTCGACGTCGTTTAAAAACAATTAAACACATTACGATATTTCAAACCTAACGGAATATTTCTGTGGGAAACTTTTACGATACATTTTTCTTACGATGATAATTTCATTTTTTTTTTATAGGAAAACTGTGCTCACTGGAAAGCGAAGCCCACATCCATTGATGCTGGTTTAATATTTTTTTAAGATGGCCTGTCTAGTTTTAAGGTATATTTTTATTAAGAAGAATTTTAAGCTTTACAACTTGAAAAAATACTTTTTTTAATAAATCCCATTTTTTTACTTATTACATATCCATTGATGCTGGTTTAATATTTTTTAAGATGGCCTGTCTAGTTTTAAGGTATATTTTTATTAAGAAGAATTTTAAGCTTTACAACTTGAAAAAATACTTTTTTTAATAAATCCCATTTTTTACTTATTACACATCCATTTATGCTGGTTTAATAATTTTTTAAGATGGCCTGTCTAGTTTAAGGTATATTTTTAGTTAAGAAGAATTTTAAGCTTTACAACTTGAAAAAATACTTTTTTTTTAATAAATCCCATTTTATCATTTATTACACATCCATTTATTTATAACGTACACACAACAGTTTCCCAAAAAAATTGAGAAAATAAATACATCTTTGTATACAAATAAATAATAATATTATGCAATGTTTTGCTGCAATCCTTTCTTCAAGGGCCCATTGAATTTGAACGGTACAAGAGACAAGATTATTTTGTTAATCTCACAGTAAGTATATTCCAACAACATCGTATGCATGCTTGTAAGCAAATGTGATGTTCCCTTGTGATCAAAAATAAGTACCCATTGAAATCCGCTTTCCTCTATCTTTTGGATTTTCTCATAATACACGTATTGGGCTAGTGGTTCTCAAAGTGTTTAACACGACATCTTAAAACTATGTTAATTCATTTTTAAATATTTTCCGGTTCATGGTGGATTCTTTTTGAAATTTATTTAAAAACGCATTACAGAAAATATAAGTATCTTGTTATAGAAGGTAGATCTATCGATAAAGCATGCTTATAACAAAGTTGGTTGAAATCCAGAATGCTAATCGAGGGGTCCAGGGTTGGTTTCCTGTTGAGCCAAACAGTTACAATGTGCCCAAGACATTCGCGAGACAGTCAGGCAATCCCAGATATGAGTGTGTATTTGTGTCGCAGGGAAATGAAGAAATCCGTGATTTGATCATTTCACTAAGCCGTGAAGGATTTGATCAAATCCCGCAAGATGATAAAATGACGACTCATATGCATTCTATGGTTTCCTTTTCCATCTTCCGATCCGATATTTTCCATCGAAACATCCTGAACTTCAGGTGAAATGAATACGAGTCTAATGAGTCCAATTTTGAACCATCTAAACAATGTTATGTAACGAATAAATATTTACTAAATAAATACATTTTGTAACTAAATAACGCGGCAACTAGAGAAACATGCAACTAGCGTCCTACCAGTTTATTTCATCATTTCTGTAACAAAACTTTGTGAGTTTCACTTAAATTGTCTAGTAAAAGGACCCATCGGAGTCTTGATTTCTTCATTTCCTTGCAACATTTACATCCTTATATTTTTAATAAAATTTATGTTTGCTAGTGATCAGAAATAGTTCCATGAAAATATTTGAGTGTTTGAGTGTCGCTGGACGAACGAAACGATTGATATTCAATGGTAAGCAGTAATAGTTATAGATTTCTCATGTTATCCTATCAAATACTAGCAGAGTATATAATGTCATGCGGCATACATATGACCGAATTATTCCAATGACATCCGAGCGCTTTGGATGCGAATACAAAAAGGAGTTTATGGGTAATGTGACTTTCTTGCTTGATGTTTATATTCCGATTACGTGAAAAGATATCCTTGTTTGCCAATAATGAGACGAATTTGATACTTGTTTATAAGATGAGGATGCGAGTTTTGTATATAATAATTGCTATCTTGTATGTACTACAATAGTTTAGGTTTACTCTTTCCCTTGTTTTATTTATTCGTTGGTTGTTGTCTTTGTCGTGATATTTTTAGACATTTCTGGTCAGATAACTAAAAGTAAATGATCATTTAAATAGCAAAATTTTGTTTGAGAAGTTCATATAAGGTACGGAAATAATAAAGTAACTGCATTTGTTAGTGCTTTTAAATTGTTCGTCGTATTTTTAGCCGTATCGGGACGGCTTAGAATACTAACCCCAATCCCACGTCGGATGGGTGTCGTAAGAGGCGACTAAATCCGGCCCGCTGGTGGCAGGGCCCCTCGAGGGATTATATTGGTAATATTGATTTTAATTGTTAATTAATACCATTCATCACTATTATTTTTTCTCCATGGGGTTCACCTGGGTAGCTACTACCCTTGAGCATGAGTCAGCCGCCAAACGACTCGTCGTGTTCCAGCTGGGGGCTTCAGAGCCAGTTCTTTCTTTCTTTTTCTTCTCTCTTTCTTGGCCGATCTCAGTGATGCCTTTGGTGTTGCTGATGTCCATGGGCGACAATAGTCACTTACCATCAGGTGGATCGTCAGCTCGTTTGCCGGCTATTTCCATAAAAAATATAATCGTATGGAGGATTCGAATTCGACACATTTATGAGACAGCCGTTCAAAACGATAATAATTATATCACTCCGTGTTTTAAAAAGATTTATATAAAAATAGTAATAAATAAACAGGGCCTCACATTCATAGCCCCACACTAGTATTCCCTGTGTCGTGGGTGCCATAGACATCACAAAGACAAAAAAATTTAAAAATCGAGGACAGAATGTTTATTCAAATTTCTGCCTCGCTGGAAAAACAATAAATACTTATATTGCATTTTGAGAAGTTGAAAAATTAATCTTTTTTGAAACACAGGAAAGTTCATGATATCCTATCAATATTATAAATGTGAAAAGTGAGTATGTTCGTTACTCCTTCACGCAAACACTACTGAACGGATTTTCATGAAATTTGGCCCACAGGTAGACCATGGTCTGGAATGAGACATCAGGTACTTATTATCCCGGCAAATGGGGACAAAGCCGGGGGTAGGCATTGAAGTTTAATGTCACAGAACAGACATCTCGAACAAAATGTGTGTCCCGCCGGGAGGTTCTATTTTCAAAATTGAGCCCCCGTTCTCCTTTCAAAATGGAATAACTCCACTGAAAATTGAAGCCGATCGGCGCCAATTCATTGGGACATACATTGTGTTCGCGGTGTCGGTTTTATATGCTAGTAATAATATTTCAATGGGGGTAGGGCGTTAGTTCTACATATTTATCGGCGCAGCTCAACAATATTCTCCGCATAATGTTATTGACAGCATGAACCCATTACCCAAGTGTGTGGATTTTCGTAATCCGTTCAGAACATTACACAAATCTTAATGTGTTTATTTCCATCATATGACGAGCATTATGTTAATATCTGTTTTTCTCATGGGAGCATCCTTAGAAGAAATCTGAAAATCTGGTTAAATGTTGAAGTTATGAAGGATAAGGGATGTTATCCCTCTAGATATACATACTGTGGGCATCCCTAAGTCCCTAAAGTTGGTATTTTTTTTTATTTTAACTTTAGTCTCATTACTCACTTACAAATAATATGTATTTTAAAGTATCTCATGTAAATTGATTACGAATAAAAACTACTACCATTATAACTACTCCCACCATGTACTAAGAAAATGTACTACCTACTGTAGTAGGTAGTAGTATATAATTTTCTGAACATAGTTATTATAATAACTCTTTAAATCGTTTAAAATCATTGTAATTTTGTGGCTTTTATTGATATCTTTGCCATTTTAATACTGTTATGCTAAAAAAAGGAAATAATTATAGTGATATATTTTATTTCATATTTATTTAATAAATAGAGACTAAAAATTACCGATTATGAATGTTTTTTTGCTGAATGTTAATTTTATGTAACTTATATGTAAGTTATTAAGTAGATAACCAACCAGTTGGTAAGTGGTTTAAGTTATCTTTGTTAAGTCAATTACACCAAGTCGTCACTGACGCGTTGTCGAGCAAAAACGTAGAAAGAGACCCGATTTATTACTTTAAATCAACAGTAGCTATTGATACTGAACAGAACAATAAGAATTCAAATTGGGAAAAAAGATATCTCAAACAAGGTGACTTTTCTCACAATACCTTTAAACTTTTTATTGCGAAAAACCTTTTGTCAATCGAACGGTTCAATTCGCATATAGAATAGCCCCCTTCGCAATAAAATCTTATATGCCTACGTTCGCTATGCAAAAATCGTTGAAACGAGACGACATTGACGTCCTTATTCTGAAAGGAAAGCATTTAGTAGGTACCTTTATAATTTTTTTTATTTTTAAGCATGTCGCAGTATTTTTCTGTATTAAAGTTTCCTTTCCAAAAAGGTAACCTAATAATCTAATCTAATCTAAAGCCAAATAACAGTGCAAATGAAGAACTACTGAAAATCCATTTTTTTTTGATGGAAATAGCCGGCAAACGAGCTGACAATCCCAAAGTAAGTGGCTATCATCGCCCATGAACATCAGCAACACCAAAGGCATCACTAAATCGTTGCCGGCCAAGAAAGAAAGAAGAAAAAGAAGAAAGAACTGGCTCTCAAGCCCCCAGCCGGAACACGACGAGTCCTATTACATAATTTTAGTATTTTGTGAAGTGTAAATAAATATTTTTTCTCTATAAAACCGTCCATGTTCATCCATTCCTTTATGAAAGCTTTATTTTTAGTGTCTGAATGTCAAGAACTAACTCTTCATACAAATAATAATATGCTGTTTTTTTGACATGATACTAAGTTTGCTTTGTACTTAACACGTTCACTGCGTTAGACAAATTTGATGACTTTCAGTTGGTGCGGTATGGGGTCTATTATATCCGAAGCATGAATTGTTCCTGGTGCGTTGCTGGGTCGAAAAGATCCGTTTGACTTCCATCTGTTTAAGAGGATTTATCTTTATAGTTATAATGACTATAGTGTATTTTTTTGTAGCAATATATTGACCAATAAACACTCAATTAAAGGCTGAAATCGTAGGTAGATGCACTGAGTAGTTTCTTTGTAAATAAATGGATTGTCTGGCGGATCTTTACGACCCGTTCTCCGCACTGGTTAGTAAATTTGTCGATACATTTTTAGTGTTGAGCATGATAAAGAGACATCGATAGCGATAAAATAATGCAGTTTGTAGGATTTGTAATGTGTGACCAGTTGACGGGCTAGTATATACATTGATATATTCTACTTACCGATTATTATTTGTTTTGGGGAAACTTCGCTTACTTAATTTTTCTTAGGTTTTTCACCGTTACATGACTTAAACAACATTTTTCTGGATAGCTTCATGTTACATACACAGACAGTGTTACATACACTGTACAATACAACTGTATAATATAACTGTACAATATTCTTCTTATTTGCATAAAAACTCATCTAACCACACAGACCTCACTAGCTCAACTAGTATGTAATCTAGTGCGGCTATAGGGTCATCGGGCATCGGGTCGTTAAGAACCGATAAACGCACTAGATGTAAATTTTTTACGTTCAGTCGGCATCGGGTCGTAAGAACCCGATGCATTTTTTTTGTATTTACATTATCTATTTAACAAGGCAATTCCAAAACACTAACCATTCATTCATAACCACAGGGAGACCAAATATATCTGTCCCGCACCAGCGGTTGGCACAGTAATTTTTAGCCCGCACCGGAGGAAAGTTGAGCATCGGATATAATCAACCCGCTACCGCACCGAACGTGTTAATACCTATATTTTATTTGTCAAGCAAAAAGGTACTCATACGATTTCTAATTCATTTTCAAATTCAGCTTGAGTTGAACTGACTAAATTTTAAAGTGAATCTAAGCATATCAAACGCATTCATTTTGTTTACGAAAAACATCCCAGAATAAGCCCCGCAATAGCGAGAATAAAAAGAGTTGATTTTCGATTTGGATAGGATTCGGTGCCAGGGTGGCAATTCTGGATATCGTCGCGATCGAGCGATACGCGATCGCCGGGGAAATCACTCCGACGGCCGAATGCAAATTTAACGCGGTGTACATCGATGGACGTACTTGCTGGAATGCTGGATGTGGCTTAGCTTAAATGAGAAATTATATGAAAGAGCTATGAGATACCCGACAAATTAACAGACGAAACATCTGATGGTAAAGTCGTCCAAAGACATTAGGTAGGTACTAACACCAAAGATATCATCAATGATTTCCCGGGCAAAAACCCTGGATTTGCAAGGTAGGAAAGATTACTGCTAGGTCTTTACCCGCATGTTAGGCCATATGGCTTATGCTTATGGTGGTTTAAAAGCTTTGTAATTTTGATTAAAGGGTGAAACAATTATTGACTTTAGAAGAAATTAACAGGGTTTCTCATTCCTTTATGTGTCCCAGTGAACACGAAGAAAAACCATAAAGATAAAACATATTATATTTAATAGTGCAATAACTAAAATAGGTTTTTTAAGCGGTTATGAATATGACCGTTAAAATTTTCACTTTTGCTAGGACTTTTCCAGCCTCAATTCTCTATATCAAGGTTATCGTTTGAATGTAAAACGCTGCAATAAGCGTCAAATTAGATTCCATTAAAGGAAATTGTCACGTATCGGATCGTTTTACGTTTAGACGTAATGAAGTGGATGGAGAAACATTCGTAGCCTGACTGACTTGTGCATCGACGTTGAGTTGTGTTAGAAGTTAATGCGTAGCTTGTGACATGATATCATTAAAGCAATTAATATCCATGGGGATCACCATAAACTAGGGGGTGCAACTGTGTGAGAATTTATTGAAGTTAAACTTCATAAGCGACTTCCAACAAGTTTGCGTTAAACGTTTGCGCTGCACTTTTGCGTTAATTGCCGAATAGATGGCGCTAGCTGCTCAATGTACTCTTCATATAATGTTAAGAGATGGCGTTAGTTACCACTGTTTTATTTTTACAAAACTAGCTTTTTCTTTTATTATCCTATCTTACTAATGTTATGTGAAAGGTTGTGTAGATGTTTGAATCTTAGTATGTTTGTATTTCCATCACGCGTTATATGGATTAAGAGGAAACTTGGGATACAGACAAACCATGTCCTGGATTAGGAAAAAGGATACAATTTATCCCGGTTGTATGTTCCCCTGGGCTGATATTCACTTTCATATTCGTTTTATAAAAGTAATCTTCCGCAGGTAAGGTTGCGGACTCATGGGTGGAAAATGGTGGTAGTTGGGTAGGTGTAGTATCCGTGAAGACTGCGTGGCTAACTACCTTCCTCTTTGAGTCAGCTGCAAAACGACTCGTATTCCGGTTGGGAGCTTGAGGGAAAGTATGTACTTTATTTATTTCTTCTCTTTTGGTTGGCAACACATGGATGATGTCTTGGGTGTTACTGATGTCCACTTATCATCAGGTGGCTGTTCTGCTAGTTTGTCGGCAATTAACATAAGAAAATGTAAAAGATAACATTATTTTTATCAAAAGTTTTCGTAATCTAAAATTCAAAAGTAATGAATTATTCAAGGTAATAAAATTACAATTTACTGTATCTAAAATCCCGAATAATTAAACCAAACTAACATAATGTTGTAAAACAAAATATTGCTTATCAGATAACTTATTTTAATATCCAACAATTTATTCCTTCCATATTATACAAATGCTACCCTAACTAACTTTTAACTTAACAACGCGCTAACTAACACTTAAAAAATCTTTATGCTGATTTTAAAACCAAATTAAATTCCAAAATATTAATTCAAGAGGTAGGTAATTACGATCGCCTTAATAAACTTGCACCCTTAATTAAGATAAGGCCCACAAAAAGAAAACGTTTAGTAATCTACGCCGGAAGCCCTTCGAACTATCCGAAACTGAATGAAATAATATGTTAATAATAAACCCACGAATTGGAAATTTTGCCCCTACTTCTTCACGTAGGGTACAAGAATATTCGAGAAATAGTCGAAAGAGAGTCGTTTTGGTTTTCTTTCTATACATTCATAATCTTATACGGTATTGCTGTTTTCTTTTATTAAGCATAGTATACCTACGTTTAATACCTCCGCTGATCAGGTGGATGACGGCAGACAGTGGACATCCGTTGGATTCAGAATTATGGTCCAGAGGACCGCAATCAGAGAGGCGCAAGTTAGGAGAGGCCTATGTCCAACAGTGGACCTGCAAGGGCTGATGGGTGGATGGAAGTTTAATACTTGCCTACTAATCATTTGAAAAATTTCAGATGTGAAAAAATAAGAAATAGGTTCTAAACACTGAAGGCCCTAAATTATCTTCCAGTGCTAATAACAAGCATAAAACTTACTAAAACTCGAACGAAAAGAGTTACTCTACACACCTGACCGTAGTAGGGGAACACCATATAAAACGGTGCACTACATAAATTCCAATTAAGCCAAGGTGTCGCGAGCGTCACATTTATCGCCGACCGCGTTAGAATATATTTGCGTCATTGTTTAACGTTATTATGACAGCCGTGGGTACTTTCCAAACGAATGACGTCATTTTTATCGTTATAATTTTTGAAAATTAAGTTTGGTACCGTGAGTACTGTGACACAATAACCCGTGTGTTATGCAAACGGTTGAACGGATTTGGATGAAATTTGGTACATTGATAGATGATATTCAAAAGTATCCAATTATAATGTACGGAACTCGTCAAATCTACAAGATAGGTAATTATTCTATCAAAAGCTCTAACTTCGAGTAAAAAGAAAATCACAAAAAAGTCGTCTTCTGGCTGGAGGCTCGGGAGTCAGTTCTTCATTCCTTTCTATCTCTTCTTTCATGGTTTGAAGATTTAAAAAAAAAAGCTCAGTGAAACCGTTTAAAAGCCAGCCAGTGATATAAAGGTATTCTTCATTACAATATTTGTCTACAAGATATGCTTTCACACGCTTTAACTTCGAGTAACAAGGAAATCCACTTAAAATTTAATATTATTACCAAAACAAGAAATAAATTATAAGAACAGATGTGCTCAAGTTGCGGCCCGCTCAAAGCAGGAGTATGTAATGAACACGTGTCTCCAACCACCTTTTAGCTCTAATTGACAATTAAACAATGCTCATCAATATACGCGTTAAGGGAGTTTGTTGATGTTGTTTTTATAGTTACAATGTTTAAGGAATCGCCAAGTTTAGGGTCTTTTAACGCGTCTTCTATCGACGTTGTGGAGAAGACAAAATGAAGAGGAGAAGAAAAAAAAGATAAAAATGCAGCAAAAAAAGCAAAGCAATTACCCATAATTGTCCCACTGCTGGGCTCGGGATCTCCTCTCACAATGTGAGGCGTATAGGCCATAGTCTACCACGCTGGCCAAGAGCGGATTGGTACACTTCACTCATCTTTGAGAACTTTATGGAGAACTCTCCAGTGTGCAGGTTTCCTCACGATGTTTTCCTTCATCGAAGCAAGTGATAATAATTAACTTGTAATACGGACATAATATTTGAAATTTCGAGGTGCGTGCCAGGATTTGAACTCGGGCCCCTGCGTTCTGGAGATCAACGTTCTAACTACTAGGCTATCACTGCAACAATGCAGTAGAGGTAACAAAAATGCAACGTTGCCTTTGTAACGTTTTACTGTCACAGCAGCATGAGTGTAACAGAACAACAGCAAAACAAAGTAGAGTAGGGTTGGGTAGTGTTGTGTCGGTACGGTATCGTAACATTAATACGATAAAACAAACGATATGTTGTAAAGAAGTTTCATTTCGTAGTTCTTCGCTCATGCCTTTGGTGTTGCTGATCTCCATGGACGACGGTGACCACTCACTATCTGCTGACTTGCCAGCTCGTTTGTCGAATATTCTAGATATACACACAACCCAGCGATTACTCGTATATTATAATCATTGCATTGTAACTGAAGTGAAACATAAATAAATAAGATGAAGTCAACTTGACAAGTTTAACTGGCGCCAATGTTCTATTGTTTGTGTTTCTGTGTCCAAATGTCTTCCAAATGGTCATTACATACAAAGATGCGCTGAAACGTTTCCAGCCTTTGATTCTGTTTTGCTCAATTAATGTCTTACCGTGAAAAGCTGTAAAACGACTCGAGGCGTCTGCTCCGCCCCTTTACAGTCGCGAACTAAAGTTGTTTACGTGTTCAGTATTATAATATCGTCGTTGCGACTTTAAGACCTCTTATGTGTAAAAAATCAGCTTTTGGAGGAAATCGATGAAAATCGATAAAGTTTTATTTAGCAAGCACATAGGTAATTTTGAATTTGGTGAATATATTACGATGAAAACGTCGTACACATAACGCAATCACGATATACTGTACTTGGGGTATTAGATTGTTTTCTTCGATCCTGAATATATTTTTGTACGTTTGTTGGTTTGTATTTTTTAATAAACCCATTTGAGTACAACTTAATAGAATGAATCCGAGAGTCAATCAGGGTAATTGTAAATTTCAGTGTTCTTAAATCTTTAACTGTTCAGTAATATTTAAATCACAGCACAGAGTACCAATTTCTTTTTAATTTGACCGAACGTAACCCAACCCTACTTATCATAATGAAATATACAGATACTGAAATTTACACATATTGAAATTTTACACATATTGAAATATAAATATAGGTAGATACAGATTTTCCTTTAAGCCAAGCCCTCGTCGATAGTAGGTACATTTCGATATTTGACGCTGTGCTATAATTTAGACAATTTAAGTCACTATCACATATAATGTGCGGGTTTAGGTAACATAGAAAATTATCATATTCAAAGTTAGCCGAAGTTACTCCGACTGACTAATTAAATAACTAACTTTGAGCTCGAGTGTACCGTTCGCAAGTCTCTTTGTAGTGACTAAAACCCTACAGATAGTAAAACCGGTGGCTGAAGTTCGTTTATGTGCCACTACCGGTAAATACCAATTCTCTGTATCGCCGCAACGTTGTTTGGGGGCGTGGTTACGGGGAACCGTTATGCCAATTTAAATTTGGAATTGGCGCCATTTTATATTTTCGAATTAAATATAAATAAATCGTTTTACAGGAAATTGTCCTTATTAGAAAATGTATGAGTTATTTCATAAGGATTGCTGTTGTGAGTTTGTAGTTTGATAGTGAATTATTTACGGTTATTTGTACTGATTCACAGAATGTAGGAAAAGCTATTGGGTTGTTCCCGGCTGGGTTTGATATATATAAGTGAAGAATGTATTTATACAAACTTTTGAGGCCGGTTTGAGTCAATTGTATCCATCCCGGAATCTACACTTTTTCTTTTATCTTACTCTTTTTAATTTATCTCGCAAGATTCGTCACTTACACTTACTTTGAGTTTATTTATTTCTGTCAATTTTCACGCCCACCAAGAGACCCTTAGGTACTAAGAATATCCGAAAGAAAACCTTCTCGATGAACTGATCGTTTCTGCGAATAATATAATGAAGACTAGTTTTTATTCGTTTTATATTGCGTTTGTAGTAATATAGTTTTATATAGCGTGTTGTATACATTGAGGTAAATACATAGAGAAGACATCTCAAACAAAATGTGTGTCCCCGCCGCGGCCGGGAGGTTCTATTTTCAAAATTGAGCCCCTGTTCTCCTTTCAAAATCGAACGAATCCATTGGACGTTGAAGCCGCGCGGCGCCAATTCATTGGAACATACATTGTGTTCGCGGTGTCTGTTCTATACGCTAGTAATAATAATGGTTGTATAATGAATTGTCCAGTTTCCATATTAGTGTCGCTATCATACATTTATATTTAATTAACCCTTATCGATTCGACCGCCATCACGCGACATTGTAAATATTATATTTTATTGAGAACTCAAGCGGTGACATTTTGTGCGATTATTTATTTATTGCACAGGCAATATTTTTTTATAAGTTACTGGTATAACGGTCATTGGGATAATTGTGTAACTGATAGCTTTCTAGATAGTGTCTAAAAGTGTATCTATCGAGTTATAGTAACAAAAACGTATACACAGTTCTTTTTGACTGACTTAAAAAAAGCGAAATAAAATGTTACTTGTATAAATAGCTCCTTCAAGAAGCGGGTCTATCGTCATCTTCTTGGTCGGCAACGCGTTGGTGACGCTCCCAGTGTTGCTAATGTCCATGGGCAGCGGTGATCGCTTACCATCAGGTGACCCGTCTGCTCGATTGCCTGCTAAAAGCATAAAAAAAATAAAAAATGAAAAGTAACATTATCACTTACGAGTTATAATGTTACTCGTACCTCGTAGTTAAAACAGGTGCAATATAAATTCAATTGTTTTTAACCGAATAACATACCTAATACGAGTAAGCCTATCCATTATTTTAAAAAACCATATCCGTTACAAAATTAAAGTACATGATTATTGCGTTTCCTATGTAAATTCCAAGAACCAACCCAAACGATAGACAAACGCTTATCGCGGTATAAACGGTCGATCCATTAAACTTTATGACCCATAGAGAATAGATAATTTGGGAAAACATCCCTCGTATATTTATGGGCATTAGCGGGGTGACAACGTGCGCGGTCCCTCCCACGTGGTAAATTATTGTCACCCTACTGTTTAAGTTATTTTCACATTCGGTGGGCGGTGCTTCATCGTATGTTAATTCTTTAGATCGTTAAGATAGTAAGCACGTTAATAAGTAGAACTGCTAAGTAGTAGAAAATAAGTACATAATACATTCATAGCTAGGATGGCGAACAAGTCTGTCCTTTGAAGCAACACATTTGTAACTGATGTGTGATAATATGATTGATTGTTAGGGTTCCGTACGAAAAACAAAAAACGGAACCCTTATAAGATCACTCGTGCGTCTGGGCGATCGCCGTTCACAGCCAATTTACTCTAAAACTATTGGACCCAATGAGTTGAAAGGAGAACCCCATCTTCCATAGAGATACCGGCCTAGATTAGACAAGAATGAAAATTGGTGGTCAATTAGATCATTGTAAAAGCTTTAATTTCTCCAATTTTCACGGCAGTTAGCAATGGCCAAGTAATGAAATCCTATAATTTCCACCTTAATTATAGGTTATGATTATGTCACACTCATGTCATATTATGCGTGTTAATAGGCACTTACTATCACAAACCAAATATCTACTCTATTATTGACAGCATTAGGAATAATCATGATCATAAGACGCAAAAATTAAAGTTACATAAACGTACAAAGTTGAAAGATGCAAGATGAATGACAATGGTGTTATTTATAATTAATCAAACTGACAGTAACCAAAATGACATTAGATAGGTATTACACCAGAAATCTTTGTTGACAATCGATTCAAATGTCTCGAAATCGATGTCAAAATACTCGAAATGTCTTTTAATTAGCGTAACGATTTAATGGTAATTAAAAATTATTACATAGTTTAGCTATACAGTGAATAAGAAAACATGTATAAAAGGAATTAATATCGTACCCACAAATAATAATAATTAGTAAAATATATTATTAAGTTCCGTAAACTATCGATTTAATCGATTATAAAATCGTTTGTAATGAGGTAAATACTATAAAAACTTTTTTGTATTATTTTCTTCATTTGGCCGATGCAGATGAGGCTAAGATTTAAGTATGTTTATTTAGTAAATAAAACGAATTTTCTGGTATATAATTTACTCTTGTCTAGTCTTATGCCTTGCACAGATTACATATAATTCGTGGCCGAAAATCGGGTATCTCCTTTGGTACTCATGTACTTTTTTGTGACCCAAAGACGAAGGTATAAAGTAAACCCCCACAAGCACTACAAAACTATTTTAAGCGTTTCGTTTAAAATGGTATAATATTCGATATAAAATTCGCCCTATCGTTTCGTTTCCTGCCCCCTGCCGGTATAAGGAGATAATTCCGTTGTATTAGGGTTTCATGACATATAGCGATGGGTCACACCTCTTCCGTAAGGAGTAGGTATTTTTAGATATTGGTAATATTGGTATGTTGAGGTGTACATACCAAACAGAAGTTGTGTAACATTATAAACCCATACTGTCAACTTGATAACTTTGAATTTCGGTTTAATTTTGTGAAAACCTTTAGGCTATGGTGTCCAATCCCATATGTTGTTGGCTCTTCAGTTTACTCCCAAAGGTTCCCGTGTTGAGAGATAGCATTATTTTTCTTTTTTCTTAAAAGCTAATAAAAGGCCCTTATTAATAAACATATCTTAAAGTCCGCAGAGACTTTAAGACTTAAGATTTTGTTTGAGATGCTGATTTCAGTGAGATGGTGAGTAAAGGCAATATTTATGTATATCTGTTTTTATTTGTGAAATCTGTATTTGTTTATTAGGGCATTAGTATCAATTATTTAATGAAAATCAAATAACAAATTGAAATATCATCCGTTACTACGTAAAACCAATCTATAGAAATAAAATAAATAAAAATGCAAAATGGCGGCAACACACCGTTTACGCTTTGTATGGCGCGGAAAAAAATTCAATTTCCTGAATTTTTGTGCGGCGCCCGAGCTTTTGGCCAGAAGTTTGTGACAGTGATGTTTTGCAATGAATTCTTTTATATGCCTCAAAAGCGCTATCATATGGAAATAGAAAACATTATGAAATCGTAACAATGTTAGAACGTAATAGCCAATTTCTTCCTCTATTGTGAAGGTACCTTGCTGATGAATAGTTGAGGGAACAGCGACTAATCTCTCTCTTTGGTTCAGACCACAGACAAGGTGCATGCATGTCTGTGGTTCAGACGGTACTCTGTATGGTAGGCAGAAATAATGTAATTTATTTAATCCAATAATTAAGTAACTGCCAAATTGATATAACGTTTGTCGATAATTAGGATAACAATGTGTGTGTGTTAATGAGGTTAATTATTACGGGAGTAGTAGAGCGTATGTTTCGCTTTTTGATTTACAGTCTATGCTATGGGTGTCAATTTCTATCAGGCACCTATTTACATACTTCGTTCAGCTATTGACAAGATAAAACACAGAAGGTAGGTACCTTTATAAACCTTGAAGTACTTTTACTGAGCACACACATGTATACTGAGTAAAACGTATTCCATCTATCTTTATGCTTCCGTACACCAAAACAATAAAATCATTCACTCTAAAAACGGCCACAAAAGCTCAAAAATTTTGGAGGCTTCCACAGGTTTTTTTCAATTTCCTCGCCTAGTCATATCACGCGTCCAGTTGAATGGGCCCAACGTTTTTTCCATCCACTGTGATATTGAAAATCCACTTGAATGACATTTTAATAACATACGTGTGATTCAGACGCTTCTATTGTATATTTTATATTCCGAATAAAATATTTGGCGATCTGAAATTTAGTAAAACATAGTTTACCTAATTTAGTTAAGCACATTCATGAGATAGTAAGTGGGAAATAAATAAGATTTTTTTTATGAACAAATATGCCCAAGCAACTAAACATTCAGAACATTCGAAGGGTCTTGGGTTCGATTCCCTGCGAGGCACAAATAAGAATGATGAGTTTCTATTTCTGTTCTCGATTTGTGTGTTTGTGTGTGTTCTTGTCTTTGCGTGTTGTCACAGGGATGTCATGTGGGGCTATGAGTGAGTAGTGTCTTGAATGTTATTACGTATATGTGCTCACCGATTCTACAGGTCAGTAGTGATTAGCAATATTACAACATAGAATTACATCCATATATCAGACTTTAGAGGTCCACTGCTGGACATAGGCCTCCTCTAATACACGCCACTCAGACCGATCCTGACCCTTCTGAATCCAGCGGATCCACTGTCTTCTTCAGGTCGTCGGTCCACCTGGACGGGGGACGTCCTAGAATTACATAGCAACTCTTATTCTTCATAATGTTCTTGAAGGTAGCAAAGAACTACCAAATCATGGCTGATTTACGTCCACTTTCTGCAAGACTTGGAAACTATTAACTAGCAAGTATCAAACAGCCTTAAGTCTTAACAACTTTCAAAGCAAGCTTCTTTTACACAAACTACGTGCTCCAACACCCACGCAGCTAATAAAGCCTAAGAAACAGAATAAACACATTAACCAAATAAAAACATCGCTTCTCAAACGGTTTCAATCCCATACGCCATTAGGCTCCCTTCGCAAAGCAAACATTCGCCCCTCAACCACACGACACGATTTGCGATAAATAGTTGTAATTCACGATATCGCATTATACGACGTATCGCATTTCGACCCACGTCCGATAATACGCGCCACGCGCGGTTATGAAATTCGATGTCGTGAGAGATGGGGTGCTATTATTGTAGAAGTGATTTAGCTGATTTTGTTTTGTTTTATGCCTATTCGTAGTCTTTGATATTTTTTGTTTTTCTGATTTTAAATTGTGAATAAGAAACGTTACTTCTTCAAAGCTTAAGATGCAAGCGATGGAATTATTGTAAAAAGTAATTATTGTAAAAAGTAATCGAAGTAAACTACATATTATTGTCTATTTTTTTTTGAGGAGTAACGTTATTTTTTATCTGACTGTTCAAGATGCTCGCAAAAAAACGCTTCTCGAAGAAATGTATTCATTTGAACGTAGTAAGAAAAATGCGGTGTACGATGAAGGTATAGGAAATGAATAAGTTCACTCACTAACAAATGCATAAAAGAATATTGTTCAAAACAGAGAAAAAGTTTTGTTCATAAAAAATTTTTTTGGGACTCATATTGCATAGGTATAAAACCAACCCACTGCAACAATCTCTTTACTCTTTGCCCACACCTCGTTAAGGGAGCACTACCCTTGTAAAAGTCAGCGTGAATAGAACTAATCCTTATCTGGGCTGAGGGTTAGAGTGAATCAATTAAAGATAAGCAAATATGCTTCATTGTGCCTCCCCCAGATTGAATTAGTTGGTGTAGAAGAGGAAATTAACTTTTGCCGGATAAAGCGATCAGTCATGTGTCTGACGCACCCTTAAATTGTAATCAAATGTAAATTGTGCGTATTGTTTCAGCGTGATTTAGGATTAGGAATGAATTCTTTCTCGCGGAAAAATATCTTACATCGTTTTACAAAAGAGTGTAATATTCTGTAAACTCTAAATGTAATTTTAAACTCATCTTTTACTTCCATGAAAAGTTTTTAAATGTTAGTTCTCAATTGCTAATTATTAGTGTCTCTGTTCATCATAATTCTTCTGTTCATCGTAAGTGATACATAGTTGGATGGGGATGGAAGTGGAATTTGAATGGTTGACCGCTAATAACATAGTTTTAGTGCCGTGGTCCTGTTACCTAATTGTTATCGTAACATAGCAGTATTAAAGCAATTAAAAGAAATCAGACACAAGTTTTAGCCAATAACACTTTCGCATGAGTAGTTAAAGCCTTAAGTTATAGTTATTAAGTACATAAGATCAACGATATTACATTTTATCTACTACAATAACGGCAGACAAAAGCAAAAATAATTTTATAATACGTACAAACGAATCAAATTACCTTTGAAAACACCCACCTAATGGTACCGTAAAACAATAAAATATCGTTTCACATTGTTACCCTTAACAAAATATATTAAGCCTCTCTATCAGGGAATACATTTCGAAACGAATATTGACATTTCACACCAAAAGATTACACCACACACGGACTAATACCGGCGTCCGATTAAGCAATCCCTCCCACACAAATGAAATCATAATTTATTAGCTTTTTTAATGTGAGAACTTCAAATAGATTTAAGTCGCGGCTTACGCTTGTAAGCTCATTTGAATTTTTTATTAATAAGCGACGGTTAATAAATCCAGGGGATATAACGGCAATAACAAGGGAAACGATTGTTATTATTATTAATTTAGTTATGAATAATTCAGGGGTGGGTGTGACAGCTATTGATCGTGAGTGGTCATTTGAGTTTGTGTGGTCGATCGATAGATTATTTGAAGCGTTGATGGGATGTGTGAACACCCAAAAATTTACATTTAATGTTTAGGTGCAAATTTTGTTATAAGATGCAATTAATCTTTCACTTGGACACAATCCTGAGTGTGGTAGGTTACTCATCAGGACATCTCAATAACAATGAGAGATTGGGTCACTTATGGTTTAACATGTCTTTCACACTTCCCTGTTATAAAAGTATAGTATTAGATAAAAAAATGACGTGCATAAGTATGATACCAGTGATACCTACATGAACAAAAAATTATTTCATTTCATTTCATTTAATTTCGTTTCATTTCGTTTCGTTTCGTTTCGTTTCGTCTCATTTAATTTCATTTTATTTACAAAAACATCAATATACTCTCATCATTGATATTGCCATACTTGTTAAAACATTCTTTTGAATTCACTTTAAAACCAAAGTAAACAAAATTGCGGTCAATTGACTGCAAATCACTATCTCGCGTACTCTTTCCATGAATAACATATAGAGCAGTAGAAGCAAATTGCTGACAGACTTGAAACTCCGGCACTGACTATGCCACCCTTTAAATTCAGAACAGCCTTTCTAGTATACGTAGAAGTCTTTGTTTGAAACAAATTCCGAAGAACGATTCTCATATTTAATTCTGTATTACTCAGAATTATCTCGTTAAGGACGTATTTGGTAACGGATGACCTGACTTTTGTTTTCGAGAACAATTCCACTTCCCTGAACACGTGTAAGGCAATATCAATCTCGTACGTATCATTACGCTCACTCGATACCAGCTGTGTAATAATCATTTATTATGCACACCTGAAGAGATGTGTGACGCGAAGAAAGTAAAATATTGTCAATGGTAAGTGTTTCCATTGTATCGATGCCTTCACACGAGATTCTGCGGTGAAAAGGTGAAAGACGTCAAACTGTCGCCCTGCACCAACTTTTTAAATTCAGAACAGCCTGTCGATTAGTAATCATTGAAGGCCACTTACCATGAGGATCATCAGTCCGTTTGTCGGCTATTTAAGTATTTTAACAAAAACCGAACAATCAGTTACTTTAAGCAATTATATTTGCAGAAACAGTTACATTTATTCAAAGGATGTAAAGCTATATATTTTACTTATGTATTTCTACTACTGCATTTTAAATTGATTCATTTAAAGACTGTCAGATACCTTAAGATTTATATTTATTTCATGTTTTATAATGTACACTTCTTTGTTTGAAAACGAAATGGAAAACAATTAACAGTTAATCATAAATCGGTTGCTACATTTCTTACGGCACAGAAATTTCCGTCTTTCCGTATAAGCTAATGGAAACAGACTCCGATAACTAGAGTTCGCGATTTTTCCGCGTCGGAGTTATTAATGCGTTGATAGACGCTTGCGTCGCGTTATCACAACGCACAACGCTTCGATGGCGTCACACACCGCTTCGCTAATGCGTTGCTCAATCTTCGCTTAACGTTTTGTATTTTAAATAATACGATGTTGTGCTTGTTTAACGAGCCTCTGGTTGCGATGAAAAGGATGTCATAGAATTTGAAAATGGCTTGTTGACATTTTGACAAGTAGCTGTTAAATTTTTTATATTTTTTTTATTTGGAACTTACGAAAAAATATTGGAATGTAATACAATAAAATTTATATAAGTTTTTTAAACCAAAAAAGGAAGTTAGCTCAGGAATACAGGGTGTTAGGTATTTAGAAAAATATGTAACGTATTGTATTATACAAAGACAAGTAAAATTCCATCCGTTCCATTCATTAATTTATAATTGTCTGTCAATTTACATCGTTAATCCAACAAAATTCAAGCGTTACCCGCTTATTAATGATAGTCAGCAAATCATTGTAATTCCCTGACGGAGCGCAAGAAAGGATCTTTCTCTCTCCGTTCCCACTATTGGACATAAATAATGCGTCATGCGTAGACCGGATCAAAGAAAGCAAATTAAGAAAGCAATCTCCCAACCGGCTTGCGTTTGACAATAATTTTACACATTACACGTTTAGCGTTTAACACGGCACTATCATTCGATGCACGCTAATGCGTTAAGCAAACTTCGCATTGCCCACCCGCGGCGCAGCGCAATGACAGCATGCCTTTAAAAATGTAAATTTGGTTTTATTAATTGATAGATCTGATAAATAATTTTGAATGAAATTGGTCATTGCAGATTAATACCTGTAGAATCATAATTTTATTGACAGCAGGTAATTTATTATTATATCTGTGTAATTTATTAATTGATGATGATTAATACACTTGGCGAAAGTAAAAGCTATTTTGCGCATGTTGAAGTATTGAAGAATTTTAATATGTTAAACGTAAGAAAATCAATTTATCAAGAATAGAACAGTTATTGATATTATTAATAATTTTATGTTTAAAAATCTATCATAAATAAATAAATTTCATTTCATGTAATCATTTTTGTTAGCATTAACTTATAAATTATAAAAATAAGAAGGAATTAAAATATAGAATTACTTACAGACTCAGCGAGCTAGTAAACAACCAAAGAGTCCCAAATTGAATATTGGAATTCCTAGAGTAATACTTTTTGAGACATTAGTGAGACAAGACGCATGGAAACCAGTTCCGTTCAAGTTAATGATATTTATGAATAGATTATTTTCAATTCGAATGATATAAAGTAATCAAGGTGAAGTTGAAGAGTGAAGAAAGTATTATATTTATACACAAGCTTAAGTACGAGTATATTTGTACACTTAAAGACCCCAATAGTCAGACTGTAAATCTAATAAGTACAAATGTCTGTCCGTGTTTATTATCCAATTAACGCAGGATTGTCGACAGTCACGGTACCGGACTGGCGCTAACGAATCATCCACGGGTCGAGACAATCTGTTCAAACACAATCCACTCCACAGATTCTACAGCCGGATTCCACTTTCAACCGGGTTTTTAATTGTTGACTTCTTGACGACCCGTTTGGCGTAATGAACGGTTCAAATCAAATCAAAACAAATCAAATTAAATCAAATCACGTTATTGCCAGACGGTTAATATGCCGGACTGTGCCAAACACAGAATATTATAATTATGTTCTATGGTGCCAAGGACCCTGAGTTCGATTCTCAGCAGAAAATTGAATTATGAGTTTGAAGTTCTGTTTCGGTCTGGACTCTGGGTGTCTTGTCTTTATGTGTTCCTTTTAGGAGTAGCGGTGGCTAATTGAGTCCCCATAGATCCCCATATTATCATTTGCCGACCAACGCGTAGCGCACTGATAAGAAAATACAGGCTGTGCTTCAATCAGAATTCTCATTAAGAAATTTTCATTGGAGCGTTCTTGAATTTATACATCTCTTTATTTGTAAACCGATTGAAATAAAATAACACTAAAGAAAAGCACTGTCAAATATTGATATCATTATCTCCATTTGATATGATTATATTATACTCCATTATCATAATATTATGTTATGTGCTTTCAATACATCCATGTACAGATATCGATAAATAACAGATTTATTAATATAGAATAGATTTGTGTTGTCGTTCACATCCTTTGAACTAAATAATACATGATTATTTAAAGAAAATGGCTACACGCCGGAATACGAAGGATCTTACTTGAGACAAAATAAATCTTATATATTAAACTGTATCTAAAAAACGTGCAGGGAACTATACTACTTAAATAAATTCACTCGTATTTTGATACAAAAGGCGTCTGAGAACAAGCTTATTCCGCCCTTGCGTATAGCCTCATAACAACGCGCACGAATGTTCACTACGCACCGATGTCATAAATACCGCCATATCGAACCGTAAATATAAGAAACAAAGCGGTACACACGTACAAACGGGCCTACATCTCTTAATGATATGTAGATTCTCTGCATTAGTTACATGACTGTGTTCTCAGTGAAAACATCTCGCAAACTGAATAAAGTTTATTTTGCTCTCTGTTACTGGCTCTGTGCGAGGTAAACTCGACTGTAAAACCATGGATTAGAGAGTGTTTTACACCGACAACAGACCTTCTTTTAGTTGTTCGAGCTGGCGGTCCATTCCAACTCATTAAACAAGACATAATTTAAGTCTGTATAAGACCTGCATTTGATTTTCTGTTCAAAGCCAAAGAGTTAAGCTTTAATCTCCAGTGACAATCATCGAAGTTTATACAACGTTTCGTACTTGACTCTTGAACTTCGTGCGTCTGAAATTTCATACCAAATTGTGCTCAATGGCGGCGCAGTTAAGGTGCTATTTAATTTGATTGGGATAGGAAATTGAGACATTAGAAATCTCCGAGCGACTATTACCGTGTTCTTTTAACAAATGCACGACGGCGTATAGAGTAAGATGTAACTTTGTGCTGGCGTGCATAAATAAGGTCTGAAGAATATCGGTTATTTTAATACTGATCCCCAGGTGGGCGGAGACCCATCGTAAATCATTGGCAACAATTATTAAATTATCTTCTCCGTTGACATTAAGTAATTGTTTAGGCTCGTTCGTGATCATAACTGGCGCGCCGAGCGATGAGATATTGTTTTTAAATTGTCGTTTTCTTGTCCTTAAATTCCTTTGTTTGAAAGTATTTTTTAACGTCATTGAATAATGACGATGGCTTCATGAGATTGATTTTCGTCCAAGTGAGTATGGACAGCGATGAATAACTCAAAACATTTCTTGGTACATACAAGCGCGTTAGCTATTAATTTGAATATTTGTGTTGCAGTGCAAACAAACTCAAATAAACATACCTACAAGTTGCCTTAAATTAGGAATAGAGTACAGGGGTCTGGGTTGAAACTTTGACTCACACACACACACACACACACACACATCCTTTTTCAAAGTTATACACATGTATTAGAAATTCGTCACCGTTTGCTTTGGTGGAAACGCCCTGTGGAAAATTTCGCACCTATGAATTTATTCTCCATAATGTTCTTAAAGGTATGTGAAGTTCACATTTCGCGTTTGATTAGAATGATAAAGTGAGCGATTGCCTGAGAAAACCCGAGAAAGAAGAAGTGACACAGTTATGGGGAACGATAAATGTTTACCTAGCCAATTGACTTCAATGGACTTAAGTACATATATCATTAATTGTTTCTGTTGTAAGATACCAGTTGTTTAGTTAGCCATGTACCTAAGCCACGGAGGCATTGGCGACATAACTTCCAACACGTTGGTTGGCCATAACCCCTCCATCTATCCCCACTGGAGCAGCGAAAATAAATTTTCCCGTAATTATCGACACTTCTTAATTAAACAACATTAATTTACATATATATATATACATTGCTAAACACAATTTTAATATCCTTAAATTCCAAAAGACAATAAACGTCATCGCTTCAACTCTGTGGCTCACCGAGTAAGGACCTCTCCTCTTGAGAAGGTCTAGACTCTAGAGCATTCTTCACCACGCTGCTCCAGTTATGAAGAGCTATGCACCTTAGTAGTATCATATACCTAATAAACAGAACAGTTAAAATTATTAAAAATACAATATGCGGTTTTATCGCTGTAATAGCGATTTATACTAGACGAGTAGGTAACCGCCCTCGCTTTGGGTTACATTATTGGAGTTTTATTAAGGATCCCTAATTTTTTGAAAATAAAATATAGCCTATGTCACCCGGGGATAGGGTTGCCACCTTTCTTTGAAGGTAAAATAGTATTTTCTTCAAAACATGGCAAAAAATATAGTACTATTTTTTGCCATGTTTTGAAAACTTAACCTTTAGGACTTATTTATTTTTCCATGTGTATTTGTTATTAGTCTTAGCTTTGGTTAACAAAGTCTTATTATTTTTAAATGATTAGATAGTAAATAATGTACAAGAACGGTCAATCTGAAGTAGACGTTTACTTGCCGTGACGTGTGAGCAAATTCAAGTTCTGAAATTCCCAATGCTGCGTTGCGGATGCGTTCCAGAATTACCGATGAAAATATAGTATTATTCGTACTATTGTATATTATTTTTCTATAACATATAGTAACATATAACAAATAGTAGTGCAGTTGATGAAATATAGCACGATACTATATAATATAGTACGGGTGGCTACCCTACCCAGGGATAGTGTAGCTTCTCAACAATGAAAGAATTTTTCAAATCGGTTCAGTAGTTTCGGAGCCTATTCAATGCAAACAAACAATCAAATAATTCCTCTTTAAAATATTAGTATAGACAACGTAACGAAAGAAAGGTAGAGGAGCAAACGGTATAAGTATTTTATAATCTATGACAATAAAGATAGTCGCAGGTGTTATCTATTTCCAGCTTAATTTTATCTTAGCACTTTTAATTCTATACATCCTTGGAATGTTGCAAATTACTATTAAAAGTTATCTAAATATTCAAAATACTTCGCTATGGACACGTAATTACAGCACTTAATAGCAATTAAGAGGTAGGTATTAAACGATACAAAATGTTGTATATTATTTTGTTTTTTCATTAATCATGCACTGCGGGTAAAGGACATTCGTTGTAGACGACGACGATTATTTTCGGACGTAATATTTTGAATGGGGAGTACTTATAAAACAAGAATAGGTATAATATTTTTGTATTTTACTTCGAATTCTATTTACATTGCTGTGTAGATAGCAAAATAAACAACAACAGGTAGAGAGGAACACGAGTTTATAACTGGCTCATCTAAGTGTGTTGTTGTTTACTGCATATAATTTGATTCATCACATTTTTCTTATATTTCATAGTAATTATTTAATTAATTTATAGTTGGTAAGAAGCCTTCATGCGAAGCGAGGGGTCCCGGGTTCAATTCCCGACCGAGGCAGATATTCTTGCAGTCCAATAGTGATTGTGAGTGTTGTGACTGCAAAACTTCTTTACAAGGGATATCCACGTCGAGTGATTCTGAAAATAATAATGTTTATTATTAATTAAATTAAACATATAATAACAATGCTAGAAATCTTTACTGTACGCCAAAACTCCATTACTAACAATCTCTTTGTATTTGTGTGAACGTTGACGACGCTAAAATAGCTAAAATAGCTCCTACGTATAGCTACATTTTCTTCTTTTACTCTATTTTTTTATATAATCAGCTTATGTACAATACATATGCAATATTATTATTTCCCTTAAATTAATGTAAAATACAGTATTGGCCATCGAAATATCAAATGCACACACACCTTCATTGCAATAAACTCTTCATTGCAATAAATTCAGCTATTCGAAATTGTTCAAACGGGCGAGTCGTGATCGTGTCGTAGTCTTGACGTGTGCACGACTCACACAAGCGGGTCAGACAAGCGGGTGTTCTTGTAATGAATCAAGGGGTAATTAACTAACTAATACACTTATCACGGTCAAGTGTGTACATTAAATTGGAGCGGAATCGAGTTGAAGTAATTCGATCGGAATAGTTTGAAGATAATGGGGAAAGTTTAATCGCGTGTTGGAGAGAATCGAGTGATTTATAGCTGAAGAATTAAGATTATATTGGTGCGTAACCTGTGAATTACACCCTAACAGAACTTTAAGATGTATAGATAAAATATTATTATTATCGATTGAAATATTAATTATTGTTTGCTAGATACAGTAAAAGGAACCTAAATTATATTAATGAAATAAACCAATCTAATAGGTAATCAAACTAATAGGTAGGTCATTGAAGTATTATTACTAGCATATAGAACCGACACCGCGAACACAATGTAAGTATGTGCCAATGAATTGGCGCCAATCGGCTTAAATTTTCAATGGATTCGTTCGATTTTGAAAGGAGAACGGGGGCTCAATTTTGAAAATAGAACCTCCCGGTGGGACACACATTTTGTTCGAGATGTCTGTTCTATGACATTATACTTCAATGAGGTAGGTAGTACCTACTACCTATAGAGCGTCGGATACTAAAATTGTTATTAGTTGTTTAGTTGGCAACTACCACACAAGACATACATATATAATAATGAAGTCTAATCTAATCTCAGGACTACAGTTCTATTGAAAGTCAGCCAATTCGAATTCGAGACTATTCATTTACTACTTTACAAGTTGTTTACAAGTTGCTTCGAAGCATTACGGCTGGCTTATGCCGAGCAATGGAATAATGTTCGATGAATCATCATTGTAACCAGATACTATTCCAACTGGGTTCAGGCTGAAATATACCACGCGGCCAAATGTGGATTGGCATCACACTCCTTTAGTAAGTGAACGTTATTGGGGAAGAGGTGAGTTTCACTTAGTTAAGAAGAGGCGTATCCAATTGCAGGTTATAAGAAAGTAGAAAAGAAGGGTGCTCTTCGAAATAATATATTTTTTTATGGAAATAGCCGGCAAACGAGCTGACGATCCACCTGATGGTAAGTGGCTATCGTCGCCCATGGACATCAGCAACACCAAAGGCATCACTGATGCGTTGCCGGCCAAGAAAGAGAGAAGAAAAAGAAAGAAAGAACTATATAATAACCAGCTGCCCGGACAGACTTCTTTCTGTCAAAAGTTTTTTTTTTTAATTAAAACCTGTCAACCCTATCTTTCAAGTTGGATCAAACTGCACACGGTGTGCAAATGTAGTTTAGGAGTCCATCGCGGACAAACAACGTGACACCTAACTTATATATATTAAGACAAACCACGGTTTAATTTTTACAAATTTTCCTCACTTGAATTTAAGTAGGTACTTCCTCATTTTCTTCCAGACGATTTATGATACCTTTGTGAAAGATAACACTCCTTGAACATGAACTTGTTATAGGTATACCCATTAGTATCTATAATAGTTAATGTTAATCTGTCACTGTGTAGAATAAAATCCTTGGGAGTTTCTTGTCGGCTCTTGACCTATCACTTAGATTTTTTGAAGTTTAGTTTGACTTTTGAAAAGCATTTGTAGAAACCCACGTTTTATCAATTTAATGACATCCGACGATCACTACAAAGTATTACATCCTTATCGGCAAGTTTAAAGCGTAATGTCGCCTAGTGTTACGTAAAATCTGAACTCAGACGGAATAGTTTTGGCCATTTGCACGTAAGTCGCAACACAACGGAGGGACATTCCGTTTAAACAGTAGGCACATATCTGCATACATTGGAGCTAGGTTAGGGTCACCAGATCTGAAAAGTAGTTTTCGTGGCAAAATAAATAAATTAGCAATAAATTTCCTGAAATTTTGTGTCAGTGTTTATAGTGTAGCTATTCAGCTTCAGCCCTATTTCAGATGATGGTTAAGTGTGTGGTAATTTCATTAAAATTCGTTCGTAGTTTTTCCGTGAAAGAGTAACAAAATATCCTCTCAAACTTATACATTTATACCTATGTTATACTACCTAAAATAGTACTAAAACTAAAATAATGTTCTACAGGGATGGCACTGCCCCTTGCAGGCAAATCGCCATTAATTAAGGCTTTATAATAAAACTTTAATTATACGAGCTAATGCCTGCGAAAACGGATTATGTATTTTTATATACATTTATACCTATGTTATACTACCTTAAATAGTGCTAAAACTAAAATAATGCTCTATAGGGATGGCACTGCCCCTTGTAAGCAAATCGCCCTTAATTAAGGCTTTATAATAAAACTTTAATTATACGAGCTGATGTCTGCGAAAACGGATTATGTATTTTTTTAATACTCAAAAACTTCAATACCTCATTTTCCCGTTTGAGGGGATCTATTTAGAAAATCCTTTCTTAATCTTAATCCACACTATAGGTATATATGTCTACACATATGTAAGTTAGGTACTCCTGTACACTCATGACTCTTAGTTTACTGGCTTAACGATATTACGAGTATGTAATGATGATGATTGCATGGTTAATTTTATTAATCCTCAATAATTTAATCATTTGTCACAGACTAGCTAAAGTCTAAAGGCAATCAATATTTTAGTTAAAAGGTTTCAATACGATATTAAGGACGAATAGAGTGAATGTTAAAGAAAAATAATTCTTTTTCTTCTCTCTTTCTTGGCTGGCAACGCACCAGTGTATTTTCTTGCACTCTTTGGTGTCGCTGATGTCCATAGACGACGATGGCCCCTTACCATCAGGTGGATCGTCATATTTTGTCGGATTTAACCATAAAAAAACTTAAACTTAAATCCCTAACATTCGCAAACCCAGCCCTATCCGCCAACCAGTCGATTGCACATTCCCGATGCTATCGGGACCACATTATTGTCTTAATTGATTCGTTTTGTTTCCCGCTGCTCCACTCGTGATTACGTTCGATTTACTAGCTAATTTCGATCCGAACAGCCACAGTTGTTATTAAGCGATCAGAGATCGTAGGCCAAGGACTCTAACGGTGCTTTGTTTGAGCTATGTTTTTTAACAAATCTGTTTTGTTTTTAGATATCATTTTTTTAGTGTAACGGAGCTCTTGTTTGAGAGGAAAGAAATTTATAAATGGTTTATAAATTTAACGACCCTGTAGCCTAGTTGGTAGCGACCCTGCCTGCGAAGCCAGGGGTCCCGGGTTCGATTCCCGGCCGGGGCAGATATTTATGTGACAGATAAATATTTGTACTCGGGTCATGGGTATTATTGTGATGTGTTTTATGTGTCGTATATGCCACCCGCGACACAGGTTAAAACCTACTGCGGGGGTATGAGTGTGTAAGCGTTTATTTATTATTTATTTATAAATGGTCTGGTTTGAAAACCTAAATGCCAAACCTTTTTTCGATTGCTCCGTTGCTGTTGATCCGGACATAGGATGAGCTAGGAAAGGATCAGCCGAGAATGCCAAACCCTTGGTCGCCTTTAATAAAGTAACCAATGTGATGCAGGTCATGAAGTAGCCGTGGAAAATCTATGACAATTTAAGTGCAAAATATTTTTTTGAAGAACTTTGGTCATTTTACCAGACCGTAGCGAAATCTTATGGAAGGTAATTTAGCAGTACTGGGGCTGCTTGCAATATCAACCCCATGAAACGGTTTATTTTATTTATACCGCCATTTTAAGTGGGTATATAATTTCTGCCCATCCTGTTCTGTTTGATGAAATACATATTTTGTTCTACCAATCTAAATTTATTTTAAACTTTTTGAAATGCCTGGTACAGTCGGCCGTAGAAGTAGCTTGACATTTTAGTACTTTGTAATAGTAACTGTTTCGATGGTTTCCTAGCAACATCTATGACAAATTCAAGAAATGTAATGGGACAAGGTACTAAAATGTTAAGCTACTTCTGCGGCCGACTGTACCTCAAACGAATTTCAATAAAAGTTTCGCAGACACTACACGAACTCACATCTTTCCGATAATACCAGCCCCGAATCACATCTTTCCGTTAATACCTACTAGTTCACTGCACGATCTTAAATAAAAAAACCCGGGCAAGTGCGTGTCAGGCCACGCGCTATGTAGAGTTCCGAAGTAGTAAATTAATGGACTATTACTCATTAACTACTTTTGCTAACATAGCCGTGATAGTTTCCCTTGCAAATTCATCATATAACCTATTTTGAGAATTTTTTCACTTGTCCAACTCCGACCGTTTAGCCGGCAGGGAGGTGTCCCCCCTGTACACTTGACTCTAACCAAAATTTGCACTTTACAGGCAAATATTTCGCAAATGAAGCCCTAAATTCAAAAATGGTCTTACAAGACTTTAGAATATTTTTGAAAGACCTTTTCAACGATACCCCACACTATAGGGTACGCGATGAATAAAAAATTAATCTTCACGTTACTTGTATGGGAGGTAATCTATGTATGGGAGGAACCCTGATGAAAATGTTTTTCAATATTTTATTCTACGATTCTGGATTTTAATAAATATGACTATCCATGCCAAATTACAGCTTTCTAGCACTGAGAGTTTCGGCGTTTTGCTTCAAACAGACGGCAGGACGGAAGGACGGAAGGACGGACGGACGGACGGACGGACGGACAGTCGGACAGTCGGACAGTCGGACAGACGGGCAGACGAACAGACGGACGGACATGACAAAACTATAAGGGTTCCGACTTTACTTCGGAACCTAAAAACGTATCGTGAAAACAATAATACAAAACTAATAGTCCCTGCGCTGAACACGGCGAGTTGGCTAAAATGGCGTCGGATGAGGCGCGTACGTCATAAATTTGAATATTTCTGTGAAACAAAACCCGCGGGATAATATAGTGGCTTATTGTCAGCGCATGCAAATAAAGGACAAAAATCGGATTCTGTCCGACTCCGACTACCATTGGCATAGAGCGAGTCGGGGAGAGAAATAGAAAGATATTATAATCCGATCAGAGATTTCAATATAATAATCCGTTCAGATTTCGATATAATAATCCGATTAGAGATTTCAATGAATAGCTTTTTATGTATTAGTAGTGTAGGTATATATACTCGATAAAAAACAAATTAATGTAGACATTTCCATGTTTTTTAATTTTCTTGTTGTTATACAATCTCATGTAGATACATTTAAAATACGTTTTTATGTTAACATATTTTAATTTTTTTGTTAGTCCGGGATGTGCAAGTGACGTGAACAAAACTATCAACAAAAATAAAACAACTCCTATAGTATCAATACATTAATTTATTTCATTGAACATTATCATGTAAACCATCTGTTTTTAATTTCCTTCGCCACCCAAAGTTTATCTGGAAAAATCGTTATTTAGCGACACGATCTTTAGTCCACAAATCATTAAGTATAGCATGATTTTCTTATACCTTAATTCTGTATAAGCTCAATAAAGTGTAACAAAAAAAATGTAGTTATAAAGTACGTATAAGCAAGCATTGTAAACTCTGGTATGGGAGTTGCTACATTGCTCTGTGGTCAGATAAAGACGGGGAATGTTAATATGCAGCCGCTTGGCACACCGCGTATACACGCAGTAATAATGTTCACTGCTAAATGCACTACGAATAGTATCCTTCTCTATAAATTAAGAGAAGAATTTATAGCCTCATAGCGCTCATAGCTGCGTACGACCAGATTTTATTTATATTTACTTATTATATATATTATATTTACTTAGTGAATTGAATTTCTAAGGTTATTTGTGCTTATTCTAAAACAAGAGTTACGGAGCAAAATTATGTAACGTACTATCTTTGTTAAGGGGCTTATTACTTGTTCCTATATTCAGATTTTAATTCATAAAATATTGCTTATAATGCTCAGGGTTTATTAATTCCTCCACTGCTCAATGCTCAGATAGTGACGTTACGAGAACAGCTTGGTATAAGTCGTAGCAGGAATATTAACCTCTTCACTATAGCGTGTTCTTCAACTGCACGATTTTATTATTGCAAGTATCATAATATTATTTATCTTTTCTTCATAAACATATCTTTTGTTACTTAAGTAAACATATATCAATTAATTAGATAATATTCTAATTAAGATGTCACTTGAACACCTGATATTTAGGCCCGTTTTTAATAAACCGATCTCAAGTTTAGGTTTGAGATCTTGCAAATATTGTTTTTTACATACGGTTTGACATATTTCAGCATCTCTTGAGATCTTTTGATCTCGCAAAGAGGGGCGAAGCCCTCCGCAATGGAAAAAGCTATAAGAATCCAAAACGGAAAGGGTCATAACCCTAACATAGGTTCGTATAATTTTTCTTAGGCTTAATAATTTTCCTTTAATTTTTTTTTAATAGGGACCCTACGAAGCGGGGTTCCGTTGACATTTATAACGAAGTATAGTTTTGTTGCATAATTGAATTATTATAATATCGTTAGTGCGGCAAATAAAGAATAATTAAAAATTGAGAGACATTCTATCGTACGAAGGTACAGGGTTCGATTCCTAGCCGAGTTCATTTAAGTTACAGATAAATGTTTTGTATTGAGTCATGGTGTTTGTGATGAGTTGATGACACATTTGTGTCTATTAATGCCATCGCGGCATCGATAGCAGGAAAACAGTAGACTTGAATATGAGTATAGATTTTATTACAACAGCTTCTGAGTGATAAAGTCTGAAAAAAGCTAACAAAAAGTATCCCTGCACAAATTATCACCTATGAGTAACACACATCCAATTTATTTAACCATAAAAGAAAAACTGTTTTTCTTGCAAGGCACGCTCCGTATGCAATACGAATGATATGAGTAAATGAGGTTAATTAAAATAACTCGAGTTAAACTTTAAGCACTAATTAGTTTCTTTAGCGTACTGTGTAACGAGTGAGTGGTTGTATATGACACGGCAGTTAAAATATTTGTGCCCCAATTTGGAGACGCCGCTACCACAAAATAGAGAGACCACAGAACTGTAATAAACACACTCATAAAGTGGGATCTACAAAGCGAACTTACAAAGCGGCTTACGAGATGACTGGCTTCAATCTATTGATGGCCTATTACTGAGCATGGGTCTATCTTCTTAAGGAGGCCTAGAGCGTACTCCACCACGCTGCTCCAGTGCGGATTGGTTGAGTACTAGATGACTGACACTTTGTTAATACGAAAAAATTAAAAGTCCTATTAAACGGCTAACATTAAAGTTGATTTAATACCATTACTTTGGTCGAAAAATTTTAAGTGTGAGCAAAGCTTAAGTGCGGTGTATAGATCACTATTAGACACCATTCACGCACATAAATAAGCGGGAATATGTTGTTTACAGGTGACGTGGTGCGGAACGGCTTTAGAGGCGGTGCGGAGATCAACACTAGACTTGTAAAAAAACTACCACCGCACCTTCGCTCGTGCAGTGTGTACAACATAAGCGAAGTACTGAGCGAACCGAACTTGTGTCCGTGGACGGTGTCTATGTGTGGATTGTTCGCGCTTGTACAGAGTTATACTTCTGTTTTACCTTTATTTTGTGCCGCAACACGGACGATTTCTGCCTTTTCAGGTCGTTCGTTGATGCTGTAGCTGTAGGGTCGGCGAATTTGGATATTGGAATGACGTATCAATATTAATGTGTGTTTTACCAGGCAAGGATGAACGAATGAATAAATGGGTACTAATTTTAACAATTAAATTTAAATAATTTATTACTTAAATACCTACTTATCTCACCATTAACTCTCCTTAATTAATATTTATGGTTCCCATAAAATTGCTAAAATAAATTGTTAATGTTATTTTAAGGGCTAGATAAAATGAATACTCGTAGTTATAAACTTTGTATCATAGTCACCATTCTTTAATTTTTACAACTTGAGTATACATATTTAAACAAATAAAACGTTTTACGAGTATGTAAGTATTTAAGCGTTTTATTTATAAAAATGAAATTCCAATAAAAAATAACCATATTTTCTAAACTTATTGTCAAGAATATGATATTTCAACAAAAGAAAAAAAATATACGTCACCTACATTATTCAGCAAATAAACGAACCATCGCGACAACCCTAGCAACAGCTCCCCAAATAGGGTAGTACCACCTTAATGAGGACGAAGTAAAGCGCTAGGTTTTATTCACAAATGAAGGTATTTATTGCTGCAGTACTATGTGTAATTGACGGTCGCATGTAAGCTACGGTAGTTGTGTAATACTAGCTAAATGAATTTATTTAGACGTGCGATTGGTTTTACAAACATTTATTTTATTGGGTTATGTTACGTTATGTTATTTGTTGATTCTATGTGGTTTGACGGAATTATTAGAAAAGTATGTTTTGTTTGGATATTGGTAATACTCGTATAGACCAGGTATTTTATCGAGTGTGTTCATTCAAGTTCTTAGATGTTATAATAACAGAAAAGAAGTACCTATTTATGTAAATAAATTAAATATGATAGATTAGAATTTCTAGAATAACAGTTTTTTTGATAACGCTGACCACAGCATCTTTAGAATTTAATTTTCAAAAGTATTCCGCCAAGAAACCAAATAGCTATTGTCAACATTCCCAATTAAAACCAAGTTGGATCAATAGATACCTTTTTATGTAAATTTTGCTAGAGCCTATAAAATAGTCAAACAACTTGTTTTTGGACTCCACAAAACGCGTTGACAGTTGACTAGGATGAAAGGACCGAAAAGAAAAAAAGAAAAAATATTAGAATCCGACAATCTATTACAGGCAGCGTCAATAAAGACAAACAGACTTATCTGTCCTAGAAATCTTCGTCCTTTGATCAAACCTATGTTAATAGCTCTCAATTTCGCTCTTGAAATATGTACTCTACGTCTATGGTATTACGGTTCACAAAGTTTGGTTTAGCGGCTATTATGGGATTTAGAATGGACCCCATTGTTGTTTCGTACGTCATAGTCATCAAGGAACGCGATGAAGGGAGCCAGTTAAATATAATTAGTTGTTTGTTATCTCGATTATACTATTCGCATTTGGATTTATTATGGGAGGATATTACGGAGTTTGTGTACTTAAAAATATTTTCGTGATACTAATAAATATAATTATGGTGTTAACTGACCTAAAAAAAAGACGGACGTAATCCCAACAACAAATTCAGCGAAGCACCCATAGTAATACCAACTCTCTATTCATACAAGTACACACACCCACACATTGACACGATACTGCGTTAATCGCGAATCAAAAATGACGCACACATGGTAAGCGGGCGGCCATTGCTATGCTTCACTCTCGATTAGACGAGGTTACGTCCGTCTTTTTTTCAGGTCCGTGTGTTGACTATACCAACTGCATTTCATATGTTTGTTTTAGCTTTGTAACTGACGCATCATGATTATTGCATCGCGACTATATTATTATATCGATACCGTGACATCCACACATTGCACGATGAAGATATCTATTTACTGCTTTCACGAAAAAAGCAACAGTATGCAGTTATCCATTTAACAAAAAGGGTAAGTGGTGGCCATGCTTCTCCGTTTGTCGCTCTTTCATTTTGTGTCACCGCAACAGTTGCGCGATAGTAGTGATACAGATTTTTTATCCTGGATCGCTGCTGTAGATCATTCACGAAATACGCGTTTAAATACAAAAATTAAGGCGACTTTTCATATTCACTTTATGTAACTACACGGACGAATTCAGCCTATCAAAAACTAGAAAACTGAACTCAAACCCACAAAATGAACAGTCGTGGTAATAGCAGCTCTGTATAAATCCAAACAAAAGCGACAACGTCCGTTATCAGGGGCACAATCACGGTTGATGTGTGATGAATGAACGTTTTGTCATGTAATGTTAATACGCACAGATTGTATAATACTATTGATTGGACACTTCCACTGCAAGCTACTGTCGACTTTAACTACTGAGCTTATGATACGTTTCAGACTGTGAAATTAAATTTTGAATTTTCAATTTGATAATCGTATACAGGGTGAAATATACGAGCATAATAGGGTAAAATATACATGTTACATTTTTGTAACTTAGGTAAAGTTTGTCATTATAAAATAATTGTATTAACGATTGCTACAAAAAATATTTGCATTACATATGAGGTTTTAATTATTATTTTTTTAGATTAAATATACAAAAATCACCAAGAATTGGGATTTCTGAAATATTAACATTTTTATATTTCAAAAATCTCAATTAAAATCTATAAGTAATTTAATATTAATATCTTCCCTTTTAAAGCATCACACTATATAAACAATCATCAATCCCCCTGTATGTATTTAAACAAACACTACACGTGTTTCCTTATCTAAGATTAGTTGTCAAAGCTAAGCATTGGCTCGAGCGTAGGGACTGGGAAACTAAGAATGATTTATTGGTCGCAATAATAATACGACGTAATTGATGGGGATAATGTTTTGTAAATCAATAGTCGAGAATGTAAGACGTATTCTACAGGAACAGATTATACTTTAGGATAGACGGTTTAGAAACTTATCGAGGATAATACGCAATGGGTGTATGTACCCTTATACAGTACAAATAATTTAGCACGCAGCCCTAATAAAGTGTTTTGTTTGCAGTGTCAAGTTTTTTTAAAGGTTATAATACCAAGCCAAAATAAGCGGTTATGTATCTATACTAATACTAATACTAATACTAATACTAATACTAATACTAATACTAATACTAATACTAATACTAATACTAATACTAATACTAATACTAATAATATATAAAGAGGAAAGATTTGATTTTTTGTTTGCATTGAATAGGCTCCGAAACTACTGAACCGATTTGAAAAATTCTTTCACTGTTGGGAAGCTACACTATTCCCGGGTAACATAGGCTATAATATATTTTCAAAAAATTAGGGTTCCTTAATAAAACTCCAATAATGTATCCCAAGGTGTAAAAAGATAAGAAAACCGATATAAAGTTGTTGTTTAGTTAAGTTTATGTATAAGGCCGTACGTGTACTATTTGGTATTCATCTTTAATCATCCATCCATCAGCCTATACTGTCTTTAACTTTGTCCTAAACTGACTTTAAGAGTGAATTTTTGTGATTCTGTACTAAGGAGAGATTTAACTAACCGTTAGTGACTCTGAGTTTCGGCGTTTGAGTCTGTCTTTCGTGCTACCCTGCCCACATATGTATTTGTTATCTATTCATATTGTAAAAGTTTTTAATCCTTAAAATTTTTGATGAATTTTTGTTACTCTTTCATGCAAAAATTACTGAAAGGATTTTCATGAAATTTAACAGATTTCATAGACCGTTACCTGGAATAAGATTTAGGGTATTTATTTTCCAGAAAAACACTCCCAAAGCCGTGTGCAGAGCGCTAGTGTAAAATAAAGAGTATACTACTGTATAACATAAAAGTGTAAATCTACACGATAAATATAAAATACAAATACACTATGATTTGAACTAACAGTCCCCATTATTGAGAGCCATACATCATGTTGTTATTTGATCTGCCCACCGATTGATTTTCGGAAGTCGTCGGAATGGCCCTCCAATAAAGTGATTTACACTTGAAATATACGGGTGCTTAAACGCACGAGCGTGGTTTTCTTTTATATTTTTAATTTAATAGCAACCTCAAAATGTATAATTTTATTAATACAAGCTTTGTATGTAAAATTGAAAATGTATCAAATTTTAGAACGCTAGTAAAAATAATTCCATCCACCCATCCATGAGCCCTTGGAGGTCCAAGAGGTGCTGGAAATAAGCCTCCTCTAACTTGCACCACTCTGACCGGTACTGTGCCTTCTGAATCTAGCGGATGCCCGCTGTCTTCTTCAGGTCATCAGTCCACCATTAAAAAAAAATTAAATGGAAAAAAGTAGTCCAGTTTTTAGTCTAAAGTTAAAATCCCTTTGTTTGCAAAAAATACTTGCTTTACTAACACTTTGAAACTATTGTGGTTCAGTTGTTTTTTCACTTAGTCTTAAGTTAAAATCCCTTGCTTTGCAAACACCTCTAAACTATTGTTGTTCAGTTTTTTTTCACCTTGGCTACTTACCTCACATTGCGAGAGAAGACCTGAACCCACCAGTGATAGTGATATTAAGCTGTTTGTTCCTATCACGTAATAAATATTGTGAGTTTGAGTTTTAGTAACGATTTTGTGATGATTGTATAAGTTGGTCAACCTTCCCGTCCGTGTGTAGTGACCGTCCGTTATCGGTTTCCAATCCGGCGTCCGATCGGTTCGGTAATAACTTCATTATCACATCACGGCTCACTAATTTATAACGCTTTTATGTTTTAGGACTTATCGTGTAACATTTTATGTTATACAGTTATGTTACATTTGTCAGAGTTTAAACAAACTAATTGATAATTAAATATCTGAACTGATGAACTTATATTATACTTACAATAAAACTGTAACTGTGATTGTAGATATTTCAGAAAAACCTATTAGATGGGGGAGGGGGGCGGAGTTATTTGTTGATACATACATGGCATCCTATGAACATGATTTTTACAATTCTTGCGGTTTGCATATAGTTAGATAAATTCTTGAGATATCATTTAGTGTTTTTGTTTTCTCGCTTTAGATATAAAAATAGATATGTCAGTTTTAAGAATCTCGTGTAAACATTTTTCCAATAGTCCTTATAAGTATGCGCAAATCATATTAAAGATTTTTTTATATAACATTCATTAACATCTTTAAAACTTATTCAACAAAAACCACATTTAAAAACTTTGTTGTTGTTATCATATACATTTAAAACGTAAAACATTTTACTACCACATTATAATTTAATGAGCTAACAATTCCGACTCCAGAATCCAGGGCTTCCATGAACGGGAAAGGCAGTGAAAATTAAACAGGTTATTAGTTGAAAATTACCGCGCGCCCGGTACATAATGTCGCCTGCAATAAAGCCCGTTACACAGATATAAAACTTGCGACATCTAGATGTGGCACTTGTGGCAGTATCAACTATCAAACGTTTGGGTGTCTTCGGTTTGTGTTTAAACTGACTGAGAGCTACGAGCTGCTTACGGTAAATCTATCTGCGCAAGGTCGTAGCGTTGGGCTTTGAAAATAATGTTTTGTTCGACCTTATTAGGCCACATGTAAATTCATAATAAAATTATTTTAATTTTGTTTACGAATTTTAAACGATGCATGTAGTTGTGAAAACACAATTTATGTAGTGGAATATTGTATGCGTCGCAAATTTTACTCACTTTTACTCACTCGCGTACAAGTTTTTTTTTGGAGAAATATCTTGTGATGAATATCGTCCCGATCTTTTTTTTATTTAACGATTCGAAAACGTATTTTAGTAATAAACATTTAAGTGTATTTTATTCAGCTGTCATATTAATTTAATAATTTTGCCTCATCAAATTAATATCATTTTGAACATTAACGATTATTGTCATGTCACATCTAGTAAGTTACATGTAATTCCATGTTTTAACAGTAAATGGAGGTATCGCCCCAAACCCTGCCCCCTAGGGGTCGGTAGGGGGCGCGAGCGAGGGCTGTGGCCTTAATTACCGCCGCTTTTATAGTTTTAATGAGTTCATTTTGGACCCGGGCTAACAAGCGCCGTAATACCTATTTAAACCAATTTTGAAATTAATATTCTAAGGGATGTTCTGAGGTTGTCGATAATTTGATTTCAGTGGAAATGTAAAAATATCGAACTTGTGAAGTAAAATAGAGATCCGCGCTGTCTAAATTTGGCCGTTAGTTAAAGGTTACTACATGTTGAGATTTGTGGACATGAATGTTTATTTTTATTAATTTTACGTGTTTCTAATACATTACGAGTATTATACGTCATCAGCTTTCTGCACTCCTTCTCCATATGTAAAACTTTAACTGTGCCTAATTTCATATTATGTAGGTGCTACTTTTGCGTAATTGGCGTAAAAATGGGTACCTAGGTACAAAGATTCGCTTCACGTATAATATGGATACCAAACCTAAGCATTTCGTTCCTTAAATATAATTAACCACGTAGACGTAATTTATGGATGGCCACCTAGTACGAGTATAGTAAAAAAATATGATTCATCGATCACAAAGAAAGGTACGAGTACATCCTTAAAAGTTTATCAGCTCGCTCGCGGTCGACGCGACTATTTTGTCGATATTAATTAAAAGGGCCCCTACAAGTTAATATTTAAGAAAATTAAGCAATCTCCGCCTGCGAACTTCATAATGAATTTTCACAATATAATAAGAGATGATGAGCAGTTTTGTTTGCTAAGCATTTTCATTTTAGTTTCATCGGAGCAAGTTTTACGGGTTCTTTTTATAAAAATGTTGTACGCTGACTAGTAGTTATTTATAATAGATAGTTTAAATCTATATATCAACTTCTCGACTCCTAATAAAGTCGCTGAATTCCCTCTATACAGATACCACCATTTATTTCACCCGTAAAGTTTTGCACCACCAGCTTTCTCCTGAAATCGACCATGACTAATACTACTAATTAAATAAGTAAATCAATACTAATATTATAAAATGTGAAAGTTTGCATGGATGTTCGTTACTGGAACACGAAAAAACTACTGAACGGATTTTCATGAAACTTGAAGCCTAGAGATAGACCAGACATACGTTACGCGGGGAAAGTCGCGGACAGATCGCTAATACGCTAACAATATACGTATATCAACTATATATGTAGCTACTAGTATAGCTTTATTCATACATAAGCTATTCCCCCCGACCCCCGTGTAGGCGAGCGGGGGGCAGGGGGGTAATGGCAGTGCAATTATCGCCCTATTAAGTAGTTGGGGACCGCTACGGGATACGACTGCTGAGCTTCACTATACTTGTTTGTGTATAATATAAACGTATGAGAACATTAGCACACATAATAATTTATCAGTGTAACTTACGCCCCAACTTAGAGTCACTAACGGTTACTTAAATAGTACAGTACTCCTTAGTACAGAACTTGGTGAATCTTTACTAAGGAGCGATTAAAATAACTGTTAGCGACTCTGAGTTGGGGGGTTAGAGTTGTGATGGAATTATTAAATGAATTTAATTAATTATAACAGTGATAGCCTAACGATCAGTACTTTGGTCTCCCGAACGAAGGGGCCCGAGTGCAAATACTGGTACGCACCTCTAATTTTCAAATATTATGTGCGTATTAGAAGTTAATTATCACTTGCTTAGGTGAAGGAAAACATCGTGAGGAAACCAGCACACCTGAGAGTGCTTCATAATGTTCTCAAAGGTGTGTGAAGTCTACCAATTCGCACTTGGCCAGCGTGGTAGACTACGGAAGTCTACCAATTCGCACTTGGCCAGCGTGGTAGACTACGGCCTATACCCACGTTGTGAGAGGAGATCCCGAACCCAGCAGTGGGACAATTATAGTTGTTGCTTTGCTTTGCTTTTTTCACTTTGCTATTAAATGAATTTTATCGCTAAACAGAAAAATCGGGTTACTATCATTGAAGAATAATGTCATAGAACAGACATCTCGGATAAAATGTGTGTCCCGCCGGGAGGTTCTATTTTCTAAATTGAGCCCCCGTTCTCCTTTCAAAATCGAACGAATCAATTGGAAATTGAAGCCGATCGGCGCCAATTCATTGGGACATACAGTGTGTTCGCGGTGTCGGTTCTATATGCTAGTAATAATACTTCAATGGTTACTATAAATAACTAGCGCTGTGGCCACGTCTTTACCTGCGTTTTCCGGGATAATAAGTGCCCTGTATGTTATTCCAGGTCATGGTCTACCGGTTTGCTAAATTTCATGAAAATGAGTACCTAGTATTTACGTGAAAGAGCAGCAAACATTCATAGAAACTTTCACATCTATACAAATAAATAAAATTGACACTCCAATTTTGTTTGTAATATTAAAATAGCCGCTTTTTACTAAGTGCATTTGGATGTATACACGGTACATATACCAAAACAACATTTTCTAGAATTTTTGTCTGTCTGTCTGTCTATTTCGGTTAATCTCTGAAATGGCTAGACCAATTTTGACAGGACTTTCACTGGCAGATAGTAGATGTAACAAGGAGTAACTTAGGCTACTTTTATTTTAGAAAAAAAAAATAGCATGATTTATATAAAAAAGTGTTGAATTACTACTTTGTTAAATTACGGTTTTTTTTTGTTTAATTTTGGCTTGCTTTTACCCCGTTACTGAAAGAAGGTATGCGAATGGTGATGAAGATTTTTTCTCAAATCTTTCTACTGTCAACTTGAAAACGACAATGTAATATAACTAAAGCGAATGACCAAAATACCAATATTAATAAATGATCAATGAGATCAATGTATGAGACTGATATGCATTTTAACGATTGCAAAATAACTTTAAACTGGATAATTGTGTAATACTGAAAATTCTATTACAATGAAGGTTAAAAATGTAGAAAACGTGCTATGAGCATCAGAAAAGCTTTAGAACTTTGTGATATGTATTTAACTTTAAGCTTTATTTCCAACCAGTAAAGCTGAAAACGGTTTAAAATATCAGAGTACTTAATATCTTGTAAGTTGAGTAAAAAGCGTCCATTGTTATAACTTCATTTGCTCTGGCGTTCGGATATTCCTTTTGGAATATTGATTTAAAATGCCTCGTAAGTTTGAATGTAAGGAATTTTTACGATTCCCAATAAGAAAAAATATTAAGGTCTACTATGCAAACGATTCAAATTTATTGGCTTTTTACCTTAAGTAAGGATAATGTATGGTGGTTGGTTTTAAAACGTTTAGACTTAAGTTGAGGTGAATTATGGAAATATTGCTATTAACATTGATGACGACAGTGCGAAATTTGCATTCCCAGTGTAGACGGATGTCGTGATTGTTTTATTGTTTTATATTTTAGTTAAATATTTGAGTCAAGTCTCTTTACTGCAGGACAAGAAAAAGCCAGTTCTTGTCCTCAGTGACATAGCATCTGACCGAAACGTCGCGTAAAAGTAAAAAAACACATAGGTTATTGATAAAACTAAGGAGTTGATAAAATATCCACATGACTATAAATTAAGCATTCTGAATTGGAAATAAATTAATCAAATAAATTAAAATAACAACCTTAAACTGAAATTACTCTCAAAGAATTTAAAATAAATATATAATTATACGGATAACCGCCCTCGCTTTGCTTCGGTTTTCTTATTTTTTACACCTTGGGTTACATTATTGGAGTTTTATTAAGGATCCCTAATTTTTTTGAAAATATAATATAGCCTTTGTTACTCGGGGATAGTGTAGCTTCCGAACAGTGAAAGAATTTTTGAAATCGGTTCAGTAGTTTCGGAGCCTATTCAATGCAAACAAAAAATCAAATCTTTCCTCTTTATATATTAGTATAGATTTGCAAATAACCACACTCCACAATAACTTCTAAGTAAACGTCTGAAAATCTGAATAACAGAAGGAACCGTTAGCAAAGTATTTAGAAATCTATACTAATATATAAAGAGGAAAGATTTGATTTTTTGTTTGCATTGAATAGGCTCCGAAACTACTGAACCGATTTCAAAAATTCTTTCACTGTTGGGAAGCTACACTATCCCCGAGTAACATAGGCTATATTATATTTTCAAAAAAATTAGGGATCCTTAATAAAATTCGAATAATGTAACTCAAGGTGTAAAAAAATAAGAAAATCGAAGCAAAGCGAGGGCGGTTACTCGTCAATAATAAAATAATTAAACGCAAACACACTCATACCCCGCAGTAGGTTATTATCTGTGTCACGAGTGGCATGGACGACATGTATAACACATCACAATCACACCCTGCACCCGAGCACAAATATTTATCTGTCACATAAATATCTGCCCCGGCCGGGAATCGAGCCCGGGACCCCTCGCTTCGTAGGCTTGGTCGCATCGCAACCAACTAGGCTACAGGATCGTCAAATATAAATCAATGATATTATAATGTGAAAAAGAGGTTAGGTATGAGCTCTTACCACATTAGTCGGGGTATGAGAGTACCCCGGGGCGCTAAAATTGCGCTCGAATTGGACCCCCGCTGACAAAAATCACTAACACATTAACTTTATCGCCTTAATATCACCGAGAGAGTAATTTGCAATAAAATTACTATAATGCGATAAAACGTTTATGTGATAAAGTAGGTCACTGAAATTCAGTAATGATATTAATAAGCACTTAGCAGAGTTCTATATTGAAAATCGCTTTGAAAAATGTTCTATCCATCCTTGTATCAAAGTCAACTTTTATCTTTACCCATGGACCTGAAAAAAAGACGGACTTAACCTCGTCTAATCGAGAGTGAAGCATAGCAATGGCCGCCCGCTTACCATGTGTGCGTATTTTTTGATTCGCGATTGAAGCAGTATGGTGTCAATGTGTGGGTGTGTACTTGTACGAATAGAGAGTTGGTATTACTATGGGTGCTTCACTGAATTTGTTGTTGGGATTACGTCTGTCTTTTTTTTAGGTCCGTGAACACTACGACTACGTGAACAATAATCATCTTACTGACAATTCCTTATTCTAAATATGACATGACATTTCTTATATGCCAGCCTCTGCATCGAACAAGCGTTGTAGAATAAAGAGGTCTTTCCCTGGACCACTAGAGATTCGTGGCCTCGCCGACATATAGATTGTATTTCAAATAGGGATAAAATATATTGCCGACTCACCATCAGGTGGATTATCAGAACTTTTGTCGGCTAATCACGTAAAAAATATAAAATTGGTAGATACTTAATATAAAATTAGTAGTTTTAAGATAATTATGTAACCTTAAATGCAAGCCCCTTGAATAAAAGACCGATATAAACCTCTAGAATTTTACTACTTTATAAAATAACTAGCTGACCCGGCGAACGTCGTATCCTAACAAACTATTTTTTCTAAAATAAAAGTAACCTAGGTAATTCCTTGTTACATCAGCTATCTGCCAGTGAAAGTCCCGTCAAAATCGGTTCAGCCATTTCAGAGATTAGCCGGAACAAACAGACAGACAGATAGACAGACAGACAAAAATTGTGAAAAATTTTGTTTTGGTATATGTACCGTGTATACATTATATATATAAAGTATAGATATAGATGTATAGATGATTATAAAATAACTGATCATCAGTCAAACTTTCGCCAACAACGTCTAACCCAGAGGCAATTAAATCACAATACTTAATCACATAACCTTCTAAATATGTCGAGACTCGGCTCGGAACGTGTGAAATCTGAGGTCGATACTGCCTCAAATAAAAATTGCCACACCGGAGCATCAACCCGACAATATTTTATTAACCACTCATCAATGGGTAGATAATAACAGTTTAATAGACATCGATTTATAACCTTAACACCGAAACCAATGAAACTACAAACCTAAAACTATTGGTTATTCAAAATTCAACTCTATTGTATTACAATAGGGATGTGCGATAGTCTCAGAGGTTCACGATGGATTTGTTATGATATAAGAGGCATATCATCATCATTTTGAATCGCGTGCCATGATTCGGCATTTTCTATTAAAGCACGCCGGACCACCAATGTGAAGTGCTCTATTAGTGATGTTTGAGAAGAGTTGTGCTTCTTGTTGATTGGTTGTCGGTTTGCCGATATATCGATAGTTTAAGGATTCCCGCAGTAAAAATATCGTGGAATAGAATTATGTATTTCAGAATTTTCTGATAGTTTACTTTTTAATCTATAAAAAATATAAAGTTTAATAGCCTATCAAGCAGCAAATATGTGCATAACATTAAAAATGCAGAACTGTAGAGAATTTACAAAATTTACATTATATTGTGTTTATTTAATTATCTACTAGTAATTGTCCATATTGTCTATGGAAAACTTACGTCACGGTAAAGCAACGCACTCATGCGTTTTTCTCTTTCTGAGCCTTCTCTATCTTTCTGTTAACTATCAGATGCATTATGTGTAAAATATTATAAAACTTCTTAATTTCATTGTACCAAACAGGTACTATGTTACGAATAAGTAATAGGTATTGCTAAAGGAACTTTCAACGGATCCCACGACATCTATTTTTTGTATTGTTTAATATAAATTACAACAATTAATTATATAAGCACTTGTAAAATGCATCAAACGCGTAAATTATTGCAAATTAATCACAAGACTGGAAGTAAGTGAAAAATTGTTTGATATATTCCATTACTTTACGGTATACGCTGCTAAAAAAACTTGAAATATGTCTGCATAGCCTTCTTAAACTTGGCATGTGATGAAAATATTGACATTTAACGAGCATAATCTAATTGCGTGAACGGAGTTTCTATTCTCAAGATTTCCCAAGATATTTATAGTTATAAACCGCAATAAATCAAATTAATGACCTACAAACAATTAGATCACTCATCAAAACAATACGTCTAATTGGCTCAAAGTTACTTATAACGCTTATTTAATGGAAGTCTCGTGTAAGACTTACTTTTACTTTGATCGACAGCTGCGAATGCAGTGTAGCGTTTTACGGTAGGTTTTTACTGAGTTTTTTTCAATCGTTTGCTGGTGGAAATGCTCGTCTAATGTTTTAACTTTTATACTCTGTGTCTATAACGCAAAAAAATTGCTTAACAAGAATCCTGATTGAGAGCTGAAATAATCCAAAATAATCACTTCAAAATTATAGTAGGTATAAATGGGCTAGTCTGCTCACTTTATGCTTATAAGACCCTTTACAGGACCAATAATATACTCGTAATTTTAAGCTAGTGTATGCATAGCTCTTGGCTGTAAAATATCTTGAAGTAGGATCCCGAATACGTAGCAATACGATACCATGCTTAAAATTACGAAGCGATATTATGACGGCGCTTTGTATTAAAAGCTTAAAAGTTAAAAGCCTTTAAGTCAATTGAATTCATTCGTCTTCGATTATCTATCGATCCAATAATTCTGGTTAAAAAAGTAGATAAAGTAATAACTAACACTAGTTTTGTGACTTACTTTAACTAGGCATGAAAGTATTTATGAAGCGTTTGCAACTAACTGTTACTAATCCACGCCCTGCCTTTTTATTCACACGAACTGTATGAAACTTGTTTTCCTATTCAACTACATTTACCAATTTAATATTAAAGTCTCCAAAATAAATCTAATTATATTTAAGTTTATCGATACAGCAACATCACTAACCGTTACTAAAACGCGTTCTCAAGAGGCACAATCAAGACACATTGAATCTGTTATTGTTGCGAGTGATTTATTGATTGCGTCTCTGTCAACAAGCCGGCACTTTACACTGAATACTTCATTTGATCCGGATTTTTATCGATAAAACCCGCGCGTGAGTCACATCACTCGTTAAGTGTATTTAGTATACAAATGATTCGAATGTCGGTTTCTCTTTACGACGTGGTAATACGGAATAGTTTGAATTCCTGCTGAGGAGATGAAGTTCACATCTGATTTATATTTTACAAACAGCAACATTGATTCTGAACTAAATATTGTCAGTGACTGTTTAATATCTCTTATCTACATCTAAGCTAATTTTATTAAATGAGAACTACTCGGATTATTACCTACCTTTGTTTAAAGCGATTCCCATATTAATCTTATAGTGAAATAGCAATTTAAACTAATATTATAAAGAGGAAAATTTTGATTTTTTGTCTGTTTGTTTGTAATGGATAAACTCAAACACTACGGAACCGATTTCAAAATTCTTTTGCTATAGTATGCTCTGTTATTTCTGAGTAACATGGGCTATATTTTACTAAAAAACACATAAGGGATCTTTACGAAAACCAAATGTTAGTATGATTTACATAAAATCGTTCTATAGATGTGATTCTCTTAGGTAGTGTTTTTTTTCTTAGCGGCGCGGTTGTGTAAGATTAGAATGAATTCACCGATTTGTTTTATTGACTTTATATTTCCTAGACCCTAACTATAACTCTATAGCACTGTTGATTCCGATAGGTAGACTATAGTCAAGTTATTACCAATCTTTGTACGACATTGATATTTGCTGATTATAATAACGAACAATGTCTGATTTAAGTAAACAATAATATGTAATAAATATGCAATTATTATAAAAAGTTGAGTTACGACAACTCATCGCCGCAGTGACCAAGCTACACCAGAAACCAATTAGCGAGTACGACAAAAAGTTTGTACGTGTGTGTGTTCGCTTGTTATTCGCACATAGTTGCATCAAATATGGTGTCCATTTATCTTGGAGGTGGGTGGTCTTGACGGGACCTCGCATTCCTGTATTACAGCAGGTTTAATGGAAACCGTGTCCAAACTTTTAAATTAAATGTCGGACTACTATTTGCTACAAAAATAGGAAAATATATTTAAAAAAAATTCATTTCAAAAGTTTCTCAATTATTTTCACTAGGTAGTCGCAAGGTCAATATGATCGATAGTAATTTATATGTAACTTATAAGTAGAAGCCTATTTCTGCTCAATGGTGTATCTCAAAATCTTTACTTTTAATTTTGCTGCAAGCAGACCCAACCCCAGACACTTGAGAGATCCACAGTGCCTCTGAAGAGCGTACAATGTTAGCACTGAAATATGGATAAATTTACTTAATTATTAAAACTATTTTGTATTACTAAAAAAATAGTATACACTGAATATATAGTAGGGAGTCTTTCTCTTATTGTTTGCACGATTAACATAATAGGCATGATGACAGTTACAAGTAAAAATCACTAAAATTATGTATTTATTTAATGAAACCCTATTAATGGATTACAAAACACGCATATATGGTATTATTATGAGCGCGATTAACAATATTTTTGATAAAATAAAACTACAAAATACGGCAAGCCGCCATGTTAGCTTGAACGACAATCAGTCTCAATTAGCGCGAATTACGTCACACTTCTTAAAACAAATGAATATCACCATACTAATAATGACCTCTTGTCTATTGTTTTCCTGATGACTGACGTCACAACCACGCCATGACAGTTTGAAGCGTTTAAGTGCGAATTTTAAACTTATAAATTGAAATGTATTTATTTTATACTAAAACTTAATTTTTTGCGGAAATATGATATACGTTGTAATTATAATGTATTTACCAACAATATAGAACAGTATCTGAAAAACAGTCACCATGCCTATTGCATAGACATATGCATTTTACTAGACTTCCATTTCGCGAATTTTATACATCATTGTCACCCTACATCGACGTAACGGACTCTCCACCTTGTCCCGATAATTGCCATTATTTACTGCATTACAATAGTTTATGCACTTTTTCTAGAATAAACTAACTACACCACATAATATACATTGCCTCTTCAACTATGACGGTGCAGGATAATCCATCAATCAATGAACTAAGCTTTTGAAGCCGTCTATTTATTGAATTGGTCTCTGTATGTTTTAATTTATTCTCTGTATATGTTTAACCATGTCAGTCCTCCGTTGGAGTTAGTAGTTCAAATCCTATACTTAAACTATTCTGTTATATTTAACTATTAACTTCCTTTCTTTTTCTTCTGTCTTTCTTGGCCGGCAACGCATCAATGATGCCTTTGGTGTTGCTGTGTGCGACGATAGCCACTTACCATCAGGTGGATCGTCAGCTCGTTTGCCGGCTATTTCCATAAAAAAAAAACTATTCTTCTTCTTAATCGTTTCGCTTGGCAGAGCTTTTGGCAGAGCGGTCGTGGTCGTCATGTAGTCGCATTTGTGGCAGATGTAATTTTCTTCACAATCTCTTGCCATTTTGCTCCGTTGGTCGTCGTTATGGTGCACTCATGCAATGGACCCCTCACAGCAGATTTGATTTGGTCAGTCCATCGCATGGACGATCTACCGCGCCTACTTAAACTATATGCTGTATGAAAATCAGTGATTACAATCATGAAGAAAGAAAGTTGCAATAGTTAGGCCACATACAGAGATACAGCGATGTGTACTTAATGAAGAATGTGGACTTCAAATATGTAAGTATTCTTAATTAAAAATACAGAAAGTTTACTGATATAATGTCAGTGTAATACTGTGTCTGGCACTATAGATGTTTTTGAAAAGAACCTACGCATCTTTGATACACTTAGCGCGCTCAGTTCACTTGAATGACTTACTGCGCACGGTTCTTCTCATCTGAATTATAGTATGGGAGTATGTGTTTTTTTCCAATGTCACCAGGTTTAGGTTATGTAGGATAACTACTAGTAGTCCACTTGGAATAGAATGTGAATCTTACCTGAAATCACTAGCTGCGTCGAAATCACACGCGGATCGTCGAAGTCTAGATAAATTAGCAGCAGTTTACTTCAATCAGTTTACAAATGAAAATATGCGTCATTAAAAATTCTTACGATTGTTGGTAAGGTATAGATTTGACGAAGCGAAACATGGGCGGTAACAACTACTGTATACAACAGTTACGTGCAAATTACAAAAAGATTATCTTCTTGTCGATCTCCCATGATTGACATGAGGAAACAAGATAACGCGATAGTTGCGATAACATTACAGATTCTCAGTCTCACATACGGATGATTAGAAATTCCAGTTTTTGCAGGGTATGTGTTCAATGTACGCGTTATGCTTTATTGCTCACATATCTTATTAGTTTAGGGTTGCCGAGTTCAAAAGATTTCCTGAAAAGATCCTAACTTAGGTGAATTCCTGCCATCTACTTGGGTGTAAAACGGAGTCAGAAAAATATGAGATTTAGAGGTTTTTTTGTGATTAGTGTTTTATAAATGTTCACTATTATTTTTAATTTCTCTTATTCTTTGTATTTCAAAGTTTCTTGAAATTTCAAAATTTTCAAGCGGATAACCCTTGCATTGCTAGCGGACATTATTTCATCTCGGACTGCATTGACGTTATTCTTATAAACCGATTTAACATGATTCTAGGCTCCATCTTTAATAATGAAATTATCGACATTAAATCGAAATTATCATAGACAAAAAAAATAAGCTCAATTTTATTGTACACGTCTTGAGAAACGCAGTGTGTGAACTGTTGTAAATATAGATATTTAGTAATTGGTCTCATTGGCGCGTCATAATAATTGCTCATTATAAAACGGAGTATCGCCGAGTGGGAAATACAACCTTCCACTATCTAATTATAGTTAATCAGGTGCATTCCACTTGGACCCCCAAGGGGGACCCCCTTGGACCCACTCGTGATCAGGGGTTCCCCGAGCGTGCTCAGCGAATTCGATCTTTGCTGGAAGCACAAATTGTAGTTATATCAATTTTAATGAATTTGCATGCGAATTGGGTGTAATAAAAATAAAATGCGTTTAAAAAAGCTAGTATACATTGAGTGCTTCATTGAGCAAATTATTAGGAATAATAGGTATAATTCTATCACAAGATCTTAAAAAGTTCTTCCCATTATAAAAAAAAATAAATAAAAAAAAATTGCACCTGCAGGAATTTCTCATAGCTACCTCCAACTTTTTTGACGAATCCATCATTCACAGATTAAAATTTGTCTCTTGCAGAACCGTATTGCCTTTGTAATAGAGAGATAATGTGGAAATGATTGACTTCTCATTGTTAATATTTCCAATGCACTCCGGCGAACAAAAGCAATTTTATTGGATAATTTTAGTGTGCGTAGGCGGTCTTGGTTCGCCGGTAAACTGTTGTAACTGAAAAACTTTTTAAGAATGAATAAATCTAAATTAATACCTACATGTTCTTTTTATGATCTGTGTACAATGCATAGTTTTACATAACTACTCAGAGTGTAGTCATAATGGTAAAGTAAAACTAGTAAATACATATTTATAATTTATGAAATAGGTGCGATTATCGTCAGGTCTGTTTGTAAAATTTGTACCTACACCTAGGCATAGGCCATAACTTTCTTGAGAGTTAAATCGCCATAATTTAAGTACACTTATAAATGCTCCGATATTCACAAGCAAAATTAAGTCATGAAGTAAAAATTGTTTTTTCACTTACGACCTTTTACCATAGGATCATACTAAACAACAGCTCAAAAATTCATTGTTTACAAGTAAACCCGTGTTCACATTGACAGCCACGCTGTGCCACGGCTGGGTGGGCCACAATGCGCCAATCAATGCACAATGCCAATCTCAATTCGCCAGATTGGCACAAACATTGACCAAATGTACCTTTTGTACTTGTCAAATGTTTGACAGGAGATAGCTAGCAGCTAGAGTAGCTTTAGTAGCTTGAGTAAATTTTAAATCTATGTAAAAATCTTTTGACTTAATTAAACGCAGCATTCAAATAATAATTCGTCTAGACGGCTAGTGACGGCCAATATAATTTGTTTACGTCTGACACGGACCTAAAAAAAAGACGGACATAATCCCAAGAACAAATTCAGTGAAGCACCCATAGGAATATCAACTCTGTATTCGTACAAGTACACACACCCACACATTGACACCATACGGCTACGACATTGACACCATCGCCAATCAAAAATTACAAAATTACGCACACATGGTAAGCGAGCTGTCAGCTGTCAGCTTCACTCTCGATTAGACAAGGTTACGTCTGTTCTTTTTTTATGTCTGTGACGTCTGACTGAATACTACGTCTTAATTCCTACATCCAAACGACTAAGAGTTCACAATAAGTATGTCTACATTGTCTACGTCTTAAAAACTAGTCACTTAATACTACGTCTGCGTCTAAATGACTACAAAGCTATTAATTTATCAACTATTAAGTCTATTGATTGCAAATTAAAGTTAATTTAATGTGTAACTAAAATAGAGTTAAATCCAAGTTAAAGATAAAATGTACTTATCTAACTACATTTTGAACGCGTAAAGTTAACCGCATTAAATAAAATTTAAAAAATAATTTCGGCACAATTCGGATTCAAAACCGATGCATGAATAAAGCTTACCTCAAGGGAAATGACAGCTCAATCTTAATCCTTTTACAATTTCGAAAGCATTTGTAAGTTTATAGGATTACAACACCTTATGGCAAACACTCATAAGTCCGTTTTGAACCTTTTGTGTTCATAATTGACTTAACAATGAAGCGGCGGGTGATTGTGAGGGTTTGACGTTTGCTTGATGTTGTATTGGCTCATTGGCTCATTGAGGATTATTCTGTATCTGTTAAATTACATTTGAAAAGTGCTATTTAAATGTGGGCTCGTACAAACTTCTGGGAAGTACACAATTAGAATGAAAAGGAAATTAATTGTGGTTTTAATGAAACGGCTTCAAAAATTTGAGTCGTTAAAATGTATGATTAAGGAAACGGATTAATTAAATATCACATGTAGGTAGGTACATTTATTATTAAAATCGGTTCACCCAGTCGAAAGTTCTGAGGTAACAAAAATACAGTCGAATTGAATATCTCCTCCTTTTTTTAAGTTGGTTAAAAATAAATTTTAGGGATTTTTTTCATAATATAAAAAAATACCTCGGTGTCATGTCCGTCAGAGCTTTTAAATTGGCTTTTGGTCATAATAGCCATATTCAGGTCTTCACGCATTAGGTACAGCTCTACCACTGAGACTCCATATAAGGTAAGAATTGAAATATGAATTTTTTTTATTGTGTTCCTTACAATAAATTACAATATCCTATTTTAATGCTACTGACGTAATTCTAATGTTGTCCGTAGTATTATAATCAACTTATCAGCTGTGTTATACCTATGTGTTTGTGGCCATTCAATAATTCATAACGTGTTAAATCGCTATCTTATATTTTTTACTCAGACATTTTGTACAAACATTAACCTCATAGCACTGTTCGGTCACGATTTTAAGTTTAGACAAACAAAAACCGACAAAAAATCAAACAATACATTAGTTGTTAATCTGTTAACGGTACTCTGATCGTTAAACGTAAAATGCAAATATTTTGAAGCTAACCATACTCTAGATTTATGAAGTAAAAGGATAGTAGTAGGTAAGGTAGTAGTTAGAAACTGGGGTATTAGGATTTTTCTGTCACCGCGTGGAGGGGTTAGAAAATATATCGCGTGGAAATAGGTATTTAAAATAAATATTAAATATAAATACATACGTTGCCATTCGTTTTAAATATTTATAATATTAATTTTTTTATTTTTTATTATTATTTTTTTTGTTTTTTTTTTTTAATTTACATATTTGTAATATTTTTTTTTGTTTTTTCTTGGAATATTTTTTATTGAAATATTTTTTTTACACAAAATTTTATTTAATTCCATTTGTCCGTTGAAGTTTCACTTCTACTGTGTCCCCCAACACACATTTCGTTTTTTTTACTATAGAAGGTATGAGTTTAATTAAGTTAGGTGAAATACCTAGAGAAATTTTTGATCAAGATGGATACATAAGTCCAACGTTGCACATAGAGTAATAATGAAAATTATTTGGGAACCTTCCTTATCGCTTTCGTTTCGGTTGGCATAGAAGCCTTGGTGATGATGATGACCATGATGCCTTTGGTGTTACTTGGCAAGAGTAACAGCAATAACTTACCACCAGGCGGTTCGTCTACTTTGCCGGTTCTTTACATACACCATGCATTACACCGTGCATGAATACCTTCGGCGTTAAACTGGGCACAGAGCCCAACGAACTCCAACAGGAGCGACTTGACGCCATAGCATCTCATAGCATAGGGTATACCAAGAGCAGGAGAGGTCAGCTTGAACCCAGAATGGAAGGGATCATACACATTTGTGGGCTTCGCTTCAATTCAACCTATTACTGAGCCTCTTGAGGAGGCCTAGAGCATACTTTACCACGCTGCTCCAGAGCGAATTGGTCACACTTTTGTTACTGTAAGGAAATGCTTGTAACAATCCCACTGCTTTACCATCAATCTCACTTTACCATTATGTGCAATGTCACCTCTACTAAAGCGCAGTAAGTTACTAAAGTTCATTCACTCTTGACTTGAAGACACATTGTATAGCATTCGAACACCAACACCAGCACATGACTCAACTTATAATTTAGACAACATTTACACCAATATCCTTACAACTTTTCATACTCACCTCGTAATCAAAAGGACGAAGTGACCTAAACAGTGTCGCACTAAAAGCTTCCCAGATAGCTCGTCAATAACATGCCCACTAATGACTTGACAACGAGACAAACAAAAACGTATAAAAAATAAAAAAGACAACAAAAAAACACCCGGTATGCCTGCCCGTTGACACAAGCCACTGAAATGAGGACGAGAGTCTCTTAACTAATTTCTTCCATCGCTACCGTATAGAGTGTTAATTGCCCTGTCCGACAAGGATGGACATAAGCAATCGAACCACGAAAGAAAAGGACGGCAAGTCGCACGGTATCGAAATAAAAAGTTGTTTTTACCCGTCTGGTCACTTACAGTAGCTATACCTCGTTAAGCTCTGTCCAACCCTTTAATGACCGGGTACATTAAATAATTAAACCGTTTTTATTACTAGATAGAGGAAGGTATTTAGTATGCCGAGTTGCGTAATTGTTAATTCGTTGCTCGACATTTTAATTAACCACTGTTTAGAATTATTTCGCGAGTGTTAATTAGTAAGCTAATTGGGAGTTACTGTCAAAACACTTTTTTAGATTTAATTTTGTTTTGTTTCGACATATAAGATATCTATATAACCATGTAATGTGTAGGTACTATATCTTATTAATTATCCCTTCTATAATCGTCTTTATTGTATTGTAAAATAAATTATTTCAATAAAAACATATTAAAAAAAATAAAAAAATAAAAATAGTATACGAAAATGAAAAATAGTGAAGATAGGTTAGTGATGTACTTGATTTTAATCCATATTACGTAATAATCATAAATGCAGTATAGATCTTATGATTTTTTAAAATATTTAAAATATTTTAAAATATTACCCGTATTATCCATTAAATTATCAATGTCAATAAAATAAAAATAATCCTGGTTTTTATCAGTAACTAGCTGTGCCCCGCGATTTCGCCTGCGTTAATTTGTGGAAAAATCTAACTACTAAAATATATGATGTTATATAGCTAATAGCCTTCCTCGATAAATGGACTATCAAACACAAAAACAATTTCTCAATTCAAACCAGTAGTTCCTGAGATTAGCGCGTTCAACCAAACAACTCTTCAGCTTTATAATATTAGTATAGATTATATTATTCTGCCTTTTATAAAATCAAACTTTGAAAAATTCTAACAAAAACAGACGTATTATTTCCTCGCTAAAGCGTTTAAAAAAATTAAAAAAGGAAAAAATATTAAAACAAAAACCTGTGGGGTATTTAGGACCGATCAGACACGACGCGGGTTAAACGTTGTACATCTACCACCTGACAAGTTGACAGCGATTGGCACCGCTCGGCCATCGGCATTCGCGATATGGTTAATTAGTAATAAAACCTACCTGGGTCGGAAACACCATAGCCGAGGGTTAATACTGTGTACATTGTACAAACATTTTCGACACGTATTACGTTTGCTGTAAAATGTACCTAATTGGATTATTTCACGAGTGTACATTTTAGTATCATTGCGCGGATACCGAAATGAGCGTGGCATAAACTATTATTTGTTATTATAAATTTGCACGCCCTTTCTACTCGTTTGTGTATGAGTCGCAGGTGGCATAGACTTGCAATAAGACATCACAAAAGTATAGCAACAAACATTATTTTTTTATTTCAATATCTACCAATTCAGAAATTTTTAACAATATGTATTTTAAGTAGTTTATAAACTTAGAACTGGTCACTTAAAAAATCGCGCTCTGAAAAGTTTAATATGTAATTTATTTAATACGAGTAACCGCTCTCGCTTTGCTTTGATTTCTTATTTTTTTACTCCTTGGGTTAGGTACATTATTAGAGTTTAATTAAGGATCCCTAATTTTTTGAAAATATAATATAATATATCCTATGACACCCGGGGATAGTGTAGCTTCCCAACGGTGACAGAATTTTTCAGATCGGTTCAGTAGTTTCGGAACCTGTTCAATGCAAACAAACAATCAAATATTTCCTCTTTATAATATTAGTATACCTAGATAATATTTTTAAATGTGATAAAGGTTGAAATTATGAGAAACAGCTTAAAAGTTCTAAGAATAGGATATAATATAGGTTAAAATAGATGTGTGAAAATGTCAATGTTTAATTCGATGAAACAAGTGCAATTAAAATCCTCAAGGAATATTTACATTTTATATTTTTATTTCAATTACTCAGATCTCTTTGTATTAATAAAATTGGTAATGAAGAAAATAGTCCTTGGTTCAGTTACCTATTATTATGGGTGTAGACTGTAGATATGTATATGTTTGCACCTATCTTGGCTGCTCAATGTAAAATACACTCAAATGATTTATCAGTACAACCCATTAAATAAAAAATCTGTACCTATAGGCTTGTGAGTTTGAAAGCATCAAATTACTTAGGTACTTATACCTAACCCAAAAATATAACTTCTCTTCCGTTTTGGACTAATTATAATGTTCAGTTAAAGCTAAATCCATTAAACATTTTACTGTTTATTTATCTGGAGTCGTAAAAATTAACAGAATATTAAAATAGTGGCGAAGAAAAACAAACTGTAGACTTATCGCTCAGTGAGTCGTAAAACGTTAATTGTCAGGGTAATTGCAATTAAAATTAAAAGTTATTGCATTAATGTAATCTGTATGTCAGGGCGATTAACTGAACACTAAATAACATATGGCATATCGTTATAACATGTATTTATTACAGATCATTTCTTATTTTCCGCCACGAAAATACAATCGATTTTATTTTTTATTTTTGGACTAAGGATTGCAGGGTTTAGTTTGTACGGAATGTGCGATTGTGCCTACATTAAAAACCGGGCAAGTGCGTGTCAGGCCACGCGCAATATAGGGTTCCGCAGTAGTAAGTTTATCGACTATTACTCATAACTGCTTATGCTAACATAACCGTGACAGTTTTCCTTGTAAATTCATCATATAATCTACTTTGAAGAATTTTTTCACTTATCCAACTCCAACCGTTTAGCCGGCAGAAGGGGGGGCAGTTACTCTAACCAAAACTAGCAATTTAAAGCCAAATATTTCGCAAACAAACCCCTAAATTTAAAAATGGTCTTAGGAGACCCATAATGTTTTTAAAATACCTTTTGAACGATACCCCACACTATGGGGTACTTACGCAACGAAAAAATATTTTTCAATATTTTATTTTACGATTCTGGAGTTTTAATAAATATGTACATCCATGCCAAATTACAGCTTTCTAGCACGAGTCTCGGCGCTTTGCTTTGGACAGACGGACAGACGGACGTACAAGACGGACGGACAAATGGAAGGACGGACGGACATGACGAAACTATAAGGGTTCCGATTTTACTTCGGAACCCTAAAAAGCGTATGAGCATCAAATGTGCGTTTGTCTAAGTGGAGAAAAGTGTAAGTGTTATTTTGTAGTCCGGTGTTTTTTTATAATTTTAGAGACTTTTACCATTGAAAGCATTAGATATGTTACAGAAGACACTTATTTTTTGAAGTTCGCAATCGCAAAACAAATTTACTGAAGATTTTTTCATTATAGAGTGATACACATTACAGACAGAAAGTCACGCTAGCGACATAGGGTTTCTAAATTTTTTTTTAACTTACGGAATTCCAAAATAAAATTCACTTTGACATCGAATTTATATTTAAAATAATAATTTAATTTCTTAATTTTTGACAAGCAATCCTCAATTAATAAAATATATCCAATTATATTAGTATTTAAATTATTATGCATCGTTTTTGCGTCACAATGGCTTTTTGATCATGAGTCACATAGGCGCAAAATCTTCACCTGGCTTTTTGAATTACGTCAAACAAATTATATTTAAAATTAGTAAAATTACGAACAAATATCAGATTGTCACAAGGGAAAGTGTTTCTTTAAATAACTGTAAAAGTACTGTTCATTAAATAATATATTAATTTATTCACGATCAATAATTGATATTATAAAATACAGTGACTCCACCTGCCTTATCGTTTTTAAACTAAATAAAATGTCTGTGACTTCATGAATTTCTCTCAGCCTAATTGTTATGTTCGTTGCATATGAGATAACCTTTGCTTAAGTAGACGTTATAATGTATAGAAATCTCATGTAAATGTCAATTTTGCAGGTATTTTTGATGGTGTAATGAGAATAAACGGCACGTTAAACATAATCTGTTTCTGATGTCTAATGACATTCTAACGAGTAGGGAAAATAAAAAAATAGTTCGAAAACTAAAAACTGACGGATTCCCCAATATCAATATAAATCCAATACGCAATGAAATAGTTGAAGACCCAATCAAATATTTGTATAACAAATAATGACGTAAGAAAACAAATAACATCGTTGAAAAACGAAGTGGGTAACTCAATTCAAATTAATTCCTTCAATAGATTATTAATTCTAATTTAAGAAATAAGAAGTTCAAAAATGCAGTACTAAGGCAATATGAAAAATTTAAACTCCTTAGTATACGTGGAAGTAGATCTAATTAGGCTTTCAAGATTTAACCTAAACAAGCAAACAGGGCAAGCTAAATGAAACCGTTTATAAAAACGGCAATGGAGCTGACGATCCACCCTGGTAAGGAAGCCAATTATGGCTTGAATGCCAGTTCTTTCTTTCTTTTCCTCTTGTCTTTCTTGGTCGTAAACGCACCAGTGATGTCTTTAGTATAGCTGATGTCCATGGGCGACGATGGCCACTTACCAGGGTGGATCGTCAGCTCCATTGTCGGTTTTATAAACGGTTTCATTTAGCTTGTCCTGTTTGCTTCTTTAGATTAAATCTTGAAAGCCTAATTAAACCTACTTCCACGTATGTATACTAAGGAGTTGAAATTTTACATATTGCTTTAGTACTGCATTTTTGAACTTCTTAAAGGCACCACAGGCAGAGTCCAATTTTTTTTCTTTACTATCTACCTATATTAATACTAAAATCATGTATTTAGTTTTTTAAACGTTTAACTTGTTCAAAAAAAAATTAAGAGACAAGAGTGGCATGTCTATAACTTTGATCTCTTTCTCAGATATACGGTACAGTTGTTTCGTAGAAATCCAATATTTGATACTCTTATCGCGAGAGTGGGAGCTGGCTGAGGCGAGGCGATTTTGATAATTGTATAATTTATTGCGCCGTGTATAATTATGTTGTATACTGTATACGTGCTTAATTATACGCGGCTACTTCACTTTCGTTGTTAGGGTTGCGTTTAGTAGAAGGTACTTACATTATTTAAATTTATTATTAATACCTACATTAAAACAATAAAATTAGGTATAGCTTAAGCTCTATTATGTATGTATGTCTCACCTTAAATTAAATCGTATTATCCATATACGCAGAAGTTTCGAATATATACAGATATGTGAATAAGTTAACAATATTAATTACCTTGTTATGTTTTACTTGTAATCTATTTTAACTGAATGAATTACGTAGGTTTAATCTAATATATTATGCCGTATAGTGTACAGGAAAATCTAATAAGAAAAAAATATGTTAAAAATATGTCAAAAATTCCAACTTACGCTTGACCGTATATATTATGGGTGATGCGATATCCATTAGCAGAGTGATACGACATTTTAAATAGAGGAACGAATAACGATCCCATTTGAAAGTTTTATGTCGTAACTGACATTAAGGGCTCTACTGAACAAGTTTCGGGTTTCGTTACATCATTTGATAAGATATTTAAACATATATATGTAGTAGAAGGGGTATTCTATGGTACCTACTGGTTATTCAATAATATTCCTTTTATTTTGCACCATGATATATTTCCAATTTTCCTAACATTCACATCAATAACAATCTGTACTACTTACTCCGTGATCACTATTGGAATTCCATAAAATGTCCCACACGTATTGTTCTTAATATATTGACATATTCCATATTCAAAATATTTAGTTTTTCTTCATGACTTCTTGTATGACAGCTTCTGCATCGGCCGATCATTGTAGAACCAAAGAGGCCGCTCGCCGTCATGTATTAAGTTTTGCTCTATATTATAAATTATAATATAAAGAAAACTAAGAAAGGACATTTTGTGTATAATTTTAATATTTTTTGTAATAATTTAGAAACAAATAGTACTTAAGAATTTCGTAATTTAAACAAGAAGGCTAACAGTATGTCATGCAAAATAATAGCAAATGTTTTCTTAACTATAACTTAATAAATAGTAGTACAACAGCTTAATTAAAGTCATCTTTTCTTGGGAAATTAGAGAAGATAGCTTGGGATGGATCGTTATAGCTACGCGTGTATGTGTATATTACCTAATATGCGTAATTCATAAAAATATTAATTTATTATTTAACTGACAAGATGCTATCTCGTTATCGAAAGATCTTGGACTTGCGAACAAATATGGTACACGGCATTTTAGTGGTCGTATCAATACAATATGCTGGTACAAATTAATTGTGGTTTTCCTTATTAAAAACATTCGTTAAAATTACTTATCACATTGTTAATAGCCATAAGGTCCTGTTTCACTGCCTGGTCATTACATTTTTATTTTTTTTCGCTTATAATAAAATTTTAATGACTATTGTAAAAAGATACTTTGCAAACATTTTTGTCGACAATTTTTGACGGTCCGTTCATGATACGCGACGGTGTTGGTCGGTGATGGAATGGTGTAATGGAAATAGTGTCATACTTTTCAATACAAAGATAAATAATTTTTAGGGTTCCGTAGCCAAATGGCAAAAAACGGAACCCTTATAAATTCGTCATGTCTGTCTGTCTGTCTGTCTGTCTGTCTGTCTGTCTGTCTGTCTGTCCGTCCGTATGTCACAGCCACTTTTCTCCGAAACTATAAGAACTATACTGTTGAAACTTGGTAAGTAGATGTATTCTGTAAACCGCGTTAAGATTTTTACACAAAAATAGAAAAAAAATCAATAAATTTTGGGGTCCCCATACATAGAACTGAAACTCAAATTTTTTTTTTCATCAAACCCATATGTGTGAGGTATCTATGGATAGGTCTTTAAAAATGATAGTGATGTTTCTAATATAATTTTTTTCTAAACTGAATAGTTTGCGCGAGAGACTCTTCCAAAGTGGTAAAATGTGTGTCCCCCCCCCCCTGTAACTTCTAAAATAAGAGAATGATAAAACTAAAAAAAATATATGATGTACATTACCATGCAAACTTCCAACGAAAATTGATTTGAACGAGATCTAATAAGTAGTTTTTTTTAATACGTCATAAATCGTAAACCGCAAAAAACATCGATCAAAGTTACAACGAACTACAAGAACTTTTATATTATTTTGCTTGCTGCTACGGAACCCTTCATGGGCGAGTCCGACTCGCACTTGGCCGCTTTTTTGATCTGACGCGTTTCTAGCTAGCATGATGATGGCATATCTACCTCTAGTGGGCAGACTCCTTAAGTGATATATAAGTGATATATATATATGAGGTACTTACTATTTAATCTTTCGCAGGATTTTCGTCATCATTATTAATTATAAACAGGTTAATAATTTAAAAACTAAATAAACGGTTTTATAATGCCATTGTAGAAACTAAAGAAAAAAAATTGTGACTATGCCATCAAGGACCGTTAAGGACTTCCTTCCTCTGGATCCAACCCTAAAAGTATTATCAGGTCATGCATACATAAAAGTGTATCGTCATCAGAACCATAGCATATATGCAAAATTTCTACTTCGTAGGATGAAAGGAAGTAGTTCTAATTCAGCTTGTAAGATCCAAACAAACAGGGCAAGCTTTAGATTTAGCTTTTCATTTATGAAACCGATTAACAAGTTAATAGTTTAACAAACTAAATAACCGGCTTTATAGTGTAGTATACTTGTGTACTTTTGTACGCGCGTGAGAAGTTATACTTCTTTGACATAATTAAATAAATATTTAATTTAATAACGAGTATCAGTTTCAATTATCTTTCAAAAACTATTTTTGTACTAAATAAAAATAAACAAGTACAAACTAGATGGCGTTGTTCATGAACCTGAATCACGCTGTTGAGACTCTGTGAGGTTTGTATAAGTAATAACATTAAATTTTAAAAGAGGTGAAGATAATAAGAAACTAGGGCCATCTATCCAGTGCTTTCATATTCATACCCCCTCCACGGTAGCGCAAACGTTTAACGCATCCGTTTAACGCAACCATTTTACAAGTCGCATAAGAAGTATAACTTAAAAAATGGGTCTGTGCCGTCCATTGAGTAGTTCCCTAAGCCACCTGTTCCTGAGCCTTCGATTGGAGCCAAACCTGTGTGTAGTATCATCCTTATCACAATAATACATTGTCATCAGAACTAAAGCAATATATGAAATTTCAACACCTTAGGGTATGGAAGTAGGTCTATTTAGGCTTGCAAGATTTGACCTAAACAGGGCAAGCTAAATAAGGGAGACGTAAGGGTTAGTTAGTTTTCTCGCTCATTTAGTTTCACTCAGTTTTTCATACTTGTATGCAGATAATAAACTATGTTAATGAAGTTATATTAACTAATATGTTAAAACTTGGTTGTGTATATCGATGCAATGATACGCGATCAAAGTTTACCTATATCATCGAAACTACTCAACTTACTTAGCTGTGTATTAGTTTAGCTTCAGCATAGCTTAGCTCTTGGCCTGCAATCAGCTTAATATTTTTTGCATCTCGCTAATAAACTTTCGGTAGCTTAAATGTCAACAGCAACCTTTTTTGTATTAGTACAACCTTGTACTTTAATCGGATTTAAGTTCACTGTCGTGCAGTCTTAAATTGGCTGTCACAAATAAAACTTTTGATTAATGTTCCTATAAATTACACAGCTCAATGACTCGATTGTTAAATGTAAACAAAATGTTTTTAACAACGAGTTGGTATGAATATGATGCATTAAGTTTTTTCAACACAATTTAATTTGTTAATGTGGTAGATGTAATTACTGCTTTTCTTTTTTTATATAAATGATCCAAATGATGGTGATCTACAAAAGACATTTTCGATCAAAAATCATCCAACAGTAGAAACGATCTAACTAGCTCTCTGAAACAGGGTGTCACAAGTTTGAGTTGACGCAATCATGAATATGTCTCTTTACATCTGAAAACCTTACGTTTATAATATGTCAAAATGTAGGTATATTTCTCACAATTCAAAGAAACATTAACAATCACTTCTAGTCAGCACGATAAGCGAACCCAGCGCCCAAACACACGAAACTATCCAGTTATTCAAAATCACCTTGAATAAACATAAATTACTAAGAAACGGTGGCACAGACGTACAAATTGTGGCGGGCCGAGTTTATAGTTCATAAAACTAATGCGAGATGAACGGAGAATTTATAATTAACATTAATGGACCCAAACTATTAACGGCTACTGGTAAAAACGCCGAATAGAGACATAAAAATAAATAAATATGTAGATTCGTCGATAGAAGTTTATTTCAAATAAAGCGTCGTGATGTTTTTGGAGTTAAGACGGGGCTGTTTGAATATATTATTAGCTGTTAATGTATACTAGCTTTTTCCTGTGACTTCTTTGGAGACAATTATCGTTTTAGCCTTTTATCTGAATCGCCTTTTGTTTTATAATTTCGTGTAAAGTGACACAAAACAGTCAGGTTCTTAATAAGCCATTTTACATGTAATTTTGTCACAACTATTTTTAAACTGGTTTTGTATTTATTTAGGTATTGTTAGACACCCAACACAGGCAACACTGGTATACATCTATAAATACTACAGCTAATAGCCTTAAATAGTGTATCCATAATTATAGGGAGCATACACAAAACGAGCACAACACTATTTGTAGTTTTATGTTCTAGTATTTTAACAAAATATACCGGAAAATAAGGTTAATAATAAAAAACATTCAAAACTCATACGTATTCAAAAGATCAAACTCTGAACCACATTCATACAGGCCAATAGTCCATTAAAATCGTAGAATTTCGGATATATCCGTAGGACCGCATACCAGACAGCCTTCCACTTAAATCTCGTTTAAAGATAAGCCCTTTCGGGAATAGTTCCGAGTTAATTGGTATAATGAGGCGGTACTTTTATTGGCCGGCATTTTTCTACAGGCCGCCACGGAAGCATATGCCACTTCTTGGTAATTAGATAATTATAATATTTTAATCAACATTATATTAGTTATAATAACATAGGGGCGGAGATTAAAACTACATGCCGTATGTATAATTTTTTTAAGATTTTATACTAGGACTTTATTGTTTAAATAAATTACGTACCAAATTACAGTTTTCTAGCACTAAGGGTCTCTGCGCTATGCTGCGGACAGATGGACGGACGGACGCACAGACGTACAGACGTACGGACGGACAGACAGACTGATAGATGGAAAAACATGACGACTATTTTAATATGTGTTTCGTTTTGGCTACGGAACCCCAAATAAAGACACTCAAGAGTCTGTTTTTCTATTGGTTGCTCTAATTATAATTTTACTACTAAACGTGTAGATTGACATTAAAATTTGATATAAATAGTTAAGTGAGCCTTCGCAGAATAGCTCAAACAGATTTGAGCTAATTTAGATTTGAATATGAAATAAAATTTAAGTGCGTATACTAATTTGTCAAATAAATATTTATTGTGATGGCCACAAATTTTAAAATGCTTAGTTTAGAAATACATTATATTGCATGGAATTAGACCACTTTCTCTATTTTTTAGCTACTGAGGCTTCTTTTGGAAATAGATGGACTAGGTAAAGACTGTAAATGTCTTAGTGAGTGTGATAAAGCCGCATACTTATAGCCCCACATTATTTTCATTGTGCTGTGGGTGCTATGGACGACATACAAACACAAAAGATCTTCGTTTTCTTTGTGTTCTTTTTTTTTTTGATTTAACACCTACTATCAGCTCTTTCCACATCCACCCAGGGTTGACTGGTGGACTGTGCCATTAGGCATTAAGTTGTACCTTTTGTTACATACTTTAAGAGGTGACATAAAATTAAGTACCCTTGGTTACTTTAAGAGGTGACATAAATATAAATAAATAAATAATAAATAAATGATATTTATACAAGTCATTTGGTGCCAAAACTCGAAGCAACTAGAGAAGTTGCACGAGTGCGCGGGCGTTTTGAAAATGTTCCAGGTAAAACTACCAAATGACTGATAAAACCCTGGCTGAGAACATAAATTAACTCATAAAGTTCTTGAATGTGCTTGAATGGTGATTACCAATCACGTGACCAGCCTACTACCGTTTGTCAATTGTCCGTTTCTTTCATTTTATTTCACACACGAAAAACTGCGGTCGAAAAATTACCCACACGTAATACCTTCCCTACGGCCGCCATAGTTCACGCAGCGTCTCAGTAAACGGAGGCCGTAAAGTTTTACTATCCGTTTTTATGTTTGTTTGTGGCCCAATATCGGGTTGACCCTCCGAAGGGTTCGATTACTCAGTCAGAGCTTAGGATCGTGCGGAGTAAAAGCGATGCGATGCGAGCGTTCAAGCTGTTTTTTATATTTTTTTATCCAATTCGAAGTTACTGTTGGCCTTATCGGCTTTTAAAACTTCTCGCGGACAAATTTCGCTACTGGTAACCATACATGTTACACGTTCACTGCGGATCACCCACAATCGGCCCGATGCTGTACCAACGCGCTGTGCGTACAGGAAAAATAGGTTCCTCCCGCCTGTGCGGGACCGGTTTCTTGGGAATTTTCACGAGTATGACAGAGACAAATATAGTTTTCGACTCGTGACTAACAATGTAAAAATATAGCAGTTTAATAAAGTGGGGGGCCTTTTTCGACCTCCACCGCACAGAACGTAAAAAAAGTTATCTCAGTGCGGGAGCGGGCCTGTTTTGGTGGATGACCGCCTGCGACCTGATCCCGCACTGTGGAGATGCGTACGCGTCGAGCCAGCAGTAGTGTTGTGCTTGCTACACGAGGAGCACGCGCTCGTGCTCGATATAATGACGAATCGCAATAAAAAAATTGTTATTAATAGAAAATAAAAGTGCCAAAAGAAGATTTTTGAGTTTCGTTTCTGCAAAATAATAATTGTGTTTGATTTTTTGCCATGAGGTGCATTAATTGCTTGTATGATATTGAGCGCATGGCACGTCACACCATGTCTTCGCTAGCAAGAAACCTTCAATCCATATTGGTAGAATGGATCACTGCAGTACAGGTATGGCATTTTCACATGATGACATTAGTTTGATATTTGGGGTGGGCACGTCATCAAGATCACATAGAAGCCCCTGCATCACTTTTAGATTTTATATTCATTACTGCTGATCTTGAATAGAGAACAAGTAGATGGGTACTTCAGATAAAATCAGCCAATCCATCACCTTATTTGTCTTGTTTGATACTATAGTTTTATTTCCTCAATTTTTACATATGTGTACCTAAATGTATATATTTAAACAATAATATCAATATGTAGTTTTAGAATTAGAATAATATGTGAAGCAAACTTTATAATTTCCCATCAGATGGTGTTCATGTAGCTCGGCCGAGCATTCGCTTAACGTGTATGTATGTATATGGTACGACTGTACGAAGCTCGCACGGAAAAAGACTAACTGCTCCGAAATCGGACGAATATGTAAGCAGCTGTTTGTGAGAAAGTATATAGGTGTATAGGTATCTATCATATCTTTATAATGCCACACTCACCGCATGTGCGCCCCGTAAGTATAGGTACATGTAGGTATATATGTATACATAGGTACACCTATACCTATGTACAACAGTGAATAGCTGTTGCTGGTGAATAGCTGTACGCGTAAAATTTAAAAATTAAATAAATAATTATAATTGCATAAGTTGATAAAAAATGCTATGCAATAGCTTTACCGCGGCAGTCTCCGAGTGCCACACGTATATTTTTTAATCAGTATTTAGTCACCCCTGCAACGCTCGCTGTTCCCCAAATCAACAACCTGTCCGGTATAATTTTTTTATTTTTCATAACGTTTAATTTTGTTTTTTTTTTATGTTTACATAATTTGTTTTACATATTTTTCTAACACATATTAAAATTGTACTTGTTAAAGTTTTATTAAAATATAATGACTCGATATTTTCTTTTCTTTCACTATCCCATCACTACAAAAATAACGCTACAGTGCGGTATCGGGCCTTATCGACCCGACATTTTCAATTGCTAATTACTCATTTTCTGTTTGGAGAATCCAGGGGCGAGGCCAATGCAAACACAAGTGATTCATGACGATTTTAAAAAGTATAAAAATTGTTATATACCATACTCCTTGACTAAGATATTGAGCTTTAATACCACTCAGAGGTGTCGGATCGAAATGGCCCGCCCCGCACAGTAAGAAAGTCAAGTGGGTGCCTTTTTGGACCGCCACCGCACCAGCTGAAAGTCACTGTTTTTAATGCCGCAGTCAAGGTGTTAATAAACACGTCTGTATAATTGCATTTTATTACTCCTTATATTATTCCTGTCTCCTTTGTTGTTCAACTGTTTTTTTAATCAATAATTAATATTGTCTGCTTTAAATAACGAGCTTTAGTTGAAACAATTGAATATGTTTTTATTTTATTGTGATGTTATAAACATGATGATGAATGAATGTAAAAGAGTGAAAAAAGTGTTCCAGATATGCAAACTCATGTTTTCTAAATTTCGTTAATGACTATTTCACTGGGAAAGCACTCGTAAAATTTAATCCATTAGAATTAAGCAAATTCTGAGTGTGTAAAAGTTTTTCTTCAAATAACGTCACAAACGCTGGTATTGTCCGCTTCCTATATTTTCGCCTGTAGTGTAACACAATCTTCATACAATATGTGCAGTGCAGGTCAGGCCGTCAGAAGCACAAAGGAGCCGAACACATAATTATCAATACGTGTTAGGACGTGTTAAGGGTTTTAAATTTGGAACGTAAAGTTTTTAGTTCAGTTTAATGGCTTCGGATATATTTATTTAATGGCCAGTAACCACTTTTGCTTTTATAAGTACAAGTTGTTATTTTGAATTAAATTAAGAAGATTAAGTTGTAAATTTTGTTGTATTGACCTGATTAATTGAGCTGATGGTAAATTGTCATTGGCTAAAAGGAAGTGCAATTCATTCGCAATGAAAGCTCTCTGGAACGATTGGTGGTACAAGGTAGAGTAGAGGGTCAACGTCCTCGCGGCCGATCGCCCACAAGATGGACTAACATTATTAAAACAGCCACAAAGTGTACCCTTACAGAGTGTACACGTAGTGCCATGAATAGGGAGAAGTGTCGCAAAGGCTGCTACCAAACTGACAGGCAATCCATGACCACGACCACGCCGCCAGGAGTGTACGACTAAGAAGAAGAAGAAGAAAAGGAAGCGAGAATATGCGACACTGCGGTCCATACACTTATACAATGTTTTATAATTTTACAAGGAAGGTGGCAGCTATTTAAACCAGGCATATAATAACATACTCTATCGCAGGGCTTCCCAACCACTGAGGCGCGATCCAAAGGAAGGCGTACTGAGCGTTTTCGTTTTTAAAACTGAATGTATATAAATAAATATTTATTGTTTAGCCTAGGCAGTGGTCGGCAAATTTATTAGCCAAAGAGCCAAATATGGACATTATAACAATTAAAAAAAATTTGGGAGCCAAATCTGCTTGTTTAGTAAACTTATATTACATTAAATAAGCAGTACACTAAATAAAAATAAATATCATACTTAATAAATTATTATTGAGCCTTCCGTGGATATTTGTGCCAGAGCCGCACTTAAGGAGCTAAAGAGCCACATGCGGCTCTGGAGTCGCACTTTGCCGACGCCCTAGTGTATAATATCGTTACTATCTATTGAAATTCAGATTCTCGCGCGGCGTGACCAACTAAACGGGTGCCCTTTAGGTACAGTTTTCACCGTTCGTTTAATCATTTCGACTCCACTTGCAAAAAAAATTGGCTTTGTAGCAGCAACTTGGGTGAGGCGCGTAGAGTAAAAGGTTAGGAATCCCTGCTCTACCGTAATGCATGAGTATCGTCGGTCCAAAATTAGAAGGTAATTTTGTTTTTTATTATTAGTTTTACGGAAAACCAACAAACGAGCTGACGATCCACCTAACGGTAAGTGGCTATCGTCGCCCATGGACATCAGCCACACCAAAGGCATCACTCATGCGTTGCCGTTTGCCGTTCAATAAAGAGAGAAGAAAATGATAGAAAGAACTGGCTCTCAAGCCCCCAGCCAGAACACAACGAGTCGTTTAGGTTGGCAACTTATTGTAAATACTATTATTTCTTCTGTGGTTAAGCTACATTTACCATAATCGTTCGCATTTGTCTTAAAGACTTAGGGATGATCCGAGGAACATCTTAGTCACCTTACACCCTGAAATTGTTTGCTTGTTCCGTAATTATTAATTAACTTATAATTTTAATTCGCTACAATAATTTCTACTTCCCCACAGAACGGTTGTCTGACAATTGCATGTTTGTCCTAATTATAATTTTAATATGTAAACACCAGTGAAACGTAGTGCTAATTTACTAATAGGTTCAATATTTACTGCTCACCCACTGAGGTATATACATAGAGAAAACATCTCGAACAAAATGTGTGTCCCGCCGGGAGGTTCTATTTTCAAAATTGAACCCCCGTTCTCCTTTCAAAATCGAACGAATCCATTGAAAATTGAAGCTGATCGGCGCCAATTCATTGGGACATACATTGTGTTGGCGGTGTCTGTTCTATATGCAAGTAATAATACTTCAATGATCAAAACACTTATTTTTACTAATTTAATGTTCAGACTTTTCACAGTATTATTAGTACAATTATAAAAGAATGAACATTATAACCAATTAGATTCCACCGACCGCTTCGCCCGCGATAGAGTGGTTTCACAAACATATAACTTCCGTCTGAATCATCCCACGGGAACGTATAATCAGGTTATTTTTAAGTCTGGACATGGTCTTTCTGGGTGCCAAGTTTCATCTTAACACGTTCGGTGCGGTAGCGGGTTGATTATATCCGATGCTCAACTTTCCTCCGGTGCGGGGTAAAAATTGCTGTGCCAACCGCTGGTGCAGGACAGATATATTTGGTCTCCCTGTGGTTATGAATGAGATTGTTAAAAAAAGCAAGCAAAGATGGTTAAAAGTGAGATGGTTAAAAAAAATTTACATCTATAGTCAAAATTATCTAAGATGCCCATAATGATAGCTGCTATTTATTAATATGAACTAACCTTGTATGGGTGTCTTTGGCCGAAATGGAATATTCATTTACTTGACATGAATAGTTGAATACTTACGGACAAAGGATTTTGCCAAAATTTGTTAAAAATCCCTACTCATTTTCATTGGCGTTGATTATAAATCATATTATACGTTAAAATCTAGTAAAAATCCCATCACATCATAATTTATGCAAAATTTATTAAAAATATATGACGTCGAAACAATCTTATAAGAAGAAGCCTAAATCTAATCTGACGTAGGGTGATGTGACGGCTTGAAACCGTTTATAAAACCAATCATAATCGATACATTACTATAATCGAAATTTAAGAATGAAAATTGATTAATTTAATTACATTGTTAAAAATGATTTGCTTGCATTTGAATTTAAAATTAGTTACCCAATAATACCACGACGAATTGGATGCTAACAAAGGACATTTTCCATTATGTATGGGCATTTCGCCATCCATGGACAGTAACTGCAGATAATATGTTATATGTAATTATGTATTTAAGGTTACGGTAAACATTTTTTTTTTCAACAAAATAATATTTATGTATAGATGAATGTGTCTTAAGAAATAAGAAAGAATTTATTCACTGTAGTTTTTTCCTGACGCTCATAATATTATAATATTATGTCAAAATATTATTATGAAACTGAGCGGGACTTTCATTCTATCATGATCTATCTTTCTTTCTTTTTCTTCTCTCTTTCTTGGCCGGCAACGCACCAGTGATGCTTTTGGTGTTGTTGATGTTCATGGGCGAATGGATAAAATAATATTTTATTGAAGTCGTAAATAGGTACATATTGAGAATACGCGGTACGAGATAGCTCAATCGAGGTAATAGGTACTACAACTACTTCACTACCTACTACACTAGTACTACATTAACCTACCTAAAGGTACCTAAATATTACGGTTTTTAGTTTAAAATTTAATTATCGAATCGATTAGAAGGTCTTATAATTTTGAATCGATTTGTTGTAAAAATTGGTTTCTTTCGTGAACCGATTTTTTTGTACATCTCTAATGTCACTGTGATGGCAAACGACAAATTGGGCTTCTTAGTTCGCGGTGACTATAGTGCGTTTATCGGTTCTTAACGACCCTATGCCCCATGACCCTATAGCCGCACTAGATTACATGCTAGTTGAGCTAGTGAGGTCTGTATGGTTAGATGAGTTTTATGCAAATAAGAAGAATATTGTACAGTTGTATTGTACAGTGTATGTAACACTGTCTGTGTATGTAACATGAAGCTATCCAGAAAAATGTTCTTTAAGTCATGTGACGGTGAAAAACCTACGAGTAAGAAAAATAAAGTAAGCGAAGGTTCCCCAAAACAAATAATAATCGGTAAGTGGTAATATCTCAATGTATATACTAGCCCGTCAACTGGTCACACATTACAAATCCTTCAAACTGCATTATTTTATCGCTATCGATGTTTCTTTACCATACTCAACACTAAAAATGTATTGACAATTTTACTAACCAGTGCGGAGAACGGGTCGTAAAGATCCCCCAGACAATCCCTTTATTTTCAAAGAAACCATTCAGTGCACCTACGATTTCAACCTTTTATTGAGTGTTTATTGGTCAATATATTGGTACAAAAAATACACTATAATCATTATACCTATAAAGATAAATCCTCTTAAACATATGAAAGTCAAACGGATCTTTTCGACCCAGCAACGCACCATGAACAATTCGTGCTTCGGATATAATAGACCCCATACCGTACCCACTGAAAGTCATCAAATTTGTCTAACGCAGTGAACGTGTTAATTCGTGTAACGGATAGCGCGCGATGCAACCAGAAATCCAAACATCCAAACATCTTTACAACCTTTTCGTATTTATAATATTAGTAAGATTATCACCCACAAATAGTTAATTAAATACGCCTATTACTATACCTACCATTCACACGATCAGCGACCATCATAGGTTATTATCATGTAAGTAATTAAACACCAAGTACAAGCGATCATTCATTGCGCTCCATTCATACGTTCATTCATTCGTCCTGAAATAGCTGTTTATCTGTTTCGTAGAGGAAGTCATAAACATCTCAGCTAAACGTCTCTATCACTCATTGACTTATGTCAACTTGACGTTTCTTTATTGTGTGAGGAAATGGCGTAGTATATGTGAAAGGCTCAGATAAAATATGGGTCTCCTTTTGATATTACAGCCAAGACTGTCCATTGACTGTTTCTTTTCCAATTAAGGAATGAATAGACCACGGGTATATGGTTTAGGACAGTTAAGTTTTAAGTTTAACAAGCAAACCCGCCCTCGCATCGGCGAAAGCGGTTTTTGGAAAATTTTAAAAATCCACATAAAATTTAGTTTATGTTTATGCAAATAACTTTTGTAGCAAATAATTGTGAGGCATATCGGTAGAGGTTTTTTAAAAAAAGCAAATAATTTCATGCTGCTTCCCAAGGGAAAGGAAGTTTTATATGACCCAAGATAAAAAATCTAATAAATGTACGAGTAAAAAGTACCTATCTCAACTCAATTTAAAATTTCTTCCAACAAATTCATTGATTACAAAGTACCTTGGCAACTAGTTGACTGCATGTCTTTGCTAAATCTTTATCAATAAAAAAATAAAGATGAATTCAAAACAAGAAGCATTAAAATTCAGTTAATTAGCAATACCCGAGGATATTATAAAGTATGCAACCTTCAACCGAGATAAGCTGACCTACTTGTGTGGTAGATTTTTGCTATTATAAAATTGGAAGTTTTGTTTGTGTGTTACCTTATACCCACGGACATAGAAAAAGAACGAACGTAACCTTGTCTAATCGAGAGTGAAGCTGACAGCTGACAGCTCGCTTACCATGTGTGCGTAATTTTGTAATTTTTGATTCGCGATGGTGTCAATGTCGTAGCCGTATGGTGTCAATATGGGGGTGTGTGTACTTGTACGAATACAGAGTTGGTATTCCTATGGGTGCTTCACTGAATTTGTTCTTGGGATTACGTCCGTCTTTTTTTTACGTCCGTGCTTATACCCAAACGAAATTCGCCTATTTGAGGTGTACCCTGGAAAAAATTGAATGCCATGGTGATGATGATGACGATGGTTTCACATCATCAGAATAGGATGCACCAAGATTATTATTATCATTAGATGGCGTTGTTACTGATCAGCCATCCAACACCATCTAGATTCCGTGTTACGAATTACAAATATAACGCATAACGCAACGGAAAATTTTGTTTTTACTTTCCATAAAATCTGATACCGCGGGTTTAAATATGAACTCGATAGATAATGAGTTAAAGTCCAAAAATATATATTCCTAAAGACCGCCCCTGGACTCTGATATAGTTTATCGCATCCATTGAAGTATAATTTCATAGAACACACATCTCGAACAAAATGTGTGTCCCGCCGGGAGGTTCTATTTTCAAAATTAGCCTCCGTTCTCCTTTCAAAATCGAACAAATAAATTAAAAATTGAAGCCGATCGGCGCCAATTCATTGGGACATAGGTACATTGTGTTCTGGGTGTCGGTTCTATAATATGCTAGTAATAATACTTAAATGATCGCATCCTACTTTTTCTGTTGGTTCTAGCAGCTTCTACAGCTTAGGTAGAATACATCCTATTAGTACTATTTAAAATGTGAAAGTTTGTGAAAATACTGTTTGTCTTTTCATCACGCGCTTACCTTTGTACGGATGAAGAGAAACTTGGCACACAGATACTCCAAGAAATTGTGATAGATTTTATCCCGGATGTATGTTCCCCTGGGATAAATGGGACGTTTATAGTAATGTTTGTGATTTAGTTTTGTGAGACCATTATTCGGCGGGAAAAGCCGCGGAAAGAACACGTTATGGTGCTCCCTCACCGGGAGCATTCACGTGTAATGTAACATTATAGATTCGTCTTTGAGCATTACATTACAGTACTACCTCCCTGACTGACGAGCATTCGCGTGTAATGTAACATTATAGATTCGTCTTTGAGCATTACATTACAGTACTACCTCCCTGACTGACGAGCATTCGCGTGTAATGTAACATTATAGATTCGTCTTTGAGCATTACATTACAGTACTACCTCCCTGACTGACGAGCATTCGCGTGTAATGTAACATTATAGATTCGTCTTTGAGCATTACATTACAGTACTACCTCCCTGACTGACGAGCATTCGCGTGTAATGTAACATTATAGATTCGTCTTTGAGCATTACATTACAGTACTACCTCCCTGACTGACGAGCATTCGCGTGTAATGTAACATTATAGATTCGACTTTGAGCATTACATTACAGTACTACCTCCCTGACTGACGAGCATTCGCGTGTAATGTAACATTATAGATTCGACTTTGAGCATTACATTACAGTACTACCTCCCTGACTGACGAGCATTCGCGTGTAATGTAACATTATACGGGAAGTGGAGCGCATTGATGTTACAAGTTGTATCAAGAATTCAAGATATTACACATTGTATCATTACAAGGTGCGCATTGTAATGCTCGGTTCTCCTCCTTCACTGATGTAAGCCCGTTTTGTATCATTACAAGGTGCGCATTGTAATGCTCGGTTCTCCTCCTTCACTGATGTAATGCTCAAATCTGTAACGTTACATTACAGGCGAATGCTCCCGGTGAGGGAGTACCTTTATACTAATTTTAGAATAATTGTTCTACTGCTTGGCGAAGAAACATGCAAATCCACTAAATAATCTCGACGTTTTCATTGCTTTAAACTTTGAAGTTCAAAGTTTAAGAATTAACTAATAGCCTGCCATAGCTACATCATACATTAATAAATTGAATAGAATCATACGAAAGTCTTACACGAACAAAGCCACCACCAAAATCTAGTGTTCCTAAAAGTATAATTTAATGATGTGATGTTTATTATTATTGACAGATTTATATTCATTAATTTTCGGTATATTATCCGATTCGCGTAAGTTTAACATAAATATTTACATTCGTAGAACGAATATAGATAAATAAGCGATAATTATATCTAAATGTCTCTTTTACTGAACAATAATTGTTACATTATAATTATTATTATGTTCGGACCAATAAATTATAGTGTCTATCATTAATTATTTGTGATTGAGAAATGTGTCTACTGATAAAGGGCCGGGCGACGTGGTATTATGTCTTCGGAGATTAATATTATTGCATTTAACAGAATAATAAAATAATGTGACCATTGAACAGAACACTGATGATGTTTCATTATTATTATTATAGTTATTTTAAACTATGATAACTCAGTGCATTGATATAACTTCCTCCCTGGGTGGTTTGAGTTTGAAGCTACTAGGTATATCTAAATATATATGTACCTACAATACCTTTATAGGTATCTTAGCCATAGAGCTAAGGTTTTCTTCAGCTCATATTTTTACTATGGTAAGAGGGAGCCAGAAATATTTAAATGACGAATTGTAGAAGCAAATGTATTATAGTTATTTAATTATAAGTGTACTAATACCTCTACATTTTAAATGTTCTTCACATCGCTTGATGTTTTAACAATATTCCATACAAATTTTCATCCTTTTCCCAAGGCATAGGTACCTTTTAATTTTCCACGGTGATAAACAATAAACATTTTACATATAGGTTGCATATAGGTGGAAGGACGAAGTAAGTATGGAACAAATTGATTTGATGAAAATTGCAAAAAGAAGAAGAAAAACACGCCACCTTGCGGTACGCCGGCACGCAGGACAGACCATGAGAAAAAACGTCTTAAATTCTACGTCCATGTAAGTAAATATGAAACCAATCAATTGTCATCGGAAATTTAATAAGAGCGCGCAAAACTCCCAACAGAATATCATAATCAACGTCTTGTGTACGTAAATACTATAGCATCATACAATGACATGGCATTCGTCTATGTATGCAAATTAAATTATTCTATTAACACACGGACCTGAAAAAAAGACGGACGTAACCTCGTCTAATCGAGAGTGAAGCATAGCAATGGCCGCCCGCTTACCATGTGTGCGTAATTTTTGATTCGCGATTGACACAGTGAAGTGTCAATGTGTGGGTGTGTGTACTTGTACGAATAGAGAGTTGGTATAACTATGGAATTTGTTGTTGGGATTACGTCCGTCTTTTTTAGGGTTCCGTAGCCAAATGGCAAAAAACGGAACCCTCATAGATTCGTCATGTCTGTCTGTCTGTCTGTCTGTCTGTCTGTCTGTCTGTCTGTCTGTCTGTCTGTCCGTCCGTATGTCACAGCCACTTTTTTCCGAAAGTATAAGAACTATACTGTTGAAACATGGTAAGTAGATGTATTCTGTGAACCGCATTAAGATTTTCACATAAAAATAGAAAAAAAACAATAAATTTTGGGGGCTCCCCATACTTAGAACTGAAACTCAAAAAAATTTTTTTCATCAAACCCATACGTGTGGGGTATCTATGGATAGGTCTTCAAAAATGATATTGAGGTTTTTAATATCATTTTTTTCTAAACTGAATAGTTTGCGCGAGAGACACTTCCAAAGTGGTAAAATGTGTGTCCCATCCCCTGTAACTTCTAAAATAAGAGAATGATAAAACTAAAAAAAATATATGATGTACTTTACCATGCAAACTTCCACTTAAAATTGGTTTGAACGAGTTCTAGTAAGTAGTTTTTTTTTAATACGTCATAAATCGTAAACCGCAATTTACCTCGATCAAAGTTACAACGAACTACAAGAACTTTTATATTATGTTACTTGCTGCTACGGAACCCTTCATGGGCGAGTCCGACTCGCACTTGGCCGCTTTTTTTAGGTCCGTGTAATATTATATATTATATATATATTATTAAATAACAACAATCGATTCCCGCAGAGTTATGCCTATTACAATGAAAATGATTGAAGCATAATTAAATGAATCCATCTTGATTGAAAGATGTCGCAACTCGTAAGCTAAATCTTTTAACACCCATTATCCGTTCGTTCCACAATTGCCAAACGATGTAATTAGCTGGCAACGTTACTTGGCTCTGTCCTCTACGCCTTATTGAAGATAACAGCATGATTTAACCGGAGAATTTAACGTCACTCCAACAAAAAAAAACTTAAACCTTTATATACGAAGAATAAAGTTCTCCAAATATTTTCTCTATATTGCATTTTATGTAGAGATCTCTTGTTTTAAGTATGAACATGGGGGCATGTTTTATTTATTATAACGTATAAGTGGCAATATTTATGAAACATATTATGTAAAATATGTAATTAGAAATACATAAACATTTCCACTTCAATGTTGCATTATATATGTAAAAAGAAACGGATGTTTCTACTTTCAGATCGTAACAATATTTAATGAGGGCACGTTCATTTTTAAATTAGACGAACTCTATCTTTTTTCACATTTTTCATTCCTGTAAATAATAAAGATTAAGTTAGAAAGGACTTTATTAAGACTATCATAGTTCTTTCTCCAAGATAGTAACAAATTGTCAAACTCATCCATTCTTTCTTTCAGAATAGTTGAACCTAATGAAAAAAATGTTTAAAATCTTCAAAGGAAGGAGGAAAGGGAATGGGGATAAGGATATCTTCAATCACTCAATTCAATCGCCATGGAGGTTTATACTTACGATATTTAACAAAAAATGGTATGTGACACGAACAATAGAAAATTACATACACAAATTAACACACATTAAGATAGCCAAATAACATTTACTTCACATAATCCGATGTAATATTTACCCTTTTCTTCTTTTCTTCTTTAACACGTTCACTGCGTTGTGAGGTCATATTGACTCACAGCGAACTTTCATGTGGTGCGGCGAGCAAAATAGCGTTCTTTCCCCTGGTGCGGAAGGCTTAACTTTGTGTATTTCTATCGTAGGAAAAAGATTTATATACCATTGCAATTGCCGCTTTAACGTGAACAATCCTATATTTTCAAACACTCGTGAGACAATATGACCTCACCCGCACTTAAAGAAAATTGTTTCACTCTAGTGCGGTGTGAGGTCAATATGACCTAGCGCTCCGCGCACCTCACATCCGCACTGAACGTTGCACTAGCGCCATTTCGCGCGCTTAGTGATGTGCCACGCGATCGATAAGGAAGACGTCGCTTTGAGCCATTTTTCGCGTGTACGAAATATATGTTTTGCAACTTTTAATTTGAATATTATGTTAGTTATATTAGTAAAGTAATATTGTATAATATTATATTAGTAAAGTCGTGTGGTGTTGTCGTCAAGTGTAAGATATGCCATATGATAGATATGATATGATAAACTATACTGTTAAAACTTGGTAAGTAGATGTATTCTGTAAACCACGTTAAGATTTTTACACAAAAATAGAAAAAAATACAATAAGTTTTGGGATTCCCCATACATAGAACTGAAACTCAAAAAATTTTTTTTCATCAAACCCATACGTGTATGGGTGGGTCTATGGATAGGTCTTCAAAAATGATATTGAGGTTTCTAATATCATTTTTTTCTAAACTGAATAGTTTGCGCGAGAGACACTTCCAAAGTGGTAAAATGTGTGTCCCCCCCCCTGTAACTTCTAAAATAAGAGAATGATAAAAGTAAAAAAAATATATGATGTACATTACTATGCAAACTTCCAAAGAAAATTAATTTGAACAAGATCTAGTAAGTAGTTTTTTTAATACGTCATAAATCGTAAACCACAAAAAACATCGATCAAAGTTACAACGAACTACAAAAACTTTTATATTATGTTACTTGCTGCTACGGAACCCTTCATGGGCGAGTCTGACTCGCACTTGGCCACTTTTTTATGTTACTAACAATCTAATATATATTAAAAAATGCTAATGTTAGTACGTGAAGACACGGTTTTCTCTATCACCACCAATTCCAATCGACTCCCCGTTGGGGTGGTAGATACCCCTTGGTCTCCTGGTGAAAGTAAGAGAGTTTGGTGACGGGGGGTGGAAGGGGGTGGTTGTGGGGGGCGAAAATGTGAAAAATCATATATCTGTCCTTTTCTAACCCATGTGAAAAACACATATCTGTCCTTTTCTAACTCATGAGAACTTTGAGAAAGTTCGAAAAGTTTCTGAAATGATATAGAAAACTCCAGAATGTGTGCATCTGTTGTCACGATCTGGAATGTTCTAGAATCTTCAAAAAAATTTTAGAATGTACTAGAACTCCAGAATGTGTGCAACTTGGTCTCCTGATGATAGTAAGAGAGTTTGGTTGCTGTGGGTGGAAGGGGGTGGTTGGGGGTGGCGAAAATGTGAAAAAACATATCTGTCCTTTTCTAACTCATGAGAACTTTGACAAAGTTCGAAAAAATTCAGAAATGATCTAGAAAACTCCAGAATGTGTGCATCTGTTATCATCGATCTGGAATGTTCTAGAAAGTTCTAAAAAATTTTAGAATGTTCTAGAACTCCAGATTGTGTGCAACTGTTGTCATCGATCTGGAATGTTCTAGAAAGTTCTAAAAAAAATTCTAGAATGTTCTTGAAAACTTCAGAATGTGTGCAACTGTTGTAATCGATCTGGAATCTTCTATAGATCCTTACATATTTTTATACCATCAAACATGTGATGTATTTTAACCCGAGCAACGCCGGGTTTCGCTGCTAGTAGTTTATAAGAATTTTGTACTTACTAATATCATATGAACTTTGTCCGAAATAAAGTTTTATTAGTATTATTATTATTTTTCACGTATGTGACTTACAAGGTTAAAAATTAAACTGTCAATAAAATTCTGGGAAAATTTGTCGAGTGCTATACAACAGAGGTGTTTCCCATCACTAGTGTTTTGATATCTTCAGTGCGTTGTGTGGTCAAATTGACCTCTCAAATTATTTCTCTTTTAGAGGCTAAACGAAACAAGCGAGCTAAAAACGCAGCTAGGTATATATTGCTTGGTTATTAGTCTTTGACCTCAAAATAAAATATATTAAATAATACATATCCCCATTGAGAAAAACCTATATCAAGACAGAACTGAATGAGAGCTTATTTGACCTCACGCCGCACTGTAAAAAGGTCCTCTGTGAGTCAATATAACCTCACGACGCACCAGCAAAAAGTACACTAAAAATCCTTACGCAGCGAACGTGTTAATCTGAGATATTTACCTACTCAATAACTGTCATGAAAATGAATAATCTTTAACCGTTAAAAAAGTCTTTTTTAATAATTATAAACATTTTATTAATCTATTTCAGAATTATGTATTCTATTCTATCTACGATACATGTATTTGTAGACAATAATGTAGTTTTGAATATCAGCGCCATTGAAGTATTATTACTAGTTTAATCAGCGCACATTTTTTTCCATTTGGAAATGATCATAATTATAGTCACCGCGAACTAAGAAGCCCAATTTGTCGTTTGCCATCACAGTGACATTAGAGATGTACAAAAAAATCGGTTCACGAAAGAAACCAATTTTTACAACAAATCGATTCAAAATTATAAGACCTTCTAATCGATTCGATAGTTAAATTTTAAACTAAAAACCGTAATATTTAGGTACCTAGTTACCTACCTACTACCTCGATTGAGCTATCTCGTACCGCGTATTCTTAATATGTACCTATTTACGACTTCAATAAAATATTCTTTTATCCATTCGCCCATGAACATCAACAACACCAAAAGCATCACTGTTGCGTTGCCGGCCAAGAAAGAAAAGAAAAAGAAAGAAAGATAGATCATGATAGAATGAAAGTCCCGCTCAGTTTCATAATAATATTTTGACATAATATTATATTATGAGCGTCAGGAAAAAGTACAGTGAATAAATTCTTGCTTATTTCGTAAGACACATTCATGTATACATAATTATTATTTTGTTGAAAAAAAAAATGGTTGTCTGTAAAGTCGGTTTACGGACGGTAGTTTAACGTGACAACATCATGACAAAGCTCCGCTCCGCTCCGCCCCGCTCCGCCCCGCCCCGCCCCGCTCCGCTCCACTCAACTACCATCGCCTACGGCATCGGCTACGATAGGCCGATCGTAGCCGATAGTGCTTCTCTCTCGCTTTTGCCGCTCTCTCGCTTGCGGAACGCGACATTTTTTCATAGATGCGCCCGGCGCTCATCGTTTTAATAGACGTTATCACGTTAAAAAAAATGTTTACCGCAACCTTAAATACATAATTACATATATTACATATTATCTGCAGTTACTGTCCATGGATGGCGAAGTGCCCATGCATAATGGAAAATGTCCTTTGTTAGCATCCAATTCATCGTAGTATTATTGGGTACCTAACTTTAAATTCAAATGCAGCAAAACATTTTTAACAATGTAATTAAATTAATCAATTTTCATTTTTAAATTTCGATTATAGTAATGTATCGATTATGACTGGTTTTATAAACGGTTTCAAGACGTCACATCACCCTACGTCAGATTAGATTTAGGCTTCTTCATATAAGATTGTTTCGACGTCATATATTTTTATTAAATTTTGCATAAATTATGATGTGATGGCATTTTTACTAGATTTTAACGTATAATATGATTTATAATCAACGCCAATGAGAATGAGTAGGGATTTTTAACAAATTTTGGCAAAATCCTTTGTCCGTAAGTATTCAACTATTCATGTCAAGTAAATGAATATTCCATTTCGCTCAAAGACACCCATACAAGGTTAGTTCATATTAATAAATAGCAGCTATCATTATGGGCATCTTAGATAATTTTGACTATACCAAGATAATTTTTGAATCTGTAGCTGTTAAATTGCCAAATGATTTAATTATCTGTCGACGACCGACGTGTCAGCACTGACGGATGGCGTTCGCTCGGCACTATTGGCGGGAAATGAGCGTGACTAAACTACGTGTATTCCTCTTGTGCCTTACTTGTTTATTATCCTGACGGATGGATTTATATGTGGTTTTAAGCCCGAATTTTAAGCCTGAAGTGGAATAAAAACATTACTTCTATTGATTCATGCTACTGATCACTCATCAGTACCAAAGTATATAAGTTTGGTCATATTTAGGATTCGAAAACGCAAACATGAGATCCCTTCCTGATGTTTTACGTCAAACATAAATTGTGTCCTTTGGTTGGTGTTTATGTTTTTTGTGTCCATGCAATCCTAGAGCTGGTGTGTGTATGATTACAGGGTTTTATTTGTGTTTATCATACACAAGAGCGTTATATAAAGACAGATAGCTTGAAAACACTTTTACCGTAAGCGGCGACTTCAGCTGGATGGTGAACTGCACCGTGAAATTCTATTCACTCTATTCTTGAAGAAACCATAATTTTGTTAGATAGACTAGTAGGGAACAAACCAAAGCATTAGATGTTGCCAAACCAGGCCCGCGAACAAAGGTCGCTCTGTGGCCTGAAAATTAACAAGCACGGTACATTAAACTGATTAATTTAAGTAATTAAGAGCAAGAGGTTCGCGTTTAGTACAAAATTAATAAGTTATTTTTAATTACAGAGTAATTGCGAACACACGATGTTGCGTTCTTAAGATTAATTAGTTTGTAATGATGCGATGAGAGGTGGGTGGGGGCGCTGCGCTGTGAGCGAGAAGCGATAGGAGCGAGTTGTTGCCGCCTCGCTTCAATTGTATGAATGATGAGGACAGAAGAGCAACCAGTTAAATTATTGTAATGGATAATCCCGTGGAATAATCTATGGTAAAATCGAAAATCAAACCGTTTATATAAATATAAGTAATAGTGTAATGCACGTAGTTAATATTATGTTCAATTTGTTATAGTTTGGTCTTTAGGCATTGAATTTTTTATCGCAGTATAAAGTTTGCAAAACCCTAACGAGTATTTGCCCCTTTTGAACTGAATAACAACAAATAGAAATTTGTTTAATTTAACTTCATATTAGAGCATAAGCTGCTCACATCTTTGTTTATGACATAATGGATAGGATGTTTTCTTTTGTTTACATTAAAAGATATCTGCTAAGGGCTTGTTTCACAATCTTCAAGTAAGTCCGAAGTAAGCTATTCGTTGGTTAAGTTGACATTTCGTGTATGGAAAATGACACTTTAACGTCACTTTAACCGGCGAATAGCTTATTCAGGACTCTACTTGAAGATGGTGAAACAAGCCCTAAGTGTGTTTTGAAAAAAAAAAAGATTATTTAAACCAGAATCTTTTATAACAAAATTTTACACAAAGACTTAAAGAATCAAACTACACTAAACCATACTGTTTTCGTTACTCGCCTACGATAAAACCCATACATTAAAACGGTAGTAAATGGTACGTGAAAAGAATTAGTTTTAAATTAGTTTGCTACTGTGCTCTATTTGTTTTCCTTGTAGGAACAAAATATTTTCGTGGTGTTTTGTGAAATGCCTATATTTCAGTTTGGCGATCACCAAACGGAACACTATGGCGTGTAAAATAGTAATTGAAAGGAACTGTTGATTTATGAAATCACTTGGATGAAATATTTGTAGAAAGTAAAGGACCTTTCTAATGAAACGTGTGTTTAACCGTCGAAAGAAATTTCACTGAAAGTTTCTAATTACAATGAATATATTATTTTTACTTAGTTTAAAGCCGGTATCGTATTGTAATAGGGGCAAGCAATTTAAAATAGTTGTGATTATAAAGGTGCTCTTCACTTGAAGCATTCGCCTGTAATGTAACGTTTCAGATTCGATTTTGAGCATTACATTACAGTATTGCCTCCCTGACTGACGAACATTCGCATGTAATGTTAGATTAGATTTCGAGAATTTAGTTGATTCCACAATGTCAGACGAATTGTATCTAATGCTCGGTTCTCCTCGATCAGTGGTGTAATGCTCGATTCTGTAACACATTACAGGCGAATGCTCCAAGTGCCCTCACTTGGAGCACCTTAACTATATTATAACGTTGTGGTGTTCTGTAACCGTAACTGAATTTCAATTTAATTTCCTATCTTTGTCCTCAAAACGAGATAGACTTAAGGAAAGACAGGAAAAAGAATGGCGTTACTCAAATATTAGGAAATATTTTTGCTCTCACAAAATGTTACTAGCTGACTCGGCAAACGTTGTTCTGCCGAAAATTCTGGATAGGGACACCCTAATCACCTAGCAGTATGAAATATACTTTACGACCTATTCTCATACCTAATATTTATTTTATTAATATAATTATTAATAATATTATTATTCTCTACCAAATATACACAAAAAAATTCATATAAAGTCGGTCGAGCCGTTTCAAAGGAGTGCGACCATAAACACCGTGTCACGAGATTTTTTATATATTAAGTATTTAATATGTAAAAATATATTTATATTTTAACTACGTCATTCGTAATCTTAGATCAAATACACACACATACAAAGACGTCACGTTACACATGCCACGACCCGTTTCGTCCATTATGAGCAATAACTAATCATTATATCGTTGTAAGATAAACAAAGCCATTTATAAGTGGAACAAACCAATCTTCGATGTAGGTAAATCGTTTGCTATAAATTACGATAAAAATTGTTTTTGGACAATATAGTTAATTGTTGGACGAAAAAAATGTAATACAGCATGATGTTATTTAATTAATTTATCATTTTTTGAAGAATTATTATTTTATTAAATGTCAAGAATTTTTAAAATGACAGATTTGCATTCTATGGGAAGGATTTTATGGGAGGGATTTCTGTAGGAGCTACTACTTATTCTCGTATAAAGTTATCAGGGATATTATTTTCTCTTTAATATCTTCAACGTATCTAATAATAATAATTTTATAATTTTTTGACAAATCTGTAGCCTAATTGGTAGCGACCCTGCCTGCGAAACGAGGCGTCCTGGGTTCGGTTTCCGGTCGGAGCAGATATTTATGTGACAGATAAATATTTGTACTCGGGTCATGGGTGTGATTGTGATGTGTTATATGTGTCGTTAATGCCACCCGCGACACAGGTAAATACCTACTGCGGGGGTATGTGTGTGTAAGCATTTTATAGGTCTAAGTCTGCCTTTTGTTCTTACACATTTGTATGGTTTCATAAAGTCTAAATAAATGTACAGACATCGAGCAGTTAATAGATGATTTAATTATATTGAATCAGACGATGACATAACTTTGTCTTAAGTAAATTCATCATTTATGTTCATAAGTCCTCTACCAATCTGCACTACAGCAATAATAGACAAGACGATGACATAAAACTCCTGTTTTTCAGGTCACTGAGCCTCTACTCGACTCTACGTGGTAATTCAATGCATGAATCAGTTTTAAGTTTACAAGTAAAGGCAATTAAAAGTCTATTTATTACTGATTCTCTAGGGCAGTGACCGACGCGTCAATGTCAGCAAAACAGTTGAATAAATAAATAACGCTACACACTCATAGCCCATATAATTCAACATTGATAAATAATAAAAAAAGCAAAGCAACAACCCATGATTGTCCCACTGCTGGGCTCGGGGTCTCCTCTCACAATGTGAGGGGTATTAGGCCATAGTCTACCACGCTGGCCAAGTGCGGATTGGTAGACTTGACTTGGCGGATTGATAAATAATAAGTTAACATAAACTTTCTGGAATATTAAATAGTTCTTCGTACTTACCTCTTATAGTGACTGTATGTGACAGATTAACAGTACCTATTATTATAATAATAGTGCGTTAAAAATGTGTTAATGTGAAAAAAAATTATCGAGCGTCTTTGACGGCACGTGGCTTGCCTAATTTCAGAATTGGAAAAGATGGGTGAGATTTGTACCTAAACCGCATATAGGCTATGCTCAGGCTTAAAATTATCCGACTAAAAATAATAGGCCTAAATCAACGTTAACATAGCTGTTTTATGACTTTTTAATTTTTCTATAACAACATGTTGAAAAAAGGTCCTGAATCAAAATTAAAGTTGGCTGTTTTATATTATTATGCCTTTTTTTTTCGTATTAACAAAGGCAAAGTGTCTGTCAGATGACTGACCAGTCTAAGTTCGCTTTAAAGATGTGACCCTAAGAGCATTCATCTTCACCGAGTTTTTTTGCCTATTTAACACTAATAACAAATAGTAAAAGAATCAACATCTCACCTCAAAATATTGAAATAAATGGGTCAATTTCAACAAACGCGAATTTTGCCTAATTACAGTGGCGAATTTAAATTTGCTGTTTCTGATAAAATTTTTTGGCTTAAATAATACAAAAATATTAGTACTACTTAATCATATACTAGAGATCAAAAATTTTTTGTTAGTTCATGAGATATTTCCATTTGAAATTATCAAATGCCACCGAAATTATTAAAGGACCACCGGAATTAAAATCCGAGCCACCGAAATTGATTAAATTTAAACCTGCTGTTTCTAATACATTTTATTTGGCATTAATAATATGTAAATAGTAGTAATAATTAGTCACATAGTAGAGATCGAAAAAAAAAATATTAGTTCCGGAGATATTTTCAAATTACATCATCAAATGCCACCAAAATTAGGACCACTGGAATTAGAATCTGATCCACCGAAATTGATTATGCCAATGAGAAATAATAAAGGCAAGATCATATTTTAATACTTTAAAGATACATTTTGAAGAGTAGGAGTCTAGATGAACGGACTCCTTTAAGCGGTGATTAGACACGCTTGTGTTTCTGTGGCCTATTAGACCAGTGCCGATAGCTTCAAAAACGGTAAAAAGTGAAAAAAAAAATATAGTAGGATGAAACCCATTGCAAAAGGAAGAGGATATAACAAAAATTAAAGGAAAAATAATTTACGGGCGATCTGAGGTCGGGAGGGGGGGAGGGGGGGTTTAAGGGTAAAAAACGGTTTATCTCGATTTCCAGCAACACTACAAGTCGTATGGAAAAAGTTAAATAGCAAAGTTGTAGGTAATAAAAAGATCTAAAACTTTTGTAATTTTTTTGATTTAAAATATTTCTTTTTTCACCTTATTTTGACTTTATATCGAAAAAGCAACCTAATTTTCAATCGAAAATCCTCACGTCAAAATATCTACTTTTTAAAAAAATCGGTGAGATTTTTGTTCGTTGGAATCTCTACTTTTTAATGGTATATAAAAAACTATACACTACGAACTACTACTACTACTAACTACTAACTATAAACTACTATGGTAAATGTTCTCCGAAAATGCAATGAAACGACAACTATTTTCGCATGTTTTAGTAACATGGAATCTTACGTTTTTCGATTAATTAAAGTGTAAATGTTAATAAATAGCTCAAAATTTTACACAATGATTGACAAAAAAATTAACTCGAATCCGAATTTTTTTTGCGAAAATAGTTCTCATTTCATTTTTACCAAATTTCGTGAAAAAAAAAATATTTTTTGTAAAAGATAAAAATAAAAAACCAAAAACTTGGTTATTTGAATTTTTCACATAAATTTTGAGGTTATGTAAAAAAAGTGTAAATAAAAAAGTTGTAGATCTTTTTATTACTTACAACATTGCTATTTAACTTTTTTCTATAGGACTTGTAGTTTTGCCGGAAATTGAGATAAACTATTTTTTCCCTTGAACCCCTCCTCCCCCACTTCCCGACCTAAGATCACCCGTAAATTTAGTTAATAGTATCAGGCGTTACTTTGCGGAAATCCATTGTTATTAAGTTAGTATTAGTCTACTTTGCAACAATCCGCGGATAACATGTATGATGGTATATACTTTAAGACATGCGTGGCACCTCCCTCCCTCCCACAACGGAAACATGCACTACAATAATTAAAAGTATATACCAACGATGGTTATTCGCAAAGTCATTTGCGAATAACCATCGTAGAGTCAACTTACCCTGATGATGCTCCGTTTCGGGGCGAAACACGTGTTGGTGCTGGTATGTATGTTGGTATATACTTTTAATTATTGTAGTGCATGTTTCCGTTGTGGGAGGGAGGGAGGTGCCACGCATGTCTTAAAGTATATACCATCATACATGTTATCCGCGGATTGTTGCAAAGTAGACTAATACTAACTTAATAACACCCGTAAATTATTTTTCTTTTAATTTTCGTTATGTTCTCTTCCTTTTGCAATGGGTTTCATCCTACGATTATTTTTTTTCGTTTCAAAAATTATCGGCACTGGTCTATACACGTCCCTATGCGCTTTGGTTTGCCACCGGAGCCACCGAGATTAGGCCACCGGACTTAGAATTAGAGTCAAAACTTGAATTTTAAAGAACACCGTTATTCACAGGTTAACGTTTATTTCACAATTATGGCTGAAAACCTTTAATTGAAGCCTCCATAAAATTTCTTGATAATCTGCTTTGTACTTTTACTAATATACATGACATCGGAATTGGATGATTTTGTATTCCTGCGCCACCGCAGTGAGTACTTACGTGTTTGGCAGGAAAATTACGTAGCCAGTCGGTCATCCTAACACGCAGTTTGCAAGAGCACAACTGAACGGTGCGGGGAGAGCCAGTAAGGTGTCTTCCAAATCGTGTCGTAACAAGCAATGAAGTATACAAAATGCGCCACCGGTATTGCTTTTTTTTGTAGGACATTTTTAAAAGATATTTTAAGAGCTGTTGCACTATCTTAAATTACTCCGTAAATATATATTAGTTGTGTTATTTAATGTATTTCTAAAAAACATTCCTTTTTAATAAAATTTATTTACCAAAAAAAATTAAATTTATAAAATATGTAAATAAATGGAGGTCGGACAGTACACCGGAATTAGATTTTAGGTCTTAGATATTTTTTTATTAAGAATCTATGTATTAAATACATCTGAATTTTTTACTATCATGTAGATCACTATTTAAACTACCTATATAAAATTATGCATAATTATAGTTTACCTCCACACATTAATTTTCAACCTCGCCGTCTCAAAAATGCACTTGGGAAATTCACCCAAATACTTACGAAAAACTTCTTATTACAGTATTGTTCCCAAAACAGCAGCATTACCCCGCTGTACTGCCATAATTTGGGCAAAAGATTCCTGGTCTCCGGAGGATCAGTCCAATAAGAAAACTTCACTGCAGTATCAGAATATAAAGTGTTTTCAAATAGTAAACTGTAAAATATTACTGCTGTGTATTATGTGCTGATGATGATGATGATGATTTTCACCATCTCCCATGGATATTAGTAGGTAGCCCCTAACACTAATAGTCGTCATTCAAACGTTGCCGGTCAAGAAAGGAGAGCGAAGAAAGAAAGAACTGGCTCTCAAGCCCCCAGCTGGAACACGACGAGTGGTTTGGCGGCTGACTCGAGCAATAGGCATGATGACAGATTTTGAAATACTGCTCTATATTGTTGGGAAATATATTATAATTACAACGTATATCATATTTCCGCAAAAAATAATGGTTAGTATAAAATAAATACACTTCAATTATTAAGTTTAAAATTCGCACCAAAAAACTTCAAAGTGTCATGGCGTCGCTTGTGACCTCACGCCTCAGTAAAGTAATAGACAGATGTCATTTTCAGTATTGTCATATTCGTTTGTTTACTGAGGCGTGACGTAATTCGCGCTCATTGAGACTGATAGGCGTTCAAGATATCATGGTGGCTTCCCGTATTATGTAGTTTTATTTTATCAAAATGTTATTAATCTCGCTCACAATAATACAATAAATGCGTGTTTTGTAATACATTATTAGGGTTTAATTAAATAAGTACATAATTTTAGTGTTTTTACTTACTGTCATCATGCTTGGGGGGTAGCTAGCCGGCTTCACAAAAGATAATAATACCAGTAAGAATATTAATGAGTTACTAGGCGATTTCTGTCGCCTCTTACGATACCCTGGTTTACCGGCATTGGATAGAGCTAAAACGCTTGAATATGGGTGTTTTTGAGACGAGAGAATTAATCCTACTTTCTGCTAATATTATAAAATATGTGAAAGTTTGTATGGATGTTTTTTACAGTAACTACTGAACAGATTTTCATGAAATTTAGCACACAGGTAGACCATGATCATGACTAAGATAAGGGTACTTATTATCCCGTAAAATAGGGGCAAAGCCACGGGCAGACCGCTAGTCTATACTAATAGACTACTGGCCCACCCACAAAAATCCAGGGTCATATGAACCACCTGGTGACCTATATAGGACGATAGAAGAGCATAAAATAATAAGATTCAGCACTATGCCGTCACTTGTAAGCTGTCCAACTGAGTGCTGGTGAGAATTCAAAAGTGCAAGTTGGGTGAGTAAATTTTGGTCATATATTTCTGTACGGCATTTTTAACCATCGATAGGGCCATGAAAAATAATAAGAAAGCGCGCAGTGCCGTACAAAAAAGGTGGTCCACAAAGTCGGTAAATGATTTTGAATTCGTGACAATTTCGAGGGTAAATTTGGTCATTTGATACAGTACGGCATCAGTTTCATACTGTTGCAATACAGCTTCTAATCCATTATTCCGCAACGCCGTACAAAAAATCGTGCGACAAGGGGAAGAAATCGAGGGTTGAAACCCCCTCTTTTGCAGTGGTCCGGGGGGTCATTTGATACAACATAAAATTAATTTATTTTGAAAGTATTTTATGCATAGATAATATTTTTTTACATGCCGTACATTTTCGTTGGTCCAAAGGTTTGTAGTAAAATTAATTTAGTAATAAATAAAGTCATCGTAGTAAAAATTTGGCAAGAATTGCGGAATTTGAGATACCCAGCTGAATTTTTGTATAAACTTGCATTTTGGCATTCTAAAAGTTGTCTCAAAACCTACATATGGTAGGGTGACCGCGTCTATTAAAAATTTGAGGACAAAGGTCACAAAAATCGTTTTTTTGCAAATATCTCATTTCTTATGAGTTTTTTGCTATTTGTATCTAATCAATATTGTAGAGAATTAAATTCCCTACAACTTCTGTTTCAAAAATTTTTTTATACATTGAATCGTTTTCGAGATACAGGGAAGAGAGAGCGTGGTTAGAGCATAATGTAAGGTCAACCGGTATAGACCCGATCAAAATACGCTATATATAAAGTTTATTAACTCTATCTATCTATCTATCTATCTATCTATCTATCTATCTATCTATCTATCTATCTATCTATCTATCTATCTATCTATCTATCTATCTATCTATCTATCTATCTATCTATCTATCTATCTATCTATCTATCTATCTATCTATCTATCTATCTATCTATCTATCTATCTATCTATCTATCTATCTATCTATCTATCTATCTATCTATCTATCTATCTATCTATCTATCTATCTATCTATCTATCTATCTATCTATCTATCTATCTATCTATCTATCTATCTATCTATCTATCTATCTATCTATCTATCTATCTATCTATCTATCTATCTATCTATCTATCTATCTATCTATCTATCTATCTATCTATCTATCTATCTATCTATCTATCTATCTATCTATCTATCTATCTATCTATCTATCTATCTATCTATCTATCTATCTATCTATCTATCTATCTATCTATCTATCTATCTATCTATCTATCTATCTATCTATCTATCTATCTATCTATCTATCTATCTATCTATCTATCTATCTATCTATCTATCTATCTATCTATCTATCTATCTGTCTAACAGTGCTGGACATAGGCCTCCCCTAATTGGCGCCACTCCGACCGGTATTATGCCCTCTGAATCCAGCGGCTTCCCGCTGTCTTCTTTAGGTCATCACTCATCAGTCCACCTGGTCGGGGGGCGACCAGTGTTTCTTTTACCAAGACATAGCCGCCATTCGAGGACTTTGCAACCCCATCGGTTAATATTTCTCCATGGGGTTCGCCTGGATAGCTACCACCCTTGAGCATGATGAGTCAGCCGCCAAACGACTCGTCGTGTTCCGGCTGGGGGCTGGAGAGCCAGTTCTTTCATTCTTTTTCTTCTCTCTTTCTTGGCCGGCAACGCATCAGTGATGCCTTTCGTGTTGCTGGTGTCCATGGGCGACGATATCCACTTACCATCAGGTAGATCGTCAGCTTGTTTGCCGGCTATTTCCATAAAAAATATTAAGCAATGTTTGCAGAAGTTGGACATTGAATGGATTGGATGGGTGACCTCCGTCATGCTACAAATTTACTGTACCTCCATGTTGTAGGTATTACTCGCGCCATTAAAGAAACGAATCGTAAGAAATCGAATGGTAAGTGGATATCGTCGCCCATGGACACCAGCAACACCAAAGGCATCACTGATGCGTTGCCGGCCAAAAAAGATAGAAGAAAAAGAAAGAAAGAACTGGCTCTCAAGCCCTCAGCCGGCACACGACGAGTCGTTTGGCGGCTGACTCATCACGCTCAAGGGTGGTAATGGTAACTATCCAGGCGAACCCCGTGGAGAAATAATAATAATAATAATGGTATTAATTAACAATAAAAATCAATATTACCAATATAATCCCTCGAGGGGCCCTACCACCAGCGGGCCGGATTTAGTCGCCTTTTACGACACCCATCCGGCGTGAGATTGGGGTTAGTATATACTCAATACGGCAAAAGTAATAATAATCAACCATTTGACTTTTTTAGTCCCTTATTTATAAATCTAGGCATTTTACTCGGTGGACTTATGAAAAATAAACAATTTAGGTACCTACTTATTGCAATACGCAATTGTTTTTATTTATTTTTTATTTATCCTACATGCACTGATCTCCTTCGGCAGGACCGAAGACCTTGAATACAATAATTTGATTTCTTATTAATGATTACAATACAATAATTATACAATACCTACTACTTAAGTTATTTACCTACAATAATTATACAACGTGGTCAAGGAATGTTAATAGATATTTCACCCCCCGATTCACCACGTGATTCTCTACCCGAATACGTAAAAAAAATCTGACCTTAATTTTTACCCAAATTATCCTTTAAAATACATTAATCATAGACACCGCTCGATTAACTTGTATTTTGGCGATCTAAAAGTTGTCTCAAAACCTGCATATGATAGGGTGACCGCGTCTATTAAAAATTTGAGGACAAAGGTCACAAAAGTCGATTTTCTGCAAATATCTCATTTCCTATGAGTTTTTCGCTATTTGTATCTTCATCAATATTTTAGAAAATTAAATTCCCTTCATTTAATAAACTTTATATAGCGTGTTTTGATCGGGACTATACCGGTTGACCTTACACGATGCTCTAACCGCGCTCTCTCCGCCCTGTATCTCGAAAACGATTCAACGTATAAAAAAAATTTTGAAACAAAAGTTGAAGGGAATTTAATTCTCTACAATATTGATGAAGATACAAATAGCGAAAATTTCATAGGAAATGAGATATTTGCAAAAAAACGATTTTTGTGACCTTTGTCCTCAAATTTTTAATAGACGCGGTCATCCTATCATATGCAGGTTTTGAGACAACTTTTAGATCGCCAAAATACAAGTTTATACAAAAATTCAGCTGGGTATCTCAATTTCCGCAATTCTTACCAAATTTTTACTAAGATGACTGGACCATAAAATGGTAGCGTCATTTTCATCAGCCTAAAAGATATGGTCTGCATTAAAATGTACGGCATAATTTTTTCCTAATTTATTTATCTTAATACTATTTAAAACAAGGGAAAAAGGTAGAAAATTGCTATATTTCATTAATCTATGAATATTTAAACTTTTGCAATAATTTCAAAAATTTCAGTTTTTGTATCTCTCTATATTTTTTTTAGGACAGTTTTTTTTGTACGGCAATACTATATAACAATTATATCTTACAATGTCATGTTAAAAAAAAAGTTGCCGTACAGGGTCAAATGACCTTACAGCTTTATAAATCAAGTATACCATGAAATTAAGATAATTATTAATTATACATTCAAATGGACTATCATTTTTTGACGGCATTATTTTTAATAGTACTTTTGAGTCCTAGAAAATGTATTGGAACCGAAGCCGTACTTTTTCAAATGACCCCCCGGACCACTGCAAAAGAGGGGGTTGCAACCCTCGATTTCTTCCCCTTGTCGCACGATTTTTTGTACGGCGTTGCGGAATAATGGATTAGAAGCTGTATTGCAACAGTATGAAACTGATGCCGTACTGTATCAAATGACCAAATTTACCCTCGAAATTGTCACGAATTCAAAATCATTTACCGACTTTGTGGACCACCTTTTTTGTACGGCACTGCGCGCTTTCTTATTATTTTTCATGGCCCTATCGATGGTTAAAAATGCCGTACAGAATCAAATGACCAAAATTTACTCACCCTACTTGCACTTTTGAATTCTCACCAGCACTCAGTTGGACAGCTTACAAGTGACGGCATAGTGCTGAATCTTATTATTTTATGCTCTTGTATCGTCCTATATACGTCACCTGGTGGTTCGTATGACCCATGATTTTTGTGCATGGGCCAGTAGTCTATAATATATAAAGAGGAAAGATTTGAATTTTTGTTTGCATTCAATAGGCTCCGAAACTACTGAACCGATTTGAAAAATTATTTCACTGTTGGGAAGCTACACTATCCCCGAGTAACATAGGCTATATTATATTTTCAAAAAAATTAGGGATCCTTAATAAAACTTCAATAATGTAACCCAAGGTGTAAAAAAAGTAAGAAAAGCAAAGCGAGGGCGGTTACTCGTTACAAATATAACCAAGCGCTCTGTAATAATCCTGTAACCTCAACAAATGAGTTATCGCTGCCACCGTCCCAACACCCTTTACTCGTTATCGATACGTATCGGCGACCCGACCCCACCGATATGGGACAATTAACTTTAATGGCTATATTTAAATTAGCTTCAAATAACAACATCACATTACTCTTATCAATCAGCCGGTTCGATAGTTCACGAGCTTAATTTGTATAAACTTTATAGTTACTGAATGAACGTCAGATGCACTCATACTAAATGACTCACTCATGCTAAACTCTCTCTCAAGTGAATTCTTTCTCTTTCTTTTTTCTTTTTCTCTTTCTCATCTGAATGTAAAACTAACGAGCTGACAAGACACCTGGTCTGCCAGTCACCGATGACCGATGACATTTAGAAGGAATATCGAGTAAGTAAGAAACGAAAAAAAAAAGAAACAGAGAATTTGTGAGGTGACCGCTAGTAGCTTTCTTGAGCGTTTCCTGGCTTCAGAGGGCACGGTAAAGCCATAGGTCCCGGTTGATATGAGACCCGTGATCAGTATTAACCATTGATGGGTTTAAGCCAGAGCAAAACTGGAGTCATAGAAGTAGAAGACTGTGGATAAATCACGAGAAGGTTATTTTGTGTTAATTTGTAAAAGTAATTAAACGAGTAACAAATGAAACTACTTAGTTCCTTTTTATTTTTTTTAAGATTAATTTGAGTTTTGTTGTAGTTTGTTTCAAAGTGTCTTTGTCTAAACGTATTGTATGGTGTTATCTCGTAATCAATAATATTATAATGTAAAAAGAGGTAGATATGTCACCAGCGTGCTGACGATGAAGAGCGTAAGAACAGGTAATTGACCGTTCTGCTCGTAGTCGCTCTGTCAATACAAGACGATACGCACGCTTTTGCTGTTGTCAGAAGTGCTTGACATTTGACATACAGCGTTAAAATGCCTTCGTGTATTATACCAATGTGATTGGTGTAGTGAAACAAAAGATAAACGTGTGTGTGTGTTGTAGCTCTTTTCTGAACAAATTTTTTGGTTCAGGGTAAACGGTTTGGTTTAGGGTAAACGTATCTATATTTTTTAAATATCATTGCTCGCATGTATTATTGCTCGCATGTATTAGATTCTAATACAGGTTTGTAAGTATACTTATGCATTTATCATTACCTCATTTATAATGATCATCTTATCCATGTGTGACGAATTATCAAAATCTGTAATTTATAAAAATCTCGTGTCACGGCGTTTGTGGTCGCACTCCTCCGAAACGGCTCGACCGATTTTTATGAAATTTTTGTGTATATTTTGTAGATACGAGAACGGGACGTAAAGTATATTTCATACCGCTAGGTGATTAGGGTGTCCCTGTCTAGAATTTTTTGGCAGAACAACGTTTGTTGAGCCAGCTAGTAAAAAATAAAAATACATATCAATGTCAAATTAGTATATTATCTATTCTAGTACAAATAACAATGTACACATTAAATTCTATATATACACAAATTTTCAGTAAGTCGATACCTAATCGTGATTGAAATCATTTTGTACTGAAATTAAAATATCGTAACATTTAAACAACTTCTAGGGTTTGGTAAGTTACTTCAGTATACATTCAGGAATACTCTCAAATTTAATGACATAATTAATAATATTCTTAATTATAATAATATCTAATACTTAATCTATATTTACAAATAATTTACATTGCTTTAAACTTTATAACATATATCTCCCAAGGTTATTTATTCGTAAAACATTTATAGATACAGCTATCCGGTTAAATAATAGTCAAAATATGGCCAAGGAACGAGTCTATAGGTTAGTTTACCATAGATTAATGAGGTAAAGAGATGGAACGTCAAATACGTTGAGATGTTTTCTTTAACAGTGAAGCGCCGCGTCGTTAAAAAGAAAAAAAAATGTTGTTATCTTTCTCTACCAGTTGTACAATTTCCACAAACATCAAAATCTTAATAAGCTGCAATGCTATTATAATGTAAAAAAGAGGTAAGTGACATATTATGTCGCTCATATTATCGACGCGACGCGACGATATAGAGCGTAATAACATGCAATTGTCCGTTCTGCTCGTGTCGCTCTCTGCAAATGAAGACGATCGCACGCATTTGTTGTTGTCAAAAGATGCCAAAAGTTCTTACAATTTGGCATACAGCATTAAAATTAATGCATTTTATTTATTTTAATTATTTTTCTGACAAAATAATTATATTGCTATGTCAACGCGAGCCCAAGGGCGATTTTTCTTTACAACTGAAACGCTAGTAACAAACACTAGCTGTCCTTTTTACTATTATGGTTTTAATAATGCCATCCCTTTTACATTATTTACCAATGTCGTGATTGGTGTAATGAAACAGAAGATAAACCTGTGTGCGTTGTAGCTCTTTTTGGAACAGATTTTTGGTTGATTTGCAAGAGCATAACGTATATATGTATAATATAATTATAATTATTTTTAAATATCATTGATAAGCAGTGACAGTTTTTGGTTACGAATGTTTTTGTGGATGGATAATTCAAGTTTGAATTTAGCACGTATTAAATATTATTCATTATTATACCTAATTAGTTTAACAATCAATTCTTTAAAAATACTTTAATATTCTCCATAATTATCACATATGTCTAGATGTCTGTGGTTTAACGTTTGTAATTTATTGTGTTTTGACAACATTTTTCGCCCCATCTCAACTCCTTAATAATCTATGTAAAGATTTGCGAATACTCCTTATTCTGAGTAAAAATAGACAAAAAGTAAGAAGCGACTTTAAGGGTTCTTATAAGGATTTTAACAGTAACCATGCGATACAGGGAAGAGTCACATAAACGATCAAAGAAAAATTATATAAACCAACTTGATTTTTAACTGATGCTCCAAATGCCATGCTGCCAGCATGCCACATATTGCCAGCTGGTCATCATAATATCAGATAGATTGTAATTAAATCGGGTAAATAGTAAACTTCAAAGGATAATAACATTGAAATTAGTATTTGTTGTACGATGATTAAGATGATAACTTTAAATTTCGTTACATTATTACTTTCTTTCCACCAAAATTTTCTTTCGAGAATGGATGTTTTCCCATTCTAAAACACAAATTTTATTTACATCCTCAAACAATATTTTGAAGGCCTTTGTGCTATTGATACTGAATATGTTCCCTATATTTTTTTACAAGAACCCTTAATAAAACAAAAACACTTCAAATCACTTAACGTCCACTGTAAAGGACATGAAGTGTCATTTAAGGTCCACTGTTCTGCGTGCTAGGCGAAGGTGACCCAGGAACCTGTCCTTGTATGAGATGTGGTGATAGTCCCATGGGTGGTAACGGCCGTCCCATGAGTGGATGGTGGAAGTACTGTTGAAGGGGATGAGGGTACATGTGGTGGGGATGGCGGGTATACTGCGCCATCTTTAGTTTCTCAATTTCTGCTTCTTGCACTCGTTTCGCCTTAGCACGCCGATTTTGGAACCAGATTTTTACCTGTTGAAGAGAAGCATATCTATTAGAGTAAGGGAAAGAGAAGACTTATTTGTAATTATCTTTTACAATGTATCACAAGAAGCTATCTTTTACTAAGTTACATAATTGTATCAAAAAATTTAAACTATTTCCACGGACGTAAAAAAAAGAACGGACGTAATCCAAACAACAAATTCAGTGAAGCACCCATAGATAGTAATACCAACTCTCTATTCGTACAAGTACACAGACCCACACATTGACACCATACTGCTATAACATTGACACCATCGCGAATCAAAAATTACAAAATTACGCACACATGGTAAGCGAGCTGTCATTGCTATGCTTCACTCTCGATTAGACAAGGTTACGTCCGTTCTTTTTTTTATGTCCGTGACTATTTCTAACATTGGCACTAAAATTATACAGATTTATTTTCAACGTGTCCAATTAATATGCAATGTAAGATCTAATATTTCGTGTGTGTAGAGTACCACAAACAATTTTTATAGATGTTGTTCCTATTTCATTTAGGGCTTGTTTCACCATCTTCAAGTATAGTCCTGAATAAGCTATTCGCCGGTTAAAGTGACGTTAAAGTGTCATTTTACATACACGAAATGTCAACTTAACCAACGAATACCTTACTTCGGACTTACTTGAAGATTGTGAAACAAGCCCTAAGTCTAGAGTAATAACTTTATGAAAATGGGAGTACATTATAGAACTCTTTTTGTACAAACAATTGGATAACGACGTTCACATACATTCTTTCTTTCTCTTATTTCTTGCTCGACAATGCTTCGGTTACGCCTTTAATGTTACTCATGCCCATGGAGAGAGATATCCACTTACCATCAGGTGAATCGTTAGCCAATTTGTCCGCTAGGTACTTTAAAAAAATGCCACAATAAGTGTTCTGTACACCACTTTCCACAGTTTCTCAGTACGAACTGTATGTTGGTATGTATACCAGTTCGAAAGAATGACCTTTTCCAGATATTTTTGTAGAAATAAGAGAGAAGCGCTCATAGCCCGGTGGCTTGCGTCGATCCTATGTGATCGACAAAGTTAAGCAACAGCGGGCGCGGTCGGTAGTTGGATGGGTGACCGCTAGTGGCAAAATTTCTTGAGCGTTTCCGTGCTTCGGAGGGCATGTACAGCCGTCGGTCCCGGTTGTTATCATAAGTTAACAGTCGTTAAGCCATGTCGGAGACCCTCGGGCGGTTTGAAAACTTCCGACACTCAGGTTGGCCACTAACCCCTCCACCAATCCGCACTGGAGCAGCGTGGTGGAGTATGCTCTAGGCCTCCTCAAGAGGAGAGACCCGTGCCCAGTAGTGGGCCACTAATGGGTTGAAGCCAAGAGATTAATTACCTGAGTTTCAGACAATCCCAACGACGAAGAGAACTCGGCGCGCTCAGCGATGCTCAGATACTGCTTGTCAACAAACTTGCTCTCGAGGGCGCGGAGTTGCTGCGCAGTGAACGGGGTCCGCGGCTTGCGGTTGGGTTTATGCTTGCGGAGGTTGCACTTTAGCTTCGGCGGTTCTCCATTCGCATCTGGTGAAGAAGACGTTGGATAAGTATTTTTATTGTCAATAGTTTTTTCTTATTTTAATACAGGTTTACAATAACTTTAATGATAGAGCATTGAATAAACCGTATCGGTTTGTCCGCAAACTTGTTAGCCTTTAGTATTCTTGTATTATAATACAAGTACAAAGTTAAATTAAGTTAGTTGCAGGTCTGCTTCATAATATTTTTTATTGCTAGGTTGTTAAAGTATGGGGTCTATGTACCTTTATGTAATAATATCGATAGACATAAATGATAAGTAGATTACAGGTTACAACTGGTTGAATAACTCCATATTACATACATTTCTACTTGTAAACTTTACACTTCAGATTTAAACATTGATCACACGCATTAGATTCGAATATTAAACGCATGTCAATTTATCTATTAAGTAATTTATTGTACTTTATGGGTATTGCGCACTGTATATTGATATTGTAAACGATATTTATAAAGCTTAGCTTGCAAAGTTTTGTACAACTTGTAACACACGCTCTCATACCCACTACATAAGCACCAATGATCTTTTATTAAAAGAGGGAGATAGGTTATACGCGCACCAAAAGTGGCACGCCAAAACTGGGCTAATTAGCACAGTTGAGCTCAGTCATACGTACGTCAGATGTTGATTGGTGTAGGAAACAAATGATAAACGTGTGTGTGCTTCGGACCAAATTTTTCGGTAGATTTGCAAGGGCATAACGTATCTATTTTTTATAAGATCATAGATAAGCACGTACTAAAACTATTTGACTGACATGCAGTTTACGTTTTATCCAAATAGGTTACAATTATTTCATTTATTCAATAGTATTATATTTCTACTTGTAAACTTTGACACTTCGTTAATGATCTAATGCTGATGAGTTATTGCACATTTGTGTAAGTTATTTGTAAAAACTCGACATAAATTACAAATAGTCCCTACATAATTTGTATCTACATAAATAAGTGTAATCTTTTAGTATCTATTACAGAACCCATCCATCGTCCTCGGAAAATTGGTATTTTAAAGCATTTTTAAATGGGATTTATATGTAATATCCCTGAATGAGTTCACACCTTGTGTCTTTTATTAACATAGTTAAAAATTCTACAGCTATAAATATTGTTTGTTCTAGGTTAAGTTAAAGAGCCTTTGGTCAACTCATCCCGCTCGATCTCATCCCGCGGGATGAGTTGTCCTAGTGCAATTTTTGAACCGGACAACTCATCCCGCTGATACATTTTACGTCTTGTACAGACATGAAAAAAAGTATTTAACTGTGTTAGATTTACAAATATAACAACGCAACCACAAACGCACAAATATCATTTTATTTATTTAATTTAATTTAATTTATTTATTTCATTTAATTAATTAATTAATTTATTTATTATTGATTATATCAGTCTATAATATAATAGTGTATAATTTTTTCCCCTAACACTTTTGATCACGAATGTACAAATATTTCAAATAATACAATACATTTTACCTTTTCTTTAAAGCGGGATGAGTTGACCAAAGAAAAATAATAAAAATATTAATGTGGACAACTTATCCCGCGGGATAAGTTTTAAGCGGGATGAGTTGACCAAAGACTCAAGTTAAATACCGTCTAGTAGAAGTTATAAATAAAAAAGTAACTATCGATACTTTGAGTTCAAGAATATTTAATTACCTATCGTCTGGACATTAATACATTCATTTCAGAGCAAATGAAGACTGTATTAAGGTATGTACAGTTGAATAAAATAATATGCACATTTGTTTTACAGATAATATCGACATTGGTTGTATTATACCCTTACTATCACAATAAAAAGTAAGAAGAATAACTGGATAATTTAAAACCATTAACAATAAAAAAATAAACGTTCCAATATCAAAAAAGTCAAAAGGTGATATTATCACTGAGAACGGAACTCGGCTGATAACCTTTAGACAGTTCAACATAGATTTTTAGGGACCTTAGATATTATTTAAATTATTATCTGGTATTAATTTTAAGTGTTAAACTGATCACACACGTTGACTACGTAGTTCGGAGTGCCGAGTTTGATCCTGGACGTGGCAGACATTATAATAATGACAGATGACAGATGATGACAGATGATGATAATGACTTCTTTAGGTATAATATCCAGCGAATATCCATTCATATAACACATTATTATATGCGACATATGTGGGCTTATAGTATTAGTGAAATCATATTACTATAAATTGAGAAAAAATTGTCTTACTTTTTACAATAATCATGAATATGCGTGTAATGTATTCATTCTCATTAAGGATTATAATTATCCATCCAGCCTGACAAAAAAAGCAAAATGAGGAGATGAATCAATTACAAAGAATAATTGAGTCATCCCACTGTATAATTGAAACCATTATCCCTTTAGTTTCTCCTCTCCAGTTATACTTGATAAATGTAGCCACTCCCTTTCATATGACTCAATAAACTCTGAAGGGAGCCGAATTGTTGGCATCAAGAATGTCGCTACGTTCCTACGCCCATACCTTACTGGATTAATAAATCGCATAATAAAACTCTTATAAAATAAAAGGCGAAAGGAAGCGAGCCGCAGTCCAAGAGAGATAAAATCGATACGAGGTAATTCTTAACTTATTTAGCGATGATAACAAGTTATTAATACGCAAATTGGTGAATTTTACTGCCGACGTTCGGTTAGAAGTTTTTGATATACGCCCACATAGAAATACCAATGTTTAATCTGTTCAACTTGTTCCAAGTATCATTTTCTTTAAGGTCATGTAGTAATAGTGCTTTGGTTTTTAATTCCGTATCTTGTATTTTTTTAATGTTTTTATTTAACTTGTAGAAACTAATTGTTATAATTGGAATCCCGTTCTAAGTAACAATCAAACCTAGTAATATTTTAAAGTGAAATTTTCTAAGGATGGAGGAACTTATGGATGCATAGACCACTATGAACTAGAATAACATATAAGGTAGGTATTTATTATCCCGGAAAATGAGTCCCGGAAAATTATGAGTAAAGCCGCTGGCAGAGTGTTAGTAAAGTTCTAATAAGATCGCTCTGCGAGAAAACTTATTACAATATTGCTGTATTACAAAACTGGTAGCATAATCTGTACAATTTGAATCTGGTAGGAGAATCTTGATTTGTGAAGAGAACTGTATAATTATACTTGTTTTTTTTTTAATAATGTCTACGCATAGGAGTTTGGAACAGGAACCCAGGAACTAAATTTTAATAAATAATTATGTATTTCAAACTTAAAATATCGAAATAAAGTTTTACATTAATTATGTCTAGTTATGCATAGATTGGCACAAAGATATGACCGTTGAAAATTCGGCATTCGGTGAACAAATAAACATACTTAAGATTGAGATCTTTGAATAAAATATTGCAACGGTTTCCCGCAAACTTTTATTTAAAGCCACTATTGAAATCAATTATGTTTGGAAATTGCATACATGCAATCAGGAAATTATATTGATTCGGAATCCAGATGTTCTGTAATTCAAACTTAATATTTAGTTTTAGCCGATTGACTAAAATATTAAAAGAGGACTTTACATATTTGAGGAAAGTATTTTGCGATTTTACGTAGGTAGGTAATATCCGCATTCAGTCTGCTATCATTAGTCATCATTAATCATAAATAATTGAAATAACCATCATTATTACAAGTATCATTCTCAACTATACAGAACCCTTGTATACCTAAATAGATTCTCTGATTATATTTTCATTAAGCGAAGCTATCAACTGATAATACATTCATTATGAAAAACTAAAGTTGCGTGCAGGAAGAGTTCGATTCACTTACCCTTAGACAATTACTTCCTTTATTATTATTTTATATAATAACCTGGTTATTATAATAACCTGGATATATTTCTATAACAGATAACATTTTATATGTAACTTGAGTAAGTAACTAATAAATAAAACAGTGAATTATATTATCAGTATTTATATAACATTTAATCATTGGTTAAACTGCACCTACGTGTATTTATCTTCCGAAAAACTGTAATTACCACATTTGATCGAGTTTATAATTTTATAGTTATACATTTATTTCTTTAATTCGCCGATTCTTGTGCAAAAAATGTCTGTTTTTGTAATAAATAACATGAAAACCATCGAAGACCTAAATACAAATATTCTCTTGTCACAAATTGCTTAGATTTACTTATATCCATAAAGACACAGCCAACGCAAAACGAAGCACTTTAATTGGACCAAATTGAACCAAAACTTAGTACAATTGTCTGAAATCACCTGGAATCGAACCTGATATCTTCATAATAATAATAATAAACGTTTACACACTCATACCCCCGCAGTAGGTTTTCACCTGTGTCGCGGGTGGCATGGACGACACATATAATAACACATCACAATAACATCCATGACTCGAGTACAAATATTTATTCGTCACATTAATATCTGCCCCGGCCGGGAATCGAACCCGGAAACCCCTCGCTTCGCAGGCAGATTCGCTACCAACTAGGCCACAGGGTCGTCAATAAAGCAACTTGGCTTCTGTATCGACGCAATACAACGTTGACGCTAAATAAATTAGCATTCACTCATTAGCGGGTCAGCGATAGCAAAATTGCGTCGACTAATTTGAATAATATTCTTATAATTATTAATCACTGGCTAATGTTGACTTAAATTAATTCGAGATTAGCCAGAAACAGCCGTTTTGTAGTAGCGATATCTATCAGCTAATTATTATGGTACTCATTAAAGTTTTTAGGTTGACAACTCGAGTGAAAGTTTCCCGATAATAACAACTTATTAAGCGTTTAATATGCGTTAACGACATGTGTTTGTTTTTAAGTTTTTTCCTTTATTCATTCGCAATTTATTCTTTGTTTTTATTACTGTAATAATTGTTATTCTGTGTTTACTTAATTGCAACTTTAATAGTGTGAGGTTGTCCTCATGAATTCCAGAATTTGTTTTTGAACATTTTCAAAGGGTCTTTTACATACACTATAATGAATCTATTTATAAGACATACGCTCCAACTCAGAGTCACTAACGATTACTTTAATCGCTCCTTAGTACAGAATCACCATACAAACTCTTTACTAAGGAGCGATTTAAGTAACCATTAGTGACTCTGAGTTGGAGCGATACTGAATTTAAAATTTAGATTTCTGCACTTCATCTCCAAGTAAACTTACTAAATCTAACTTCCTACGTGCGTTTATTAATAAGTACAAAAACGGGGTACATAGGTTTTATCTTAACGCATTAATCTAAAAATAACGTATTTGGTACAAATAGTTGAAAACAACTAGACAAAAACGAAATGTTACCATTCTTTTATAAAATAATAGCTTAACTTATTATAGAAGCTCATTAGCGGTTCCATAATATTATCGTATGTAAATTATTACACAAGTGTCACGGATTCTCGACGTATCAATTTTGTCAAACGTCATGAGCGACTTAATAGCTAATGGGCCAAAAAAAAGTAGAAAAAAGTAAGTTATGCGACAGTCGAAAAAAGGCCAAAGTGTATTAATGTCGTGTTTAACGAACGTCAAAGCTTTGCCGACGATACATGTACTGAAATAAAATTTAGGCCGGCTTACACACGTGGAACTGTGGGTAAATTGATTTTGTTTAGCGCTTGAAATCAAAACAAAAATAAACAGGATCATAAACTTGTGTTAACAAATGCGTCAAATAAATAAAACTATATTTGTGCGGAATAAGCATTAGAATTATTTACATTTCATTAACAGTAATCATCTGTCAGGCGTTTTTTTTAACATTTAACCCATATAAGTACCTTTTATGTTTCGTGTAATTCACTCAAAAATTCTAGATTAGCTCTAAAGTGAGGGATGTATTAGGTATTTAAAATTTTTAAAAATATAATTAATAGAGGTAACTGTTAACCGTAGGTTTTAAATAAAAAAAATATATTTATATTAGTCCCACTACATTTTCGATTGCATTTTACAAGTATATCTAGGAATAGTAGTAAACTAGTAAGAATTAAAAATGACTTGAGTACTTACAAAACAAAGTTGCATCAATATCTTGTCCACAATGTAGACTACATTATATGTCTCTGTAGAGTGTAGATTGTATGTAGGAGACCTAAGCACCTCGATAGCTTCTAAATTAAAAATACTTGTTCGGGAACTGTCGGGTTGGTTGTCTTGTTAATTGTTAAAGAGATATTGACTGCAGATGTTAGCTTCTGAATTTACTGTTGTGACTCGTCGAGAGACATACGAGACGTTTTAAATTTTACTGCTCACTCATGTCGTTGTTGTTGAGGAGCGTAATGTTGTTTGGGAGTGCTTGATGTATTATCGTAAATGACACTTTTTGTTTTAGGACGTTCTTACATTTATTTAAGTAAATTAATCAAAGTTGAAAGGTAAATTTCTGTAGATTGATTTTTTGCTTTGAAAGTTCCTAGATCTCGTTTGTTGCTAGGTCTCAGGTTCGATTTTCGGCTGTCATTGTGTTTGATTATTTAAAAAGTTTTTTCGAGTGTTGGTCGGTAGTGATATTCCTGTTTTGTACATATTCAATTAATAGATACTATTAAGTATGTGTAAGTCATTGTCTAAGCCGATTGTTTTAAATCACCTAATACCTACCTAAATACTGCACTTTTATTTTAGTTTCATATTGTGCTTCGATATTTAAAGCACTAAATAAAACATGATTTAAATTAAACCGTGAGATTCATTAATTTTACAAAAACAAAGCAATGTTTGCGCTGTTTTTTTTTGGAAAAAATACTACAAAACAATAAATCACCAAAATCCTTTGTTTGCCACCAATTTTCCGGTGCAACACGTCTCAAAAAAACTTAAAAGCACTCAGTCAAACTTTCTTTTCCGACCGTACCTAACACTGCGCGTGGCTAAAAAGACAGTTGATATATTAATGAGGATGTTTGCTTTTTGTGGACGCTACACCATTAATCGTGCGAGGCGTGGTATGTCATTCATTCCAATATTTTAAACGCTCCCACTACACTCGACGTTTTTGTTGTCGGTACACGAGAGGCGGACATTCTTTGCGTCTCGGGGGAAATTTAGCATACGCTGGTTCCTTTCAACTGAATTATACTAATAATGACGATCAATAACTGTAAAGATATGTCACTCTTGTACTTTTGCGAGAAAACAGCCCTTTTAGCTCAGGGTTGCGTGATTGACGATTTGATCTAATTATATTATTGCAGGACATTTGTACGGAGGTTAAATATTATGATCTTTGTTTGCGAAATCTTGTAAGTTATGATTATTATTTGAAGCAAGGTTTTTTTTTATGAGGTGACAAACCGGCCTACACTTTTATTTATCTTACTATTACATAATATTAAAGTAAAGTTCTTATTTTTGTCGAATGGAACGTCATTTGCATATCGATTTATTCTTATTATAAGAATAGCAAGCAGCTGCCTGAACTAAAGGGTCTTTCAGAATCTTGAACATAGGTAGGCAATTAATTGAAAAGTTAAGGCTAAGATGAATAACGATTTTTCTATACCTAGTTTGATGGATAACTCGATATCTTAAAATTTATTTTTCAAATATTCTCATACAGGAATCAAAGACCTACTTAAACCCACCTTTGCGACAAATAAAAAGCTGTACGCTACCGACTAAAATGGATTTTAAAACTCTTCTATAATTTATGTCGCCGGTAATAGTAGTCCACATAACTTATGGATATAAATCTGTGGCAGAGGCACAATGGTTATTAACAAGTGTTCCCGGATTCCACCCACCCACGATATTTATCTGATCATCAAACGAACCGTCTCAAACCAAACTCTCAACCATTCAACAAACTATCTCTCAAGTGGGGCCACGGAAAAGCGGAAGAGTTTCTTTATTAACGCTGCTTTATTTATTCCTTGCTTATTTAATAATTTTGAAGAAACTATTGTGTATTACAAACATTCAAAGAATTAATATAGCTTTTGTTGTACGTTAATGTAGATTTCAAGATAATAAGAGTTTATTAGGATATTTTCATGTTTTTGGGTTATTACGGTTTAAAGCTTCTGTTGTTTATTATTATAATAAAATTCTGTTACAGTCTTTTTCTTTTGCACTCATTATTTAATCAAAAATATGAAAAAGTTCCCTGGTTAATCGTAATTTCAGCTTATGTTTTTCTATTTCATTAGGAAACTTGAGAATAACTATTAGGAATCGTTTCAGAAGTCTATTCTCCATCTATCGTCAGTTGTATGGCCTCGAAACAGTTTAAGCTCAAAGCGCACATCGTTTCGATGTCTTTGCTTACAAATAGCGCTATTCAATGGGACATTAGTATTTTGGCGCGCTGCCAACTGACACCGCTTCATTGCTTGCTCAATATGCTTACAACACTGTCATACCAAGTTTTATACATCAATGTACACATTATAAATATAATTAACATCTACAGGTTTAATAAGTGTACGTATGCTAGGCGAAGCCGCGTAAAAAATTTAAGTGTTAAGTTTGGTTAAGTTAAAAACTCTATTATTATAAAAATGAATATCTTAAGTGCTAATGTTCAAGTACTAAATATCAATTTTATTAAGAGACCTTTTGCACGTGTGACTCGTGTGAGATAATTTATAATTCAAAGTCAAGAACAAAATCACAAAAAGTGACTTTACTGGCTGGGTATTTTTTTTATGGAAATAGCGACAATCGAGTTGCGTTGCCGGCCAAGAAAGAGAGAGGAAAAAGAAAGAAAAAAGAAAGAAAGAAACCTTCAGGGTAGGCTGGCAGTAAGCCCAGTTGGGCCATAAGATCGTGTTATAGAAGAATGTGGAAATAAAGATATAGGCAAAACAGAGAAGTAGCTATAGTCAAAGTAGGACCAAATACTTAAGTCAATATCCAGTCAGATCTATTCGACAAAAACGCAAAGATCGTAATCAAATGAATTTATTGATCGCAAATTTGAGCAAAATAGCAAAATATCACACCAATATAAGTGTACCTATAAAATTTATGTCTCTCTCCTTTCCGCTTAAACTGAAAGAAGGAGATGGGCTGAAGCAATGTGAAATTGCTTTGCTTTACAAATAGCACTATTCAATGGGACATTAGTGAGCTGGCGCGCGTCCAACTCACTTCATAGCTTCTTACAGCTGTGATTTAAGCTGTTTTGTCATTAAGTGCCTGTCACGTTGATGGGTAATTGACTTTTCTCGTAGGTATTATATTGTTTTGATTGTTTTTAGGGTTCGCTACATTTGATAAGGAAATGAAATTTTAAGTATAGAAGAGGAGACAGTTAATTTTTACATTTATGTGCAGAAATCTAACATACTTATTCTAACCTAAATTAAGCGATTCAATGATTAAGTTTATCATTGACGAGTAACCGCCCTCGCTTTGCTTCGGTTTTCTTATTTTTTTACACCTTGGGTTATATTATTGGAGTTTTTTTAAGGATCCCCAATTTTTTGAAAATATAATTAGCCTATGTTACTCGGGGATAGTGTAGCTTCCTAACAGTGAAAGAATTTTTGGAAGCGGTTCAGTAGTTTCGGATCCTATTCAATGCAAACAAAAAATCAAATCTTTCCTCTTTATATATTAGTATAGATAAAGATTTTTTTTATTACCCATGAGGGAAAAGTAATAATAAACCAAAATGAAAAGAGATGATCATGAACACTCTACCTATCAAAAGGATGTCAAAGTAAGTACTTCTAAACTTTATACTAGATCGAGCCAGAAATTAATTTACTGTTATCATTGTTAATTTTGGCCTTAATTGTTTATTGGGTAAAAAATTAACGCTTTGAAAGTTATTAATTAAATTATTAATGTACATTTCACTTTTTATTTAAATAACCCATTAAGCATTTATTTATGTCTTTTTAAATTGTATCCCAATGTAATTGTGCATCAGTCTAAACATTCGTAGTTGGAAAATTAAATGCTTTCACACAAACCGACAATATTATCTAATATATTTAATTTTATACCACTCGTCAGTATGACTGTGTTGCTAACGGTACGCAAATGAAGTAGTCTCGTCCGTCTTGTTGTGCGATAATTGATTGGGAATGCTTCTATAATTAGGAGCGTGACTTGCCGACTGTACCTACATGTATAGACTGCAGTAAGTATATCTTACACCGGCTACCGATAACTTGAGTATAATTTTAGTTTGTCTGACTGAATATAATTGTATTATTTTAGTATTGTTTCGATCATAGGATATCCTGTTTTGATTATTAATTTGTGAAACATGCTATCGTGTCTATTTGAAAACATTTAGAATCTGTTTAAAATAATAAATAAATAAACGCTAGCACACACATACCCCCGCAGTAGGTTATTACCTGTGTTGCGAATGGCATGGACTACACATAACACATCACAATCACACCCATGACCCGAGTACAAATATTTATCTGTCACATAATATCTGCCCCGGCTGGGAATCAAACCCGGGTCCCCTCGCTTCGCAGGTAAGGTCGTTACCAAGTAGGCTACAGGGTCGTTGCGGTTTAAAATATCCTCTTCTCTTAAATTAATCTATCCAATTTGATTTTACATATTTTACTTAAAAGAAATTATATCCGCACATAATACATTTATTTTGAATCTCTCAGACCAATTAGTATTTTATATTTACTAGTTTTTAAAACCAAGAAGAGTGCAAGTATATTCTAATAGCTCTTAAAATAAGTAATACTATAGGAATATTCATTTAATTACACATCCATTGATAATTTCTACTAGGTATAATACCTAATTCAAGAAAAGATAAATAAAAATCAAGTCATCAGTAAAGCTTTAGCCAAAGTAACAGTAGCGGTAGGCCTTGCCGATATGGCGAGAAGTTTTATAGCCAAAAGTAAATATTTTATGTTTTCATTAATTCGACAGCATTCACGGTGTCGTTAAATCGTGTTCCAAATATTTAATTGATGGTCATAAAACTGAATAATCACCATCCATTTATGGTTATCGGTTACAGTAACATATATCATAATTATGTTATACACAAACTCAGAAAAATAATGGGTATCGCGGGCTTATTAAATTAAGCTGCGTTCACATACGACGCTAATTAGTCATGTTGCATACATATTTCATTTATTATTAATTTTTATGTTAATAGGTAGTTGTCAGAGTGGTCAAGGTGATGGCCATTGCCACCCTGCAGCTGTCTTAACATTACCTTCTACCAGCCAAAATTATATATACGAATAGTACATATTCTGCTAATAAGGGGCCAACCATAAATTACGTCACACTAATTTCATGACTTTTGACCCCTCTCCCCGTCCTTGTACTGGTCATATTTGTGAGACCTCCTCCTCTAGTATAACGTTATGAAATTTTACACCTAGAAATTAATAAATTAAAACAGCAGTTCCGAAATAAGTTTATTTCTTTTAATTGTTTTTTAATATTTACCTATACATACCAATTATTCGATTTTGAAATGTGACGTCACGAAATTTAGGACCCCTCCCACCCGTTGTCACACAATGTCACATTATACCGACACCCCTCCCTCCCCCCTAACGTGTGACGTAATCTGTGGATGGCCCCTAATTATAAATGTGAAAGTTTTGTGAGTATGTTTGTAACTCTTTTACGCCAAAACTACTGAATGGATTTTCATGGAGCATACACAGACAAACACAAACGCACACAGGTACACCATGATCTGGAATTAGGTAGGTACTTATGACACACATAGATATAATTGAAATATCATATAAAATGTTACAAGATAATTCACAAGACCCTTTGTGTGTTGACCGCATCCATCGACCTACAGACCGCACGGGCTTTTAAAGACTTAACAATAAACAGAAAGACCAAATAACTTAATAATAAACCTTTAAGATAATTTTGAGGGTAGACCCAAATCAGCGCAATTTACGCGCCGAAATATCGGCGTTACGAGTGGAGATGGAAATGGATTTTACATTGCAGTAAATAGCACTATCGAACACGCAATTAAACAGATAAACACAGAAAAACAATGAGATAAAAGAGTAAAATAAAATAAAATTAAGTAAAATTAAGATTTTGATTGGGGTTTCGGTTTGATATTTGAATGAAAAAAAACTTTTTATATTCAAAAATATTATTATTATATATATTAGTATATTAATTTCGTACTATAAAATAAATATTCCACCCACTCCATCGTGCACCTCAAATTAATATGACGGCATATTACGGCATAGCATGACCGCATATTACGGCATAATAATATGACAGCATAATATATTAATTTGAGGTCCACGATAGAGGGGATGGAATTTTTATTTTATAGTAAACGGACGAAATATAATATGTATTCTCTTTTCAAATATAAAAAGATTTTTTTGTATATTCATGTTACACTTAATATACTTATATTATCTGTGGTTATTAATAAATGAACATGTTAATACGCATGCGCCTTCTCCGCGGGGTGTAGCCCACGGACTCCCACGCCGCGTGATGATCTACTGTTGGTTGTTAATAGGGATGATATTGAGCTTAATGACCGACAACCATATCCGAAACCGACAAATGCCGATATTCGAATTAGACGTATAATATTTAACAGTAACCAGTGAGTTTATTTACAATTAGAATTATAGTTATTTCTAAGCTCAATGGAAAAAAATAGTGAAAATCGTTAGCAACTTTATTGTGAGCAATGTAAAAAGGGTTTTTTCTTTTATCGTTAGACAAATGTCGACAAATATATCAGTATTACTAATAAATTCAATAAATTATAGTATAAAGGTAATATCAATAAAGATTATTAATATAATATGTCAGCAGTTGTAATTTAAATCCTATTAGTCATATCATATGTATCTCTAAAGGAAACAAATCAATAAAAACTTCAAATGAAATTAGTCGTGGGTATAAAATCGATCTATAAATCCGTTGTGGCCTTGAGGTCCTAAAGCGATCTATTCACTATCCGATAATAGACCGATGCCGTACGAGTAAATTGTATAATGATATCACAGCCTGCTTGGCGGCGTCCAACATCACAATTACATTGCTTGAGGTAAGTAGTTGTGGTTCGCCGTATAGGTTCAGTGTACCAATTACGCTTAGATTTTGTGTGGTTTTAGTTATTTAAATCGATGTTAAAAAGTAGTCAAGAGATCTGCATTTTAACTTTGTATTAGGTTTTGTTCCTATCCGACTCAAGATGTCACCTGAAGTCTCCCCTAAATCTTTCCTCATAAAGCAGTCTTGACTTCTCAGGATATAATAATGACTATGTATACATCAGATGTTTAGATTCTTTCATTCGAATTTCAATGAGGTAGAAAAATCGAACCGATGTACAGGATAATGAATGGATCACCTAAAGCTATTAGCTAATTTATTGCTACCTTTCTTGAAAGGATAATTGAGGTATTTTCAAATCGCCTGTGGTTCTGAGAAGGCTCGTTATTATTTACAACCTGACAACAATACGACGGCTGCTGTGATGACAAATTGTCTAATTCGGCACTCGATTATTTTAATTAACTAAAGGCCATCCAATAAAGAATACATTTGCCGATGTCAAAAAATTATGTGTGTATTATTTATTTTAGTTTTATGCGGAATATTAAGGTCGAAGAGCTTTTTGACGCTGCATTCAAAAAGGTTGAATGAAATGATATAAACCAATAAGTAGTAAACAGTTTTAATATAGAATTAAGTAGCAATCCTGTATTGAGATAATAGACTATTATAAATGGTTATTTAAGCTGTGGTACTGTACTATTTTCGATTAAAGATTAAGTTTCTGTGGACATTAACGTTCTATGGACCTAATTTGCGAAATGTTGTAAATTTGTATAAACCTATACGAAGCATAATTTGTTGCAAAACTTGTTTCGAAAACCACACAACTGTCTCAAAATAAACAAACACCTAATTTTATCAATTCATAAGACTTCTTCAATTGATTAACGTAGATATAGAATATCGTACAGTATCGTGTAAAATATTGATTGATAAAGTATACTATAAAGAGATATAATATACGGAACATTAACGAGATAGACAGAGAGAGAGAGAATATTCAAAATATAAGTAGGTACCTACCGAAAGTTTTTTTTATCACTAAAAAGCTTTTGCCGGTGGCATGTTCGCAAATTGACGAATTTAAATCGGCTTGTTTCGTGAAGGAATGCGTTCAAAAAGGAGCGAAGACCGAATGTTTTAATGGCCATTTCTAATTGGTCATTGGAGACATTTGGACAACGTTTTTGAACGAAATTGTAAAAAGTTTTTACTGTGTTTTGTTTGGGAATTAAATGGTGATTTCAAAATGCAACGTTAACGAATACAGTTTATGTGGTATTTTTTTCTTTTATTAGGCTTCGTTCATTTCGAATGTTTCTCCATATTTGTTTACTAAGAAATAAGTAACTTTTTAGATATCCATGCTAAACTATTTTTATGCAAACGTGAAAATCAAGTTTGGATAATTAATACGCATTAAAAATGAATTTCAAATGTGCAATTTATAACAGAATTGGTTAACTTTCCAGTCACACAAATTCTAACTGCATATTACATCATTCATAGTCCAATGAGTAGACCAGAAAACTAATAGCTTCAAACGTTTCCACCATCATTTTGCGAAACTACAAAGTGTCAGTTCTAGCGTAACTCGTAATTTACCGACTGTACTTTAAGTATTTAACTGAAGTACTTAGCTGAACAGTATTCATTGTCTTCAGTTGAAACTGCGTTAACTCAGAGCAATACAGTTCTTGGAACAACTAAAAATATGCAGTTTTATGTCGCAACAAGAGGGTATTTGTGGAACAGTTTTGAACTCTATTCTCTTCGCGATAAGGTAATAAAGCCGGGCCAATTAGTAAGATTGTTTGCTAATTTGCTTTAGCAGGAAGCACGGATGGCGTGATGGGGATCCCAGCACCGTATAATCTTCACCTCTGATGTTATCTCAAGATTTATTATTCTCTGTCAACGTCCAAGAGATGGCAGCACGCGTCACTGATCGCTACTGGTTATCTCAACCCTTTTATCGACTCTAAACTTTAACGTTCAAAGCCAAAGTGTAATTTCGTTTAGGAGGTGAAAGACCCCCCATATTGTAGTTACTAATGTTAGTTACATTAGGGTTCGAGACAACTTTGGATAGATAGATGGGTAAGGAAATATCAGTTCCTTATATGTTAGTGGATGCTTGGAAATGGCTATGTAGAGGTATGCGGCTCGAATTTGCGACTGCGTCTTATGCGGCTATGGCTAAGACTGCTGTCTAGTCATAGTGCGGTTCTAAGTCGATTCCAATATTATTTTCTAGCTAAAATGGCACACAACAATTTATTTTGAACAAATTGTTCTTAATTTCATTTATTATGATCATGAAAATTGCTTAGGTAAAAGTAGTAAAAGGTAGTAAAATAAAGTTTAAATAATTTGCATTAATGTAAATATTTTCCTATTATTAGAATATTATATAACCTTCTCATATTAGGACTAACATAAACAAAACAAAAACCCCAAGCTACTAACGATTTATTTTTCCGATTCAAATAATCGAACAATTTACTCGCAATTCTGCCATTCGATCGAGCGATTCGCACGCAAACGAATCGATTAATCGCTTCGTTACACCATCCAACCACCAGACGGAGCTACGCGTCAATAAAATACTTGTAAAACTATCGCAAAATGAATTAAACAGATGCCGAGCCAATTAGGAAAGGCAATCGTGCGAGTACTGAACGAAAAAAGACTTTAAAAGGACCGTCGTGTTAACTTACGCCTTATTAAGTGCGAATAAGGTATCAATTTGAATGGAACGCCAAACAGTAATAGGGGTTTCGGGTTACAAGCGCTAACGAGAGCTCTGAGGCCGATAAGCTTTTACAGTTATTCTGATAGACAAATATGGACGTATTTATCTTTAAGTTTGCACTCGGCGTACGGTTTAAGGCGCGTTATGTCATTATATGCGGCTAATTAGCTTAATGTACAGAGGCCAGACAAATTCGCAATAGGACTGTCTAATTGGTTACCGGATTCAGCCATGATTTATTTGCTAGGCAAAGTAATCGCGTTTATTTTTACTTGGTGCTTTGCGTAATGCTAAGAGTTTCGAATAACTTAGCTTTTGTTAGTTGAAAGTTTTATAGCAGTGATTTTACGGGTTTGATGATAGATGTTGCTACACATGTAGCCTACTACCTACTTGGATTGGATTGGATAAACTTTTGAAGTTTTTTACATCTTGCATTTAAATACAAGTTTTAAACATAGAACAAAAGGAATAAAACTACCTCATGTAGATACCTTATGTTTTTTGACGTGACTACGTCTATAAATTGGTTGACTCGGGTGTTATTCACGAAAACTGTGTAACGACCAAATAAGATTTGCCGGAACGTTACCATGCACGCGTAGCATTAAAGAGAGAGGCTCGCCCGACCGGCGCGGCGGCGCGCGCCTTGCTTCTCTCTTCTACGCGAGCGTTTCTGGCGTCGCGTCGGAGTTGAATAGACTAATTAGTGAACTTATCATTTTACTTAAAAGGGTTGAAAACAAAAGTGTAAATTAAACTTATACCACGAACAGACGTTGTCCCGTTAAATCTCCGTCCGTGTACAGACTTTACAGACAACCATTTTTAAAGATCTAGTAACGTTTTTCTACTCTAAATGTAGATAATTAGGTATGTAATTCCTTTTTAAAAACGATGTTTTTAATCTGCGTGAATATTACATTAAAAAATGAATAAAAAATTAAATAATGTTGCTATTAGAATTTTGGAATATCTATATGCGATGCGGTAATAATCAAAGTAAAATAATTCGAAAGATAATCCTGACAATAATGTTAATAGCTAACAAACCTTCAAGAGCTTTAAACTCACAAGGTATTGTTAGTTGTTCTTCTACAATAGCTTATCGCTATGCTATTATTATATCGCGCTTCAATAGGCAATAAAATTGAAATATGGACCATTAATTACCGCCATTAATTCACAAAAACGATAATACTTCATTAAATTCACAATTATCGTTATTAAAGAACCGTCGGTAAATGATTGGTAAATGGTAACTAAGTTTAACCCATTAAATATCCACTAGGTAGGTAGTTATATTTGCTGTTGACCCTACCTTCATATGGACTCTTTTTCGAGGGGGAAATCTTCGGAAGATACCCGAACCCCAGGTTGCGAGTTATGTAGGATTTTTACCTACTAAAACCCCCTCGTCAGCCATCCGCTGCATATGGTGAGGCTCCGGGATCTCTTATGGACGCACCGGTGCACCTTCATACGGACCCAGTTTCATGCGGACAGATGGCTTTAGGGTTGCTAGATGGTCGGGATTCGTCTGGATGTCCCTACATTTCACATGATGTTCAAGCTAGTCGGAGGAAATACAAGTACCTACCGACAAAATACAAAATGTCCCGACAATTCCAATACAAATTTTTTTGACAAATTCCGACCTTTAAAGTTTTGTCCAGATATGCAGTCTTGGCATCTGGCAACCCTAGATGGGATAGTGACGCATAGTGAAGTATGTAGATGAAGAGAATCTCGTTTACAGTGCGACCAACTTATCTGTGAAATGGCGAAAATTGGAACTAATGCCGCCCCATTCATAAGTTCTTTGTGTTCATTCATTGACATTTACTAGGTACGTCTCGAATTGCGTCCAGTGATTGGTCCAATGCGTTCGACAGCGCCCTCCGTCAGTTCACAGATAAGTTGGAGGCACTGTATCTACGGACTTACCTACGTATACAGATTTGTGACATACTTAAGAATAAACAATAATAACAAATAAATAACGCTTAATACTCATAACCCCACACTAGGATTCCCTGTGTCGTGGGTGCCATGGACAACACACTAGACAAGAACATTCACACCCAGACCGTGAACAGAAATTCAAACTCATCATTCAAATTTCCGCCTCGCTGGGAATCGAACCCAGGACCCTCGCTGCGGCGATCCGGCATGGTAACCATTGGGCAACACGGGCAGTCACGGGGCAGAAGTTGGACTTTTGAGTGCATTAAAACAACAGGGTGAATTTTCATTTTTGCCATTTTTATGACGTTTTTTAGGTAACTTTTTATTTTGTCCAAGAGATTAAGGAATAACAACTGAATTAGATTTGTTTTTTATAGAGAAAGCTCGTTATATATTGCAACTATGATTTAAACAGCAAATTCAGGAGAAAATCCAGAAAAAAGGAAAAGCCCTGTTGAAGTAAATGATGTTGTGTAGAGGAAAATGATATAGCCCATTGACGTAAATGATGAGGTGTAGAGGGTAATGACGAAAATTTAAATCCCAACGTGTAATCAACTTTTTTATCAAGAAAAATAACAATATTCGTTTGATTTGATAAAATCAACATAACGTATTGTAGTATTTTATTGACTGATTACGTATTTTAATAGATTTTATCAATCATAAAAACAACATGACTTTTATAACTGAATGCATGACTACAATCAATGGTAAGTGGTAATGAAGACTTGCTTGATTAATAAATAAATAAAATAAATAAACGCTAACACACTCATACCCCCGCAGTAGGTTTATTACCTGTGTCGCGGGTGGCATGGACTACACATATACCACATCACAATCACACCCATGACCCGAGTACAAATATTTATCTGTCACATAAATATCTGCCCCGGCCGGGAATCGAACCCGGTTATACCCGGTATTGATTGATAAGCCACACTTACTTTATTAAGCCTATTTACTCTTAACTTGAAGACACCCAAGGTAAAATCGCAGGAATTTTATTCCTGACCTTCGTGGTTCGCATAATAAATGATCAAGCAAAGGATCGTTTGCACATAGAGGACATAGGGATGCTTATGGCGAAGGCAAGATAATGATGTTTTATCTGGACATTCGATTGTGGAGATTGACGGATTATGTCATAATATTGTCCCATGCAGACTCCAAAATGGTACAAAAAAAACAGAAAACTAGAAACTGGCTACTCTACACACGTGCTTGAGGCTTTCTAAGTTGGTCTCAATGGTCATCAATACACCTTTAAAGCATGCCCCTACATGGAATCACACGCTGATAGATGGCATTTGGTTCTTCTTCTTCCGTTCGTCTCTAGGACACCCAGAATTCTAGAAGCTGCCATAGTTTGGATTCAATAAACCGGCCAGAATATATTTTCGAGTGTATCTCCACTTCTAACAACCGAAGGCTGACGATGTATTCGAAAGATACCTTCTGAAGAACGAAGAAGAAGAAGATGAACGGGCTCCTTTTTGGCAGTGAATATATGCTTATGTTTTTGTGGCGTTGAATCTCAAAGAGTTGGTATCGCTCCATTGAGTGCCAGAAGTGTGAGATTCACACGCTCGACCAAGACCACTTCTTCATAACTGTATTTATTGGACCGTCCGAGCGGTAGACAATTACCTGTCCACAATTGTACTGTCATCTGCGGACCTATACACATTGAGCATGAGCTGATTTCGATGTGCAGCAAGAATAGAGTTGAGGGGGAACAGACCTCTGGAATTCCAGCAAAGGTTGTCATTGCTAATGTCGAGCAACTCAGCTGAAAGGCTAGCTTGCCAAACCCTATGATGAAGATGATGCCTTTCACGATGTCAAGAGAAACGAGGACTTCACCTCAGGTGTGAGTGTCATATGGTAGAAGGTCTGTCGAACGTTTTCAGCGGAACCCGTACTGCCAGTCACTGAGAAAGTCATTCTGTTCTAAGTATGCCATAACGTTAGTTATTCTTAGCTTTGATGAGGAATCCAAAAGCTCTATTGGCAGATTGGTTGGCCAGAGGCTTTGTGCCATTGTTTAATACGGTCGATTCGATAGTAAGTTTTCTTTTGAATGTCTTTTTGTAGGACTAAGCAGATAGGTTTTTTTATGGGAATAGCCGGCAAATAAGCTGGCGATCCACCTGATGGTAAGTGGCTATCGTCGCCTATGGATATCAGCAACACCAAAGGCATCACCGATGCATTTCCGGCCAAGAAAGAGATAAGAAAAAGAAAGAACTGGCTCTCAAGTCCCCAGCTGGAAGACGACAAGTCGTTTGGTGGCTGACTCATGCTCAAGGGTAGGTGGTAGTAGGTGGTATCTATCCAGGCGAACCCCATGAAGAAATAAAAGTTAAAAGCTTTCTTCTTACATCTAATATCCGGAGCTTTCTAGCTTCGAGCATAGACCCAGGCAAGATATGAGAAATGTTTGCGCTTCTCAGCTTAAATGCTTTCGACAATAAGCCATAGACAAGTTTCACCAACATTAGGACCGTTAGAAAAAGGGATGAAATAGTCCTTGACGAACCACTTCGTTTACAGCATCCTTTCAAATCGACGGATCTTTAAAAGCGAATCAGTATAAATTTATTATTATTATAAATTTATTATTATATATTATTAATCAGTATATATTTATTCTATTTACAAGTATAAAATAAAAAGCATTCTTATGACGAAAGGATATTACAAATTAGATGATTATTTTAAAGACAAGACTGCTTGGACATGAGTTTTATGGATATAGATTGTAGTAGATGATAAGTGCTATCTGTAACTGTGAGCAGGAAAAAAACAAACCCGGAAGTTTCTTGCTGCTTCTTCTCCCGGGCCCTCTCACAGTAGGGCTTTGTCTGAAGCATTGGCATAACTTGCATGACTTTCAAAAAGTGTTTGTAAACCAAACCAATTTTGAATAAAAACATTTGATTTGATTTGATTTGATTTGAAAACGCAAAGAAAATCAGAAAATTGCATATTTATCAAGTATATACGCACTTTTGGGTTGATTTTATGGATTAACGGCATCTTTTGAGTTAATTTCTTGGTGGCTACACTCAATCAGGTTGTTAATATTATTTAGATTCGTCATTTTCCTCTACAGGAATCATTCACGTCATTAGAATTTTGCGGTAAATGATGTAGCGATTTATGACGAAACGGTACAAAACATACCAAAACTTGCTCAATTTTATATCACTTATAATGAAATTAAGTTATTTTTTATTAAATACCATTAGGGATATTCATGGGTACTTATTGTTGAATTATATATTTTTTTATCAAAAATATATTCAGGAGTTTGATGACGAGATTTTCTGACAAACTATACTTATCATTAACTTTCGCGTACTTTATCATATTCACAATGCATTTTTCATCCAAATATTGATTTCAACTGAGAGAAGCGGGTGTAAGGAACACTTTGAATTGCTTATAAAATTTTAAATAATAATTTCGTTGAACAAATTTCACGAAACAAAAACCGCGGATGTTAATGACGATAATCTCGTGACAAAATTTTAAACGGTCAAATAATGGTATTACAGATAATTTACGCTTGAAAAACATTTATGAATATTCAGCTTAGACATTAATTCTTACGTATAGAGAGTAAAAAAGCATTTTTTAGGGCGGTATTTTGAGTTCCTTGTGACATTAATGAAACATACCGTTAAATAACAGGGAGGTTAATGACTTTCCGAGCATTATTTTAAATTTTTTAACACTTTAACATCAGAATTTTATTATTTAACTTAATACGACTTTTAAGTAAATACATAATTAAGGTTTTAGTAAACATTTTGAGTGATCACATTTATATTCCAAGACAGAAAATTGAATAACATGCATAAATGGCAGTTTTGAAAATTCACCCAACAACTAGACAACCAAAAGTCTGATTTTATGACACAGATGTGATATCACAAGATGTCTCCTGTTTAACCGACTTCAAAAAAAGAGGAGGTATTCAATTCGACTGTATTTTTTTATGTTAGTTACCTCAGAACTTTCGACTGGGTAAACCGATTTTGATGATTCTTTTTTAGTCGAAAGCTGGTGCTTGTCATGTGGTCCCACTTAAATTTGAACTAGATCTGACGAGTAGTTTTTGAGTTATTTTGAAGTCGGTTATTTTTTTCTTGGTAAAATTCAGATTATAAACGTTTTCTTCGTGAAAATAAATGCTTAAAGGCTTACACACTCATACCCCTGAACCTATTCAGGTTTCATTTTACCTGTGTCGCGGGTGGCATGGACGACACATAACACATCACAACAATAACCCATGACCCGAGTACAAATATTTATCTGTCACGTACCTAAATGTCTGTCCCGGCCGGGAATCGAACCCGGGAGCCCGCGCTTCGCAGGCATGGTCGCTGTCAACTAGACTACAGGGTCGTCAATATAATGCAGTGTAACGCAATTAAATCGATGAATAGCTTAAGTCATCAAATACAAATCTCTATAAACGAACCTTTTAATACTCGTATACGTTCAGTCGTCGAATCAAATACGTTAAAGGGTACGTTTATAAAGATTTTTAGTAGATGACTTAAGCTATTGAACGATATTTGTCTACGTCACGCTTCCTCTAGAAAATACGTCTTTAAGCTGAGACACGCTTATTAGCTTTAATCACAGCAATGAAACACCATAAAAGCTACGGATAACTCAATAAGTGTGAAATTAAAACGCTTAATAGTTATTAAAAGTAATAAAATAGTTGCAAGTGCTTACAACGACACAATTTCACTTGAATACAAACGCGCAGTTTTACGAGCGGTCCGGCCCACGCTCTGGTAGAGCTTGCAAATTTTCTATTACGCCTCCATTGTGATTTGATTCTATTATTTTATTGGCTGGTACGGTAAACGGAAACCATTTTATATATTCATTGACGCTTATCATAAGATTTTGACCTCGTTTTAGTGATATAGACTCAAGCAGCGTGGTTTAAAGGTATAATAATATGTTAGTTTAACTTCGTACTTCTTATAAAGACGTACTTATCTACTGCTATTTTAACAGATCTAAAACATTCCTTAAGTTATACAATGTAATCATGACTTCAGAATAACTTAGGAAAATATTAAATAATTACCTAATTATGAATTGTTAAATCAAAATCAATTTTACCTATATATTTTAATAAAAACCACCAAAATAGCCAAATGAATTGAGATATCGCTAAAATAGTCGAATAAAACATTTTAATCAAAAATAATCTTGATAATAAATAGTAATAAATACCTAATGCTATAATACCCTTTTATAAAATTAATGTAATCAACTTCAATTTATCACTAAAATTATTCGCTGTTAAATTCTAATATCACGAAATGTAGTACTTATATAGTACGCTTTGTTCTTTAAATATGGGTAATTTGTCACACGGTAATGGTAAATACAATTTTACCATTAATATATTGCTGACATTAAATGTAATGTTTATACTTTATTACCCCTTTGTTAGACGAAATGTAATTTCACTAACGCAAAATTTATTAAAAAACAAAATTGTTTTGTACTTTCTGTACGAAATAAAAATATTAACTTTTCTCTCATCAAATAAGAGTAGCTAATAAAATTAATCCCTCGTTTTTTATGGAAATAGCCGGCAAACGAGCTGACGATCCACCTGATGGTAAGTGGCTATCGTCGCCCATGGACATCAGCGACAACAAAGGCATCACCGATGCGTTGCCGGCCAATAAAGAGAGAAGAAAAAGAAAGAAAGAACTGGCTCTCAAGCCCCCAGCAACACGACGAGTCGTTTGGCGGCTGACTCATGCTCAAGGGTGGTAGCTATCCAGGCGGACCCCATGGAGAAATAATAATAGTAATAATGGTATTAATTAACAATTAAAATCAATATCACCAATATAATCCGTCGAGGGGCCCTACCACCAGTGGGCCGGATTTAGTCGCCTTTTACGACACCCACCCGGCGTGGGATTGGGGTTAGTATTAATATTCTAAGCCGCCCCAAATGCCCCAGTACGACTAAAAGTCAAGTCTTTCTCTCAAATACATTTATACTAATACTAATGGGTAGGTTATACTATGTACACTTATTTCCATACTAATATTCACTACACGAGCCAATCTAATATAAGGCGTACAAATTGACCGTCTGTCTAAGGGGGCATCGGTAAATTACGCGAGGCATTTTTAGCGATTTTCAGACTCCCCCTCCTTCCTGGTGAGATGTCGTGAGATTTTGCTCAACCCCTCCTCCATCCCTCTAATCTCACGTAATTTTTCAAAATAAATCTTTCTATAAATGTTTTCATTTTGTGCATTTTGTTTTAAATGTGCAAGGTCCTATCAGTAGAACCACTTAGTTTAACACCATTTTCACTCAATTTTATTGTTTGTCGACACCCCCCCTCTCCCCAAGGTAAGATTAAATGAGATTCTGCTCTACCCCCTCCCCCCCAAAAATATCTCACGTATTTAATGGACGCCCCCTAATCAGAGATCCTCAATACCGCGGTAATAGAACGCAGTAAGTGGTAAATCTGCGGTAATGGCAGCATTATCAGGTAATTAGAAAGAATCTTTCTCTGAAGCTATTAGCCGGTGCGACCGACCGCTACTGATAAAGGTTCAACAAGCAATAATTATTTAATCGAATCCATATTGCGTTTTTCTATTAACGTCCGACGAATATTAGGTGGCTTACGCACTATACGTTTGTAAGAGTGTTATTTAATTTATCTGATACTCCCCGAACCCGGTTTCAGGATAAACCGGTTCATCCCACGTGTTTCAGAATAAACTAGATTTAACAAAAATGTAAAGTGATCGATGTCTGTAGACCGTACATAGAGGATATTCGAAAAACATGTTTGTTTGTTTGTCTGTTTTTGTGTCAAGTACGGGTTTAGGGCATAGAAGCGAAACCAGGAATACTAATCTAAAAATACAATAGCGACATCTCTTCAACTTCGAACCAGTAACAACCGGATCGTGTGTGGACCGCTTAACGCTCGTACAATTGAAAAAAAAGTAGTAATAGTCGCATTAACGCGTATTGTGGTCTTTAACTGGCAATACCGAGGGCGCTATTGTGCTGCGATAAGAACCCGTTTCATAATGTAGAAATAAACGTATTTTCTTTCTTTCTTTATTCCACTTTTATTTTTTTATTCAGCCAGCTTTTGTATGGAATCGATTTCGGTCAGTTTAAACGGAATAGGATCGATTAGCAGATATTTTGCTTGACTGTTTTTTCATTTGGTCAGCGAAAAAGGTAGGTTTACGTAAAATGTATTTTAATTGCTGTAAACAAAATTACAGTAGGTATTTGTTTCTTTCTTTCTTTCTTTCTTTCTTTTCTTTCTATTTGTATCATGAAAAAAATCAATGTTTATAGACTCACGAGCATCATCCCCTATTTATATTTACATACAAAAATACAAAATAGACGTAATAAGGCATGACAATAATCATTTAACAAATTTTCTGTCTCGACCGGGAATGAAAAATACACCACTACTACAATTTGAACTACTTCGTTAACACTTCATCAGAACTACTTTTATCCATATATAATACTTTTAGGACAACAATACAAACAATAAAGGTATTAAATTAATTCCATAAAACAATGACATAATTCCAAATGAAACTTAACATCATACAAATACACTTGTGTGTATTCTTAATCTCGAGCCGTTAAATAAAAATTATTTACTATTTATTTGCATTAAAACGAGAATAAAAACACGTTACAATTTGCATTATGGCGTATCTAGAAAAACAATGGCAACAAAAACTCCGCACTCGCATGCGACCAACCTCCTTGTAATGGCTACTAAGCACGAACGAATAAACATGAGACTACTTCAATTTTCAGTCAATTACTTCTAATTTCTAGTGTATTTATTGATTTATTTATTGTCTAACAATCAAATAATGGTTACTGACGACAACAGCGGCTTAAACGTTTTTTTTTTTAATTTTACAGATTCTTCTCATTTTGCTTTGAGAAAAGAGGCTCGTACATTTGTTTAATTAAAAGGCTAAAATCATGCCTGGTTAGGGATTAAATGAGATTTTTGTCACTTCTAATAACTTGTCCATATCTTGTATTTATAGGAAATGAGATATCATCACTATCATGAATAAAAATAATTATTAAGACTCTATTGTATTAAAATAAAATGGCGTTGTAATTCTGGTTATTACATGTTTACCAGGCTGAAAATCAGTACTTTATACTTCTAATTACACATAATATTATTGTTTGATTGTCCTTTAGTCAATTAAAAGAATTTATTACTTATTCTTAACATTGGCATTTGTAGGTTATACAGCCTTAAACAGCCTATTGCCGTCCAAGAACATTTTCCAACCATTCAAGTATAATGTAGCAAAGTACCAGAACAAAAAGTGTCGTACCGGGACATTGAAGTATTAGTACTAGCATATAGAAGCGACACCGCGAACACAATGTATGTCCCAATGAATTGGCGCTGATCGGCTTCAATTTTCAGTGGATTCGTTCGATTTTGAAAGGAGAACGAGGGCTCAATTTTGAAAATAGAACCTCCCGGCGGGACCATTTTATTCGAGATGTCTGTTCTATGACATTATACTTCAATGTACCGGGAGGGTCTATATTCAAATTCGAGCCCCTGTTCTCTTTTCAAAATCGACTGAATCCAATGAAAACAGTTACCAATTGGCTACAGTTCATTGCGCAAAATCGGGTTCGCGGTGGATGGAACCGACCATACGCTAGTAATAATAGGTACATACATAGTTAATGCTTCCACCACGGCTGTTAGTCAGTACTCAGTAGTCCTAGAATGTTCGTACTTCCTACATGGAGAGATTAGCACGTTTTTATTTGGTCATATCACGCTTTAAGCCGGTTTTGTATTGGTTGAGGTAATGTTTACTTTAGAGGCTTGCGATATGACGTCATTGCAGCCTCCGCAGTTACGAATCACTTTGATATCAATTAGTTATTTTGTCAAGAATTCGTAATTGTCTGTGTTATTATAGAAATGTAATTGTATTGAATATTTACATTATTTTAATTTTTTTTTTATTTCATTAAGTTGCTTTAATAACATAATAAAATTATGTTTTTAATAGTTTGGGTACGGTAATTATGTATATTAATTTCCTTTGTAAAAGCGTACCTAGAATTTGTACCTAGAATAGTCAGTAGAACAGTTAATTATATATTAAAAAATATCGTATAGAATGAATAAGTTATTAAAAAAATATTTTTTCTGAACCCTAGTCACGAAAACAAAAGTCACGTTCTGTCAACAACCAACAATAAGGCAACAATAATTAATATTAAGGTTACATTAACAAAGGCGGGTAGCGATCGATTAGCCACAGTAATTGGATAACCATGTACTGGCCGCTAATCACATGCAAAAAAAGAAAACCTTCGTGCCACAGACTAACAATGAGAGGTTTTTTTATTAATGTCATTTTGTAAACTTTGTGTCGTTTGCTTGTGTTTTATGTGAATGGAAATGCGCCAACAATTCCAAATAGCGCACGTATATTTCAAGAATTTCAATATTAAGGATGACAAAAGTATCAAAAAAAAAAAAGTTAATTGTAAGGCAAACAAATAGTGTGCAATAAATAGAGAAACGCTCTTACACAATATTTCTACTCACCCCAGCTTTACCTCAAAAGAGCAACACAACAATTAATATTGTATGTTTGTACAGTACGGCCGACGTATTTTGGTGCGTCTAAACTTCGCGTAGAAGGCTGCGCAGTAACATAATTCGGCAATGCTCGGTACGCGGCGTATTATGTCTCAGTCAAACGTTAGCATGTTCGTGTCGCTATCTCTGTCTTACATGCGCTAAAGTTCTCAGAGCCTATGTTCAGACGCGCCAAGATACGTCGGCCGTATTGTACATAATAATGTATCTGAACGACTCATCTCGAATTAATAAAGCAAGTCTTCAACAGAATTCATGCATCCTCTATAATCAGTTTAACGCATACGCAAGTGTCTATGTGGGTCAAACAACTCGGTAAATGTTTCGTCACACACCAAAAGTTGTATGAATCATTTGACCAATGATATCATAATTCAACGAAGTACAGTTAGCGCTAAAAACAAATACAACCTTTAAGATTTTCGACTAGTGTCGTCTTTCGCCATATTTTTTTTGGGTTCAGTAGAATTTTGCATTAAAATAAAGATACAGATATAAAACTTTGAAACTACGCTTTTATATCTGCAGTAGCGATTCCTATCAGAAGTCCTTAGGAGAAAAGAGATAGAGAGATACACGAAGGTAGAGTTTCAAACATTGTGTCAAAAATAATTAAATGTAGATATTATAATACATTTAATTAAGATATAACTGGAATATTCATCAGAGATCTACGATAGGATGGTATATCCACACGATAAGGATATCAAAGGACCAAGAAAAAACTTTAAGTCATCACATAAATTCCTCTGGCAAGGAATCGAATTATCACTACAGCACTTACCAACCTAAGTCTATTTATTTAACTTTTATTGTAAACGCAAAAATTAGTTTTTTAAGATTTTTTCAGCACAAGACTAATTTTACGTATAATATTCAATTGCAACGAAAAAACAGATGAAATATAAAGAAAAAAATATCAAAAATAACAATAAACCCACATGTTTACGTTACCACAAAGCCACATTAACAATAATCACATAATTTTACCACAGACTATACACGAACATTAGCAGTAGGTAATAAATTGTGCTAAATACATCGACCACGGCTTCTTTAAGCGTGATTTATGGCGAAACATCAACTAGAGAATATTGCAACTAAATTGATGTTTGGAATAGAATCTTAGCTATCCTAATAAAACTGATGATTAATCTTGTTCTTAAAACTACGAAGTACTTTTCTTTTTATTTCTCAATTGTATTTAAATTATTCAAGAATTTCGCATGCTATAAAATTATTTTTAGTTTGCAGCATTATCGTTTTGATTTTATGTCGTTGTTAGATATTAGTTAAAACCAATAAATGTAATATTTTTTTCGTTTAAGACTTTATTTTTACTAATAATCAGTCAGCTATGTTGAATAACATAAGAAACCTCGTATCTTCTGATGAAGAGTATTTTATTTTTTGTTAAATAAATATAATAATTGCATATTATCAATAAATGACCTCAAAAGGCAACAAACAATATAATCACTAAATATAGACAAAAGATTTTTTTTGTGGCAAGAGAACAGATGAAGATGTAAGTAAATTATGTACTTCCCATAGGTACCCAAGGCCGTCTTTAACCTACTGGAGGCCCTGGGCATATTAGGATAATGGGGCCCCTATGACTTTGTCAGAACACTATTTTGTTAGATTAAACAAAGTAATTTATATTATTGTATTGTAGTCAGTAATTTAAGTTCGATTTATTCGAATTAAAAAAGTTTTTCAGTAATAAATATCGGTTATCGTTTAGTGATCTGGCAGGAACTAGGGGGCCCCTATCGACCACGGGGCCCTGGGCACAGGCCCAGAGTGCCCAGTGGGAAAGAGGGGTCTGTAGGAACCTACTACTCAGTAAGTATTATTGACTCTATCAATAATAACATTTCAAACAGAAACAACTCAACTCAAAAAAATGGCAAAAACAAATTGCCATTAAAAACAAAAATAGTTATTTATCGACAATATCAAGAAATATTATTAGTTTCGTAGTCAGGCTTCACGTCGTTACGTGCAATACAGACTATAAATAAGGCCATAGACAAACAATATTTCCAAAGACGCAATTACAAGACCAAAGACAATAAACGCACAGACAAGTATGACAAATGGTATAGTTAGCACAACTAATGAACATTAATCTATTGCCCCGCCCATTGCTTTATCTTTGCTTGGTCAATGAATAATTCCAACGCGAAATACAATCGTGACGACTTCAATAAGATGTCAGGGTAAGATTATAGCGGTTCAGGTATATTATGTAGATTTCTTATCAGCAACAAATTCATATTTGGCAAATTTGCTACGGAATTAATAGGACTGTGTTCATTTCATTGTTGTTAATTACGTTATTTTACCTACATTGCTGAGTTATGAGTTTTATCTACCAAGTGATTAGATTCGGATTCGTGGGCCAGGGAAGATGTGTCTGAAAATAACTCTCGAATTTTGATTGATTTTGAAATTATTTAATGTCTATAGCATCCAATAAGAGTGAGCGTATTTTAAATCTTAATAATAAAATTTTTGCTTTGACTGTTTTTATTTTTGTTTTGAATGTCAGATAAATTTGTACATTTGAACTACATTTCGTAGGCATCCTTATTGACTCTACAAACGACCGTCATTGCACAAATCCCTTCGAAACTTCCAAGCTAAGTTACAACACTACAACTGTAAAGGTATTTATGCAAACGCGGCCATGTTGCCCGCCATTTTGTGTACCCTGGATATTGTTTTCGCATTTGGACAGATCCGTTATTTATGTACGGCTTACTTGTCCCTACTTGTTCGTTTTGTCAACCGGTTTTCAAGGGTTAGCCAGGATTTCGGGTTTCTGTTTCGCGAGAGTGTGCACTTACCTTTGATTTCGAATTTTGTTGTTATTTGGTAACTTATAACTTATTAAAATACTAGGTAAGTATTATACCAAGTGGGTTTAGTAGTAGGAGGGAAAATGTGAATTTTCTCCTTATGATTTTTAATAGAATCGTTTTGACTGACTTAATAAAACGTAGACATTCGATTGATGAAAACGTACCTACTTAAATGTTACTAATGTAAATACTGCGTTCAGTTGCAGTTGTCATTTATCAGGATCCCCTTATTGTCTAATGCCCCAACTCAGAGTCACTAACAGTTACTTAAATCGCTCATTAGTAAAGAATCACCATACAAATTCTGTACTAAGGAGCGATTAAAGTAACCATTAGTGACTCTGAGTTGGGGCGTAAGTTATCTCAATGAACCCTAACATGTCATTAATTTATTTTTCAGGGTAGTCTAAAATTATGTTATACATTAGCTACATAATAAAAATCATCATAGAATTTTCTGACAAAATTATTGATGTTATATTATGACATGATAATAATATTGATTTCAAATTGAATAATTAGATTTCCTCCTAAGATAATTAAAATTATTAAGAAAAGTTAAAATTAATACGAGGACAGAGGATTAACTTTGTGGTTAGAGAGGTGTGACTTTTACACTAGGTATATTTCATTTTCTTTAATAAATATATTTGTAACACATTGCGTATAAAATTTAGCTTTTTGTAATTTTTCTCCATGAAAACTTTAAATGTTCCAAATACCAGACTTTACTTTTTTTCGAACGCACAATTGCTGTTGGCCATACCGCGGCCTTTACATTTTAACGCGGACAGCTTAAAAAGCTTTACTTAAGCTTAGAAAGAAGTCCAAAGGTTTTCTCTTCGCGTTTAATTAAAATACTAGGTTTACACGCAAACTCTTACATACATTATTTATTGTTCATCACGTCAGCGGTATGTTGTAAATGTGTTCATAACGTGTGACGTCAGAATATGACGAAGCGTTTTTACCCTGTCGTGTGAAATGCGTCTTAGGATGTGGGATGGATGCATTGTATCTTGCAGGATTGTTTTTAAACCAGTAACAATTTAATTATTATCTATTAATTATTGCATGGTTTTACCTCTTAGTTCATGACAATGTGGTTAGGTGCCTATTTCTACCTGGATTTCTTTTTTACATGAGAGTTATTTAGGTATATTTTTATAAATATTTTATGAAATATTAAAGCATGATTTATTGATATCATTTGATTCGTAATTATTGTATTTTTTTATTTATTGTCTAGGTTGATATCTATAAAATTCTTATCTTTATTTCTAGTCTAGTTTTTTATGCATCTAATATAGCGGTTCAATTAAAATGAAAATTAATTGATATCCACTTTTGCTTGTATGAAAAACATTTGTGTGAAGTGTTCCGACGGGCCTATCCTTCCTTTTGAATTCATTATTCAAACATAATTATTACGTAGTACTGAAAAACCACATAATAAACTCATGGTGGGAATATCATAATTGCATATTAATGTTATTGTTTTCATTTAAAACTGTTTTCTAATCAAAGAATTATGACGTATGACGTTTGGGTTTATTCTAGTTGGAATTGTCTTGTCATGTTTACACGAAAACTAGTGTAATAGTGTATGTATAGTTGATGTGACAATGCTGTACATTGTATGACAAAACAATATGAAAATAGTTAAGTTGTATTAGTTGCTGGTATCCATTTAGTAAACTAGGTACGTACTAGATAAGATACTTGTACATATATCGCTCACCTAGTAAAACAACGGCACATCTACGTTTGTCATATTTTACAGAAGCGAATTTCAAAAATTATATAAAAATGTTTAAAATTAATTTATGGGTTCTTTTTACGTTTCTATCAGATTGTATGGGTTTGGTTACTAGTATAGACATTAATACATATTTACCACTATGTAGATTATGCACTTTTAAACACGTATACCATATAAACTAAATTTCGCATTTTTTGCAGATGTGCCATTATATTACTAGGTGAGCGATATGTAGTACCTACTAGTAAAGCATTTTGGTTATTTAATAGGAATTTGTGTTGTTTTGAATTAATTAATAAACAATGATTGTTATACCTCGACAATTGATAGCATTTGTATGTTGTTCCACGAATGTTCCAGGTTTGATTCCTGCATGCATCTTTAATTTTTCAAAGATATATTTATTTCTAATTGTACCTCGTTACCTCATTTAACAGAAAAATTCTGTGGAAAATTGTAATTTAAGTACTTGATAATTCTTGATTTATAACGTAGGTAAGTGACTATGCTATGTATTCCTTAATTTATTTAAAGATACTTGAGTCTAGCAATAGATACCCCTAGAGTGGCCTTGAGATGAGAGAATATAATTATGCATATACCTACATAATGTTTAATTACAAATTATGTTAATGTTTATGTAAGTAATCATTTAGCTACCGACTCTACATTTGTGGCAACCCTAAAATAAGTGAGTTTAATGAGTGTCCACTCGTGACAAAATGCACCTACTTTTCAATGTAGGTACCTACATTAATTTGTCAGCTCAACTACTGCGATCGTTAGCAGATTTTTTGAGCTATACATAGATAAATACTACATATATTTTGGACGCAAAAAAAAACTTATTCAGGATTATTGAGAATTCTGATTAGATGACAAACAGATTTTAGATTCTAATGGGACAATTCTTCTCTTATTGAATCATAAACAGCTTTTTTCAAATCCAATCAGGAATGATTTTTCAATGTATTGCATTATTCATCCATATAATGAAGTACTTTACCTATAATACAGTATATTTTACTTATCTATTCGTACCTACATCAAATTGCATCAATGCAAGAAAAGTACTTCTAAAAAAGCTGCCAAGACAAGTACCTAAGTCAAAGAATTTGTACAAAATGCGGCTCATTTAAATTTTGTATATTTTGTAAATTGTAATTGCATTCTAGATGTTGATTTCATTAAAATAACTCGAAAATATTAAAGAATCAATATTAAAAAAATTTCATAAGCATGAATATTTATAAAGTGTTTTAATGTCTCGGAAATGTATATCACAGATTCTGGCATGTATAACCACTTCGCATAAATTTATATGCACCAATTAACTGTATAATTTCATTAATTAATTGGTGTATTGATTTTGAATATTAATACGTTACGCTGTCTTGTTATAGACAAAGCGATAGGAATAACGTTTAAAAAGAATAAGACAATAGGTAAGTTAATTCATGCATGCATTTTACAATTTTTACATGATGCAATTACGTTGTACTATTGTGTAAAATCCTATAAGTAAATGTAGCGTAAGTTTTGTAAGAAGATTTCCAAAAGTACTGAATAAATTTTTTAACTGTACTTATTTTTATTTCATAGTTTTAAAGCCACTCGATGGCCTCCGACAAGGCTTAACAATTGCCATCTGTAGATTGAGAAGGATTCGAGAAGTTTCTTTCGCCTTTTCTTCTTCTCTATACCATAGTACCTTTCCGAAATGAAGGTAGATTAAATAAAATGACTTTCATAGCTAAGTGTATTGAAAATGCGCACGTAAATAATAATAAAAATAAAGTAATAAACGCTAAAACACTCATACCGTCACATTAGGTTATTACCTGTGTCGCGGGTGGCACGGACGACACATACTACACATCACAATAACACCCATAACCCGAGTACAAATATTTATCTGTCACATAAATATCTGCTCCGGCCGGGAATCGAACCCGGGACCCCTCGCTTCGCAGGCAGGGTCGCTACCAACTAGGCTATAGGGTCCAAAGATAAATGAGTTTGGTTTTTTTATTTAATTTCCAGGACCAACGCCTTTACGTAGGTACCTACACTCTAATGCACATAACCGCTCAAGTTAACTAACGGTCGGAATTTAAACACTCGAGTAATTAAAATGTTATTCTCTGTTGTATAATGCGGTTTAAGTATGATATGGAAAAGCTTGATAATTTTAACAATTGGCTGATATGGTAATAATTGGCTACTATATTTGTTTTCCTCGACGTACTCGTTATTGTAATTACTGCGGTTTTAATTAATAACATAACTAATTATTGCGGATAACCGTACATTTGAATTAATTTAAAATTTAAAATGCGTATGTTACTTAGTAATTACGTAAACCAGGAGTGGTAAAGTCATTACAGGGCTACAATTTTGAATATCTCGTAAACCGAAGACGTACCGTAGACGTAGTACCGTAATATTAAAAATGTGAATTTAAGTTTGTTTGTTACGCTTTCACGCGAAAACTACTTAACCGATCATCATGAAACTGTACACATATTCTTAGAGGTATTAGAAGTAACATAGGATACTTTTTATCCCGGAAAAGTCCAGGGTTCCCGCGGGATATGTAAAAAATCGATCTTTACTGTGGGCACAATATAAGAATACTGTGCTGTGGGCGAAGCCGCGGGTAGCGGGTAGTAGTAGCCTATATTATACAAGGACCTACGAGTACGAGTAATGAAATCCTTACCTACATCATTATGGTTGCTTCGAAGTTATTGGTCGGAGGCAGCTATACTCAATGTGCAATCCCGCAAGGCTTTTGTTGTTGGCATAAGAAATCAATACCAATTTTTTTTATTACTTTGTCTTGCAGCCCGCGACAGCATGACTAACACGTGTTTGATGTGATGTGGTTATGAAAAAAAGACTGAATAGGTACCACTGATCGGAGGGAACAACACAATGTTTATGTTGGTAGTTCTAATTAACCAAATGCTTCCGACGTGGTTTAACAACTTCTATAACAACGTAACAACAGAAGCACAAAAGCAAAAAATAGACAAGCGGAAATGTGGTGTGACTTAGAAGGTAACTTATAGGTAGGACATAGGTATTCGACGATAATCTTCAAATCTCTCCTGTGTAATCTTTTGCTGTATTCTATTTTAATTATTTTAATTATTCTAATTTTCCTAATATATATATATCTAGGTTTATATGGTGATGCTTTACATAATGGGGTTATAAATATATTTTTTTGTGAATACCTTTTAAATTCTAATCCATACGACGATAATAAAATAAATTATTAACTCAGATAAAGTAACTGAAATCTTGTAAATTGACACGGATAATTCATATAATGTGTCACTGTTAAAGTATGGATAAGTTATCTAACAAAGTGATAAAGTCATTGCAGGTACATACAAAATATATCTGTAGGTACATACAAAAAATACATTATCATTATAATAATAGAAATAATAATAATAATATAATAATAATAGAAATATGCAAAAGTTGTAGTTGTTTTTTTTTCTGAAAATTTTATCAAAAATATCTAGCTCGGTAAAAGAACGACATAAAAACAAAAATACGTACCTAATGTTAGGTAAATAATATATCAGATAACTGATAACTTAATAGGTAGGTAATTCGTTTTAATAATTTAATGTTCTTACGTGTGAATCATCAGTTCATATACTAATGACCTGTCAAGAGCTAATAAAAACTGCAAAAGCTAGCAATTTATTCATATTAAGCAATAAAAAATTGTTAAGGAATTTAACGGCGAAATATAAAATTATTCCGCTCTGTAGACACAGATAATTTAGTACATAAACATAATTTTATTGTTCCTGTAACTAACGTGTATGTTTTCTATCGTTTAAAATAGATATATAATTTATAACACTACAAAAACTACAATAGGTATCAAGTAAATCCAAAGCCATGAAAATTGTTTACTACTTTTGTCAAAAATATAGAACAACATAAACTGCAAAGATTTCTAAAAACCTATTTCGTCGTTCTAAAAATAGTGTCACAACATAAAAAAAGCTTATTTAACAGCAATCTCTACTGCAACACTACATAATTTAAACTATTTTGTACCAAAATGAAATTTGAAAAAAAAATATATGAAAAAAACTGACCTGTTATATGTCCAACGGGAAAGTGGGACTGGAAGAGAGGGCCAAACGATGGAACTACAGAAGGCGGGCCCGGCCATCCTAACCCGTGATACGCCGCCGCCGCCGCCGCCAGCGCGCTGAAGGGAGTCGGCCTGATTGGACCCAGTCTCTCCTTATCAGTAGACATTCTGTCCTCATCATCACTCGCTACTCCATTCTGGAGGTCCTCTACATCCACTATCGAATCCTCCTGATTAACTGAGTCTTCGTATTCATCGTCCGATGATGTGACTGTTGCTGAAGCGTTGAGGTTTAACGGAGGCGTTTCTCCGTTTTTCGGTCTTGGAGATAAGGATTTGCCTCCGGGGAGCTCGGGTTGCGCTGACGGAGATTGCCGCAACGGAGACTCTGGAATCATTCGGTGATGGCGCATCATCTCCGCCGTCTCATCCACCTGGTTGGCCTTCGTATCCGCCAGGATGGAGGCCACACTGAAGCTGATTCGCGACGTCTTCGGTGGCTCCGTGGCCTCCGCCGGGCTGCTCGGGTACCTCGACACGCTCTGGATCGCCATATTCACTTCTCGCTCCTCAAATCTTTGTTTCTTTAACATTGAACGCCGACCAGTTCCATTTAGCACAGTTTCACTTAAGCGATCGTAGGATCGATTGTCGTACGCATGCGGGCGCGGTCGGAGGTTGACTGGCCGGTGTGTGGCGGCGGAGACGAGACCCTCGCGGTGTGAGGCGTGTCTTAATCAGGCCCCGCCTCTCAAATAAAGCCATCCCGCTCAGCCAATCGACCGTTCGGAGCCGAATTGATCCGAGCGGGGGCCGAGGGGAAAGCGATTTAGCACGCTCTTATCTCGTTAGTCTCCTTTGTGATACTCGATTTTTTTTGTAGAAATCAAAACATAATTACCTTTTGTAGGGGCTCGCGTTTTGATCGCGCACTTTATGCGCGCCAGCAGAGGTATAAAGTATAAAAATATAATGAGCAGTCGTGAATGCCGCTTGTTAAATCCTTTTGAGAGGCGCTCGGGTCCCTTTATAAGATTAGTGTTGGCTGCGTTGTGCTGAATTTCGGCTCGCTGTACGGATCCGTTTCAAATTAGCGACCCTGATTTACTACCGTTCACTGACAATCGACTCCACCAAATTGTGATTTATTTATTTTGTGTAACTACTTCTTTTATGTACCTACCAACATCATATTTTTTTATAAAATGTCATTTTAATTCAATATGAAAAGAAAAACGGATGAAGGTGTACCCTCTTTCTTTTTCTTTAAATTGATTTTAAATAGGTTGGGTTAGTAACCAACCTCCTACCTACCTCCTACTTCCTACTTAGTTGGTAATAATGGGTGCAGTAAAAAACGATACTTTTTACGGTTACGTCTTTAATGAATTTCTAATAATTCTAGGGTCTACATAAATTGTATCCTACACTATCTACCTTACATTAGTAAGAACCTCTACCTATCGACCTATAATATTATAAATGCGAAAGTTTGTATGGCTGTTTTTTACTCTTTCACGGAAAAACTACCGAACTTTTCATGATATTTAGCACACAATAGAAATTAGGAGGATACCTACTTATTATCCGGGAAAACGCGGGCAATGCCGCGCAAAGAGCTAGTAGCTTATATAGAGTACCTAACTGGTCTACCTAGATAGTCTAACTAGTCTACCTAGATTTGGGAAAAGATGGTAGACCTAGACAGCATCCGATGGGGCCTGTAATTTTTTTTGTAAAGTGACCTAATTTGTGTTAGGTCACTACTGCAATAGCGTATTTAATTTGCTTCATCTAACAATAACTTATTTATTAATAATATGTACATAATATTTTTTATCGTTACCTACTCATCTGTAGCTACTTAGTATCTTACTATCATACTCTTACTGGGTAGCTACCTACCTATCTAACATTGACATGTTTTTCTTGATGTCAGTAATCCATATTGTGTTCATTATTCACCTTAAATCCTATTCATTAGCCTTAAATAATTATTCTTTAATAGCCTTTACCTACTATCTATTACCTACCTGTAATAGAGAATTTAACTTTGTATTACATTACCTAAGTAAAAAAAAATCTACTGCTATAGAGCACAAATATTTTTCAATATTTTGATATGGATATGCTTCACTTTCCTCAAAAATAATATTTAAAATGTTTGTAGCTCCAGTGAAGGCTATATAAATATTACATAATAAAAACACAACAAATAAATATTAATATCAGCTTATTACTAAATCAATTATGCCACTACGATTAACAATAGACCATTTATCATTCTCGACTTAATACGGAAAACCATACCAGTCAATCTTTTGACATCTACCACCATAATTATACCGTAAACCTTCAGCAATATCATCTTTATTCCGTATGCAATAAGTATCATAAAGATGTCATGTAATTTTTGCTGTCTCACACTATTTTTCTTCGCACCCTTCGTAATTAACTGTCTTCCCTTCCGAATACTAAATACCTATTTAGTACCAACTATTCGATAGATAGAGATGGGGATACGTGTTTGTAGATGTGGGAAAGAGAGGTGGATAGGGGTAAGTGATATCGGGGAATATCACCCTAAGTTTCACGGTACTGTTAGGGCGTTTATAGACGGCAGCCCCTCTTCTCGCGGGTATTTTTAGCGACTATCAGAGTGTGAAGTGATAGGAAATTGTTTGTTTTGAATGAATGTGCGTTGTAACCACATTAAACACGTTTGTTTCTGATTAGATGTAGTTGTTGTGGGAGGTAACGATTAGTCAAGTCACACTTGTGAAAAAACATGTTTTTATAATACTTCATTATTTTAAACATTTTTAATTGCAGCGGCATTAGTAAACGTGTTTGTATCCATTCTCTTATGTTTAAGTATCTAATTATAGGCAGGTATTATTTAGAATCTGATAACTACATAATTATATTTAAGTGTTATTTTATTTTTTCTTTTCTTGTCTATTTATTCTCTGGTCTTGTAATCATAGCGATTTCTTTTAGGCAACTCATAATGGTACAGAAGCACAAGTGTAATTATAGGGTAGTGGTGTACAAAATCAGCAAAAACAATTAAAGAGAAAAATATTAAAATGTACTGTACATATCATTATCACTAATTAAGTATTGAATATATCTAAAATTTTACTGATCAATGGTAACCAACCACCATTTCCAGTAACCCTGGTGTAACCATGAATGATCCATATGTTTATTTCCTGCTTTTTTGCCAACCATACCACCATAATGATATATGTCACAAATACGAACTTTAACGCCATAAGTATTAACAACACATTCCTCAAATACCATGACACACCTGCGGACTATTAACACGAATGTCAAAATAGAATTCTAAACCAAAATATTTCCTTCTAAATTAACCACCCTTCAAATAACGTCATTATAATTATTTGGGACTGTTTTGATACTCGGTCTTATTTCAAAGGTATAAAGTTCAAATTGATACGGGTAATGCACCCTGTAAACTTAGTGGGTATTAAAGTAAAAACGACATTCTTTAAATGTTAGGGCATAAAGGTCAAAATAGACAAAAAATCGGAATCAGTAGCATACCTACGGTATTCTAACAATTATTGCAGTAGTTTGTTATTTAATTCTAAGAATTTTTGTCGATACAATAAGTGTTGTTATTTTACAAAAATAAATTTAGACGAATGACTTGAACAGCCACTTTGTGATAGATATTCAATAAAAAATTTTTTTTCCAAATGTTATAAATTTTTAGAGAGAAAAATAGGTTTTCGGCAAATATGTACCAAAGTAGGTAGCTAGACTTTCAAATAAGTGTAAATCACAAAACATTTTAGAAACAAATCGGAAATCATTTTTCATTTAAACAGGATTAAAGGATACTTAACTCCGTCTTAGCCTAATTATTATCTACTTGTACTTAAATAATTATATAATTTTTAATAATAACATTGACATAAATATCGACACATTCCCATCCCTAAATGTAACCAATCCAAATTTAAACAGACAATTTGTAACCTCTATAACCAGTGTCGTGTTACAGAAGTAGACTGTCATAAATCAAAATATTTTTTACATCCAAATAAAAACTGTCGCGGCAAAATGTGTGCTAATTGACGTTTTCCTATGTTCTAAACTGCATCTTGGAGATCATTATGTGTTTATTCATTATGAGTTCATTGTGTTCATTATTTACTGAATAGGAATTTTGTAATAATATGTTCTTCATTATTTCCTATTTTCCAAAATGTCATACTTAGAAAAATTACGTTTTAGTTGCAGACCATATTTTATTCGTTTGGTCTGAGATTCTATTTAAGCACGAGCCAACAAAAGTGCTGTCATTTTACTTGATAGGTATCACGAGTATATTAGTAATATTACTTGTTTCATAATCTTCAAGTAAGTCCGAAGTAAGCTATTCGTTGGTTAAGTTGACATTTCGTGTATGTAAAATGACACTTTAACGTCACTTTAATCGGCGAATAGCTTATTCAGGACTCTACTTGAAGATGGTATGTACTATTATTTCTTCTAAGCTGATAGTAAGTGGTCACTTTCGTCTATGAACATCAACGACACCATAATTGCATCACCGATAAGTTACCGGCCAAGAAAGAAAAGAGAATACTGGCTCTGTCAACTGATACTGGGTAGATAGATAGATTTTTATAGATAGATACTGAGATAACTCTTTATTGTTTGCACACCACATATTATACAACCGTACAACGATAAGTTGGAATTACAAAGCAACAGGCGGCCTTAAAGCTACATAGCGATTTCTTCCAGGCATCCTAGAAGGAAGCTAGACGAACCTACCTAAACAGGTAATTATCTGTATATTGAAGTTCCTACCTAAAATACTTAAAACATACATACTAACATAGATTTAAATGCTACGGGTAGGGTAGAAGTACGTATTCTCGGTAATGTCCGAGTATCCGGTAACTAGTCAGTTTTTCTATCAGTGCACCATTATACCAATATTACATTAAAGTTTGTTAATAGCAACATATTCTTGGTAATATTTTGTACAAATGCTATGGTAAAACTGTCTAAAAAGTACAATGGTGTCGAAACTGTTTGACATGAAAGTTGTGTTAAAGGAATTTTTTACAAAAATCCAAAGTTCAGTTACTGAACTAGGACGTCACCGCGTCATATTGTTGAGCTTTCCATACTGCTGCGGATAATGATACGGTAAGAGGATTACATTACTGTAATATTTAAATGAATTATCTAGCGATATAACCTACAAGTTAAGGTGAATCTAATTGAAATGTTAATATTTTTGCGTTTTACATCTATTGGTACTCATAAATCCCTACTTGACCTAGTACCCGGCAAAATCGTACATTTTCTACCGGATATTGGTACGCGCATCAAACTTGAACCAAAACCCGTTAAAGTACCTTTATTGAGTCTTATTGCCCTCACATAGGTCTCATTTTAGCTTGAAACTGTATATTTTTCTGCTGGATACTGGTTCCTGCATTAATAGTTGCCCCTAAACCTGTCATAGTCCTTATTGTCTTGAGTTAAAGTCTCACATTCCTTGGAATTAATAATAATTACCTACCTTGTTTATTTTGGTTGTTTTTTCGTTTTCCTGTAGCATTTCTATAATATCATTGGTAGCTAAGATGGATATTAAGGCATGTGGCATGACTTGCAAGAAATATTTCATTTTTTAATTTCAGCTAAGACTGAGAAGCAGTCAAAAAAGGGGCCTCAATTTCAGCTGCTGCCACGCGCAGTACGGTATCCTACGGTCAACGTTGGATGTAATAACCCGTGGTCTCTATCCCGGCAACTGCTCCAAGGGACCGAGTACAATTTTGTCGAAGGAAGAAGAAAATCATTTTAAAGTTTTAATTAAAAGTCTCCATACAATTAAAAGTCTCCACGTCTTGGATCCGTATGTCATAACCGATACAGATGGACATTTGACATGATTTTCATTTTATCCATGTTCATCTTAAGACCCACCCGTTGTGAGGCGCTGTTCAAGTCTCCGAGCATTGTACCAAGTTCCTCCAGGGATCCCACCAGGATGACTATATCATCGGCATATCGCAGGTATGTAATGTATTCGCCATTAATGTTAATGCCACGTCGTTTCCACCCCATCAGCTTGAACACGTCTTCCAACGCAGCGGTAAACAGTTTTGGGGATAAGACGTCCCCTTGCCTGACACCTCTCTGCAGTTGGATGGGGTTCGTTGCTGTGTTGTGTACTCTGACGGTAATGGTGGCTGATGTGTATAAACACTTCAACACCTCGATATACCGGTAGTCGATCCGGCAGCGCTGAAGAAAATTTAGTACTGCCCAGGTCTCGATAGAATCAAAGGCTTTCTCATAGTCCACATGGGCAACGCATAGCGGCAGATTATACTCTTCGGTCTTCTGTATAATCTGCCGCAGTGTGTGTATGTGGTCCATGGTACTGTAGCCATTTCGGAATGTTCGGGAGGCTGGAAGTTGGTCAAGTCTGCGTGCAATGCGATTGGTGAGCACTCTCAAAAACAGCTTATAAACGTGGCTCAGAAGTGCTATGGGCCTGTAGTTATTTAAAAGGGTCTTATCCCCTTTCTTAAAGAACAAAGTCACCACACTTCTGCTTCACGCTTCCGGGGTAGTCCCAGTATTAATGAAGGAATCGAACAGCTTTCGGAGCGCTACTAGGAGGGGTTTCCCTCCAGCTCTTAACAGCTCAGTTGCGATTCCGTCATCACCCGGTGCCTTGTTGTTTTTAAACTGCTTGAGAGTGTTGTAGTATCTCTCCGTCTCTCTCAGAACTTCGGGTTTCGATGACACTAAGGTACCGAGCTCGGTCTTCAACCTCGTAAGCTGACTTTGCCCAATAGACAGATCTCTGGCGAACACTTTGGAGCCTCAGTTTCGCTCAATTGTGTTTTTTACACGATTTGCGTTGTTTTTTTGTAAATCGCGTCGCTTGCACTTGGAGATCTGTTCATTGAGCCGTCTGTACTCCGCCATAGAGGTTGGAGACTGCACACATAGTTCTCGTTGGTCCTTCATTAGACCGAGGGTTTGTTCTGAGAGAACCTGAGATCTACCACTCGGATGGGTCTTGAAGTACTTCGACCCTACCTCGTGAACAGTTGTTACCATCCTGGTGTTAAACTCGTCCACTGACCTCGTCCTGCATGATTCTAGGCACGCAAAACGGTTTTGTATTTTGAATTGAAAGCTCTCGGAACCCTGGATTTGGACAGGTGTTGGGCGAAGTGTAGACTTTCTTTTTACTTACAATAAGTTAATGCTTGACGTCGATATTTAATATGCTTCTTACAAGGCGGTGATCGCTTCCGGTTTTAAGCCTGCTGATCACAGAGACATCATTAAATATATACCGTTTGTCTGCCAGAATGAAGTCTATCTCGCTTTTTGTTGAACCATCAGGGCTTATCCAGGTCCACTGGCGATGCGGCTTCTTCTTGAAGAAGGAGTTCATCATGAATAAGTCCTCCTTCTCCATGATATTTGCCAACAAGTGTCCCCGGTGGTTCCGTCGTCCATATACGAAGGGACCCACCTTCATCTCGTTGTCATTTCGCGTGCCTAGTCTTGTGTTAAAGTCCCCCATCACAATTGTGAAATGAGTTTTCGAGGTATGCATGGCTCTACTAATGTCTTCATACATTACCTCAACCTCATCGTCGGGATGTGTCGAAGTCGGTGCATATACCTGTACGACCTTCAACGAATACCGTTTGGATATTCTGAGTGTAAGGTACTCTACCCAGGCCGACACACTCCCAATTTGCACAGTGTTGTTGACGAGGGACTTGTGGATGAGAAACCCGACACCACCTTGGGACAGGTGTTCGCCCTCCCGGTGATAGAACAAGTTTCCGGATTTGAGTATTATCGTGTCCTCCTCCTGTCTTCGGACTTCAGATAAACCCACAATACTCCAGTTTAACTTGTCTATCTCTTCTTCCAGCTCTTTTACCTTGTCGTCGCTCCTCAGTGTCCTGGTGTTGTATGTTGCCAGGTGCATAAGTCGTCGTTTGGATTGGTAGTCCGATCTCTGCCGGCGATTCTTAGCACCCCCTGCCCCGCCGTTACCATAGCCACTACCGTAACTAGGAATAGCGGGGCTGCCGGGGACTGGGGGCCGAGGCTCAGTTGTGACTGACATGGGGGGGTTTTAGCCGGTAGTCACCACGCTTGGCTAGTGCGTGTTGGTGACCGCAGGTGACAGCAAGTTCAGTTCTTCTATTTTATAAGTGTATTTAAGTGTTTTCTAGCTAATATAGTGTTCATGTAAGGTTAGTGATATACCTATTTGTTACTAAAGTTATAATAGTTACATTTTCACAAATAATTGCAGTAAGTAGTGCTTATCTAAGAGTTCAAAAATAATGTTCAATGCTGTTTCAAAAATAATGTGATTCTTAAATACCTAATGATAGTTGATTTATCATATTAAAATAATTTGATGATTATGAATTTAATAAAGGAATTACCTATGTATAATTTGTCTTAAATATACATATTTTGTTTATTTAATGTGTATTCTTTGGTATGAACCCTGTTTTTACTGCCAATACGGCAGTAAAGACAAAAATGCAACATTTCTGTGAACTTTAACGTCAAGCAATAAAGTTTCAATTCGCGGTAAAAATTACCGGATTCCAGGACTATTTAACGAATACTAGTACAAATCTAACGGGTACTGGGACAAAAGGCTTATTTTGAATATTTTTCAAATTATTGTGCATAAATCTTTTTATTAAAATGAAACGATAAATAATCTGAAAACTAGAATAAATTACCTACCAAGTCATATATATCTCATTTTTCTAAGGTTATTAGTTTTTGCATAACAGACCTGCAAAGTCCGTGAATATCAAAACTTCACGGATATTGGGCCGTTTACCCTAGTCACGATTCGTATGACAGATAAGCCTATCCCTCTACCCCGGTAGTTTCTTGCTGCTTCCCTTGCCCCCGGCCCTCCCACAGCAGGGCCCTGTTGAAGCATTGGCGTAGCTTGCATGACTTTCAAAGTGTTTCAAAATCAAAATCAAAATCAAAATCTTTTATTCATATAGGTATCACTGATACACTTATGCACGTCATTTTTTAATCTACCAGCTTTTCGGAAAGGTGCTTTGTCATGGAGGAGAAGAAAAGCCGAAAGAAACTCCTCGCACATCTTTTAAAATCATGAAAAGTTACATAATATCTTCTAACCTACGCGGAACTGGATGCGGCACTAATTTCCAGGCATCTTTGTCATTAATATATTCATTTATGCTATAGTATCCTTTGCCTACTAGCTGAGATTTCACATATCTCTTAAACATTTGGATAGGTAAATCACGTATTGACTTGGGTAATTTATTGAAAAAACGTACACCGAGCCCCATATAAGAGCGTTGTACCCTACTTAAGCGAAAATTTGTAAACGAAACCAATTTTGAATAAAAACATTTGATTTGATTTGATTTGATGTGATTTGATTTGATTTGATTTGATTTGATTATCTACCAATCGCGAGTACCCGTTGCATTTAAAATGTTGAGTGTCCGCAATGATATAAGTTCAAAATCAAACTTACATAGTATTGTACGTACCTACATACAACTGCTACTGACTATTGTAATCTGGGTTGATGCTGCATAAATAAAGCTTGCAACAACGAACTCATAAAGTACATCAGATCACAAGCAAACTAACAAAGCCGGTACACAAACCGTATATTATAATGTGTGATGTATTTTTATCCTCACAGCTACTGCTCTACGCTCTGGCTTAATAAATACTTTATGATTTATAAACCATTTAAATACTTTGAAAGTCAGCTAAATGATCTGGATGACGCTTTTACGTCATGTTTAATGATCCACTGGAGAAGTAACCAAATTTTTATGTATCATTTTAACTTATTTATTACAACGTCTCTCTAAATAAAAGATCGGGAAACCAGAGTAGAGAGATGCTAATTACTAAATGTTATAATTGTGAAAGTTTTTGAGGTTGTTGGTTACTCTTTCTAGCAAAACTACAGGCATACAGGTAGACCACGATCTGGTATAGGAAATAAATTATTCCGGAAAACGCCTGCAGTGCGCCAGTAGGAAATAGATTCGTTCTTTTAAACTTTTGCAGGCTAATTTTTTATGGAAATTGGTATAAAGGCGAGCCTATGTCCAGTAATCTCATGCAACAAACTCATTCAACCCAAGTTGTTGATTGTTTAATATGACATTCTACTGCTTACTAATTTGACTTGTTATAAATTAATTGACGAAGTATTAGATAAAGTTTTGCGTAGTTAGGTATAGAAAGTTTACATAGGCATAGGATTCAGAATTAATAATGGTAAAAGCTGTCCAGCGAAGCCGCCATGCTGTCAAAGGTGTCAACAGGCGTGGTCTAACAAAAAGTAGCCTATTTGTTCGATTTGAAAAAGGAATTTTAATCGGCCAAAGATAAAAGTTTTTGCGCTTCTATCGCATCGGGCGACCACATTCCATTAAAATATTCCGCGAAAAGATCCCTTTATCTTTCCAATTAACATTGTCAACGCAAAATGGCTTCCTCCATCCGCCATTTTGATGTTGTGTAAAAACGCGCGCTTTTGTTTCCTATCTTCGCATTGAAACTGAATTATAATTTCACCTGTGATAGGTAATATTGATAGTAGGTATTTCTACACCAATCTGATGAAGTTACTACATGTATTTGACAGAATTAACATCATTGAAATATCTATGGAGTTAGATTAATATATTGTAGCTACCTACACTTGTAGTGTACACCTAACAGAACCGTGGTAGTTTTCCTTGTAAATTCATCATATAACCTATTTTTGAGAATTTTTTCACTTGTCCAACTCCAACCGTTTAGCCGGCAGGGGGGGCACACTTGACTCTAGCCAAAATTAGCACTTTAAAGCCAAATATTTTTCAAACGGAACCCTAACTCCAAAAATGGTCTTAGAAGACCCATATTTTTCAAGGACCTTTTCTAGGATACCCCACACTATACGGTATACGACCAAAAAAAAATTCATCCTCACGTACCTGTTGTTAGGGTTCCGTAGCCGAATGGCAAAAAACGGAACCCTTATAGATTCGTCATGTCTGTCTGTCTGTCTGTCTGTCTGTCTGTCTGTCTGTCCGTCCGTATGTCACAGCCACTTTTTTCCGAAACTATAAGAGCTATACTGTTGAAACTTGGTAAGTAGATGTATTCTGTGAACCGCATTAAGATTTTCACACAAAAATAGAAAGAAAACAATAAATTTTGGGGGTTCCCCATACTTAGAACTGAAACTCAAAAATGTTTTTTTCATCAAACTCATACGTGTGGGGTATCTATGGATAGGTCTTCAAAAATGATATTGAGGTTTCTAATATCATTTTTTTCTAAACTGAATAGTTTGCGCGAGAGACACTTCCAAAGTGGTAAAATGTGTGTCCCCCCCCCTGTAACTTCTAAAATAAGAGAATGATAAAACTAAAAAAAATATATGATGTACATTACCATACAAACTTTCAACGAAAATTGGTTTGAACGAGATCTAGTAAGTAGTTTTTTTTTAATACGTCATAAATCGTAAACCACAAAAAACATTGATCAAAGTTACAACGAACTAAAAGAACTTTTATATTATGTTACTTGCTGCTACGGAACCCTTCATGGGCGAGTCCGACTCGCACTTGGCCGCTTTTTTTTTCAATATGTTATTTTACGATTCTGGAGTTTTAATAATTATGTATGTCCATGCTAAATTAAAGTTTTCTAGCACTAAGGATCTCGGCGCTTTGCTTCGGACAGACGGACAGACGGACGGACGGACATGACAAAACTATAAGGGTTCCGATTTTACTTCGGAATCCTAAAAACGAGATACCTGCGGATTAGCATAAAAAGTATATCGATAGTTATTGGGATTTTTATGTTGATTGGTTATACGTGAAAAAAATGTAACGCTTGATAAACACAAATCGGTACGTACGAGTAGGTACCTACCAACCTGCCTATAATGCTAATAGATAAAGGGATTCAAGTTATTCTTAAATCGCGTACAAAGGATCAATGTCCAGTCTATTTTTGTAGAGAAAGGTACTATATACCACTGAAGTATTATTACTAGCATATAGAACCGACACCGCGAACACAATGTATGTCCCAATGAATTGGCGCCGATCGGCTTCAATTTTCAATAGATTCGTTCGATTTTGAAAGGAGAACGGGGGCTCAATTTTGAAAACAGAACCTCCAGGTGGGACACAATTTTGTTCGAGATGTCTGTTCTATGACATTATACTTCAATGCTCTATACCTAAAAATAATGTAGTCCACTGGATCAAGAAAAGCTGTCCCATTAAAAGAGAACATTGTCTTTGCCTTTAAGCCTTCAAATGTAAACTTAACAAGGACGTCTGAAGTTTGTAAAGGTAAAGACAATTTAATGATGAAAGCAATGCGTACATTGTATTTCAATAGTTTCTAGAAGAACTCTTCATCAAAGGAGATATTTACAATCCTACAAATATTTACAAATGTGATAGTTTGTGAGAAGGTATGTTTGTTACTCTTAAGTCCGGTTTACACGTATTAAGTAGTTAAGTATATAACTAAATTTTAACTAAATTAATACGTGTAATCAGACAATTTAGTAACATTTTAGTTAAAATTTAGCTAACTACTTACCTAATTACGTGTAAACCTAACATTACACGCAAAAACTATTGAATGGATTTTCATGAAATTTAGCACACAGGTAGACCAAATGATATTATAATGTAAAAAGAGGTAGATATGTCACTAGCGCGCTGACGATGAAGAGCGTAAGAACAGGTAATTGACCGTTCTGCTCGTAGTCGCTCTGTCAATACAAGACGATACGCACGCTTGTCGTTGTCAGAAGTGCTTGACATTTGACAAATGCCTTCGTGTAATAATAAAACAATGTGATTGGTGTAGTGAAACAAAAGATAAACATGTGTGTGTTGTAGCTCTTTTCGGAACAGATTTTTTGGTTGATTTGTAAGGGCATAGCAGATCTATATTTTTTAAATATCATTGGGTAGACCATGATCTAGATTAAGATAATTAAAATAATGATTAAGATATAGTAAAGATATAGTAATGATCATAGCGGAGAGAAACCACCATGAGTCTATGACCCATGTAACTGCAGGGTCGAAATATCGGTTTAATATACAAAAATCGTGAATACCCGTTTACATTGAAAATGTTTCGTTTCCGCGATGGATGACCTATGTAAGTTTAAAGTCACAAGTTTACCTCAAATCGGCATATTATATCGGTATATTATACCGGTATTTCGTCCCTGCAACCACCAATTCTTAAGATGACCAGCAATTATTGTTTTAGTTACCTACTATTGGCGAACCTTGCGAAAATGTTCCTACCTATTATTTTTCACAAAGAAGTGAATTACATTGTATAAAGAAACTTGAAAGTATTACGACAGAATATTCAAATAGCAGACTACTGGTAGCTGGTAGCCAAGACTTGTGTGGCAACAACACAAAAGATTTAGTGGGCGGGTTCGCCATTCATTAGAAACGAATTCATCTATTGTGTCTTGTGTCTGGTGCGCTGCGCCACTTTGTCTGACCAAGTGACCACTTCAGATCTTTTTATAGTATATGTTAAAAATGCAGATGATTCACGACCATTTACGAGTAGTTCTAATTCGCTAGCTATGGGAGGGGACCAATCCAAAATAACCCAGCTATACTATGGCCTTTTCAAATAAAAAAATATCCAAATCAGTTCCTAAATTACCTAGTTTTGTAACAAACATTAAAAAAATATACTTACAACCGAATTGATAACTTATTTGAGTTTTTGAAGCCGGTTGTAAAAACTTAACCGATGAAACTTGGTATGTAAGAGATTTATCTGCATTCAGTACATATACTATTTTTTTCTAAACAGAACAATTTTGGCACAGGCCCGTTTAATGACCACCATATGGCGCCAACTTCACGCCTTAATCTAAAATATGACAGAAAATAACTTCACGCCTCTCGTTAATTTCAACCTATTCCGCCATTCTTCTTCTACTTGAGAGTAATAAAATTGAAAGTCCGTTCATTCAAATAATGATTTGTATTGTGGAAGCTTTTGGCGCTGTTGTCCTGAAATTAAACATCATTAATAGTTAAGTTTTTTGTTATTCAATGGAAAAGTTTACAATTGTTTTTATTTGAGTGATAATAAAAATCACGGTAAAAAGAAACATAAATGTGAGACTCGTCAAAAAAAAAATTATTCAAGAATACCATCTGATGTCACAACACTAACTTTAAACAACTTTAAAAAAATAGCACTAAACATTATTTAACAAGTTAATTCCTGGAATACAAAGAGATCTAAATGTCATGTTTCAAGTTGTATGTAGCGCATGTTGCATATTTTTTTTATTATTTTTTTAAGTTGCACCAACAAAACGAACACCTAATGCATCATTAATAATGACCTTATGCATATATTGCATCATTGTAAGAAGTCAGAGACACAGATCAAAAGATATAAATGTGAAAACCTTAAATATATTATGGTCTCTTTTTCAATGAAAATCATAATACTCTATCTACACTGGTAATCAATATAGTTAAAATAATTCAAAAGCTTTAGACTCGAGTGGCGCAACTATATCATTACACATTGCACATAAATCTTGGATTGCCAAAAAAGTATCATTTTCTATTTATAAGCTTGACCACAATAGACTTTATTTTGGTCAATCTCCAAGGTGGTCGCATTGTGCAAGAAATTGTTCAAAGAAAACGTGCCACATTGCAGCCTGCAATATAACTCAAATTAGTCGCTATTGTATAGCGATCTGCTATTTTATTCTTTTGTCATAGGCACGGGTCATCTATTGAAAGTACAACTGTAATAGTTAAGTGTCGTTTTTACGTTGATTATTGATGTTCAATTTTAACGGTTATTTAATGTTCTTTTCTTGATAGTGTCTCTCTCTTGCATACACAATTACACACACATCCTCTCTGTCTTTATATATTTTAGGTTTTTAAATGATTCGTTGAAAAGTTAAACATCTGCCGTTCGGGAATAGATTCCGTAATCCTTCGCTTCGCAGACGGGGTGCAAAAGGTCATAACTCATAAAGTCGTCTTTTATTTATGTGTTGCCGTAGAGCACAAGATTCCATGTTTTCCCGCGTTCACTGTCAAACGCTAATGCGAGCCCTGTTAGTAAGTACTTACTCTTTGTATCTCGCCGCCTGAATTAGTCAAGGAGCCTCTAAGTATTTGTTTTACTAAATACTGCTCAGCGTGAGCTACCGACGACGTGAGCATTTCACCTATAGACTCATGTTCGGTTTAGATGTATTAAGTAGTTGAGTAGATAACTAAATTTTAAGTAAATGAATACCTACGTGTAAACGCACAATTTAGTAGTTAAAATTTAGTACGCAAGTAAACAAGTAATTTAGAAATTTTTCTATTTTTCTGTTAAGTATGTGGGCAGGGATTATCACTTAACACCTTTGGACAGTCACTTTTTAGTTATTTAGTAAAACGCATAAGTAATTAAGTAGGTTGTGAAGAATAGTATGAACTTAAAGAGCTTTACTAAATTATCACGTTTGGAAACGCACTAAAATTATTCACTTAAAATTTTGTTAAAATTTAGTTATCTACTTAACTACTTAATACGTAGTATAAACCGGACTTTGGGGTGAGATCTGTAAACCACACTTAGGCTTTGCTTAGACTTAAAATTATCCGAACAAAAATAGTGGTCTAAACTCAACCTTAACATTGGCCATTTTATATTATGATTTTTTAATTTTTTCATATTAACAAATATTCGAACAAAAATAATGGTTCAAAACCAATTTTAATATTAGCCGTTAAAGTGGCTTTTAAAATTTTTCATATTAACAAAGTGTCAGTCATCTACCTAGTAAATTTGAATATTTTGAATGTTGCCTGAGCTAAGGTGCTCGGTGGATGAAGTCTACTAGAAGTAGACTTAAGACACCTGAGTGAATTAAACTTTACTCATATCTTAACAATTTACCACATTCATGTAAGAAGCAAATAAACGTTAAAGAAAAGCGCATAGTTCTACTAAGTGACTACATCGCCACTTACCATCCGATTGTAGTGAAGCGCTAAGTAAAATAAAATAAAAACTCAGCAGGATACTTCTCAATGTCCACAAATAACCGGCGCTCGGCATTCCATTGGAATAATAATTAGAGAATCTGTGTTATTTAATTGACGTCAAATATTGGTCCGGTCACGGTAATTAGTTAGACGGAGGAATGAGGACCGCTCACCACTTACGCAAACGCTTATAGTTCGGAGCTAAGTAAAATAAGCAATGAGAAAAATGATTCAATGTTAAAAAAGTTGAATTAAACAAGTAAAGTTCTCAATGGAAAAAAAGCGGTCAAGTGCGAGTCGGACTCGCCCATGGAGGGTTCCGTAGCAGCAAGTAACATAATATAAAAGTTCTTGTAGTTCGTTGTAACTTTGATCAATGTTTTTTGCGGTTTACGATTTATGACGTATTAAAAAAAAAACTACTTACTAGATCTCATACAAACCAATTTTCGTTGGAAGTTTGCTTGGTAATGTACATCATATATTTTTTTTTAATTTTATCATTCCCTTATTTTAGAAGTTACAGGGGGGGACACACATTTTACCACTTTGGAAGTGTCTCTCGCGCAAACTATTCAGTTTAGAAAAAAATGATATTAGAAACGTCAATATCATTTTTGAAGACCTATCCATAGATACCCCACACGTATGGGTTTGATGAAAAAAACATTTTTGAGTTTCAGTTCTAAGTATGGGGAACCCCCAAAATTTATTGTTTTTTTTTCTATTTTTGTGTGAAAATCTTAATGCGGTTCACAGAATACATCTACTTACCAAGTTTCAACAGTATAGCTCTTATAGTTTCGGAAAAAAATGGCTGTGACATACGGACGGACAGACAGACAGACAGACAGGCAGACAGACAGACAGACAGACAGACAGACAGACAGACAGACAGACATGACGAATCTATAAGGGTTCCGTTTTTTGCCATTCGGCTACGGAACCCTAAAAAGACGGTTATTGCTTATTTATTGACAGTTTACGTCATTTCGACGGGTGCAAAGTAAAAAAGTTAACTGCAATTTTGTGATTTTCCTATTACTTACTTAAAATATTATATTCTACAACATGGCAAAAAAATTACAGATATCACCTTATTTTTTGCACATGTAATACGTAAAAACAGACAACTACTCATGTTTTGTAAAATTGCACGATGTAGATGGGTATATCTACCCGGTGGCCGTATGTGCGCGGGACGCGCGAGTGTTGCGCGGACAGTAATGTGTTATCAGTCAGATGACATGCACTTCACCGGCCGCCATCTTTTTCGTTTGGTTTTGCTCGTTTGGTTGGTTCGTTTGTATAGTGTAGAAAAAGACACCTGCCCAAGACCATTTGGCAACCCTCGTTGGGACCCATTTTAATTTTACAGGGTTGCTTGGGACAAAACAAACAAGATTTGATTGGTTGAAGAATGGGTCCCAACTGTTAATCCTTCTATGGTGTAGTTGTTCAGTATTACTTTTGTGTCACACTCGCAAGGTTAAGACGAATCGATTGACGTAAGAATCATCAAAATCGGTCAACCCGAGGTCTCTACAGCCCCACATAGGAACACACATACATACATACATACATACATACATACATACATACATACATACATACATACATACATACATACATACATACATACATAAATACATACACTGATAAACACATTACCCTCCTTTGCGTCGCGCAGTCGGGTAATAAAATAAGTGTTCCCAAGTTCACAGTGTACGTGTAAGCATAATATATGTTTTACAGTTGAAATGAATTGTTTGCTATAATATTAAGCAATTACGTTTGGTTCTGTGTATGTCGTCAATTTTAATTACTATTCAATACGCCACACAAATCTAATTGTAATTAATTATCTACTTAACTAAGTACTGACATTGATATATCAATGTTTTTACTTACGAATAGTGTAAAACTTGTAATTTCCCAAGACACTTGACGTCTTAGAAAAAGCCAACAACATGTACTACCCAGTGCTACCAGTACTACCAGTGCCCTACCCAGTCTTTTAGACGCAATGTGTTTGCACAGTTTTTACACAGGTAAATCTAGTAACAAAAAGAGGATAAAGGGGGCGTTCATAGATGAGGGAGGGTTGTAGCCAAATCTCACGAGTCTCACGAAATCTCACCAGGGAGGAAGGGAGTAGTCTGAAAATCGTTAAAAATGCCTCAAGTAATTAATGGACGCCCCAAAGTGGTATAGTATAGCCTTATTATTACCATTTTACATAAAATCTTATAGTGCATCTATTAATTTGGCCTAGGATGGTAGGTAACTTACTTACGTCATTTCAAATAATAACTGTAACAAAAAATAAGAGATTCCTAAATGGAATAAGGCTTAAGGTATTAAGCAATGTCCTAAAGGAGGTGGCCAACATCTGTATGGGCGTTTGCCCCACTTGTGAAGTATAATGTACACATTTTATTTTTACCTTACATTAAAGCTTACAATATCTACTTTGATAATTTTATCAATAAAAATCTGTAAAACTCGGAATTCTCCTTTTACGAGCAGTTTTAGCTCTTGTAGGTTGACAGTTTGATAAACATAAGTAATCGTGGAAAAGTGTTTTAAAGAGAGATTTTTATATTAAATACAAACTATTTATCTTTTGGATAATTCATTTATTTATTTTACTTTAATTATGACGTGCCCACCCCAAATACCAAACTAATGTAATCACATGAAAATGCCATACCTGTACTGCAGTGATCCATTCTACCAATATTGCAGTGATCCATTCTACCAAGATTGAAGGTTTCTTGCTAGCGAAGATATTGAGTGACGTGCCATGCGCTCAATATCAACCGCACAATTAATGCACCTCATGACAAAAAATCAAACACAATTATTATTTTGTAGAAATCAAACTCAAAAATCTTCTTTTGGCATTTGACAAATGGCAATATAGCATATATTCGTATTTCTGTCAGTCAATTGTCAACCTCCAGTGATAGCAATGGAGGTAGTAGAAGATTAAGTGTATACAACACAACTTATTATTATTGTTAATTTATTATAACTACTCACTGCGGAGTTCAGAAGAAAATTAAAATTCTAGTTATGTTATAATAAACGGAAAACATGTCTTTTCAGAGGACTAAAACCTTGTACAAATAAACGTATTTTAACCATTTCCAGGGCAGTGTATACAACACAACTTATTATTATTGTTAATTTATTATAACTACTCACTGCGGAGTTCAGAAGAAAAATAAAATTCTATTTATATTATAATAAACGGAAAACATGTCTTTTCTGAGGACTAAAACCTTGTACAAATAAACGTATTTTAACCATTTCCGGGGCACATGTTGGCCACCTCCTTTACTTCTAATAATTAATTATGTAATAATTCTTCTAATAGGTAATTGTTTGTGTACTATAATAATATAAATAAAAAGTGTTGTGTATTTAGGAGTAACTTTATTTGAAACGAGTAACCGCCCTCGCTTTGCTTCGGTTTTCTTATTTTTTTACACCTTGGGTTATATTATTGGAGTTTTATTCCTCGTTTTGGAGTTTTGTTACTCGGGGATAGTGTAGCTTCCCAACAGTGAAAGAATTTTTGAAATCGGTTCAGTAGTTTTGGAGCCTATTCAATGCAAACAAAAAATCAAATCTTTCCTCTTTATATATTAGTATAGATATACTACAAGTACCTACCACAAATTAATTTACTACTTCATTCAGTGAAAAAAAGAAGACTTTGGAAACTCGTTGGGTGTCAAAAGATCCAATAAATAATTTTTCATGCATCATGGATTAAAGTGGACATAAAAGTGGAAAAAGATACATTTATGGATAGCTATAAAATATAGATTTTAGTGGATGTCGTGCTAAATGTTATGAAAACCCGTTAGCTTTTGCGTGAAAGATTATCAAACATCCTTTCTATTTCATACATTCAACTCAACTTTCGCAATTATAATATTAGTAGGATAGTAGGATAACGGCTAACTAAGTGCATACAATTAGGCGCCATTACGAACCCGCAAGATAGAGCGAATGATGACTTAATATTATCAGGGCTTATACTTGTAAGGATGTAGACACACTTGTAAGAATTAAATTTTATTATTTCTTCAGTAAGTTAGACTCAACCTTTGTATAAAATTGAAAGATCGGTGAACACTTCTTCTTCAGTAAGTTTGACTCAACCTTTGTATAAAATTGAAAGATCGGTGAACACTTCTTCTTCAGTAAGTTTGACTCAACCTTTGTATAAAATTGAAAGATCGGTGAACACTTCTTCTTCAGTAAGTTTGACTCAACCTTTGTATAAAATTGAAAGATCGGTGAACACTTCTTCTTCAGTAAGTTTGACTCAACCTTTGTATAAAATTGAAAGATCGGTGAACACTTCTTCTTCAGTAAGTTTGACTCAACCTTTGTATAAAATTGAAAGATCGGTGAAAGTTGAATTAATGTGTTGACTTAAAAAAATACTATTTTAACGTAACGTTATAACTTTGGAAGAGAGTCAACATTGTTCTAACAATTGATAATAATTGAGGTTTATTATCAAAAGATTGGGATAATAATAGTTGTTTGTGACTTTACTTGTATTGTATGATTTCTACTTATAATGGTTTGTCGGACGATGAAAATTGAAAAACTTGTTACTCTCTTGATATTTTATTTTCTTGTGACATAACTTTTCTGACAATTACGTTTTTTATGAAAAATAATAACAAAATTAGTATGAAGGTTTTACTGACATTAAATGAATCGGACATACCGCCCACCAAAAACAACAGTTTTTACAATATATGATATGAATAACTCAGGTTTAGCTACATTCAAATGGACTGTATATTTTGAAATTTACGATTTTTGATAACCCTACCTTTGTTACAATTTTGACAACCCTGCCTTTGTTACAATTTTTGACAACCCTACCTTTGATGAATTTGATGAAAACAATTTACAAGAAGTGAATTTGAAACAGATTACAATATTTAAATGAAAACATTTAGAACCTTATGCATTTGTAAATATTTTGTTTTGCAATTAGCAAAACTTATACATTTTCAACTATTTAACACTCATTATTACACACACAATTGATTATACTTAGCACCGCCCATCATGACATATTATATACTTAATAACAATCTCCGCAAGTGATGGGTGTGTCTTTTGCCATTTGTGCCTTTATTGTAGTACTCAGTTTGCCATTTTTCCAGAAGTGTTATTTCTGTATCAACTGCCGCCTGGTTAGAAAGTTGATGTTCCTGGTATCATATTTTACTATTGGTGCTGGTTAGTGGCCCATAAGTTGATATTTTGTTTTAGCCTTATCCACAATACAAACCTTACAATTATGGATACATTGTTTGACAATAGATTATAACCCCACTATCCAGTACCCTGTTCTTAAGTATAACATCATTAACTGAATGAAACATGTAGTGTTCTAGTGTGAGCATCGTTTGAATAGTTTTGTGATGTGTTGATTGATGAGTTGAGTGAAAGGCTGATAAGAGAACTTCGAGTCTTAACCTTTCTATCCTTCTTGATTTCTTCAGTTAGTATAGCAGGGATGCTATAAACTAAATTTTGATAATATTTTATACCTACATTCTTCTAAAATATTCTCCGTTTCTTCAGGTTGTAAGTATTTTTGTTTTAGGTTCTGTTTTAATGGTGCAACTTTAGTACGGGATGCAATCATAATTACATGTACTTCTTCACCTTCTACTATTCTCAAGTAAATAACAGCTGCATATGCTTGAGTCGAAGCATCAGCAAAACCATGTAGAGTAACGTTATTATAATTTTCTGACGTTGTTTTAAACCACCGAGGTATCTTCATATCTTGTAAATGTACTATAATCCTTCTCTGTAGTTTATCCATTCTTCACAAAAGTTACATGGTAATTCATCATCCCAACCTAAGTTGCAAAGCCACAATTTTTGAATTAAAATCTTCGCACTAATTACAACTGGTGACAGCCATCCAAATGGGTCAAACAAGCGGGCAACTTCAGATAAAATAGACTTCTTCGTTATAGGATATCTCATTTCAGGTAAGTTAACTGTTATTTTAAATTCATCCTCTTTTCTATCCCATGTCAAGCCTAGTATTTTAATTATACTATTCAGTTTTATCTCTACTATATTCTTAGTTTTCTTTTCTTGTAAATATTCTAAAACTTTATCACAGTTACTAGACCATTTTTGTTATTCGAATCCACCCTTTTTAATGTTGTTCTAATTTCATTACACATCTTCTTTGTTTTCTCTACATTAATTTACTGTTTCCTCAATACTCTTTCTTAATGGTAGATGTACTATATACTTTCCATTAGCGTCTCTTCTTGTTGTATTTTTGTATAACTCTTCACATTTTTCTTCTTCTTTTGTAAATAATTTCTTCTTTGTATATGAGTCTGTTTCTATTTCCCAAAACTTTCGTAACATATCATTGTCTTCCTTTACTATTCTACTGATATGTAATGTTATTATATTATGTTTGTTGCTGTTCATTGTTGTTTCTTCTCTTTGACCTGACAGTATCCACCCCATACTTGTTTTCTGAGCCACTACTCCGTCAACCATCTTGAGCAAACCATCTTCTATAATCTTACAAAAGATGTCAGCGCCAAGCAGCATATCAATCCTGCCTGGTGTGTCAAATGTAGGGTCAGCTAATTGTAAAGTTTGAAGCTGTGAACAATTAATCGCGATGTGTTTTGAAGGCAATCTTATAGATATAGTCTTCAGCACATATGCCTTAACTTGTATAACATCGTTCGTATTAAATCGCGACGTAATTGTGAGGTCAACCAAGTGTTTGATAGGTATCTGACTTCCTTCTCCAACTCCAGAGACAATACCACTGATATTCGTTTTTGATAAACCTAATAGGTCAACTACCCTTGCTGAAACGAATGAAGCTTCAGAACCCTGGTCAATTAAGGCACGAAGTAGATGTTTGTGTCCATTACATGATGTAACCTCTACCTGCGCTGTAGCTAGCAATACTTCATGACCAGGTTGTTGTTGAGAAAAATGTGCAGTTGTAATCTTAGGTTCTAATTGTACTGCTGTTCCTAAATCCTTTTTCTCATTATTTTCTCTAGACTGGTGTAATAGAGAGTGATGTTTCTTCTTGCAAACTCGACATGATGTTGTTTGATGACATTTGTATGCATTGTGATAAGGTATAAGGCAGTTGAAACATAAATTATTGTTTTTTACAAAGTCGCGTCTTTCCTCTACAGATAATTTTGAAAAGTCTTTACATTGAAATAAATAGTGACTGTTCTTGCAATAAGTGCATGTAGGTTTTGTAGTTACTCCGGCACGTGTAGATTGAAATGTATTATCATTATTAGTAGCGTAAGTTGAGGCATGAAATAATTTGTGTGTGTGAGGTTTCTCTCTTGAATGTATTGGCATTGGCATAACTAATTCAAGTGTATGGAACTTAACTTCAAGAAACCCTTTCAACATGTCCCATGTAGGTAATTGATCAGTCGTTGTTTTGTAAGAAAATTCCTCCCAGTCCTGTAGTGTCTCCGGGTCTAATTTCTGACATACCAAAAATATTACAACAGGATCCCAAGAGCTAGTGCTAATCTGTAAATTATTTAAGCTGTTAATACATTTTGTTGTTGTATCTAAAAGATTTTTAATTTGACCAGACGACTGATTAATAACCCTTGTTTGACCAAATAACCTCTTTAAGAGAGAATTTAAAATCATCTTTTTATTTCCAAAACGCCTCTTAAGTAACTCCCATGCTTGTACATAATTATTTTCTAAAGTTTGAATATGTCTTAGTAACATTTCTGCCTCCCCAGATACGCTAGTTTTCAAATAATGTAACTTTTGAACATTGCTTAAATTTGTATTGTGAACAAGAGCTGTAAACAAATCCTGATATGTAGGCCAGTCCTCATATCTTCCTGAGAACGTAGGTAATTGAATTTTTGGCAAACTACTTACATATGGCAATGACTGAGTATCTTGATTTACAGCTACGGCTGACTTGTTGACGACTTCCGACGATTCCAGGTTTAGTAGGTGATCAGTTAGGTCCGCTTGAAGCACCAGGTAAATATCCTCAATTTGGTAAAATTCTTCGTTGACAAAATACGGTAATATTACCTTCTGATCCCTCGGAGTGCATGTCGTAAGATCGTTGTGCGCCTGCTTGAATGTGTTCCAGTAGTCTTCGAGATTCTTCAGTCTTGCTTGTACATACCCTTTAGTCAGTCTTTGTTTAGGACATTTCTTGATGTTAATTTGTGTTTTTTGTATTATACTCCCGATCTCTTGCAATGTATATATGTATTTATCTTGTTCTGCTGTAGTTTTTGGCGACATTGTTCTTCTTGCAATGTAGTTTTTTTCGATCGACTTATCTTTTGTTTCAAATGCGGCTGCCTTTTGTTATCGGTTCGTCGAATAAACCGAACACTTTTGCTGTCGAGTAAGCAAATCGTCCGTAAAATCAATCCGGCTCGTTTTAGACCAAAATATGTTTGTGACTTTACTTGTATTGTATGATTTCTACTTATAATGGTTTGTCGGACGATGAAAATTGAAAAACTTGTTACTCTCTTGATATTTTATTTTCTTGTGACATAACTTTTCTGACAATTACGTTTTTTATGAAAAATAATAACAAAATTAGTATGAAGGTTTTACTGACATTAAATGAATCGGACAATAGTAGTGTTAAGAATCGCTGAAGTTGGATGGTCTCCGCACAAAGAATGATGAGTTTAAATTGTTGTTTCCAGTCTGGATGTGTATCCTTGTCTTTTTGTATCCATGGCACCCACGATACAGGGAAACCTAGTATGGGGCTATGACTAGCTATGAGTGTGTAGCGTTATTACACGCTTTATATTAGCTTCACCTGTGTGTTTGTTTGTTTGTTTGTTTGTAACTTCTCTTTGACCGTGATTTTGACCCACTTCATTTTTAGGGTTCCGTACGAAAAAACGAAAAACGGAACCCTTATAGGATCGTACGTGCGTGTGGGCGACCGCCTTTCACAGCCATTTTACTCTACTTACTATTGAATCTTAGTTAAAATTTGGTACTCGCATACTTTTTTGTGACTTTTTGTGACTTAAAAGTCTATGAAGTCTAAAAAAACGGCAAAAGTACATAAAATAGAAAAATAACGGTAAATACATAATCAACTTACCCTCTCCAAGCGAGTTTAACACGCACTTGTCAAGTTTTTTTTTTTATTTTCCACTTAACTATCCAGGAACTATCCAGGCTAGCTGTAATATTATTCTCTAGTTTCCATTGTACCTTTGCCTTTTCTCCACAAACGCGTCCTCGTAGGTCTTATTCCTGTGGAATCTCGCTAAATTACTCATCAGAGAGCGTGTCCAATTTTATGAGCGCTAACCATCGCGGCAATATCCTAGAACTGGCTACAAAATTAACTTTTTACTATCAGCTGGGTCGTGAGACGGTTACGGTAAAAATATTAGTTCGATGAATTAACAAATTCAGTCTGTTGAGTTAATGATACTTCTTGATCTAGAAATATTAAAATAATGTACGTTAAGGCTTAAAATTGTTATTATTTATTTATTTATTTATTTATTTATGCTTAATAGACCCTTAAAAAAAGTGGTACAAAAGATATATGTATTACATATATAGCGTTACAATAGATACATGTATATGAAGATATATAATTGATGTGTTCATATAGGTATATGAAGTAATAATGATAAATGATTTTGATTTAATTTCAACATGTCCTTTTATTAGGGTTAGGAAAGTAAAAAAAAACAACCAAACGGCTTAAGGAGTTAATCACTAGTTACGAACAGTTAAGTTAGCAACCTTGCGGCAAGATATGTATCTAGGAAACTGTGTTATCTCCTGCCTTCACCACAGAGGTTGCAGGTTAACCCCACGACTTGAAGGAGTTAATTCTCGGCTTCTCGACATTAACTTGATCGACTTAAAGATGGATAGTGATATTACGAATAAAGATTTCCGTTTTCATTCCTTTGAGTCATTTGACTGACCCGCATGGCGTAGTGGTTGCCGAACCGCTGTTCAGAAGATCCTGGGTTCGGTCCTAACGAGGCAGAAATTTGAGTGATGAGTTTTAATTTCGGTTCTCGGTCTGAGTGTACCTATATGTTTCCTTTGTATGTTTTCCATGGCATGGACCCTACGGCAGGGAATCCTTGTATGGGTCTATCTATAGGGTATAATAAATAAATAAGGCTATATTTATTTATTATGCATATTTCCATTCGCTTATGCATCGTTGTCTATTTCTTTTATGTTAACAAACCAAGCAAGCCGTCTGCAGTGGTCATCTTCGGGAATAAACGTCAAAAACAAGAAAGCCATCGTATTGCAAACCAAGAAGACAGTGAGAGATCCGTTTATTACAACTGCAGAGTCGAAAACGACTCTGTAACCTCAACACGTAAAACTTTCATGGTTGATTCTAAATTTGCATGAAATCGATACTTACTATGCTAATCAGATGTAGGAAAAGTTATAAAACTAAATAAATAGATCTTGCCTGAGTATGCTAGGTATAAATTATCAACACATGCCTTTGTTATTATCATTAAAACATTACATTAATTTACTAACTCTGTATTAAAAATCTTTGCAGTTTCAAAAGAAGCGTACTGAGTTTATTGAGCCATCGATAGCGAATACTGCTGGTAATAAGTACCTACATAGGTACGATGGTACGAAGCATGCGCAGGGCCGTTCTGCACTTATTTACGAATAAGAAACATAATGAAATAAAAGAAATTGTGTGGTTTTATGAAACTACGATGCAAGTGAAATTTTTTCAGTTTGTAGGCATTTAACTATTTTTTTTTAGAAAATTAATTATTGAATAATGGGAATGATAATGGGAAATCAATAATACACAAAATATTCAATCATAATTTCAATTTGCGTATTAGAGTACGGAATATATAACTTATACAATCACTAAGATGACAGACGCATATTAAAAACTAAGAGCAATATTTTATATAAATCATTGAATCTCCATTATTATTCTTACTCCAGGGCCGGCTGTAAAGCGACATGCGATAAATGGACGAAAAATTTTGGGGCGATAGAATAAAAGTTTCACTTAAAAAAAACTATGAGAACTGTGAAAAAATGGACCAGCAAACCTTTTATGGAAAATCATTATCTGCAAGCTTTTCTGAGCTTAATATTTTTACTCAAAGTTAATTACTTTTCTCGCCTGCACTAAATATTTCTTTCTATGAGTGTGTGACTTGGCAACGCGTCGGTGATGCCTATGGGTAACTCATGTCCATGTTGGTGATTACTTACCAATAGGTAAGACTTGTTTATCAACTACTTACATGAAAAGAACTTAAATACCTTCGTAAAAATACATAAATTAACAGAATAGCCCGAGAGAGCAGCTATCTGCGGAATTATCTGCGAAACACGACGCAAGCGTTCTCTAATTTGTAATTACGTGCGCCGGGCTTATTAACTTATTACACACGGTACACGACATTACCACTATTTATTATATAATTAATTACAACTTATATGTATACTATCATCAGCCCTATACCTAAGTGCACTATTATTAAAGTAGCGGAAGAACAGATTCACTGTCTCCTCTTTAGCCAGTTTTACGCCACTGGTATTGCGCATGTTTGTGAACGGCACTGACTTCTGAATAACCTGCATATGCATACCTACCATCCTACATGGAAATAGTCAGAATATTTAATAGAAGGCGCTAATGACACGGTAAGGTGTTTAGACTCTTAATTTTTTTTTTATGGAAATAGCCGGCAAACGAGCTGATGATTCACCCGATGGTGAATGGTTATCATCGCCCGTGAACATCAGCAACACTAAAGGCATCACTGATGCGTTGCTGGCCAAGTAAGAGAAGAAAAAGAATTGGCTCTCAAGCCCCCTGCCGTAACACGACGAGTCGATTGACAGCAGACTCAAGCTCAAGGCTATTATCTATCCAGGAGAACCCCATGGAGAAATAATAGTAATAATGGTATTAATTAATAATTAAATTCAATACTACCGATGTAATCCCTCCGAGGGGCCCTACCACTAGCGGGCCGGATTTAGTCGCCACTTACGACACCCATCCGGCTTGAGATTTCTAAGCCACCCCAACACGGCTAAAACTTATTAATAGTAATAACTTATTCACCTATAAAGATTGATGATTGACCTATACTTATAATGTTGTAAGTCATCGCTATTATGTTTATACAGACTTACTACATTGAAAGTACTTACTATGGTGTATAAAGCAGTAAAATTTTAATATATTTAATCAAACAGCAGTCTGCACTATTCACCTGCAATCTGCAAAGATGTCGTAACTAATTAGTCAACGCACGGTAATGAAGTCGTAAGGTGTTTGCGACTTATAATTTACTCCAAATGTAGAGATAGTAACTATTCCTAATGATGTTGTAAGTCACCGCTATTATGTTGATACTGACTTAATAGTACCGTTAGTACGATTAATCAGCAGCGTAAGCAATCTACAACAACATCGTGGCTAATCAGTCGACGGTAACGAAATCGGTGTTCTCGACTTACAACTCACTTCTAATAAAGGTACTCCTAATAATGCTGTAACTGTAAGTCATCGCTATGTCAGTACTGACTCAGTATACTAGGGGGCGATCCATAAATTACGTCACACTAATTTCATGACTTTTTGACCTCTCCCCCCTCCTTGTCACAGCTGGTCACATTTGTGAGACCTCCCTCCCCCCCGTGTGACGTCACATATTATGAAATTTTACACCTAGAAATTATTAATTTAAAACAGCAGTTCCGAAATAAGTTTTATTTCCATGAATTGTTTTTTTTTTAATATTTACCTATACATACCAATTATTCGATTTTGAAATGTGACGTCACGAAATTTAGGACCCCTCCCACCCCTTGTCACACAATGTCACACTACATCGACTCCCCCCTCCCCCCTAACGTGTGACGTAATTTATGGATGTCCCCCTACTACGTTATTAGATGTGTTTAGTCAGTCGACTGACTCAGTATACTCGTAGTATGTTAGTAGGTATGTAACCAGTCGCTGTGCACTATCCGCGTGCGATCGACAAAGGGCGCGTCGTGACTGGTCGGTTGACGCGCGCTAATGAAGTCGTAAGGTCCGCACTCGACTCTCGACCTGCTCGTTAGTGTGGAAACGGCTTCTGTATGTATAAAATAATGTTTTAATTTTCATTAGATTATTTATTCTCAGTTTGTCGTGAACATTGTACACATCAATAATTTAATTTCACACATTTAATTTGTACATACAAAGAATTTAATTTCATGTGTGTGTTTTAATTAAGTATAATATAGTAAAATTACGATGTAGCATAAAATATTTATGGTTTCTAATATGACAATAAGTAAGGGCAAAAGATTTAATTTTTTTATTTATTTAAAGTACATTAAAATTACCCTGGTAGTGTTTCAGGACTGCAGTTAATTTGCTTAACATTATCTAAATTTAACTTAATTATACATATATCTTAGTAGTTACATGATGATAGTATATATCTTGCAATATATAGTAGTATTACAATAATAAATAAATAGTTAACTTGAAGTTTTTGATAATTTTAAATTAAAAGTTTCTTACTCCCCTGATGCATCCGCAGGGACAACCCACACTTATTCGCCGAGATATTTAATTTGGTAAGCAACTTTTTTTAATTCTTTCAAAAATTTTGCTCGAATTGCGACCACAACGCGAGTCTCTACTCAAATTAAAGCCGCTTCCACACTCGAAAGCCATGAAGCTTATACTCACTGGGTGGTACTTATTACAACTCATTAGAGGTACGGGACACTCGCGCCTAACTACACAATTACCCGTTCAGCCGCACTGCTATCGTACGCGACTGTACACTAATAGCTTGAAAAGAAAAGCCTAGGTTTATAATAACGAAATTAAGTCGTTTGCCACTTGGGACTTGCGGGTTATTCATTCGTGGAGGCTCGAGGGATGTTCCTACAGTTTTTCAGCAGGGTTCTCCTTGTGTAGGTTAGCTTGGACTTAATGATGTATAGATCTTTACATCCCTCTATATCACTTACTTATTAAAAGCCTTTTCATCCAGTCAAAGGTTTTTGGTAGCCATGTGATAGCATTATCATTAGTATAGCTTCAACCTACTAATGGGGTACACAAAGCACAGAAGGCTTCTTTAGAAGGCCTAGGGCATATCTCAGCATGCGGTCCAGTGCGGATTGGTAGAGGGGTTAGTGGCTTAACGACATGTTATGTTACGATAACTAGGTACCGGGCTTCACGTGCCTTTCGACGCACGAAAACGCTCAAGAAATTGTTGCCCCTAGCAGTCACCCATTCAACTACTGACTGCGCCCACTATTGCTTAACTTCGCCGATCACTTAGGGGCTATCCATAAATTACGTCACACGTTAGGGGGAGGGGGGTGGTCGATGTAGCGTGACATTGTGTGACAAATTTCCTAAATTTCGTGACGTCACATTTCAAAATCGAATAATTGATATGTATAGGTAAATATACATATTAAAAAACAATTAATGGAAATAAAACCTATTTCGGAACTGCTGTTTAAATTAAATAATTTCTAGATGTAAAATTTCATAATTGTGACGTCACACTAGGTGGGGAGGGTCTCACAAATGTGACCAGCTGTGACAAGGACGGGGGAGGGGTCAAAAAAATATGAAATTAGTGTGACGTAATTTATGGATGGCCCCTTAGGATAGACACATGCGCTTTAGATATATTATCCTCGTAATAGTAGGCTACAAGTTAATTACAGGTTCTGCTAGCTTCTGTGGTCTCGTGTGAACATGACCACTTCCTCTTTTCTACACACAGACTCACAGACTCATAAAGCTCCAAGTGGTTCCCACAGCAGGTTCTCACAACATTTGGCGTCAGTTTACACAATTTGCTAATGTTATTCCCCGTGTTTACTCCAGTCAGTACCCACGCCAGTGTGTTTGAACAATTCACTTACTAACCAATAGGAAGTGAGTATTACTTGATATACAGGTAGCTGTGTTTGACGAATTTAATATTATTTTTTATATAATTTACTTTATAGCTCCATGTAACATAACTTGGAACCACGAATATGGAGGGTATAACAATATTATTTGTTTAACGTTAACCCACTTTTATAATTGTATCATTTATTTTGTGAGTTATCTAACAATAAGTAACTAGCTGGTAATTTTGTAACATAACTGTTTGTACCTACGCCCCTTATAATAATGTTTTTATGTTATGATTTCTCAGTAAGTGAATTATGTTAATTCTTTATGAGAAATAAAGTTCTTCTTAAACCGTAATTTACTTTCTGATTTTATTTGAGTGAAGTTAAAACACGGTGGCAGGTGGTCTATGCGATAAATTTTAAACTAATTACCTCAGACTGTTAGTAGTCAGCTGATAGATGAGGTAAGTTAAAATGAGTACGAACTACGAAGTATTAGTAGATATACTCGTACCTACTAATACTTCGTAGTACAGGCCAATCGTAATGGAAATTAAACGTAGGTATACTCGTAATACATGAATTATTTTATGATTTCAAATAACAAAGTATATGATTAAATTTTATATTACACGAGTAACCGCCCTCGCTTTGCTTCGGTTTTCTTATTTTTTTACACCTTGGGTTACATTATTGGAGTTTTATTAAGGATCCCTATTTTTTTTTGAAAATATAATATAGCCTATGTTACTCGGGGACAGTGTAGCTTCCCAACAGTGAAAGAATTTTTGAAATCGGTTCAGTAGTTTCGGAGCCTATTCAATGCAAACAAAAAATCAAATCTTTCCTCTTTATATATTAGTATAGATAAAAATAAATCCTTTTTACAGGTACATTTTTTTTCAAAATGTTTGCAAAAAGAAATCAAAATAAAATAATTCAATTAATATGTTAATTCGCTATAAGCTCAGTAACCGAACATCCTATAGAATATAACGTAAAGACCAAAGACAATATTTCCCACCAGGGGGCGTTAATGCATGATAAGTGCATCTATTCATTCCCTCAAAACCTTGCAACCAAAGAACACCTGCATTATCGCCTGTTAGAGAAATTAGAGTAACTTCACATCTGGGCGTCTAAGAAAATAAAATTTTACTTGCGTATGCCTCGTAATTAGCGCCCCATTAAGAATTAAACCATATTTGAAGCAACAGTATCAATGATAGAAAGAGCAAACACAGGCTTAGTGGCGTAATTTCAAACAATTCGTCGTTCGAATCGGATTCGAATTTCAGATTATTCGAATTTCAGATGATTCGAATTTTTGTTTATTCGTTTTACAAAGCTGATTACAAGTTTGGATATTTAAGTGTTTTATCGATATAATGGTTTAAATCGAATCGAATATAAATATCATTTCAGAAGAATTTATTAATACCTGCATAGCGAATGGTGAGGTGTGGGTAAAGTTATACCGTTTTTGCATTACATCATTGTTCACACATCCGCCTCAAAATAACACCTACATGAATATCCAGTCATCTATACCATCAATCAATATTTGAGTTCGTAATTATAGCTACTAATATTCATAATTACCCATGTACCGAAGCGTTATGGATATTATTGTTTAGAGATGTGTCATTGTTCATTTGTTAAGCGTTTTAATTTATAAAAAACGCTTGTTTACACTCGTGTCACATTCTTAAATTAAAATTTAAAAAACTCCCGACAGTTTCATTTACATTAAACATAGCTATAAACACTCTCGATTAAATCAGCTATAAAAAAAACTATTAGATCAAAATCGGTTCATAATTTTGGGAGCTACGATGCCACAGACAGACACATACAGATACACAGACACGTCAAATTTATAACACCCCTCTTTTTTCGTCTGGATACTATTAACATAACACGAACATCCATGATATATGATATAACCAATGATCAAACAGCCCAGTAGCCTCCTGAGAGAGTGAAGGTCTCTGCACACGCAACGTCGACGTGACGGGGACGGGACGTGGACGGGACGTGGATGGGGCATAAATATACGTGCATGCCCCGTTCCCGTCCGTACCTCCGTGGCGTATGCGCTATCATTTACATTTTCTATGAAACGATGTTTCTACAACTTCACATCCCGTCCTGTCCACGTTACGTAGGGATTTAAGACATTTTTTTACATACAATTAGTTAATGCTTAATCACAATCCCACCTGATGGTAAGTTAAGATGTGGGCTAAGATGGGGAGTGCAGTAACTGTATAAAGGCTTATTCACTCTTTTTTGAAATTTCTTTTCTCAAAATCGAGCCTCCATTTCTCTTTTCAATCTCGACTGAATCCACTGAAGCCAATTGGCAACATTCCATTGCGCAAATATCGGGCTCGCGGTGTCGGTTCTATACGCTAGTAATAATAGTTCAATGGGACTCAGGCATGCTATGAAGCAGGCAAGCTGCAGCTAAGCTAAGCGGTACCGCTAAAAACTTCCAAGTTGCGTGAAAGCCTTTTTATGATAAATTGATCTCCACTCTCTTCTCGATTACCACAAATTAAAGCAAACTTTAAGTAGTCTATGCCAGCGTATTTAAAAGAAATAAGAGAATTTCCAGACACATAAATAACTTGCTATCACTTATATGAAGGTATTTCATTGCGAAAAGTTTACTTGTGAAAACCTGTAAGTGACGACCCTGTAACCTAATTGGTAGCGACCCTGTCTGCGAAGCGCGTGGTCCCAGGTTTGATTCCCGGCCGGGGCAGATATTCGTCACAGATAAATATTTGTACTCAGGTCATGGGTGTTATTGTGATGTGATATAATTATGTGTCGTCCATGCCACCCGCGACACAGGTGAAAACCTACTGCGGGGGTATGAGTGTGAAAGCGTTTACTTAAACTTCCAAACCCATTAATTAAGGGCAAAACATGTAAATATTTATCAGGATACTACAAACATTGTACAATACACACTACTTACATTACAATGTGTTGTCTGCAAAAAATCAGTTATACACGAAAAAGGCAATGTTTGTTTGTTTCGTTGTTCGTATGTTTAGCGAAACTGCGTTCAGTGACAGACGGCCAAAGACAAAATAAGCAAAGTTGCGATTTTTCGCAGAACAGTATTTACGTAGATATGATTCTTATTTATTATGCGTATTTTTATTTTTAACAAAAACCTGCATTGAAATCAGCTAAGCCTTGGCTGAGATTAACAGGAAAAATCCACAGACATTGTTATGGGCTCTATTGCGTTAATATCTCCAATAATGGTTTTTCGCAAATATCTTCCATGTAATGACAAAGATATAAATTCTTCGCATACGACCAAAAGCGAGGTTACATTAGGGTAAAAAAAGAAATTCTTTCTTCCTTTTTCTTCTCTCTTTCTTGACCAGTAACTCATCAGTGATGCCTTTGGTGTTGCTGATGTCCATGGGCGACGATAGCCACTTACAATCAGGTGGATCGTCAGCTCGTCTGCCGGCTATTTCCATAAAAAATTCTTCGTTCAAAGTTCGAGCACAAAAAAGAGTAGGTTATTACCGTCAGTAGGTAGTTAATACCTACAGCTATCAGTGAACAAGCACCGCAATAAACACACTCTTATAATGGTAAGAGATATCACACTTGAAATCGATTAATGGCCCAGATAACGCCTAAATTAAGCCATTTAGCGGAAGATTAAGTGCTTCAAACGAATATCTTTTGCATACTTTGTGTACAGTGAAATGATTAACAAAGCACGATAATCGGTATGTTGATATTAATTTTTTTATTAATTTTATTTATTGAGTAGGATGGTAATGTGAGCTGTGGGTAATCCTACTTAGTACTTACTTAATATTATAAATGTGAAAGTTTGTGAAATGAAATTTTGCACACAGGATGATCTAATAATGATATTATGACCATTACCTGGAGAATAAGATATAGGGTATTACTGTATCATATTCACATGTTTTTTCATGGAATTAGCCGGCAAACGAGGCAAAGATCCGCCTGATGGTAAATATTTAAGTAGCTATGTCTTCCATGGACATCAGCGACATCAAAAGCATCACTGGTCTGTTGCCGGCCAAGTAAGAAAGAAGAATAATTCTTGACAAAAAATAATCGACTTCAAAATTAGGGAAAACTTAAAAACGACTCGTCAGATCTCCCTCAAATATAAGTCGGACCACATGACAGGCACCAGCTTTCGATTAAAAAAAGAATCATCTAAATCGGTTCACCCAGTCGAAAGTTCTGAGGTAACAAACATAAAAAAATAAAAAATGCAGTCGAATTTAATACCTCCTCCTTTTTAGGGTTCCGTAGCCGAATGGCAAAAAACGGAACCCTTATAGATTCGTCATGTCTGTCTGTCTGTCTGTCTGTCTGTCTGTCTGTCTGTCTGTCTGTCTGTCTGTCTGTCTGTCTGTCTGTCTGTCTGTCTGTCTGTCTGTCTGTCTGTCTGTCTGTCCGTCCGTATGTCACAGCCACTTTTTTCCGAAACTATAAGAGCTATACCATTGAAACTTGGTAAGTAGATGTATTCTGTGAACCGCATTAAGATTTTTCACAAAAATAGAAAAAAAAACAATAAATTTTGGGGGTTCCCCATACTTAGCACTGAAACTCAAAAATGTTTTTTTCATCAAACCCATACGTGTGGGGTATCTATAGATAGGTCTTCAAAAATGATATTGAGGTTTCTAATATCATTTTTTTCTAAACTGAATAGTTTACGCGAGAGACACTTCCAAAGTGGTAAAATATGTGTCCCCCCCCCTATAACTTCTAAAATAAGGGAATGATAAAACTAAAAAAAATATATGATGTACATTACCAAGCAAACTTCCAACGAAAATTGGTTTGAATGAGATCTAGTAAGTAGTTTTTTTTTATACGTCATAAATCGTAAACTGCAAAAAACATTGATCAAAGTTACAACGAAATACAAGAACTTTTATATTATGTTACTTGCTGCTACGGAACCCTTCATGGGCGATTCTGACTCGCACTTGGCCGCTTTTTTGAAGTAGGTTAGAAAGAGAGAAATATCAATATAATTATCCTCAGTATACATATAGGTAACTAATTCAGTGACCTTCAAACGATAGTCTCGCCTGTTATTCAGCAAGGTGCACCTAAACAGCTTAAACTAAAGAATAAACACAGCCCCTTTAATAGAATACTTAACTAAAGTTCATCAAATGAAACCACACGTTAAACCAACAGAGTACTTACAAGTGATAAATACCGCAAACAGTGGGACAGTTTATCAGCCAAGTTAATCTTTGTCCCGGGTCTTAGGGGACGCGATACTTGCAATTAGCGCTCCTGTGGCAATTCTTAATGCAAAGAGCTCTGTCTTTGTCTCATAATCTTTAAAGAACAATAGGACAGTGAAGTGGTATGTATGGCTTTGTGATATCTTGTCGACTCTGGTTTGCGAAGCTATATGTTAATTAATATTTCAATATTCTTTGTGTTTAACTTAGGTACGCAATTTTGATAGATCATTTTGTATCAGATATCGATTTAAGTATACATTCATCGTTGGTAAAGAATTTTTTTACAGTAATGTTTCTTCTTGGTGAATTTGGCTGAACATTTTTGCTGCTTTATTTCAATCTATCTATAGCTTTTCGGCCTTTTGGGTACGATCAAGTGTTATTCGGTATTTGACGACCCGTGTGGCGCAATGGTTACCATGCCGGATCGCCGCGCCAAGGGTCCTGGGTTCGATTCCCAGCGAGGCGGAAATTTGAATGATGAGTTTGAATTTCCATCATCAACGTCCATGGCACCCATGACACAGGGAATCCTAGTGTGGGGCTATGAATGTGAAGCGTCAGTATTTATTTATTCTAGATAGGTATAAGCAAGCTATGGATAAATTTAAGCAACGACGTGAAGTTCATTCCAACTTATTCTCAGGATGTGCCCCACACCTTACTATGCGGTAGTCCAACCAAACGAAAATAAAAAAATATGCGTCCTTCATTAATATAACCCCAACAAAAGCTTCTAATGCGCGGCACACGTCTGTGGACGGCAGCTAAAAAAGAAATTATTCTTAATTCAAAATAAATATCTCGGCATTCAAAAAGGGACTCGGGCAGTCACAAAAGGATCGCACTCTCGACTGGTCGTCTCAAGGAGTCATTTAAAATATATTGAAGCTAACGACAAAGCATCGATTGTCCAGGTGGCTATAACCTTGACGTTTTTTTACGGTGAATTAGTGAGATTATATTCGAATAGAAACTAATAAATCTCTGCTATGCAAGCTTGGCGTCCATTGATTCTTGCAGTAGGCGTGATTGGTGGTAATCTTCATAAATATAGCGAAATCAAAGAGTAAAATGGTAAAAGGCACTTAAGTGAGAATGAATAGTGCGTTCCATTTCGTGAGCAATCACTCATTGGTATTGTGCGCAATGATGAGTTATAGCAGAAGCTTCAATGACAGACAATAACACCGTACAAAGGAGTAATAAAATATAGAAATATTATTATAATACTCACTCATAATGATATTGTTCGCATGATTTTAAACTTATGAGGATCTGTGGGGACAGATCCATTTTCCGGGATAAGACTAATTTAGAATGGAAGTCCTTTATGAGATGAATAAAGTATTTTGATTGCTTTACCACCATATTACTCCCACATTTTTCATTTCTATTTGAACCCAATTTCTGAAGTCAACGCAGACGAGTTAGCGGTTCTAATTCAAATTAAAAATCAGTTATTGACATAGGCATAATTTTGGATTCTGTTACCGTTTCGGAAAGGTATCACGGAGAGGAAACGACGAAAGAAACTCCTTAGCAACTTCTTTTACAAAGAAAGATATCATTATGTATCCGCCAATGATCATTATTGATTAATAACCCATTAAAGTTTCAAATATATCCTTTATCCTACGAAACCGAAGCATAAGGCAGAACTGCACTACTAAGTTAAAGAGTTAAAAAGGTAGCAATAGTAAATAAAAGGGTTAAAAAAGGTAAATCAGTAAGACCACCGCTCTGCGCTATTGACTGGGTGGATACAGAATTAGCATAAAGTTGTCTGGTCTCAGACACCAACAAATGCCCTTATCTCTGGCCGAGCCGAGATTGCTCGAACACAGCTCTTAATTGGTCATCAATATTCGACCTAATAAGCCTGCATGGGTGGAGGAAAGTGCGAGAGAAGGATTTAATAATATTGATATATTTTTATATTCTGATAATTTGTACTTGTTTTTTTTCTCTTCTACATATAAGAAGTGAATAAAATTGTTAAAAAAAAATCCCCAAAAATAACTCCTGCTGCCTAATCATCATGCATTCATGCTAGCTAGTGATCAAGTACTACATAATAAGATATAGATTAAATGTTCTTTTTTTGCCTAAATTTTGTAATTCTTGCTTTTTGTAAGAATTCCTTGCAAACTTTTCGCTTTCTAAGAAATATTTTTATTTTGTTATTTTTCTTTGTTTAAAAAAATACTGTGTCTTCGTCTTAGTCTTCGTTTTGAACGTGATTTTACGACACTATAATAATTGATGTTTATGTTTAACGTTTTGTATTGATCTATGATGTAATAATAATAATTACTTTGTATAATACCACGACATTTTATAACGTATACCTACGTGTCATTCGATCTACGTGTATTAAGTCACGACTATTATCGAGTAACAATATAATTGACGCCTTACAACGTCGGACCTACCAGTTAATAAGTCCGCATGACTCATAAAGCCGTTTGTGGTAAAATCTCCGTCAAATCTCGCAAGATCGGATCTCAATGGGTGATCAATCAACGAACGATAGCCTCCAATAATGTCACCGGGTAAGGGAATTCAGCGTCATTAAAGCACTTAAATGTGAAATGTCAGCTGAAATAACGAGCTAGCGTATTCAAATACAATGAAAACTGTTTTACACTTTGTAGTTTGGCCTATAAGGTTAAACTATTATAGGTAGTAACACTCGGTGACTCCACACGGCTTTCGAGTTTTACCACAGAAGAAATAATAGTACTTATATTAAGTAGTTTTACTTTAAAAGAAGACAGTAAATTGTGCGTGCTTTGAAACAAAAATAATATAGATACACATAGGAAAAACAAGAGCGATAATTTTAGTTATCCTTATCGAAAGACATTTCATTGAATTCGGTATTTTTTTTTTGTAAAAAATTTTACGTTTTGTTAATTATCAATAAACTTACCGGAAAATACTTCCATCCTTGTTAGCCAGCAAAGAGTCTGTAATGCATTTAATATCTTGCGCCCACGTGTCACCTTATAAACTATTCACTTAAAAAAATCAGCTTATAAAAAAGTCAGCTTATAAACTATTCACTTAAAAAAATCTAAACATTGTTGTCAAGCATTAACTTACCTATTTGAATTAAAAAAAATAGCAATCCTACGAAATTAATCACAACTACTTAATTAATAACAAAATAATCATCATTAGTTCATCATCATTATTTCATTACCTTATTACTTCCAACTAATTAATTAACCGAGCAGTAGTAACTTTCTTGCGCCGTGCCATTTCTAGTGAGCGCGCGGTCTCCTTAATTAAGATGTAGGCAGAACGCCGCTCATGTCCGCTAACGAGAGCCAACACATCTGCGGAACCCGGCGTGTACACCTTATAGACCTTATACACCCCTGGTCATCGGTGCTCAACGTTTTAGGTACTATAATAACGCCATGGACAACACACAAACTCATTATTCTAATTTGTCTCGCTGAGAATCGAACCCAGGACCCTTGGCACGGCGGTCCAGCATGATAACAATTACGTCAGACGGGTCTTCAAATTCGATTTTTTAATACCTACTAGCGACCATTGCAGTTTTTAAAAGCTAAGTATTTCATAAGCCCTATTGAAGTCCTTCAGCTAACTTTGACACTTGGGTTGGCTACTAAACACCACCAATCCGGACTACATAAACATAGTCAACATAGTCCACTGGCGATGATATAAATGGCTTGAGCAGTGATAGCCTAGCGGTTAGAACGTTGTTCTCCCGAACGAAGGGGCCCGAGTTTAAATCCTGGCACGCACGTCTAATTTTCAAATATTATGTGCGTATTAGTAGTTAACTATCACTTGCTTCGGTGAAGGAAAACATCGTGAGGGAACCTGCACACCGGAGAGTTCTCCATAAAGTTCTCAAAGGTTTGTGAAGTCTACCAATCCGCACTTGGCCAGCATGGTCCCCCCCCGAGCCCAGCAGCGGGACAATTATGGGTTGTTGCTAAATGGCTTGAGGTCCGTAGGTTTGAGGTCCGCTGCGATGTAGTAAAGTACTGTAATTACGGCGGGCCAGTCGAAATGTTAGTACCGATCGCGCGCCAGATTGTTTAATTAAAGATATCTAGCTCCCTTAGCTATGGCCTAGCATTCGCACACTCGCAGTACCTATGCTAATTGAAAGATTTTTAACAGATTTTTATGTTTTCATTATTTGCTAGGTACATAAGTTGATTTCATTCAATGATAATTAAAAATTGCGTCAAATCACGTAAGTTAAAGGTTATTTTAAAGTTTCAAGCACTTCATGAAAACTCCTGAAACTTTCTCACTATAAAAACATTTAAAATGGTAATTTTTGTGATGAGTGGACCCAATTTTTTACCCGCTTTGCAAATTCGATGACGATTTACAAAAAGCTAAGGTAACAATAAGGTTTACCTAAATTATAATTAAGTACATACCTCCTATAAGACTGTAAGGCTAAGATTTCAGGAGGAATTATTTTTCAAAAGAAAAGTTTCCCAGAGAGAGATTCCAGGTTTTACGAGACAATCAACAAACACTTTTTTAGCCACCCGACGAATAAATCTATACATCTATACAAATAAATAAAATTGAAGTGTCTGTTTGTAATATTAAAATAACCGCTTTTTACTAAGTGCATTTGGATGTAGTTATTCTTCGAGTTTCGTTCTCGATATTAGCATAGCAATACTTGTAGTAGCCACGTACCGCCCGCCATTTCGCACTGAATTTTAGAGGTAGATAAAAAATAAAACATGAAATTATCAATTTTTGTAGGGTAGATTTGTAAAACCTCACTTAGCTGGGGCGCTCTCCTCCTCGGTTCGTCATTCACGTTTCAGTGCTTCGCTGTTTCGCACGGGCGCAAAATTGAAGTTAAAAGTGAAATGCTTAAAATATAGTTTAATAGTCAGGAAGAAATCAATTACTTGTGTAAAAGAATAAAAAGTTTAGAACGAAAAATTTACCTAAGTAAAAGTGATCTGCAGTGTGTATCGTTGGATCCGTACAGGAAATTCATCAACGCTTGTAATCAGCAGGTAGGTGGATTCCAGTATTTAAAGAATACAGCAAGTAACTTAAAATCATAAATAACCCTACTTTAGTAGTCGGTTAAAAATTGCTTGCAAATGTAATTCGCAAGGAATTTACACGCAATTACGAAGCAGAAACAGAATATCTGTTATATATCAGTGAATATATGGTTTTTATATGGATACCTTCAAGGATTCCTCTTTTTTTCTCCATTACTAGCACGTGTTTTTTCGTATGAAAAATATATTACAATATTATTTAAATACCATATATAACTGGATTGTCCTTGGGAGGCTTCCAAATAAATACCTGCTAACCGGAATTAACTGTGGGGTTCTTCCGTCGCTAGTAAATGTATTCCGTAAGGAAGTTATCAATTTATATTGCAACATTATATAAATACAAACAATCGGGTTATCCTTTGAAGGATTCTAAATAAAAAAGTACCTGTTAATAGCTAGTATATGTATTCCATAAGGGATTTATATTGCAGTAGTGTACAAATACAAAACCTAATCGGGTTTTCTTTTGAAGCCCTTCTTATTTAGAAGGAAAGAAAAATAAAAAAGTACCTTCTAACAATAATTACCTATAGGGTTCTTCCATCGCTAGTATGTACTAGTACTAGTATTCCGTAATGAATTTATATCGAAATAGTATATAAATACAAAACATAATCGGATTGTCCTTTGGGGACTCCTGTGGGTTCACTGCTCGCATTACATTCGAATTAGTGTTACGCAGACAACTGCAACAAGAAGTACTCGCAATTCGGATCTACTTGTGGGGTATTTCCTCTGCATTGTACATGTATACCATGAAGAATTCTCACAGTGTTACGCAGACAACTGCAACAAGAAGTACTCGCAATTCGGATCTACTTGTGGGGTATTTCCTCTGCTTTGTACATGTATTCCATGAAGAATCCTCACCGTGTTACGCAGACAACTGCAACAAGAAGTACTCGCAATTTGGATCAACTTGTGGGGTATTTCCTCTGCATTGTACATGTATTCCATGAAGAATCCTCACAGTGTCACGCAGACAACTGCAACAAGAAGTACTCGCAACTCGGATCTACTTGTGGGGTATTTCCTCTGCATTGTACATGTATTCCATGAAGAATCCGCACTGTGTTACGCAGACAACTGCAACAAGATGTACTCGCATTTCGGATCAACTTGTGGGGTATTTTCTCTACATTGTACATGTATTCCATGAAGAATCCTCACCGTGTTACGCAGATAACTTTAACAACAAGTACTCGCAATTCGGATCTACTTGTGGGGTATTTCCTCTGCACTGTACATGTATTCCATGAAGAATCCTCACCGTGTGACGCAGACAACTGCAACAAGAAGTACTCGCAATTCGGATCTATTTGTGGGGTATTTCCACGACATTGCACATGTGTTCCAGAAAAAATCTTCACCGCATTATGCAGCTGATTAGCGTATATTCCATACGGAACTAATACTGTACGCTATTCGTTGAACAAAGTACTTGATAACTGGATCTACTTTTGGGGTAACTGTTTACTCAAACAAAAAAAAATATACTTACATATATATTTCTGAAGGAACTCACGTCACGCTGGAAAACATACGGTGAACTGAAACAAGTACTTATTTATTCGCATGAAACTGCGAAGGATTTCTGTTCAACGAGCAATAGCTGTATATTATTTATTTACTTATTTATTTCACAATAAATGTAAACGTAACAGGTTCATTTAAACCCAACACCATTTACAATTTACACGAACCAAGGGGATTCTCTCGCCAACTGCAAATTGCATCTTAGTACTGCCAAAAACCTTCGTCGACGCGCTTATCGGGGTGACAATTGCACTACTTTCATCGATCTAGAACTTTGAAGTTCACCGGAGTGTTATCGCCGACGGCGAAGTAGTGTGAAGTTGTTATAACAATTATTATAATATCAACTTTTAAAAGTTTTTTGCTAACCGCACCACTGTTACGGTGGTACTGAATACCGACGGTGATACCTTAACAACAGTAGCTGTCTATTCTGTTGACAACGCGTTGGTGACGCCGTTTTTTTTCGTGGCTTGTGAATTAAATTCCTCTTTGATCATAAAGTCTGCGATTCAATAACCAGCTAAGCCTGTCATCAGGCCCTTAAGCAACAGTAACTTTTCAGTAATGTTTCCGACAACCGCAGTAAGGGGCGTAAAAATTGTTCGACCTGCTGGTCTAATGATGCATGTGACTCTCACACAAAGCCAGCCTAAAAACCGCCTAAAACTGTCAGCCGTAGACGTAAGTTCTAAATGGATATATAATAATAATAAAACTAAGAGATTTTATCTATCAAATCTATTGTTGATTCACGAAAGATTCTCTTATTGATAAATTCGGGAACATACCATTCTTATGTCATCGTGGAGCAATTGACATAAATGTACCTAATTATAAGTACAATAACATCGCACATGTTTCAATAAAAAAGACAATAACGATTCAGACATTGAAATATAATGTAGTATGGATTTAATTAGACTGAAAGTAAACTAATAAATGTATGTGTACAAATTGATACCTATATGGGCATATGAAATTATGAGTACTAATTCCGAATTTCAAATTATATTTGAATATCTGAGGACAACTTAATTCAAGTTTTTATAAACTCTTATAAATTGATGTGATCAGTTGTTCAGTTTCAGCCGAATTGAAGAGAATACTAAGCTACATCCTGTTTGTACACCGTAGGTACATACCGTTTGGCTTAGTACCTATAGCTAATATTTTCAACGGGTTTTTAACTTACTGAGGCGTACGGAACAGTTGTCTTTTTTCTACTTAATAATAATAAACAAACTTGAGTGAATTATTTTCTGGTTGGCCTGCCGGTCAATGATAATGCAATTACAAATAGTAGGTATACTACTGTATACCCCCTGTATATGTACGATTAATTGTATTAACCATTGCTTAATGTATTAGTTAATTTATTTGTTGCTTCATTAAAAGTAAAAATTTTGATTATTGCGTATTTTTGAATATTTCCGTGCTAGCGGACGATTGATTCATTTTTGCATACTAGGCTAGAGATACAAACATTTTCTATACATGCAAAACATACATGTATACCGTAGATTGTATAATTATACAATGTTATGCTCCTTATGTGCATGCCTCAACAACGGGGTTCCGCCTCCAAAGTAACCAGACATTATCACTATGACAACATTATACTCAACAAATGAGCGGTAAACTTTGCCATCAAATGATGTTGTAAAATAAGACAAAAAATAATGTATTTATTATTTATTTATTTCAACAAACAAGTACAATTGCATGCTTTACACGTCTGTCAAACTGCGAAGCAGTTTGTCGCCAGTAGTTCTCGTGGATTACAATATACGAGTACGTACTCTCAACGTACTTATTTTTTACTTACTTGTTTTTAATGTTGCAGGTGTCAGTTCTAGGACGGAGGTACACTTAGGGTATTGTGGTTTGATTTTATTATATTCAAGTCTTACGACTGCGGTCCGCCTATATGTATATCGGTCATCCTATAAACTTAACAATGAGATTGTTTCTTAATGGCCTCCACCCATATTTTTTTAACATTGAGTAATTTTATTTTTGGGTATTATATACTTAACTAATCACACTATCGTTACCGGATTGAAGTCCGGATATTGTTTCACTTATAAAAACATCCCAACTGCTTACGCATATTACTGCATATGTGATGGAAAACAGCAGTTTGCGTATCGTCAATTCGCCACGAAAACAATTTTATCCTTACAATACTTTGTAATCGAATTTCCCTTATTGTTTCACACAAGTTTTAATTCTACAGATCATAAGGTTACCGCAGTTCACCCAGGTCCTTGCTAATTGGTCAAATCAGTCTAGACAAATAAGGATTATATTTTATATATTTTTCTATAGAAAATATTTTCATTGCGGCCTTCTACTTAAATACTAATTAATTTAGAACATAATAATATCCAATTTTATTCAATTTAGTATTTTTTACAGCACATATATTTCATGTGATTTTCGGCCGAACTCTAAAAGAAGTCAATACATTGATTTCGTTTTTTATAAGGACTGGTGGATGCTCTGTGTGTTCCACTACACTTACAAAATCTCTGATAACAATTATACATCAGTGTTTTTTGTGTTAACAATCTGTTCAAATTGTTGTATGGGAAAAATGGAAAATCTACTTTATCAATGGATGGATTTTAGTGGCCTCAAACCACTTTAAGATTATTGCCTTTCAAATGAAACCATTTTAAGGCATATCGGTTGGATGGTTTCACAGTCTATAGAAAACATCCGTACAAACGTTTTATGTTTTATATACATATATAGATAGATAATGTTTTAATTAAAACAGTGTTTTTATAGATAATTTTTATTCCTACTTACAGGTTTGGAATTACTTATGGTTGGCGACATAGTTGCTGCTTTCGTTGCTACACTCACTGTAGTAGTGTGACCAAAAGCTACAAAAAAAATGGATCTTTCGGGAAAGAACAAATTTCAGTCAACACAATTTTATTATCATCAAATTACTTACTCTCTTAGTACTGGCAAGGGTTACATAGAAAGGATACCATATATATTATCGATAATATTGCCAAATCTATATTTACCTCATTTAAGTAATTTACTTATTATCCTTAAATATTTTAATGAATATTTTACATAAAAATTGCAGAATTCAGTGGATATTCCACTTTATTCGGTTAACATTACACTCGTCATGTTCATAGCAAATACAGTTAACTACTTATCAGTAGCATAATTACCGAGTGTGTTATATATACGGTATTACATAAGTATATACTGTTGTCACCAATATATTGTTCAATAGATTGAAATTAAAGAGTAAAATATTGCTATCATTATTACAATTAAAAATAATGATAAGCTAATAACATCATTAGTTTCACGACTACCTTCTCTAAACGTCTACAAGTATTGCTATGCTAATATCGAGAACGAAACTCGAAGAATAATTGATGATTAAACGAACTTACCTGTAAGTGAAGTTCAATCCCAATTATTCGAGAGCTTCGTTCGAAGATATTAGCATCCCTCCCTCCCTAGTGTACATGTCATATACACTACACCCCTAGTCGTGAAACATGAAACAGCTCAGCAAATCTCTGAACTGAATGACGAACCGAGGAGGAGAGCGCCCCAGCTAAGTGAGGTTTTACAAATCTACCCTACAAAAATTGATAATTTCATGTTTTATTTTTTATCTACCTCTAAAATTCAGTGCGAAATGGCGGGCGGTACGTGGCTACTACAAGTATTGCTATGCTAATATCTTCGAACGAAGCTCTCGAATAATTGGGATTGAACTTCACTTACAGGTAAGTTCGTTTAATCATCAAGTATACACGGTACCTATACCAAAACAACATTTTTTACAAGTTTTGTCTGTCTGTCTGTCTGTTTGTTCCGGCTAATCTCTGAAATGGCTGGACCGATTTTGACGGGACTTTCACTGGCAGATAGCTGGCAGATAACTGGCAAATAACAAGGAGTAACTTAGGCTACTTTTATTTTAGAAAAAAAAATAGGCGATATGAAGTTCGCCGGGTCAGCTTACTAGATTATACTCAAATATTAATGTTAATAACGTTACATACCTACTCATAGACCCACTTGGACGACACTCAGCCGAAAAACTGCGCGTGTGAATTACCAACCTATTCTGAATAAAACTTTTTATTCCATTTCCATTAATGGAATATAATTAATAATAAATTATTATTATTACACACTTATACCCCTGCAGTAGGTTTGTACCTGTGTCGCGGGTGGCATGGACGACACATATAACACATCACAATAACACCTATGACCTGAATACCTACAAATATTTATTTGTCACATAAATATCTGCCCTGGCCGGGAATCGAACCCGGCCTACCCATACGCGTGTTACCTACTGCTGGGTCCACTCATCGCCAGGTGAAGTACCCTTAACCTATCATTAGCAACTAAAAATAGAAAAGGACAAAGTATTGCCATTTGCCACTTCATTTGCTTTAAAAACCTATTACTGGTAAAGCGATAGTTAACTCCCCGAGCTTAACTGTGAAATACTATAGATAATTAAGTTAAAAGTGAAATCGAAAATGTTAATAGCGTTGAAGATAATTTAATTAACACTGAATGTGTATAGCTGTGGTATTATTAACTTAATTGGTTAACGCTTACGTCTGCTGTTCAATGAATTATTATTTTTGTCAATATCCCTCTCTAAGTAACAGCGCGTAACAGGTTTTATAAAGTGTTAATTTCTTTCAATGATGGGAATTTATTTTTTATGCGAAATGCATTTTTTATGTAAATGGTACCGAGCAGATCGTACCTGCTGGTAGGTGGTCAACTCACCGCCAATCATTTATATTTGTAGCACGAAAGCATCGTTGACACGTTGATAACCAAAAAATAACGGTAATAAGAAATCATGGTGTAGTTGCGGTAACACTGCAAAGTATAAAATCTAGTTATTGTATTTCAATACGAGTATTTTTCGTTTTCCTAGGATCAGTCTACAAAACGAAAAAATCTCCTGTGAAATGAAAAAATCTGAAGGTCATTTTTAGGGTTCCGAAGTAAAATCGGAACCCTTATAGTTTCGCCTGTCCGTCCATCCGTCCGTCCTTCCGTCTGTCCGAAGCAAAGCGCAGTGACCCTCAGTGCTAGAAAGCTGTAATTTGGCATGGATATACATATTAATTAAAACTCCAGAATCGTAGAATAAAATATTGAAAAAAAAATTTTTTCAGGGTACTTCCCCTACAGGTAACGTGAGGATAATTTTTTTATTCGTCGCGTACCCTATAATCATACCCTACCGTACCCTATAAGGTCTTTCAAAAATAATAATTATGGGTCTTCTATCTTATTGGTTAAAGTAAAATGCCTTCCCCCCCCACCCCTGCCGGCTAAAGAGTTGGAGTTGGCAAAGTTAAAAAATTCTCAAAAATAGATTAATTATTTAAAACTATATATTTACATTATATAATATAAAACTAAATACATAAAGTAAAATTAAAATAAGTGTATATAGCTAGGTCCCTGCGGCGCAGTACCTAAAATGCTGGCAGCGTTCCCTCGCTGTATAGCTATGCTTACACGCTGAGCAAGAAAGCTGCCAGCTCTAGGGTCGCTCGTCTTATCTTTTAATTTTTTATTAATTTCTTTAAAAAGACAGTGAGCATCGGGACCCCACGGGCCAAGTGTTTCGACACCGAAAGCTTTAAAAATAGATTATATGATGAATTTACAAGGAAAACTATCACGGCTATGTTAGCATAAGTAGTTAATAAGTAACAGTCGATAAACCCTAAATTGCGCGTGGCCTGACACGCACTTGCCCGGTTTTTGTTTTTTATTTTATAAAATATAGCGAATACCTGGTAATCTCAAGCGCGCTATTTTATGTACAAAATATTTTCGATTTATTTTCATGTTAGGTACTGAATTTTAAAAAATACGTATTGCATATAGTGGTTACTTAACTGACTTCACTCGCACTGTGGTTTCGTCATTCTCTGATGCATAAAGGTATTAAAGGTGTTTATAAATCAATTGAATTCTCCACGGCCGATCGTTGCGTTCAATTGATACGGGTGTGGTCCGAAAATGATCATTAGAATGAAAACATACGGAAAGAAACTACGGACATTTCGGCTTGATAATCTAAAAGGGTTATTTTCTATTGTCCAGGTCTTACATTTGTTATGTCTAAAATCCGGCATAACAAATACATTCATATACCCTCGTGTTTAATAAAAATGATCCACTATATTATATGCTAGATAATCCATATGTCACTGATAGGTTGCCTAATAAAAACGCGTACAATGTTAATTAATAAAATTGTTAATTAAATATAATTTATCTGCTTAATTAATTAATTAACATTGTTTGTACGCGATTTTATAAGACAACCTATGAGTGATATACATTATGATATTATAAATATGTGATGTATGATTTATTTAGCCACATTTATTTTTTAATAGGTACGATAAATTTGTGGTTTTATTAAAACAGAACTAATGTCTTTGGCAGAAGTTTGCATGATTCTGTTTGGCAGTGTATGAGATAAACTTTCTTAAATGTTATTTTCTTTAATACGCTTACTATAATAGGACCTGAAACTTGAAATATAAATAAAGCAAGCTATCATTAAGTAGGTATTTATTTTAACTCTCAGAATATGCGATTTTTTACTGTGTTGCGTAGTAGGTACCTATATTATACATAATATATTTTTATATTAACTTAAATTTAAAAACAACATAAAGCGTTAAATGAATTTCGTACTAACATCAGATAAGCGTTGCTCGGTGAAATATTAAATCGTGTGATCTTTTATTAAATAGCTCGACAGTACACTCAAATAGTTACAATAACGCTATAATTTCGCTGATAATCAAATCATTTAAACTATTTTAGCTCTTCCTTCATTTGCTGTAGATGTTAGTTTTGCATGAATAATATTATTTGAGTGGAGCGTTTTGTTAAGTAGTAGTATACCCTACTGAGATTAAGTAAATTGTATTATAGAACGTAGAGTTGTTTAATAGAGTTTTATTAGACGTGAATCGTGGGTGTTGATTAATGGATTAGTTGTATTAGGTTCCGGATAAAACACGGATAATGTGAATTGAGATTTTAATATAAGAAATTAATGTTTATTCGGTATTACTGTATTTATTACTATTTTAGAGGTACTTACGATAACAGCTTTGTTTGGTAAAATTATTATTTTTGCTTTATTTTAGAAAACTTTTATTAATAGAAAAAACCAGAGAGGTATTTTACCTCTCTGTAATAATATATATTTACAATCCATTCAGGTTTGTAAATAAAATTATGAAATATGAATAAATAAGTAAATAATTAATTGACCAACAAAACGACTAAACGGGCACTAACAGACAGACAGACAGACAAAAATTGTAAAAAAATGTTGTTTTGGTATATGTACCTTGTATACATTCAAATGCACTTAGTAAAAAGCGGTTATTTTAATATTACAAACAGACACTCCAATTTTATTTATTTATTTAATTTAATTATGTATGTATGTATGTATGTATGTATGTATGTATGTATGTATGTATGTATGTATGTATGTATGTATGTACGTATGTATGTATGTATGTATGTATGTATGTATGTATGTATAGATGTATAGATTATGAGCCTTATTTTTCGTGTCCGTGAACCATGTCTAGGTATTTGTGCGTTGCTTAAGCTTGTTTGTATGGAGTTATCTTCCTGTGTGTTTATCTTTTATTGGCATCAATATCGATATTGATCGAGTGAACTGCATCAATTCTCTTAAAGCGTCGGCAACGTAATCAAACCATCTCATTAAGGCGCCATTAATCTTTAGGAATCACTTTAACAAGTCGCTCAGATTAGCCTCCCGCCCGAAAAGCTCGTAAAAAACCCACGGTCGTTAGCAAAAGGCGGTAACCCTTTTATGGGTGAAAAATAAATATCGAATAACATAAATTGCTGAACGCACAACACTTTTATACTGGCGACTTACACACGTTTCACCTGATGTGTTTGTATATTTTTAAAAATAGAGTTAGTGCTTGCAACTGTCACAAATTAGGAATATTTTTATCTCATCCCTGGATAAATTTTATTGTAACCAACCTTAATGTCATCTATTTGACGTTGTTTGTAGCTTAGGTGTGTGCGAACTGCACTGGTTATTACCTTATTATGAAGGAAAGTGACGACTTCATTATGAAAGGAATTTGTTTTTGATCTGAAACATCTTTACGCGAGGGGTAAACCTGATTTTAGACTTGGCGATCGTGGCGACGCATTTCAATGTTTCACATCTGTCAGCCGTCCCATGACAGCTGTTCTTTTTTTTCTTTTGGTTAGGACCATGGAAAATAGAGAGAAGGAATGTCATCTCTGTATATGAAAAGTGTCCGTAAAAACACGTAAAATTACGGGTGGCGCTGCGGTGCTGTTGGCGGACACTAGCGGCACTAGGCATAACTCAGCAAACTTCACTCCGTCTACAACAGCTACGTTCATGGTTCGCTATTTGTATCACACTAGCGCCATTCAGACATGGCCATTACTGGAACCTCTATTTTCTGTAAACAGCTGGACACTTTTTGAACTTTCCCTTCATATGAGATGGCCCTCCTTCTATCTCAATGCTCCATGGTCAGGACTCAGCAGATGAATGTAAATGCCAAACGTCGTAGAGCCAACACTTTCTTTATTACTTCGTCTCTTTCTTGGCTGGCAATGCATCGCTGTCTTTAGCGTCAGGTTCTAATGTCCTTAGACAACGGTGACCACCATCAGCATGAGGTATGACCATCAGTTACCTAACCTTAGGTAGGTTAGTACCGTTTGTCAGCTGTTTGCTAATAAACACTTTTAATTTAACGACGATTTAACACCGCTAATATAAAAGAATATTGATGAAACATTCGGTTTTCGATATGACCCTTTGTCGCGGTTTTCAAACCTTACTTTGATCGTTAAAATTCCGAACAGTGTGGATTAAATGTAATCTTTTAGTAATATTTCGGTTTGGATGTGATTTATTCAGAATCGGCTCGTGCGCGAATTATTAAATTGAAATTTATTTTGTCAAATAATATTTTGATTAATACGCTGACAACGCAGCCACTGTTAAATCAGGATTATCGACCGAGGACACATGTTTATTTTGAATCATTTATATTTGATGACAGTTCATTAGCAAACAATATTGGGCTTCATTGGGCTGAAGCGCGCATAGCCCGGCGGCTTGTGTCGCTCGTCGACTGAGTTAAATAATAGCGGGCACATTTTTGAAGTTATACTTTTTTAGGCGCGTTATGAAAAAATGATAAGAGTGAAATTTTAAGATTTGTAACACAAAAGTAACAGGATGAAGTTACCCGCAAAAAGATGCGCGCGCATCAGTGTGAAGTTGCCCGCAAAAAGCTATCAAAATACACTATATTCACATTCGAATCAGAATTTACATAAGCACTGTGTTGCCTAGCAACCACAAACAAACAGGTGCATGAAACTTTTGGTCGTATAAAGTGCGTTTGAACTAAATCTGGAGTTCGCAAGTCGCGTTCCGTTCCACTCTTCATAATTTAATTTCTTTTTAAACATAATATTTATTTTGCAAAAGTTTAAAATAACACGGAATAGTTACGTATAAAATCGATATAGACTGTTTTAAAATACATAAACATAAATATAAAATGTTATTCGGCTTTGTTTAATAAAATTTAACTTATAAATAATTTTATGCTCATGCATATTGAGTGGAATGAAATATCTGTATAATCTGTACAGTGCCATCTCTCAAGAACTTATTTGTGACGTGGCGAAAATTGGAACTAATGCCATCCCATTCATAAATTACTACTATGCGCACTATGATTGGTCCAATGCGTCCAGCAGCGCCCTCCTTATAGTCACAGATAAGTTGATTTCACTGTATTTCGAAATATAATACGACCAAGTTGCAAAGCATGTAAGCGCCATTATAGCTGTGAGGTTTTCGTAGTCATTTCTATTTATAGTCATAGGTAGGCCGGCCTCAAAACAATAAGTTTATACAAAGGTTTGAAGTCGCTTCACGAAATTAAGGATGTGCGAGCGTGAGTTATTCATGATGAAAATTGTTTTAAGATGTTGGTTTTTACGTCGTTTTCTCTTAGTGTGTTGTTGTTATAGGTCAATATTAAAATAATGAAGTTGTCACAAACGTTATAATGATTATATCGTTCTTTAATAGTTATTTGGTGTGCGAAATACAAATCAGTTTGTGAAAACCCTATAAAGGAATTTTAATGATTTGTTGACAAGAATTATGATACGAGTTTGACTCAAGTATAGAAAAATATAGAACCTCTATTAGTCATGTATTATTTATTGATATACATTAAAGTATTATTATCCGAATATTGTTTTTTTATATAGTTTTTTTTTTAATTTGTGGAGTATGCTCTAGGTGTCCTCATTATGAGGAGAGGCCCGTATTCAGTGAGCCATTGAGTACCTAATTGAATCCACAGGTAAATCTACTTCATAAATGGTAAGAATCTATATCTTACGATTCACCTTTGCATACTACCATACGTAAGCTTGTTCAATATACGTAAAATATCAGTGGCAGAACGTCCCACACAAGTACGGAACCATATTAGCGGCCCCTTGCCGCTTGATTACAGCGGCTACCTGCACTCGGTCACACTTCGTTACTAAATGCGGACTGACTCCCAAATTTGAATTACGACCGCTTTCAAAACACCGACGCTTTGTTGTTGGTATTTTTGCACCATGTGTTACTTTGCTGACTTTTTATACGTAGTTTGTATGTGTGTTCTTGTATGTACCTATGTAAAAAAGCATAATCATTTTTAATAATTTGTGATAAATATGAATGTGAATAGCTCATAGCCCGGCGGCTTGCGTCGATCATATGTGATCGACATAGTTAAGCAACAGCGGGCGCGGAAAGTATAGTTATTAAAAGTAATCGAAGTGGAATGCAAAATTCGACGAGGAATTTTGGTTTAATTACCGAAGATTTCACCCTGGGTATTTTTTCATACAAAATCCTAATAATATTATAAATGTGAAAGTTTTTCACGCATACACTAATGAACGGATTTTCATAAAATTTAGCACGCAGCTAGACCATGATCTGGATCTGATACTTCTGATTCTGGAATTGGACATGGGATACTTTTTATCTCGGAAAACGCAGACAAAGACGCGTTCAGAGTAGTTCATAAACTTCTGCTATCCAAATCCAACTAAACTCACTTCATTGTTCAAGAAATCGATCGACTAGGCGCTTCATACGACGGATATGGGTCGGGTCACCTTAAATCCCTTAAATCCCTTTTCTCCATAAATCCTAACAACCGCATCAAATTTGCCGCTGAAACAAAAAGCAGCAGGATATCCTAACCACGGCTTGTTCGCTTCATTTGAAGTCGGCACTGTTAAATCCCGCAGATGATCCTAGGGGCGTTCCGAGTAACTGACCTATGACGCTTGGCGCCGGGTTTTTTCACGTCTGCCTCAGATACAATATTGAGGCTGGTGCCAATATCCTATTAATAAGGATTTCCTTATTTTAAATGTGAAAGTTAGTGAGGAAGTATAAATTTTCGTTACTCATTCAAATACGACTGAACGGATTTTCATGAAATTTTGCACACAGAAAAATTGTAGTCCCATCACAAAAAAAAATTACTTTTACTTATTTGCAGTTGTTAAATTAATCGCGACTTATGTCGCAGTAAGGTGACGATAGTTTTCCAGTTAAGTTTGTTAGTCACTTCAGTTTATAGAGCAATGTTCCACAAGTTTCAACGGAATCCTCGGTACGCGAGTCCGATTCGCACTTGGCGGATTTTTTTTTTATTTACAAATTTAATTCCGCCGATTACCTAAACGATTCTTATCTTTTATATCGAATAGCGATACAAAGTATCAATTTAATTATGTTAATTAAATTGTTGAACTATTGTTCTGAGTAAGGCAGCTGATGAATAATATTAGCAAAACCATAATTTTTACTATACCTACACATATACTATGTTTAATAATGCCTAATTATATTCATGTGCAATTAATCTCGCTAAAACGTCCTCCAGATTTTTTTTGGTTAATCACTGCAATTGACAACAATTACTTGCAATAGAATAATAAATAAATAATAATGCTTACACACTCATACCCCCGCAGTAGGTTTTTACCTGTGTCGCGGGTGGCATGGACTACACATATTATTATAACACATCACAATAACACCCATGACCCGAGTACAAATATTTATTTCTCATACAAATATTTGTCCCGGCCGGGAATCGAACCCAGGACCCCTCACTTCGCAGGCAGGGTCGTTACAAACTAGGCTACAGGCTACTAAACTGAACATACGGACAACTTCTTGGCATTATTGTTGGATCTACCATTATGATTTATGGTTGATGTATTCAGCTTCGATCTACAATAAATATTTTTAGTGTTTTTAGTGCCTACTTTCTACCGTATTTTGAGGAAAAAAATTAATAGAAAATAACCGAAATCAAATTTAATGTACCGTATGTATTAGGAATCTACCGTATTTCACGGAAGAATACCGAATAGTTTATGGCTCCGGGCGCTCCGGCAGCACTGACTCTTTACCACCACTGAGGTAGATGACATCACCAATGCATTGTCAATCTGACGTGAGTGATCTAAGGCTATAATTAGTATTCTTCATCTTTCATTTTGTAAAATATCAACAACTGAAACAACGAGTTACATTTCCTAGTGAGAGGTTGTGAGTGAACGTTATGTATCTATACTAATACTAATATATGAAGAGGAAAGATTTGATTTTTTGTTTGCATTGAATAGGCTCCGAAACTACTGAACCGATTTGAAAAATTATTTCACTGTTGGGAAGCTACACTATCCCCGAGTAACATAGGCTATATTATATTAAAAAAAATTAGGGATCCTTAATAGAACTCCAATAATGTAACCCAAGGTGTAAAAAAATAAGAAAACCGAAGCAAAGCGAGGGTGGTTACTCGTTTATTAATTAATTTATATTAGGTAGGACCTACTCTTACAACAAAACTAAAAATAACCCAACAGTCATTAAGTCAAAATAATTTACACACATGAATAAAACATCGGCCCGAAGTTCATCGATAATTCTCTAAAAGTTTTTGCCGGCGTTAATTTTTTGTCTCGTCGTATGGAAATTTGTTGAGAAGTGTCAAGATACAATAACGGGTAATTAGCGACGGGACACATTTTTGTAATTATGGCTGTCTTTTTTTGCTTCCCTGTCATAATCATAATTTATGAGCATGGTATTAGGTTATGTAAGTAGAAACATTTCGTATGCTGACCGGGATTTCAAATTGAATAGTTATCATTTTGCAGTTTTTAATGGACGAGATTTGTATTGCTTAATAAGTTGGTTCCAATTTAGAATATGTTGTGCAATTACCTACACCTAATTAATTTAATATTGTCTGTGATATAGGTAATCTACTCTGTAGAGTTTTCCCCTTTCTTTATACTCTGTGCGATTTGTACTATGTATTTTCCGTAGCATGAACAAATTTAATATTATTTTTTCACAATAGAAATATGATAGTAAAACTTTATCAAAAAACTTTATTATTAAAAATTACTTTTCAATGTCGATTATTTAGTAAAGAAGAGTTTTTAAACTTTTGGGAAGAGCTTCTGAATTGGTATTTTTGTACGCCATAATATTGTAATATAGGTACATGAATGTGACACTACTTGAATCTACTTCGGAGCTTTGCACCATGAACAATATATTTTGATATTCTACAGAAACACCTATTTATTACACCTCAACAATATCAAATGTATTTTATATCTATTAATAAAATAAATATCTACGCTAATCCCCTCGAATTGGCCGATATTTTATTTCATTGAATGAATACTTTAATAGTCCCTTCTTCAATGGCGGTCATTAAAATCAAATCCGGTAATAAATGTACAAGGAGTCGTTATAAAAACTATTGTTATGTAACGTTTAGTGCGCAGAGTTATTTGTAATAAATTATAGAATAATTCGGGAGAGCAACAAATAAATCCTTAATAAGGTGTCGTTAAACTTTATTATTTAGTAACTGACTCCACTTATGGTATCATTTTTTCCCCTACATCTGTTGGCTTTTGAATAGCAGCGGTAAATTTACAGATGAGACATTTAATTTTTGATGCGATAAGTAATAGTCCATTTTAATACTAGTTACGAAGTAACGAAGTAACAATGTGCACGCTAATCAGGTTCTACGTCACCTTTCCATTCCTAGGTCTGCTGGAAGAGATTTCTGATAGAAATAAGCAGTACCTACCTTTGTACAAAGTTTCTTTTACTATGTGTTATAATATGTATAATCTATTTGTGTACAAGAATTGTTAAATAAATAAATAGCGTACTTTGTGCGCTATTGTAATTATGTTTCGGAAAAAAATATAATTATGCAGTAAATTATTTTAACAAATTCTCTTCGAACAATTTGACCATTGCCAAGAAAGTCGCTATCATCAAGATTTTTAGTTTATAAGCTTCTACCAGTAACATCAATACATTAAGCATTATATTTTAACTTTAGGAGGTAGGTAGGTAAAGATGGATGTTGCAGAGCAGTTAAATGATTTAAATAAAATAAATATTTTTTAACATAAAATAATTTCAAAGTAATTAAAGCAATACTCGTAGTAGTTTTTATTTTATTTTAAAAACCAGTTTATAATGATGCGGTGCTGTGCCTTTATCCATTAAGTTTTATCTGTCTTTCCACCGCATACTGTGTGCTCTGACAATATTTATAGTTGATAGTACTTTATAGCCTCTATTGCTACCGTGGAGTCAAGAGATTATTATAATATGATACCCACTTTTTATTGTCGCCAGTATAGAATCATTATTTGAATGTATATTGTAAAGACCACCTGAATGACGGGTTTCAATTAAACGCAAGTATAAAATAAATATATTTTTAGTTATCTATTTGTAAAATATAACAACATAATCGCAAGTATCTATAAATTATAATCATGATCGATCAGAAAATGGCCGCCTCCTAGGGTCACCTAGCCTAGTGGGAGATCTCATTTGCTAAACTAGTATAGTATAAGCCCTGGCGTGGATTGGGTGTATACCATTATTAAGTCAAAGCCTTGCACGTTGTGCAAGGTAATATGAACGTCACCGGGTTCTATGTATACCATCGAATTGTATGTGGTGGATAACGACCGTCTTCCTAAAATCCACTGTTTTTTCATAGCAACGAATTAAATGGCCTATTGAAAATGGATATTTACATAATATTTAAATAACTTGACAAGTGCGCTTGGAGCTTTGAGCTCTTACACTTGGAGAGGGTTCCGTACGTTGATTATGTATTTACCGTTATTTTTATATTTTACTTATTTTTGCTCTTTTTTAAGACCACAGACTTGTCATAGGTTTTCCTGTAATAGGTATATAACTAAAGAACTATTTTATAAAAATTCTAGTCTCAGTAGTTACGGAGAAAAGGGGGGGGGGGGGGCAATGGTCAATTTTCGTCTTAAATTTTTGTTCTTTCCTGAATAATTATAAAACTATCCATTGTAGAACTATAGCAAAAATATATTTGAGATCCTTGCAACAAGCCCTTTCATTTAATATGGCATACGATACGGTTCGCAAAACAGTTCTTATTTAATTTTGATTTTGTTATTTTTTTTTCCAAAATTCATTTATTTTCTTTATACCTTCTTCTTTAGGTCACAAAATAGCACATTAGAACCAAATTTCAACACATTTGGTCCAGTAGTTTCGGGAACAATGGACTGTGAAGGGCGGTCGCCCAGACACAAGTGATCATACTATAAGGGTTCCGTTTTTCGTTTTTTTCGTTCAGAACCCTAAAAATTACCTTTTCCAAAAATTACGCAAAATTTGAACTTGATGCCATTTTCGTGGTAAAGTCTTGTTAAAAAGGCTTTTTGACACTCAATAAAAATAGAGACGTTATAACTATTCAATGTCGATCAATATCTCAAAAACAAGTTAATAGTTTAAAAACGAAATACATTGTTTATTAGTTTCAATCTAGTACAACAATTTGTTCATGTACCTACTGCTAATGTCGAGGAATTCCCTCGTCTGGAGGGAACCTCTGAACCTAAGTGTAGAGTCAGGTCATGCTCATAAAAAATGCATTGTCATCAGAACTAAAGCAATATGAAAAATGTTAACTTTTGAGGATCACAGGAACTCGGTCTAATTAATCTTGTAGGGATTGACGATCTGTAGCCTAGTTGGTAGCGACCCTGCCTGCGAAGCGATGGGCGGGTTCGATTCCCGGCCGGGGCAGGTATTTATGTGAAAGATAAATATTTGTACTCGGGTCATGGGTGTCATTGTGATGTGTTATGTGTATCGTCCATGCCACCCGCGATACAGGTAATAACCTACTGCGGGGGTATGAGTGTGTTAGCGTTTATTATTATTATTTGACCCACGCAAACAGTGTAAGCTAAATAAAACCGTTTAATAATAAAAATGTAGAGCCCATAGTTTGCTTGTTTCAAACACATTATTAAAACTTTAATTGGACCACACTTTTTAGGGTTCCGTAGCCGAATGGCAAAAAACGGAACCCTTATAGATTCGTCATGTCTGTCTGTCTGTCTGTCTGTCCGTCCGTATGTCACAGCCACTTTTTTCCGAAACTATAAGAGCTATACTGTTGAAACTTGGTAAGTAGATGTATTCTGTGAACCGCATTAAGATTTTCACACAAAAATAGAAAGAAAACAATAAATTTTGGGGGTTCCCCATACTTAGAACTGAAACTCAAAAATGTTTTTTTCATCAAACCCATACGTGTGGGATATCTATGGATAGGTCTTCAAAAATGATATTGAGGTTTCTAATATATTTTTTTTTTTAACTGAATAGTTTGCGCGAGAGATACTTCCAAAGTGGTAAAATGTGTGTCCCCCCCCCCCTGTAACTTCTAAAATAAGAGAATGATAAAACTAAAAAAAATATATGATGTACACTACCATGCAAACTTCCAACGAAAATTGGTTTGAACGAGATCTAGTAAGTAGTTTTTTTAATACGTCATAAATCGTAAACCACAAAAAACATTGATCAAAGTTACAACGAACTAAAAGAACTTTTATATTATGTTACTTGCTGCTACGGAACCCTTCATGGGCGAGTCCGACTCGCACTTGGCCGCTTTTTCGATAATTAGTCAAGTTGGACAGTGAATATTGTAGATGTCATATTATGCCCTATTAAAACTATTTTATTACAATATTTGCTGAAAATTTAGATCAGCCTATATAACGCCTATGCATGGTGTGAATACACAAGCAGATGACAATGGCGGCGATCACTTACTATCCTATAGCCCATAACCACACCCATAGCCCATCGTTCTAGCCCAAAAAAATATTAAATGTCTATTTTCTCCAGCACAAAACGCAAATAGACTTATAATACTACGAATGCTCATTATTCGCTCATCATTGCAAAATTATTCACAAAGGACTTAGAAATGCGATGTAAAATGAAGTTTAATTGTAGTAAAGCGGTATGAAATCATGAATGGGGTTATAAGTAAAGGATTTTACAATAACTACTTCACTGAATGAAAGGTGACAGTCATCATGGATCAAACGGACTAAAGTATCAAGAATCATTAGCAAACACTCGGTTATCACAGAGACATGCCGACGCCTGAAAGAATACAATCTATTTTAAACCTTAACACGTATCCTGAAGCTTCAAATTAAAGTATCAAACGAAATCTTAACCGTGTAACTCGTTCAGTACAACTGTTAAATACGAAATTTGAAATATAATTAATCTTTCAATTGTATCATTAGCCGAATACAGTCGTGTTTACTCGTGCAACATCGACTCACTTCATTTTCTCTCCCTTTAAGTCTCATTTTAATGATTAATGATTGGATGAAATTAATGATTAATGATTCGGGTTACCGATGAAAGGATCGTCTACCATGTGTCGAGACGTAGATCGCTACAAATGTCAGATGTTTGGATTCTTCACAAATTCTAGGAGTCATTCATAACCAGTTATTGATGGTTGTAAAGTTATACGGTAGACTATTAACTAACGTTTTTAAATTCGATTTTACTGAGATGAATGATAATTCATGGCAGTTGTAAGACTAAAATTAATGTTTATTAGAATTATTGGATGTTATTAATAAAACGCTTAAAAAACGCTTACCTACACACTCATAACCCCGCAGTAGGTAGGTATGCCCCGCAGCAGGCAGCGTGGCCACCAACTAGGCTACCTATGTATGACCCACATATTTCTGTTATTTTTACGATATCTAAAGCGTCAGTTACTACCACACAATCCAAATTTAATCACGTCATCTGGGGGCATGGCAGTGCCCTCGCCAAGTCGAGCAAAAAAGCTGCACGGCCGTACCATCCTTTTCTCGAAGCAATTCAGGCCATTTTCGACCCCCTATAACTTCGTTGTGGATAAAGCTAGAAGCCTGAATTTTTAATAACTAAGCAGGCATTGTATAAACACGGTATATTTCAAAGTAGTTTAAGAATTATAACTAGTCAAAATTTCTTAATTTCGTCACTCACTGACTGACTGATCGATCATCAAAACTCTAAGGCACTTCTAGCAGACATAGAAGCTTCAAATTTGGAACACAAGTGGTGTTTAGTGTATAGATCAAGGAAAAACTAAAATATTTTGCAATTTCGATCCAGTTTTCTAGATACACCAGCTGCATAAATAACTTTGTAATCCCATATAAATATATAGGATTACAAAGTTACATTTGCAGTTAATGAATCAGTGTACCTTTATATAATATAATGGAATAATAGGTGTAGATAGGTACCTACTTATAATTATGTTCAAAGGTAACTTGTAAAAGGAAAAAAGTTGAACTATCTACAAAAAGAAATGAGATGCCATCAAAAACATAACTTGTAAAAAAAACCAAGTCTCGCAACTCAGTTCTTCTACCGTACAAAGTTGTGAGATCCATGTAATACCAAATCGGTTAATTTATTCAGTTCCTACTTAAGGGTCCTTCTGTCTTAATTAATTAATAATTACGGAATTAGCTAACCTAACAAGTAACAACATCTTATAGTGACCATAATATTATCATTATTAAAAATCTTTTATGTTTTAAATAAATAGATTGACTTGGCAATCGCACTAAACAATCAAATTTAATATAATATGTAGGTATTACTTGTGAGATACATTGTGTTTTCATGCGATGGTCAAGTCGATCTATTTATTTAAAACATAAAAGATTTTTAATATTGATAATATGGTCACTATAAGATGTTCAACTGTTACTTGTTAGGTTAGCTAATTACGTAATAACTTAAGACAGAAGGACCCTTAAGTAGGAACTGAATAAATTAACCGACTTGGATCTCACAACTTTTTACGGTAGGAGAACTGAGTTGCAAGACTAAATTTTTTTTACAAGTTATGTTTTTGATGGCATGTTATTATTTTCAATAAAAACTAGTAATTATATTATAATAAAAATATTGCATATACTTAGAAACATTTCTACGAGTACAAAGGTACATACACATAGGTACATCAAAAACTACTACGTATAGGTACTTTTTATTCCGAAGTTTACAAGATAGTAGGAAATTTCAAGGTATGAACATGGTTGCTACTTTCGTTGCTATGGTAACCGTTGCTGCGATAATTTTGAGCCACATCAAAGGCTGGCTTTAGCTATACATACACTAGGTACTTACCTTATAGGACTATTACTAGTATCTACAGGTGGAACAAAATTACAATTGACTGTCCACAGAACCCCTTAGTAAGTTGACAAACCCCGCAACTCAGATTCACTAACGGTTACTTTAATCGCTCCTTACTAAAGAATCACTATACAAATTCTGTACTAAGTAGCGATTTAAGTAACCATTAGTAACTTTGAGTTGGGGCGAAAAATCACTACAGCGATACCATAATTCATGTTGCTATTTCAAACTCCAATCTTAACTTTTAGAGGACAACCCTACCCAATCGTAGTAAACTAACAGCCAAATCGCATCAAGCAATATTACGTAAATGTACGTATGAAAACATATTTTAATATTAACCCCTGCTAGGGTCGGTCCCCGCGCGGTAAACGCGTTTAGTCGGTATTAAATTCGATATTTTTCCATATCATTGTACGGATGCTGCGAGGGAGAAGGGACGGCGTTATGCAATGTAGAAACGCGCTGAGTTGCTAAGGAGGACAATTATTTACTTACTAACTTACTGACTCTGATGGAATCGCTGTTTTTAACCGACTTCAAAAAAGCAGGAGGTATTAAATTCGACTGTATTTTTTTTATGTTTGTTAACTCAGAACTTTCGACTGGGTGAACCCATTTTGATGATTCTTTTTTTAATCGAAAGCTGCTGTCATGTAGTTCTGCTTAAATTTGAGCGAGATCTGATGCCATGCCATGATAGCCACTTCGCTCCAGGTGGATCGTCAGCTTTTTCGTCAGCTATCTCAGCAGTTGTCTCACTAATGCATTATGCGATCCTTGCACCGGGTAAGCCCTGCTTAGCTCGGTTTAACTCAAACTGAGCCAATAACCGGGGTCGCATTCATAATAATATATTGATATTTAAATTCATTAATACATTTCCCGAGTTACGTGTTCCGCCGCGGGAGATTTAGTTCTGTTTTTAATTTCCTTTATGAATAAAAATAGCTATTTGTTTAATGTGTTTTATGACTATGGAATTATTAATTAATTAATGTACGTTTTTATTTTGTCATTATATTTAGGGATGTATATAAAATAGTGAACCAGGACATTTTTCAGGTAGGGTACTATGTACGTATTTTGGAAGTAGGTAGTATGTAGCCCGATTAAAGGCAATATTTTAGTAAATTGACAAAACTACACTCCAAAGGCATCAGCCTAAAATATCTAACAATTAGTCATGTGATGTTCTTAATAATCCAAATAGGTACCTAATTAATATCTGTTATATACATACTAAGACAACAATAGGTGGAGAATTATATTTATTTTATTTAAATAATAATAATCTTGCGACCCTAGACAGAGTGTTAAGACAATGCTTTACTTTAATTCGTTACATAAATCAATTAAACTAAAGTTTGAATTTATCAGCAAAACAACAACTACTTCTAAACATCGACCCCAATTGTCGTAATAAGATTCAAACTAAACAATTTATTCAATAAATTCTCAGTCGTTCGTAATTGTCGAATCATTCACTGAGCATTTGTCCTTTCGACCCGGCCACTTTATTTATGTGCGTTTATGAAACTAAATAAATACACAATCAGTGTATGGGAGTGCGGGCAATAGGGTATTGTATGGGGTGCCAAAGTACCCCATAAACGCTCCCACAATAATGCGTGATCGAGCGATTTAAATCGACTTGGCGTTTGTGTGCGTTTTTATTGAGTGTAATGGTTTTGTGTGAGATGAAAAGGGGAACTGGGAAGCCTTATTAAAGAAATATAGCGTAACCGATTAAATTCTAATTCAATCAGTTTGCTGTATTCGTAGTCCTTATAGAGAGAGAGACTTGCTCTGCAGTCGAAATCCGACCGTAATTCAATCTCTTAAAAGGTTATTTAATTGACTCAGGCAAAGATATTTTACCATAGATATGTTATGTCCATACATTTCGAGGTTTAGTTTTCGATCCGCGATGACATGTCATAATTGTCAAAGCATAACATAGAATAGTCAGGCAGAAGGGAATAAAAGAAATAGTACCGATTAGGCATAATATTATTATTGTAATTTAACATTTTGAAATTATATTGCAAAAACAAATAACTTAAAGTATGTAATTATACAATAATTAAAAATGGCGCGATTACGATATCTCTGGCGCCTTTATTTAAGTGTGGATTACACAAATTTGGCCCGTAAAAGACACTTTTATAAGAATAAAAAAAACGCGATTTGGGCTTTGTTTAGAACATTCAGTACATTTTACAAGTTATTTGGGATAAACTTTCGAAAAAATTACAAAGTTACATTAGTTGCACTTTTACGGGAGAGAATCTAACGGTTTTTGATTCACCAACAGGCTTCCGAACGTCAAAGAAATGGATACTGTACGTTTACAGTGTGTTTACAACAATGTAAGGTTTATTTTAAAATAATTTAAAAATTGGATTGAAAAAATACATGTGTTAGATTTATTTTTATTTTGAATCCTTTCTCCAACCCTCGTGTAATAAGGAAGTGGCATGAAAATAGTTCTAGTTATCCAGGATTTAACCAACATGCTTTAGAAGATTTAAAAAAGATTAAATTGCAGGAAAAGAACATTGTTTACACTTATTACTGATAAAATAACTCTTATAGCGTAGGCATTGGCTTCACTGTAAAATTTTTGAACTATGCTTACCCAATAACATAAAAGTAGCTCATCACTTGGAAATCTAGGAAAATTTAAAATAATGAAAGATAAAAGGATATTTAACGTTTTTATTTTACAAACAATCTAAAACATTCATTCTTAATTCAATCTAAAACAATCATTATATAAAGATTTCATTTGGTTCAATTTACGAAATATCTTCACTACCTAATTTCACTTCTGCCATATTAGTCTATGACGAATAGCATGTGCCATATTACATTTTTTATTTTAATCAATTTTAAAAGAAATATTCTATATTAGTAACAAAATTTAACATAACGTTTTATGTATTTACCTATGGTATGTAACTATATCATTATTATTCAATTTGGAGAAATGATTTTTGCAAAATCTCAAAACACAACTCGGCATTTTTGTGACAACTATAGACAGCCTCACTCAAAGGCAGCTATCAACTGTCTACAATGAAATCACTACACTTGACCAGATTCGACTGACTTAATTTCAACGCCCTCTCGGCATATCTACCTCCCTATACATACAACATCATTGGACTCAGGGTTCCAACTGACACTGACGATTCACTGTCGGTTAATTAAAACTACGGAACCCTACATTGCGCATGGCCTGACACCACGGACGTAAAAAAAGAACGGACGTAACCTTGTCTAATCGAGAGTGAAGCTGACAGCTCGCTTACCATGTGTGCGTAATTTTGTAATTTTTGATTCGCGATGGTGTCAGTGTCATATCAGGATGGTGTCAATGTGTGGGTGTGTGTACTTGTACGAATACAGAGTTGGTATTACTATGGGTGCTTCACTGAATTTGTTCTTAGGATTACGTCCGTGCCTGACACTAATAAATATTAGGTATCTCGGGATATAAAGAACTTATTATCCCGAAAAACGCAGACAAAGCTGCGGGCACAGCTCTACTATTACAATATCACTCGTTCACTCACCGGCATTTATAAAACAATGGCTTTAAAATTATTCTAACAAACAGGATAATTTTATCAACCTAATTATTAAAATTAAAATGCTATTTTCAGTAATTTATCAGGTCGTAAAGCTTGTTATTAAATTCTTTTCCTCTAATTAATTCTAATTAGTAGTTTAGTAGTTTTCTGTACTAGGAGGAAGGATTTTAAACTAAATTAATATTTTATATTTACTTACATATAAAAACAAAATAATTAAATATAAGTAAGTAGTAAGACGGAAAAGAAAAATAATTAAACCCTTTCAAATAAAAGAATTACCCAATTTTGTTGATACTTAAATGGTGTTGATCTAATGTATTGTATATGTACATGTACTATATGTACATTAAAACAAAAATACACGAATTGAAAACCTAGGAGGATCTTAATTACGAAATATTTTAAAAAGCGGCCAAGTGCGAGTCGGACTCGCCCATGAAGGGTTCCGTAGCAGCAAGTAACATAATATAAAAGTTCTTGTAGTTCGTTGTAACTTTGATCAATGTTTTTTGCAGTTTACGATTTATGACATATTAAAAAAAACTACTTACTAGATCTCATTCAAACCAATTTTCGTTGGAAGTTTGCTTGGTAATGTACATCATATATTTTTTTTAGTTTTATCATTCCCTTATTTTAGAAGTTACAGGCGGGGGGGGACACACAATTTACCACTTAGGAAGTGTCTCTCGCGCAAACTATTCAGTTTAGAAAAAAATGATATTAGAAACCTCAATATCATTTTTGAGTTTCAGTTCAAAGTATGGGGAACCCCCAAAATTTATTGTTTTTTTTCTATTTTTGTGTGAAAATCTTAATGCGGTTCACAAAATACATCTACTTACCAAGTTTCAATGGTATAGCTCTTATAGTTTCAGTGGCTGTGACATACGGACGGACAGACAGACAGACAGACAGACAGACAGACAGACAGACAGACAGACAGACAGACAGACATGACGAATCCATAAGGGTTCCGTTTTTTGCCCTTCGGCTACGGAACCCTAAAAATTAATTCAAAATGCAAAATTTAGGAATGGCTTTCAAGTGTTTTGCATTGACTTACAATTTGGCACAGTTCTACAATTCAGTGCTGTCTATAGCAACCGTTATCCTAGCAAATGGACCAATTGAGCTAGCTTACAATAAAAATATATAAACCTACTTACTTCCAAAATAAACAAAAGTGATATCAGGACACAAGCTGTTATAATTTTTTTCTATCAGTTTCCAATATCTACCACCCTGTCGAGGCATTATTTAATTGATTCAAACGCACTGAACGCTCCATGATAAATGTTATCTACAACATTGAAAGCTATCTTCCCGTAAACTGGAATCCCATTGACAACGATCACAGATTCACAAGTGATTGTTTAATGTAGCAGAAGTGAGCAAATTCGTTTTTAAACGGCCATGAGTCGGTCATTAAAACGACTGTGAATGGCTTATCCAGTGCGGCCATTTTTGGAACATAAGGTGACCATGAATTTTGTTTAATATTTCATGTAATAATTTAGGAATAGACAAAAGGAAATGAGCAGTGGTGTATGGTTGTTTCCTTGTTTTTAAACAACTATGGCTGATGTTTTTGTTGAGCTGAACCGATTTTGATGTGAAACATCTTTACGCGAGGGGTAAACCTGATTTTAGACTTGGTGATCGTGGCGACGCATTTCGATGTTTCACATCTGCCAGCCGTGACAGCCATGACAGTTTTTTTAATAAATATCTAAAAGCATTTTTGATAAAGCCATTAGCCACCTTTAAAAGGTAATTAAATCAAAATGAATGCATCCATTTAGTAGCTACTATGGCATCGAAACACCCCTCTTTTTAGCCGGCTTCAAAAAAAGCCGGTGGTTCTCAATTCGGTAGTATTTTTTTCGTTAATAATATGAATGACATAATAATAATAATATCATTGATAATAATTATACCTAATCCTTATGTGAAGCCTTACTCCACCAATCGAGCCGGCTTCAGTCGCCTATTACGACAACCCACTATGCCGGCATGAAATTAAGTCAGATAATTCCTCATCAAAAAGTCTCAAAAATTATCGTCATTATACTCACCAGAGTACAGTCGTCGCATTAAGTAGCGTGCCATAGCCAGCGACAATAGGCGACACTGTCGGTGCACACAATGGCTGCCGAGTGGGGCGATTGTGTTTGGACATGAGGACATCTAGGTTCAAACGCTACTCTATTGCTACTCTGTGCTGTCTGTGCTACAACTGAATATTCTTGGCTTTCACGTGTTTGACTGCGGTTTTGTAATTGATATTTAATTGCATATGTGAATGACGTTTATAGATTTAAACTTTAAAAAATCCTCTGGGGAAACTTTTATCTGTAATAGTGTATTCCTTAGTGTAGTTCCTTGATATTGTCACAAATTTATTAGTAAATTATTCGTCCACCCTACCTAATAAATCTTTATCCTATGTAATTTTCTGCTATTTAGGTTGTCTGGAAAAAATTGCTGATTAAGCAATAAGACCGCCGATTGTATTTTATTTTTATATCTTTTATATTGTGTTGAAATTGGTGAACAATAAAGAATATTTGTGTTTGTAGTGTAAGGTGGATTAAAATATAATAGATAAGACAAATATTGCTGCAAATGTCACATAACATACATACATTAGTACCGTTTTGCCCCGCCACATACTGTCTGTGCGTTTGATCCCAATAATCTCAGAAACGGTTTGGAATGTTTGCAGTAAGCTTGAGTAACATTCAGTATTAATTTAATGTTAATTTAAACGGAAAATTATTTTTTCAATTATTATTATTTTTTCAAGTAAGGGTTATTTGGGTAAGTACTATGGCATAGTTTCCTCAAGCAAGGGATTATTATAATTTATTTATTTTATTTATTTATTTATCATTTATGTACACACAAGAGTTCACAGGACAGTTAGAGAAGGAATACAATGTACAAAGGTACTGCTTATCTCTAGTGAAATTTCTTCCAGCAGACCTGCGACTGGAGAGGTGATAGAAAGGTAGACAGTGCGTGTTCATAAGCGATCAATAGGTACATTATACATACTTATCTCTACAAAATACAAAGTACATATATAATAATATTAATATAATAGATATATATATATATATATATATATATATATATATATATATAAATGAATATGTACAATAAATACATGGATATATACATATAAAATACATACTTTATGAAATTACGTACGAGATATACAATTACGAAGAACGATGATAATAATGAAGTTAAACTAATGATAAGTAGTAGTCTCGGACTTTTCTCTTGAACGAAGTTATCGTTTTCAAGTCTCGGATACTAGGTGGGAGCGAGTTCCAAAGTCTGACTGCATGCACGGAAAAGGAGTGGGAATAATAGGAGCTATTGTGTTGAGGGAATTTAAGGAGGGTTTTCAAATGGGTTCGGCAAGGGGCAAAGGAAGGACGAGCGTATGAAAACCTCTCGCGAAGATAAGTTGGGGATGATGGTGAGTGAAGGATGTTAAAAAGCAAACATAATATCCTAGTGTTTCTACGAGAACGGATTGGGAGCCACTTGAGTTCCTTGCGAAGTTGAGATACATGATCATATTTACTGATTCCGAACACGAAACGAATGCATAGATTTTGCAACCGCTCAAGTTTATTGAGGAGCTCCTCAGTAGCATCCAAGTAGCAGGCGTCAGCGTAATCCAGGATAGGTCGAATTAGGGATTGAGCAAGGGATACTTTAGTTTGAAAGGGCAAGAATCCTTGAAGGCATTTCAGTGTGTGAAAAGAATAATGTACCTTTCGGCTAGTCTCACTGACATGAGCACGCCACGAAAGATTGGAATCAATAGTCACTCCTAAGTCTTTCACGGTATCAGTATAAGGTATCGGAATACCACCTAAAGCAACCGGAGGTAACGAATTGATCTTACTTTGCGCGTACTTACTACCAACAATGATAGCTTGTGATTTGGAAGGGTTAATCACGAGACCATACGATTTTGCCCAATCACTGATACGGTTTAAGTCGCTATTAACCATGTCAATGCCAATACTGGTTTGTTCAGGAGTAAAGTGATGATAAATCTGCAAATCGTCTGCATAGAGGTGGAAGTTAGAATTAATTACAGAAGTGACAGAATTTATAAAAATAGAAAAAAGTAAAGGAGAAAGCACGCTACCCTGAGGCACGCCCGCATTGAGATTGCATGCGTCAGAGAAAGAATCGTCAACTTTGACGCGCTGCGAGCGGCCCCGAAGATAAGAATCAAACCAAGAAATAGCGGAAGGAGAGAGATTAATGGATTGGAGGATGCCTAAGAGAATGTCGAAGTCGACTGATAGAAAAGCGTTACTAAAATCAAGCAGCACTAATAATGTTAACTGCCTATTTTCCATAGCCCACCGTATGTCATCAGTAACCTTGATGAGGGCCGTGACAGTACTGTGGCCAGGACGGAAGCCAGATTGAAAGGGGCTAAGGATGGAATTGGCAGTTAGAAATGAAGAAAGTTGATAGTGGACAATATGCTCAAGAACTTTAGAGAGGAAAGGTAAAATGGAGATGGGTCGGAAGTGTGATGGTAAAGAAGGGGAGGACACTTTAGGAATAGGGACCACATGCGCTTGTTTCCAAGTTGATGGAAATGAACAGGTAGTTAAGGAAGTGTTGAAAATGAGAGTGAGAATAGGAAGGACAAAAGGGAGGATTAGAACTATCATTCTTGAGCATAGATTGTCAGAACCAGTTGAAGCAGAAGAGATCGAGAGAATAGACTTCTTCACACTTTCCTCAGTAACAGGAGTGAAGATAAACGAAGGATAGGTTGGCCTTGATAGATCCGATAGTGTCTGCAGAGTAAGAGACTTGAGACAAGGATCAAAGTTAGCGGGACACTGAGAGAAATACTTATTGTAATCGCTTAAATCAATATCACTGCCCGCAGACGACCGAGATCTACCAATGCCAACAGATTTTAGGAACCTCCAAACATCAGTGGGGCTGCGGTTAATAAGAGAGTCATGGAAGTAGCGTTTTTTTGCTTCTCTACACAGACGATTGCAGAGATTGCGTAACTCTTTAAAGTGCAATAGGTTTCTTTCGGATGGTAAACGTTTGTATCTCCGTTTAGCTTTGTCGCGGAGGCCCATTGCTTGTCTAATACGATCCGTGAGCCATGGCGTGGGGCTGTGCTTCATCTTGATACGACGAAGTGGAGCATGTCGATCGTAAAGCTCGAGAACAGTTTTAGTGAAGCCCTGTACCATGTCATCAATGTTGGAAGTATCAGACACATGTGACCAGTCCTGGGCACGTGCGTCTTCTCGTAATGCGTCCAGGTCAATGCCTCTAAAGCTACGGAGAAGGAGATATTTCGACTTATGTTTAGGGTTTCGAATGCGGTATGAGAGGTGGACTAGATCATGATACGAGAAAGAGGCAGTAATTTGACCATGGGAAACAACGTTACCCGGGGATGAAACAATCATGAGGTCAAGAAGGGAAGGGTTGCAGTTAGGAAAATGGTGGGTTGCAGAGAGGGGTAGAAGTTGAAGATTAAAAGAATTCAACAGAGATGTGAGTCTACAGGCACGGGAGTCATTTTTGATCAAGCACGTGTTGAAATCACCCATAATGATGACATGCTGATATAGTGGGCACAGATCGCTAAGTACCTGATCAAAGTTGTTGAAATAGTCGATAGTTAGATTGGGACTGTAGAAAACTGCAAGCAATATTTTAGAATTATTGACAGTTACCTCGAGAAACAGATACTCTGCAGATTCGGAGTACTCTGAGGGAGACGCACGAACAACCTTAAATGGAAAATCGTCGCGTAAATAGATGGCAACCCCGCCACACCCTTTGCCGGTTCGATCATTACGCACAAGAACAAAACCAGGCAATGCGTACAGGGCGGAGGGAAGAGAAGGTTTGAGAAAAGTCTCTGAGATGAGAAGTGCATCGACAGAGTTGCTGCTAAAGGATGCTAGAAGATCGGAGAAGTGTCGAGGAACACTTTGGACATTTATGTGTGCAATATTCAAGACGTTAGGATGAGCGGTACGTAGGGACGAGAGTCGATCATGCAGTGTAATATTGTCAGAGGAATCGCTATCAGCACTGAGAAAACTGCTCTCCACCGATGAACATGTAAAAAAACTATCGTCAAAATCTAATTCATCCGAAATATCCATAATTTAAATTAAAGTTGACAAATATAAATGTACGTTATGATATAAATTAATAACTTAAAATAAATAAATACAATATATAAAATGTATAAGTAATATATATAGTTAAAATAATGTAAAAAAAAAACAAATATATAATAATATATACATAAATTGCAACTGATACAAAAATAATAATAATGTAAAGGCAACACCTACAAAACCACCGCGCACTGGTGTGGTGGAAAAAATTTATACACTATACTTAAATTATATTTAGTAACTAATACAAAAAAAAAAGAACAGAAATTAATTTACAAGAATATCAGGTAAGGAACGCCAAATTAAATGTGTTTACATTATTCAAATAGGCAGTCACGAGAAAACTGTTCCCACAACGGGTGTCAAGAAATTTAAAATATACTTTATTACAAAAGAACAGAAAAACAATTACAATAGATGTCTATTATAAACACATTCATAGCGACCGCAAATACATATAGAACTTAGTATGTATTTTTAATCGCCAGTAAAGTACTCTTGAGATACAGACAACAGGTTTCAGAACGCACCGCACTAAAGTTTTATTGATTGACACTTGCTTGACTGACAGTAAGCGACACTGACTGTCGTCAATGTCACTGACAAGAATACGAATTATTTGACAATGAAGTACGATCAACCAAGCTATTATATAATATGCGCTATATATTATATAATATAAGCTATTATATAATATAAGCTATTATATTATATTATATAATATACTATATAATTATTATTATTACTATTAATTGACAAAGTATAGTTTAGTAAATCACCTGATATTTTCAGTAGTTGGTAGGTAAATGATTCCATAATTAACACTTAATAAACACTCCATTATTCCTCCCAAACCCCACCATAACTCGGAGCGAATAAGAGGCATTAAATTTGAACAAGTCGGTAATCATACAAACACTTTCAAATACCCCTCAGACTGACAAACATACCTTGACCTCACAACAACCCAGCTTGACCTATTTCAACGTTTAAATTTAAACCTTTAAAGAAACAGGAAGGCCAAGCTTAACTGGTTAGGGTAACACCCCCGTTGGGTACCTATTAAGTGATGGGTAATTTAGGAATACATAAAGTACATAATAGGGTCCTTAACTCGTGGGTAATGAGGTGAAAACTGGGACGTTACGTACCCTCGGCTAATGTTTGAGCGTTTCACGTTTGTGCGAGTTTGATGTGATTCGCTACTACGATTTATGTAGCAATAACGAAGGTAACATGTAGCTATATTCTTGAGTGCTTTAGTTTTACTCTCAGTTGTTGTGACTTATTAATATGCCTAGTGAACGTAATCTTACCTTCAAGGGAGAGTGAAAAAAAGAAAGACAGTACTGGCTCCATACTAGCTCTCAAGCCCCCAGCCGGAACATGACGAGTCGTTTGGCGGCTGAGTTAAGCAATAGGGTGGAAACTATCCAGGCGGACCCAATAGAGATATAATTTTAGAAGGTAATAATCATCGATATACAATCTTATTTTTATATATATCTATATATATATCTTATTTTTACAATTATAATTGATCGAAGGTAATAATGAACTACATATTCAAATCAAAATTAGGTCCTACCTGTTTTTATATTAAGCTTTTAGATTTTCAACCGGTACCGAATTTTAAAACACTATGACTTGAAAATCTGCTTTTATCATTCCTTATTCATATAACACTACTATTTTAATACTTTACAACTTAGGTTAAGGGTCGGATACAAAAATTATTTGACATAAAAACATTTAAAAATATCAAAAATGTCGCCAACTGTAAAGCTGAAAACAAACTGTCGGACGCGGCTTACGGACGCGGCTGAAGGATGTGACGTAATAGGTATCTAGATAATGAATATACACTGAGCTGTGCAAACTATCAGAGGTAAGTCGCGGACGTGACCTTGAGGCACCTTGAGGCGTTCGGACGTCCAAGAACTATCTGGCGCGCTGGATGTTTTTGTCATGTGCACATTATCAGTCGCGGCTGTCAGCCGCGTCCGATCGGACGCGGCTTATAGTATGTTTCCAGCTTAACTATTCTCTTGACAATTTGAAAAACGAACCGACAATGAACCCTTTTAAACGGTTTTTTTCAAACGCATCCAGCAGCGCACGCAAACAGCAAAGCAGATGTTTCAAATGTGATTTTATTACGATTTAATGCCATAAATAATTTGATTAGTCGCGTATTTATCATCATGGGACCATCTCACGGAAAACGTCACGCATTCACCGGAATTTTATTCATGGAATTCTATATAAGACCCCATTGAATGAAGAGGACAGCCGTTTAGAAGCCACTAATGTTATCTAAATATCTTCACGGGGAGTAAGACGTAATTTTTGATATACTTTACCAAGGAACTGAATGTCTCTTATAAAGGACATAACCAAATTGTACCCTATAGCGTTGACTTACGGTCCTGTCAACAAAAACGGTCCCCAAAATAATTTGGTTTTGAAATTTTATTGTTGTTTATGATCGTTTTTTCGCGTCACCTATTGTAAAGCGTGTGATATCAAAAGGTCTTCAAGATGTCCTATGAAAGGGACAAAAGGATTTTGCACGTGGTTGTGAGCACGCGTTCGAATACTCGTAGCTTCCTAGTCGAAGTTTCTTTGTACGTTTTTGTATAAAAAAAAACTCAAGCGATTTTTGATAGGTGCTTGGAATTTATTTACATGAAATTTATAAAGCTGGGCATTTTAATGGAGCTGTGACTCTTTTTGGATTAACACAAATTACTTATAGCAATACCATGTTTAGATACCTTATATACCTAATATTTTAATTTTACTCTGTACAATTATTTTTTACCTACTTGTATTGTGTTTTACTCTATAACTTCGTCGAATTTCGAACATTTCCAGATCAAAGGATTGGGTGATGTTCTTTTTTTTTATTTTGCGTGTTTCGGTGTGAGTGTAGTTAGCCAGAAATAATGCGAGTTTCTCCACTTCCCCAGTTGGCGAGTCGGTGATATCTTTGTTAATACTAACGTCCATGGGCAACGATGATCACTTGCCACAGATTATTTAGATAAATCCACAAGAGTTTAAAAAAATTTTAACAATTGACTCTGCGCTTCACTATCCCAGCACCAAGCTTTAAATAGATAAAACATTGAGTAAACACCGACTTCCAAACAAGTACAATGAGTAATTAGAAAGCAAACAGAATAAGTCAAAACACGAATCAGTTGTCGACCACACACGTAGTACCCTTAAAAGCACAACAGTAAAAGGTGTTAATGCGAAAAGATCGACTGCTTGAAAAAACTGAGCGGGTGTGAGTAGAGTTTGTGATTCGAGGGTTCCGTATAGTATTTTTATGTATACTAAAAGAATTGTGAATAATAGAACATGATTTCAACGTGGTAGTATAATATAATAAATGAAATTTTACAAAAAAATAACCAACTTCAAATAAAATGACAACATCACCGACGGTGTCGAAGTCAATTAAATACGCATTATTAGGAATAACTCATAAACGAAACGAATAAACTACTCGTCGGATCTCGCTCTTTAAATGGGACCACATGACAAATACCTACTAGATTTCGAATATAAATAGCATGATCAAAATCGGAAGGTATACCCAGTAAAAAGTTATGAGGTAAAAAAAATACAGTCGAATTGAGAACCTCCTCCTTTTTTTGAAGATGATTAAAAATAAACAGTTATCGTACATGACCATCTAACCTTCAATGAGGAAGAAAATATTATAAGCAAGAAGAAAACACCACCATAATATTCTTAACCGACGACCTGAAAGAGTCACCGTCGTTCATGGAGATCATTAGAAGGTATCACCAATGTCTTAACCACGAAACAAGAAAGAAAGAATAATTTCAACATCAATCTAGTGTCTATAATAAACGATCTGGGGCTAAGTTTGAAACAGACAATATTACATGCACTCCAGTCGGATTATACGCGAAAGGCCAAATACGCATGATGTGAAACTAATAAAATCTCAAATACCACTCAAGTACCACGGAACCCTAAAACAAAACTTTAAATTCGGTGCTCCAAAACCATAATCTGGTTACATACTGGCGCTTGTTTGTACGAAATTCATACGTTACACTTCCCTATTCTTTATTCGAAAACTGTTACACATTCTTTGTTCAAACAATATTTGTTAAACGTATAATGGACCAAGTAATCTTGGTCCTTGTTTACTTAAATAACCTCTAGGGAAGAGAACGAGGGGTCCTTTTAAAATGGTTTCGCTAAGTGATGCCTAAGTGGGGGACTTTATGTTTGGTTGTTTTAGGAGTGTTTGTTTTCGTGCTTCGAACACGACTGGTCTTAACAAGCTGTTTATTTTTGTCTGTACGACAAAGCGAGGTAACCAATGTCGCTGAGAAGATAAAAGGGTTAGCTAATGCGATAAATAAGCGGTAGTCACTAACTAAAGGAAGTAACTTTGGTTTAAAATTGTTAATCTATCCATCGGAATACTTTGATATGTTTAAAGAAAAATTTTAAATCTAACACCGTGCACAAAATACTTAGTTATTTGGTACTAGTATTCTACCCGCGGCTATGCCCGCATTTTCCAAGATAATAAGTACTCTTTGTCCTATTCCAGACCATGGTCTACCTGTGTGCTAAATTTCGTGAAAATCCGTTCAGTAGTTTTTCCGTGAAAGAGTAACAAACGTCTTCGCAAACTTTCACATAATTCACATTATAATATTAAGGATTCGAAGGATTAGATATTACTTATTTATCGATACCACTGAAGTATAATGTCATAGAATAGACATCTCGAACAAAATGTTTGTCCCCGCCGGGAGGTTATATTTTCAAAATTGAGCCCGCATTCTCCTTTCAAAATCGAACGAATCCATTGGAAATTGAAGCCGAGCGGCGCCAATCCATTGTAACATACATTGTGTTCGCGGTGTCCATTCTATACGCTAGTAATAATACTTCAATTTTTGATGCTTATTTTTTGTATACTTATTCGACAAACGTAGAACCAATCCACCTGTTGATAAGAGTTAACCGTAGCCTATAGCCATCAGTAACACGGAAGTCACTGACGATTCGTTGTTAGTCAAGAAACAAGACGAAGAACAGGAGTACATGCTTATATCTAGCTAAGTATAATTACCAACTACTACTAGATATAATTAGTAATACTAGCTAACTAATAATAAATATTAGTTAGTCTTTGAATTTCCGTTTAGTGAATAACACAATCTATAGATCAAAGACCATGCTGATCATGCGAAGTAATGTTCGGTTTACACGTATTAAGTAGTTAACTAAATTTTAACTAAAAAGTTACTAAATTGCCTGTTTACACGTATCTAACTACTTAATACGTGTAAACCGGACTTAAGTGACCACCGCCACCTATTAAAATTAGGAATAATAAAGGCTCTACTAATGGACTTTCTCACACGAGAGACTGAAACTAGCGTAAGAAACCGCGTAAGAAAATACCCCGTAGTTTGCTAAGATATCAAGAGACCTCAACAGACATCAACGGACATCGGAGGACAAGAAGGTCTCTTTGAAAAAATTCACACTTGCACACCGTATAGGTACTTACATTGACTCTGATAGCCGGAGGACTTTTTTTACAGGGGCTATAGCCTCTATCTACGACGAAAAAATGTTCGCACACAGCACAGCATAGTAGGTACATAATTATAGTATTAACGTTGACACTCTAATATGTAGTCGCATGAATTTTTACAGAGAATAGGTATCTATAACCTCTACGATGAAACTAGGTACCTCATCTACGTTAGTGCCATTGCACATAGGTTTTGTCTTGGCATCAACCCATTGATTTCCACTACTAAGCATCTCCTCTTGAGGAGGCCTAGAGCATACTCCACCACGCTGCTCCAGTACGGATTGGTGGACATTTTGTCTAAGCACGAGTGAACTTTAATTAAATTACAATTACCATTCAACCGCAAGTTTGTCGATAAGTTGCGATTGAAAAAACCAGTGTAAAAATACTTTACGATATTGTAAGAATAGGTATGTAAATAAATAAAGGAGAATAAGGAAAAGTAGCAATTGCGGAATATTAAGGCGGGAAATGTTTTTACGATGACAGCGGTGTGAGGCACGTTTTATTGCCGGACCGCTTTCCTAAAGACCTCTACAGGATGTTGCATAATTGTTTTCGCTATAATTTTTTTTTGATATATTTATATTACATATTTATATCCATAATTTGTCTTTTTTTGAAGTTTTTTAGATCCTTAACAGTTACGACTTGTCGAAAGGGCAGAATTTCGTTTAATTCCCAGCCGAGATCTCGTTAACTATTGTTAGTAAATACTCAGATTTTGGTTCTAAGATACCTGTATGTTAATTGTACATGTAGCTATGTACCTATGTTGTCCACGATAGGAAGTTAGCTTAGTTACGTAGATACCTACTACTTTCAACATTTTTTATTTAAGACACCTAATTTGTGTACGTACCTAGACACCTTCTTAGGTCTAAGAATTAATTAAAACTTCATTGATGACTTTAACAAACGTAGGTAAACCTGCATACATGATTTTATGTTTTTAAGAACTTGCTTACCTTATGGAAAGACGTCACTCATGGGACGTTTATTAACTTTACATTTTATTTAGCTCAGGCAACACCAATAAAAAGTCATCCTGTAGCGCACAGAAAAAAGGCGCTAACTAAAAACTCATTTCGCGCGGAGTAATGGCGGCCGTGCCTCCCCCCCTTCCTCCGAGTTTTAATAAAAAAATATCTCTCATCTCCGCTAAATTGTCCGCTCCACTTGGGAATATGAAAGTCGTTATTTAAAAAGATTGCCCTTTCTCGTATTATTTCGGTATAAATTTCAGTTAAGCCGTTTTCCTACGAGGGCCTCTTGAAGGTATTTGAAGTTTTATGGAGCGCTGGCTTTTAGGGCTTTAACATGTAATTTATATTTTAAATTTTGTTGTTAATTAAAAGTTAGATACAGTTAACTAATGTCGCATTAACTATATTTAATCACGCATTTAAAATTATTCTGACGACCTAAAGCATTCGTTACTTTGAAATATTTTGGATAAAGTTGTTACAGGTCAAAAATCTCTTTAATATCAACAATGAACCATAATAAAGCATGAAATGGGAGCGAGTGAGAGAACAATGTAAAATCGTGCCCCAACTCAGAGTTACTAACGGTTACTTAAATCGCTCCTTAGTAGGTACAGAATTTGAATGGTGATTCTTTACTAAGGAGCGATTTAAGTAACCGGTAGTGACTCTGAGTTGGGAGGTTAGCTAAGCACGGATCTTTTGCGAAATGCTACACAGGTCCAGTAGATAATTCTTAGGTATAATACCTATCTACTTAGGTACTATAGTAGTCAGACATTACTAAGTCTATACCTACATATAACTAAGTCATAGTTATAATACGAATTAATTTAAGATGACATAACTTCTAAATCAAATAATTATCTGGATTCGAATCCCAGTTCTCACAACAACACACTTTCAAATCACTAGGCTATCCACCTCACCATCATAATAAAATTATGTACCTAATACCGAAAGCTTTGCTCAACCTATTTTCATCAAGTGCATGACAACTTCCAAAACAAATAATTAGCAGGATACCTACGAAACCTAATTCTCTCAACACGAGACTTTCAAATCGCAAGCTTTCCTCAACCTATTTTCATCAAGTGCTAATCAATTTAATCACATACCTAACTTAAAAATCAAATGATTTTCACGATACGAATCCAAGTTCTCTCAACAAGAGACTTTCAAATCACAAAGCTACACCTTCATTATATCGTAGACGCTACAGAATTATAAAGTGCCCCATCTGGTACTGATCAAAGGACATAAAGGACATCCCCTACATTATTAGTCTTTTAACGATCCTATCTATCACGAATAAGTAGGAACGAAAGATTACAAAGGGAATTTTCGAAATCAAATCGTTAGCGCCGCGTCACTTAGTGAAGTTAATCGCATTAAATCGATATCGCGAATCTGTGCATTCTTTTCTTTACAGGGGGTATGTTCCCCTATCTCCCCCACATAAGGCTCAAAATCCTATCACATGCCATAAAGGTCTGGGGACCGATTAGTTGGTGTACGCCTGTACGGTCGATTTTAGGTCTTATTTCCTTGTGTTAAGGGTTGTGTTGGTTTACATGTAGCGAGGGTAGTTTCCCCTCTAGCCAATTAACGCGATTTAATTGCGCAGACAGATTAACGTACAGTTTAATGGCAACAGTGTAATGGTGTACGTGTTTGGGTCTTACAGGGTCGCCATTGAAGTCTAAAGTGATTACAAAGCGGTTTATCTAAAGATGAGATGTTTGTTAAAAGGATTGTGTTTTGTTTGTATAGAATTGATGATTATTTTTAATCTGTTCATAATTATTATAGCTGCATCTGTTCTGGCGTTGTGTTAACTTGTCAAACACATACCTAGGTATTGCAAGCACGTGTAAAATTGCACAAACATAAAATTTTAATAAAATAATACCACAACATTCCTCATAGTCTATACCTATTAAAGGTCTTCACACATAAAACCAATTTGGTAGAATAATGCCTGGTGCCCACAATAACGTAACAGAAACGTGATTTTTAGTAGCACGCTGCATGGCACATCATGTCGTGTAATGGTACTGCCACGCTACTCCATGCAGTTACATTAAATGTTGATACTAGAAGCAAGTTACAGGCCAGATCATACGTCATGTTGCTTAGGTGGGCACTGGGGCTAAAGAAGACGATATCCCTACCTAAAGCTCATTTGGATGCTTTCATTTCAGTAGAGTTGAGTCGCGTTGAGAATGGAGTGTAAATAGAGTTACTGTGGAGTTGGAGAGTTGGTGTAATGTGCGAAGACCTTTATCCAACCTACCTTCATAATATTTTGGGTTGTTCGTAGACACCTTAGGCATACACTTAAATCTTTCAATACGCAAAGCTTCATAACTTTTAACTACCTAACCCAAACTAATCTCTTCAAAGTCAAAGTATTTAGCTATTCGCTGGGACAAAGTGTACAAAGAGTTGTTAGCAACAAGAATTGTGTGGTTTTATGAAACCACGATACAAGTGAAACTTTTTCGGTTTGTAGGCACTTAACTAAAATTTTTTAGAAAATTATTCGATTTAGGGCATTAAAATTGCGGTTTTAATCTTAATTATTGAAAAATAGGAATAATAATGGGAAATCAATGGTAGACAAAATATTCAATTACAATATAAAATTTAATTTCAATTTGCGTATTAGAGTAGGGAATACAATCATTTAGATGACAGACGCATATTAAAAACTAAGAGCAATATTTATTTCAATCATTGAATCTCCATTATTAAGTATTCTTACTCTAGGGCCAGCTGTAATGCGACATGCATAGATGGACGAAAAATTTTGGGGCGATAGAATAAAAGTTTCACTTTAAAAATCCATCTAAATGTAGAGCATTCTAAAGAGTGCATACAGTAATAACTTTTTAACGAAATACAACCTCAAACTATTTCCTATGGTATCGCAGTTTACCAAAAAACGTCATACAGTTATATCCATCCATCCATTGTGACGTTTTGAGTAAACCTTTAGATACGTTAGGATTCGCAGCGCTTTTCACGCTACACGTCAAAATAGAATTCCTGCAAAAATGTCATATTTACGATTATGACTCCTTTTTACGATCTCTCTTGGAAGCACTGTTGCTATTTTCTTTCGTTTTCGGAAAATCTATGGTTTTATGATTTAAATTCTTACATAAAATACATAAAGATATATGTAGGTAAATTTCAGTCATTGACACCGCGAACACAATGTATCTATGTCCCAATGAATTGGCGCTGATCGGCTTCAATTTCCAATGAATTCGTTCGATTTTGAAAGGAGAACGGAGGCTCGATTTTGAAAATAGAACCGCCGGCGGAACACATTTTGTTCGAGATGTCTGTTCTATGACATTCAGTGATTCAGTGATTTCAATTGCATTTTTATGTGGGTACCTACTTATTATGCAGGCATAGGTGAAAATATGAAAACATCACGGAAAATTAAGCTGTGTCGATTTCTCTCAGATCTCTTCATAATTCCTTCACCAAAGGCTTAAGCAGCTAAGGTGGAATCATGATTTTCATACATTATTTTCCCAATAGGTACCTACATAAATTAGTTTATGAGGAAAGTTTACGTCAAAGGATAGAATGTGAAAAACTTAGGAATCGTCAGAAAAACACCAATTGTTATGAATGTGCTTAATAAAACTGCTTAGGTACGTAGGAGGCCTACTAAAACTACTAGGTACTGGGTACTATTACGAAAGTAAGAACAATATGAATTTCCTAAAAACATTAATTGTACCTATTCGTCTTACCTACGTAGGTAACGTAGACTACGTATGTAAAAAAAAGGAATTTAGAACTGCTATTAAAAGATTTCTTTAAACGCCCTAACACACTAAACGACTTTGTTAGCATTAACTACGGTTCTATTAAACCAAAACAGACCGCCTAGATAAACAGCGCACCAAACTACAAATCTATTCGAGAGCAGACAATCATTTAGTCGGCAGTCAAGCTCGGAAAATCTAATTCGACGGCAAAGCATTCATGATTCAGTTCCCGAATCGCAAACTGTAAGTACCTCCCTAGATAGGTAACTTCACTTCTCACCTAACCCGTGTCATAAACAAATCAAACATGGCCGGCCCGCCCGAGATATTAATGAGACAATGAGACATTAGTTCGCTACAAAATGCCTCCGTATTCGCGAATAATTAAATCGTAAAGTCCCCTCTACGCCGCCTATGGCACCCGTCTATTTACTCCTTTTTCATTCAACACAATAGCCGCTGCAATCCGACAGGTCACATACCAAAACACTGTTAGTAAAACACTAACACACGCAAAACTGAACCTTAACTGAAACAGAAAGGATTCTAATTACAATGTAGCATTGGTGTTACGTAAGCCGTTTTAAACAGAGGCTATTAATTTGAGCGCGACGGACCCCGCCTACCCAATATCGCGTTTACACACATGTCGGATTGTATCGTCGTCCCGTTCGCTCCGCGTCGCTTATTAAAATTCCTCGGTCGGTAGCGGCGTCTCTCTCTCCGGAGAGGGGAGAGAGGGGAGGGGCCGCGAAGTCCAATGCTAGCGCGATTTCCAACGCGCTTCCACGCGAATCACTTACCGGAGTCACCGCGCGTTTCCGAACGTATTCGCAACCGTACGGACCGTATCGCGATTCCAAGCAAGTGATTGTGATTGAATTGATTCCTGTGACTCGAGTGGAATTGTTATCCATTAGGGATCGATTTATCTACTAATGTCTGATGTGTTACGCTTTATAGCAAGCGCGGAAGCATCGCTCAGATTTCAAATTGAGAAAACGCAAATCAATCTCATCGTCATTAAAATCGATTAATCGATTTCTGACATAAATTTACACGCGTCAATCAACCATTTGAATGAACATTAAACACCTGTTTCAACCATAACCGTATTTAAGTAAAATGAGTGATTAAATGAAGTACCGAAAGAATATTCTGGGATTATGAGTTAGCTAAACTGATGAATGAAAATGAAACCGAGTAAATGAGATGAAGACAGCCCTCGAATGTGAGCGGTCCGAGCCCGCTGAGAGCGGGAAGGGCCGCATCTCCTTCTCAGTAGAAGGCATCCTTGGCAAGGACACCCGAGACACTCCTGACGTCAGCAATGACGCTGAGAGTGCTATCGAAACAGATGACAGCGACGTCGATATTGAGGATGTTGAATCCAATGCTGGCGATGAGAGAGACGAGCGAGAAAGTAACAATGATGGAGAGGAAGTGGAACCGCGTGGAGTTGTTGTCCCGCAACCACTGCTGCCGAGGTTGTACCAAGGACCAGCTCCGCCCACGTGGCCGTTTGGTGCGTTCCCCTGGATGGCGCCTAACCCCATGTTTCGGGGCGGTTCGCCTAATAGTAAGTATTTTTAATACACTCGGTATTTTATTCACTACAACCAACATTTTATTGACTACAACCATCATTTTATTGACCCCAACCATTATTTTATTGGCTGCAACCAATACTTTTCTTATAAGGCGCAGATTTTCATAGCAGAGAAAGCCCTGAGCATCCACGCGGATTCAATTCGGATTGGTGAAGGTTTAAGGGCTAACCAAAGTATCGGAGGTCTATGTCACCTGTAGGGTAACCAATATTATAACTTTACTAGCTTCTTACAAAAACGAGCAGGTCCGACGAGTTAGGGTGCCCTATACAGCACGAAATCGTTCAGAAAATTCAGCCACTGCCAATCACGCGTTCATTCGAGAACAACTGCAGTTGCTAAACACTTATTTTTTTAACTCCTTAGAGAAATTTAAGTAGAAATTTATCTAAAGCACTTGGTACGTATACAAAAAGCCGTTTACTAAATTAATATAAATTAAAAATAAAATTAAAATATTTCAACTGTTACCTTAACGTACACAACCAATGTTATTGTACATACCTACGAAAAACCAATAAGATTTCCAATAGGACAAAATATAAAAAGAAATAATTACATGACTTTAAGCTTTATGGAAATGAAGTTACCTAAGCATTTTCCTATGGTATATTATATTAGGTAATTGTTTACCCGTGTCTAGGGTGACCAAATGACAGAGATTTTCCTGCACAGTTCTAATTTTTACTCAAAAAAAAATAATTTGTAAATATGTAATAATTTGTAAATGTAAATAATCAATAATGTTTCTCTTAAAATATTTTGTCGGGATTTTTGATTTTAAACGGAAAGATATCTATGTAACATTTAAAAATATTTATTTATATACCTTATCACAAAATATATAGCAGGTAAACATCAAATCGCAACAAATAATTTTTTTTATTCATCTGATCCGATCAGTACCCTTTTACTTTTATTTCTGAAAATTACTTCCAGATAATTTTTTTCTACCTATTATGATATAATATTTTTACTGCTTCGTTATGGAAATATTGCAATAAGTAGGTTAGGTATTTAATACATAAATAATTAATACTTACTTTAAAAACGTGCAATATAATGCACTAAAAAGAAAAAAATGAATCTGCTATTAATTGTTGAAGAAAATCAATGCCAGAAGCCAAGAAGTGACAACCAGGTTTGGATAGAGCATAGAATAAACTAACTTTTATACACATACAAAATGTCACATTGCATGTGCTTAACTTTTAAACACTTCACCCTTATTATCAGTTTATCATAAAAATGCATTTTCATCAGAACTAAACAATCTCTTTCTTGGCCGGCAACCTCAGTGATGCCTTTGGTGTCGCTAATGTCCATGGGCAACGATAGCCACTTACCATCAGGTGGATCGTCAGCTCATGGCAATACAGTTATTTCATGCAAACTGGATGCCGCATCAAGTCAAATTGCATACTTGACGAGTAAAATTGACCGTGTATGGCCAATGATATTTAAAAAATATAGATAGGTTATATCCTTACAAATCAACCAAAAAATATGTTTTGAAAAGAGCTACTACACGCACACGTTTATCTTTTGTTTCACTACACCACATTGGTATAATACACGAAGGCATTTTAACGCTGTATGTCAAATGTCAAGCACTTCTGACAACAACAAAAGCGTGCGTATCGTCTTGTATTGACAGAGCGACTACGAGCAGAACGGTCAATTGCCTGTTCTTAAGCTCTTCATCGTCGGCGTGCTAGTGACATATCTACCTCTTTTTACATTACAATATCATTGTGTATGGCCAGCTTTATCAGCAAGGATAGCTCTACCTTTGCATTATAATAAATACTGTACTTAGATTGTTTTTAACATCTCGTGAGATTGGAAACCTTTAATTATTTAATATTCTCTTATGATTGTTGTTAAATTGATAACAACACGAATCACCTCACCTATAATTAAAAACCTTCCATTTAAAGCAATTAACATAAACGACCTCTGAAACAATGGTTTTTGTGCACTCGTAAAATTAGCGAAATATAAATATTCATACTTGCTAACAGAATCAAAGAATGCTTAGATTGTATCTGTTTTGTCATATCTGTGCATCGGAAAGAATGACCGAAGCCAACCCGTAAACTTGTAATAAATTTACCGTATCACTTGAAGGTATCATTGACATTATATTAAAGACGTTAAATTTTCTTTTATATGAGTATGAACATAGTAAGAAAAACATACACGAGACTTCAAGAAAAGAGCGACGTATTTAAGTTAGTGCCCTATTTTGCTTTACCATCAGGCAGGCTTTTAGTCGACTAAACTTACATACTAACTTATCATAAATAAAATAAAACAAAAGTGGTGTCCCAGTACAGATTTCCAAAATTCGTTAATCTTTAAGTTTAAAAATTTGAAAATTGCAGAGAGACAAAGAGGGTTTTGGAGATTTTTAGAGTAAACTCGATTCTTCAACATTATTACACTAACACGGTTAGGTTTTTGACGTAAGTATTTAGATAGTAACTTAATAATAGAAATATTTGAACTAAGTATTCCTTTTCCGTTTAAATTTAATGCATGGAATGTTACAAACTTCTGTAATAATAGCACTACTTTTTAATGAAATATTAATTTAAATTAGCTTTAAAAATAATGTATACTAAACAGAAATTAGTTACAGCATTAAATGTTTATTCAACTTTTAATTATTTTCATTTTGTGTCTGCCTTATTGTTAAATTATAAATAACGATAAAAAGACAATGTAAGTTTATTTACCAAATAGGACTCGGTAAAAAATAGACTCCACCTATACGCAGTAACCCAAAAGACAAAAATGAATCTGCTTGCCTACTCCTACTAACATACTTATAAATAAAATAGAAAAAAATACAAAGACTCCAGGGCACAAAACCACTTAATGGTTAGTAAGCAAATAGCGTTCAAGTAAGTAAACATACGCTATACATTTGAATAAGAATAATATAAAATAAATCAGAAGCAGTCATTGAAGTATAATGTCGTAGAACAAAATGTGTGTCCCGCCGGGAGATCCTATTTTCAAAATTGAGCCCCCGTTCTTCTTTCAAAATCAAACGAATCCATTGAAAATTGAAGCCGAGCAGCGCCAATTCATTGGGACATACTTTGTGTTCCCGGTGTCGGTTCTATATGCTAGTAATAATACTTCAATGGAATCAATATTTTTAGTCATTATCAAAATAAGTTCCTTTAATAAATATTTTACTTACTATGGAATAAAATAATATTCGTTTTTATCTTTCTGTTTCCTGATAAGATGCAAAAATCGCTACTGGGCAGTGGAACAACGTGAAACATAGCGCCCTTTGTGCATAACATATCTGCAGTAGCAAAACTCGATAAGTTGTTGTCCAAAAACTGCAACGCTACCTGATTTTGGCGCAAAAAATTAATAAATAATGATGTTTATCATTCTATAACCTTACATACCTACCAGTGTTAGTCAACTACAATGAAGCTCAGAGTATGGTGATAATTTGAGTATTTTAAATCATTTTTAGGCAGCTATTAAAGAAATTCGTATTTTAATGCCAACTATTCGGCTCTGTCACATAGTCACATCTAGAGATAATTATTATATTACATCGCTAATACAACTGCTAAGTACTATTTGTTCTTTGTTGTTGTTGTTGTTGTCACTTGCCATAAAAAAGTTACTTAGTAAATATATTTTGTATAGGTACTTATATTTTGCAAGTACCTATATATTTTGCAACTCTTTGAAAAAAGTACTATTTTGTCTTCGGAAAAAGATGGTTACCCTAGTCACAGTGACATTGATCCATCATATAGGAGAAAATAGTAAAGGTATTAGTATAAATAAAATACAATTTCTTTCTTTTTCTTCTCTCTTTCTTGGCCAGCAACGCATCGGTGATGCCTTTGGTGTTGCTGATGTCCATGGGCGACGATAGCCACTTACCATCAGATGGATCGTCAGCTCGCTTGCCGGCTATTTCCATAAAAAGACAAATAGTGTACATATCCATAAAGTACAGGTACCTCTAATATCTTTATTGTCCGCAATTATAATATGAAGTTAGTAATAAGGTCAGTATAATTACATTTTAATGGGTTTATTTCCTGAAATTACTAATTTTAATGAGGTACTTAAAAAGATTGTGAACAATAGTAACTTGAACAGAATTTTACTGTTACAGTATAATTTTGTTTTGTAATATTCAAAATTAAATTTAACCATGTAGGTACCTATTCATCTTGTAGGCTTTCATTGCCCAACTTAACGGTATGACTGCTTAGGTTGATTTAAAAGTTATATAAATTTTATTATTTACTTTATTAATGATCGTGACACTACAATCATAAAATCATATGAATTTAGCCATCAACTCTTTACAGGAGTGCCCGAGTTCTAATCCTGCATCACACCTCTAAGTTTAAAATTAAATGTAGGTACATGTGCGCATTATAAATTAATCATTTGTAAAATGTTATAATGGAATCTTAATTATTATCTTAATTTACCCTTAAGTTTTCTATTTTGAAGACTAAAGACTTAAAAGACCTAACCTGATTTTCCAGAGTGTTGGACTTAGTCTAATTTGATTTGGCTTCAACCATTGAAGTATTATGTCATAGACAGACAACTCGAACAAAATGTGTCCCGCCGGGAGGTTCTATTTTCAAAATAGAACCCCCGTTCTCCTTTCAAAATTTAACGAATCCATTGAAAATTGAAGCCGATCGGCGCCAATTCATTGGGACATACATAGTGTTCGCGGTGTCGGTTCTATATGCTAGTATTGCTAGTAATAATACTTCAATGGCTTCAATGGCTTTAGTCCTCTGTTTGTCTTCTGGTTTTCTTCTGTTTTTGATCCTTGATGATATTTATAAATAAAAATATTTTTATCATACATAAGTAATCAAAATTACTTTATTATGTTACAAAACAGCGTAAACATTATGACAACCATAAAATAATGTTCTAACTCTTGCCTCAATTAATTATTGGTTTGATAGCCAGTTCTTTCTTTCTTTCTCTTATCACTTTCTTGTGTCCGGCAACACACCAGTGATAGCCACTTACCATCAGTGATATTATAATGTAAAAAGAGGTAGATATGTCACTAGCGTGGCGACCGACAGGCAATAGACAGTTCTGCTCGTATGTAGTCGCTCTGTCAATACAAGATGATACGCACGCTTTTGTTGTTGTCAGAAGTGCTTGACGTTTGACAGACAGCGTTAAAATGCCTGCGTGTATTAGGTATACCAATGTCATTGGTGTAGGAAATAAAAGACAAACGTGTGTTGTAGCTCTTTTCGGAACAGATTTTTTGGTTGATTTGTAAGGACATAACGTATCTATATTTTTTTAAATATCATTGCTTACCGTCAGGTGGATCGTAAGCTCTTTTGTCGGCTATTTTTGAAACGGTTTTATTTAGCTGGCCTATTTATTGCCCTGTTTGTTTGGGTTAAATCCTGCAAGCTGAATTAAAACTACTTCCTTTCATCCTACGAAGTTAAAATTTTGCATTGCTGTGGTCCTGAGGACAATACATTTTAGTGATAAGCATGGCCTGATAACACTTTTAGGGTTGGCTACAGCCAGACGAGGGAACTCCTACCTACAATGGCACTGTAAAACCCTTTATTCAGTTTTTAACCGACTTCAAAAAAGGTGAAACCACTGAGTTACACCCCTGGATAAGTTGAGATGCTAAAATATTAATCAGTATTAATGGTAAATATATATATTCAATTAAATGTTCATTTTTGAACTGATTTCAAAAAATTCAACTGTATTTTTTTTATGTTTATTACCTCAGAACTTTCGACTGGGTGAACCGATTTTGATGATTCTTTTTTTAATCGAAAGCTGGTACATGTAATGTATTCCTACTTAAATTTGAGCGAGATCTGACGAGTAGTTTTTTAATTAGATATCCCTAACTTTGAAGTCTTTTTTTTGTCAAGAATTATGTTAATTCAACTATTAACTTGTATACATAACACATGCGAACTAATGACTTTCAACAGGTACTTAGGCAATGTATAGAATACCTTTTTTGGTATACTAACGTTTAGATAATATATGAAATTCTAGCGCTCTCCCCGCGGCATCGTTTTCCGGGATAATAAGTTCCCTATATCCTATTCCAGACCATGGTCTATCTGTGTGTTAAATTTCTTGAAATTCCGTTTAGTATTTTTTGCGTGAAACCATAGCAAACATCCTCACGATCTTTCACGTTTACATTATTGTTAAAATTATTTATTCCATACTTTGCCTAGGCATTCTACACAGTACGAATTGCGTAGCCGATAATGTATGTGATAGACGAGCTTAATTTGTTCATTGCTAGATACAATTTGTCACAGTAGCTTTCTAAGCAAGCATCCAAAATTTTTTTTATTAAAGATTTTGTATGGCAATGTTTATGCTTGAAGATATTTCCAGGTTCTCGATAAGTTATAGTAACGACTATCATCAGCTCATCTAGTTAAGCTCATTGCGCTGATTCTGATTCGATATTTAATTTGTTTTCGACGAAAACCAACTTTTTGTATCTGGATTCTAGATAGCAGGTAACTTAGGGGTCCGTTTTCTCCGCCACTTTTCTTGCTAGGTACATATTAAGGACATATCTACTCATACCTGGTGTCTAAATAAATATCGTACAAAACTAAAAAATATTCATAACACACTTTATTGATATTAATTAGTATAATTAGCCTCATTCAATTACTAAAACACAACTCCCCAATGTCAAACCCAAAAGTGTTTGATGTTCTAAACAAAGAACTGAGCTTAGAATTTAATTTAATTCAATGTGGTCATTGGCACCATAAATAATACTTTTAATTACATTTAAGTACTAATTTCAAATTAACATTGTTATTCTTTATTGACAAAGTTTTGAAGTTAATCTTTGGGGTGTTTGGAAAAAAATATGAGAGTAAAATTTTTACGATGCTAAGCTCAAAAGTGACATGATGAAGGTTCGTGTTAAGATAAGATACTAGATGCACAGCATTCGGGTGAATATCTGAAACGTGCATTTTTTTCTAATTTTGGTGGTGATTTTTTTCTTCAGTTTTCGTGAAAAATATAAGAGAAGAAAGAGTAACAATTAGTCTTTCTTTTCTTATAACAGGTTCTCACTTTTTACAATAACTGAAGAAAAATTTCACCTTCAAAATTAAAAAAAATGCACGTTTCTGATATTCACCCATTCGCTAGAATTGTATTGGATTGCTAGCGCGGGTCGTGGGTGCGAGCGAAAGGTACATGGTTTGAATACTAGCGCGCGCCTGGTCGTGGATGCAAGCGAGACGTACTTATAATTCTTACGTGCCTACACAATTTTTTTAGGGTTCCGAAGAAAAATCGAAACCCTTATAGTTTCGTGATGTCCGTTCGTCCGTCTGTCCGAAGCAAAGTGCCGAGACCCTTAGTGCTAGAAAGCTGTAGAGTCAAGTGTCCGTTCCCTGCCGGCTAAACGGTTGGAGTTGGACAAGTGAAAAAATTCTCAAAAATAGGTTATATGATGAATTTACAAGCAAAACTATCACGGCTATGTTAGCATAAGTAGTTAATGACTAAATTTAATTCGCTCAAAGGGTTGTCTGGTAGAGATCGCTACTGTAGCGATAAGACCGCCTGTTGTGTA